>OX422202.1:1908503-2508503 GCA_949130485.1 Agelas oroides | reverse complement strand
GAATGAAGTAGAGCCATAGTAGAATGAAGTAGAGCCATGGTAGAATGAAGTAGAGCCATAGTAGAATGGACTAGCGCCATGGTAGAGTGTAGTAGAGTCATGTAGAATGAAGAAGAGCCATGGTAGAATGAAGTAGAGCAATGGCAGAATGAAGTACAGCCATGGTAGAATATAGTAGAGCCATGGTAAAATGGAGTAGAGCCATGGTAGTGTGTAGTAGATCCATGTAGAATGAAGTAGAGCCATGGTAGAATGCAGTAGAGCCATGGTAGAATGAAGTAGAGCCATGGTATAGAATGAAGTAGAGCCATGGTAGAATGAAGTAGAGCCATGGTAGAATGAAGTAGAGCCAGGGTAGAATGGAGTAGAGCCATGGTAGAGTGTAGTAGAGTCATGTAGAATGAAGTAGAGCCATGCTAGAATGAAGTAGAGCCATGGTAGAATTAAGTACAGCATTAGTAGAATGAAGTAGAGCGATGGTAGAATGGAGTAGAGTCATGGTAGTGTGTAGTAGAGTCATATAGAATGAAGTAGGGCCATGGTAGAATGAAGTAGAGCCATGGTAGAATGAAGTAGAGCCAGGGTAGAATGGAGTAGAGCCATGGTAGAGTGTAGTAGAGTCATGTAGAATGAAGTAGAGCCATGCTAGAATGAAGTAGAGCCATGGTAGAATGAAGTAGAGCAATGGTAGAATGAAGTAGAGCCATGGCAGAATGAAGTAGAGCCATGGAAGAATGGAGTAGAGCCATGGAAGCGTGTAGTAGAGTCATGTAGAATGAAGTAGAGCCATAGTAGATTAAAGTAGAGCCATGGTAGAATGAAGTAGAGCTATGGTAGAATGGAGTAAAGCCATGGTAGTGTGTAGTAGAGTCATGTAGAATGAAGTAGAGCCATTGTAGAATGAAGTAGAGTCATGGTAGAATGAAGTGGAGCCATGGTAGAATATAGTAGAGCCATGGTAGAATGATGTAGAGTCATGGTAGAATGAAGTAGAGTCATGGTAGAATGGAGTAGAGCCATGGTAGTGTGTATTAGAGTCATATAGAATGAAGTAGAGCCATGGTAGAATGAAGTAGCGTCATGGTAGAATGAAGTAGAACAATGGTAGAATGAAGTACAGCCATGGTAGAATGAAGTAGAGCCATAGTAGAATGAAGCAAAGCCATGGCAGAATGAAGTAGAGCCATGGAAGAATGGAGTAGAGCCATGGAAGTGTGTAGTAGAGTCATGTAGAATGAAGTAGAGCCATAGTAGAATAAAGTAGAGCTATGGTAGAATGAAGTAGAGCCATGGTAGAATGGAGTAAAGACATGGTAGTGTGTAGTAGAGTCATGTAGAATGAAGTAGAGCTATTGTAGAATGAAGTAGAGTCATGGTAGAATGAAGTGGAGCCATGGTAGAATATAGTAGAGCTATGGTAGAATGATGTACAGTCATGGTAGAATGAAGTAGAGTCATGGTAGAATGGAGTAGAGCCATGGTAGTGTGTATTAGAGTCATATAGAATGAAGTAGAGCCATGGTAGAATGAAGTAGCGTCATGGTAGAATGAAGTAGAACAATGGTAGAATGAAGAACAGCCATGGTAGAATGAAGTAGAGCCATAGTAGAATGAAGTAGAGCAATGGTAGAATGAAGTAGAGCCATAGTAGAATGGACTAGCGTCATGGTAGAGTGTAGTAGAGTCATGTACAATGAAGAAGAGTCATGGTAGAATGAAGTAGAGCCATGGCAGAATGAAGTAGAGCCATGGTAAAATGGAGTAGAGCCATGGTAGTGTGTAGTAGAGCCATGTAGAATGGAGTAGAGCCAATGGTAGTGTATAGTAGAGTCATGTAGAATGAAGTAGAGCCATTGTAGAATGAAATAGAGCCATGGTAGAATGCAGAAGAGATATAGTAGAGCCATGGTAGAATGAAGTAGAGCCATGGTAGAAAGAAGTAGAGCCATGGTATAGAATGAAGTAGAGCCATGGTAGAATGAAGTAGAGCCATGTTATAGAATAAAGTAGAGCCATGGTAGAACGAAGTAGAGCTATGTAAGAATGGAGTAGAGCCATGGTAATGTGAAGTAGAGTCATGTAGAATGAAGGACAACCATGGTAGAATGAAGTAGAGCCATGGTAGAATGAAGTACAGCCATAGTAGAATGAAGTAGAGCCATGGTAGATTGGAGTAGAGCCATGGTAGTGTGTAGTAGAGTCATAGAGAACGAAGTAGAGGCATGGTAGAATGAAGTACAGTCATGGTAGAATGAAGTAGAGCCATGGTAGAATGAAGTAGAGCCATGGTAGAATGAAGTAGAGAGATCGTAGAATATAGTAGAGCCATGGTAGAATGGAGTAGAGCCATGGTAGTGTGTAGTAGAGTCATATAGAATGAAGTAGAGCCATGGTAGAATGAAGTAGAGCCATGGTAGAATGAAGTAGAGCCATGGTAGAATGAAGTAGAGCCATGGTAGAATATAGTAGAGCCATTGTAGAATGGAGTAGAGCCATGGTAGTGTGTAGTAGAGTCATGTAGAATGAAGTAGAGCCATGGTAGAATGAAGTAAAGCCATGGTAGAATGAAGTAGAGCCATGGTAGAATGAAGTAGAGCCACAGTAGAATGAAGTAGAGCCATGATAGAATGAAGTAAAGCCATGGTAGAATGGAGTAGAGCCATGGTAGTGTGTAGTAGAATCATATAGAATGAAGTAGAGCCATAGTAGAATGAAGTAGAACCATGGTAGAATGAAGTAGAGCCATGGTAGCATTAAGTAGAGCCATGGTAGAATGAGATAGAGCATTGGTAGACTATAGTAGAGCCATGGTAGAATGGAGTAGAGCCATGGTTGTGTGTAGTAGAGTCATGTAGAATGAAGTAGAGCCATGGTAGAATGAAGTAGAGCTATGGTAGAATGAAGTAGAACCATGGTAGTGTGTAGTAGAGTCATGTAGAATGAAGTAGAGCCATGGTAGAATGAAGTAGAGCCATGGTAGAATGAAGTAGAGCCATGGTAGAATGGAGTAGAGCCATGGTAGTCTGTAGTAGAGTCATATAGAATGAAGTAGAGCCATGGTAGAATGAAGTAGAGCCATGGTAGAATGAAGTAGAGCCATGGTAGAATGGAGTAGAGCCATGGTAGGGTGTAGTAGAGTGATGTAGAATGAAGTAGAGCCATGCTAGAATGAAGTAGAGCCATGGTAGAATGAAGTAGAGCCATGGCAGAATGAAGTAGAGCCATGGAAGAATGGAGTAGAGACATGGAAGTGTGTAGTAGAGTCATGTAGAATGAAGTAGAGCCATAGTAGATTAAAGTAGAGCCATGGTAGAATGAAGTAGAGCCATGGTAGTGTGTAGTAGAGTCTTGTAGACGGAAGTAGAGCCATGGTAGAATGAAGTACAGCGATAGTAGAATGAAGTAGAGCCATGGTAGAATGAAGTAGAGCCATGTTGGAATGAAGTAGAGCCATGGTAGAATGAAGTTGAACAATGGTAGAATGGAGTAGAGCCATGGTAGTGTGAAGTAGAGTCATGTAGAATGAAGTAGAGCCATGGTAGAATGAAGTAGAGCCATGGTAGAATGAAGAACAGCTATAGTAGAATGAAGTAGAGCCATGGTAGAATGGAGTAGAGCCATGGTAGTGTGAAGTAGAGTCATGTAGAATGAAGTAGAGCCATGGTACAATGAAGTAGAGCGATGGTAGAATGAAGTACAGCTATAGTAGAATGAAGTAGAGCCATGGTGGAACGGAGTAGAGCCATGGTAGTGTGTAGTAGAGTCATAGAGAATGAAGTAGAGGCATGGTAGAATGAAGTAGAGGCATGGTAGAATGAAGTAGAGCCATGGTACAATGAAGTAGAGCCATGGTAGAATGAAGTAGAGCGATGGTAGAATATAGTAGATCCATGGTAGAATGGAGTAGAGGCATGGTAGTGTGTAGTAGAGTCATATAGAATGAAGTAGAGCCATGGTAGAATGAAGTAGAGCCTTGGTAGAATGAAGTAGAGCCATGGTAGAATGAAGTAGAGCCATGGTAGAATGAAGTAGAGCCATGGTAGAATGAAGTAGAGCCATGGTAGAATATAGTAGAGCCATTGTAGAATAGAGAAGAGCCATGGTAGTGTGTAGAAGAGTCATGTAGAATGAAGTAGAGCCATGGTAGAATGAAGTAAAGTCATGGTAGAATGAAGTAGAGCTATGGTAGAATGAAGTAGAGCCATGGTAAAATGAAGTAGAGCCATGGTAGAATGAAGTAAAGCCATGGTAGAATGGAGTAGAGCCATGGTAGTGTGTAGTAGAGTCAAGTAGAATGAAGAAGAGCCATGGCAGAATGAATTAGAGCCATGGTAGAATGAAGTAGAGCCATGGTAGAATGAAGTAGATCCATGGTAGAATATAGTAGAGCCATTGAAGAATGGAGTAGAGCCATGGTAGTGTGTAGTAGAGTCATGTAGAACGAAGTAGAGCCATGGTAGAATGAAGTAAAGCCATGGTAGAATGAAGTAGAGCCATGGTAGAATGAAGTAGAGCCAATGTAGAATGAAGTAGAGCCATGATAGAATGAAGTAAAGCCTTGGTAGAATGGAGTAGAGCCATGGTAGTGTGTAGTAGAATCATATAGAATGAAGTAGAGCCATAGTAGAATGATGTAGAGCCATGGTAGAATGAAGTAGAGCCATGGTAGAATGGAGTAGAGCCATGGTAGTGTGTATTAGAGTCATATAGAATGAAGTAGAGCCATGGTAGAATGAAGTAGAGTCATGGTAGAATGAAGTAGAGCCATGGTAGAATGAAGTAGAGCCATGGTAGATTGAAGTAGAGCCATGGTAGAATGAAGTAGAGCCATGGTAGAATGAAGTAGAGCCATAGTAGAATGGAGTAGCGCCATGGTAGAGTGTAGTAGAGTCATGTAGAATGAAGTAGAGTCATGGTAGAAAGAAGTAGAGCCATGGTAGAATGAAGTAGAGCCGTGGTAGAATATAGTCGAGCCATGGTAAAATGGAGTAGAGCCATGGTAGTGTGTAGTAGAGCCATGTAGAATGGAGTAGAGCCATTATAGTGTATAGTAGAGTCATGTAGAATGAAGTAGAGCCATTGTAGAACGAAGTAGAGCCATGGCAGAATGCAGTAGAGATATAGTAGAGCCATGGTAGAATGAAGTAGAGCCATGGAAGTGTGTAGAAGAGTCATGTAGAATTAAGTAGAGCCATGGTAGAATGAAGTAGCGCAATGGTAGAAAATAGGAGAGCCATGGTAGAATGAAGTAGAGTCATGGTAGAGTGTAGTAGAGCCATGGTAGAATGAAGTACAGCCATAGTAGAATGAAGTAGAGCGATGGTAGAATGGAGTAGAGCCATGGTAGTGTGTAGTAGAGTCATATAGAATGAAGTAGAGCCATGGTAGAATGAAGTAGAGCCATGGTAGAATGAAGTAGAGCCATGGTAGAATGAAGTAGAGCCATGGTAGAATGGAGTAGAGCCATGGTAGTGTGTAGTAGAGTCATATAGAATGAAGTAGAGCCATGGTAGAAAGAAGTAGAGCCATGGTAGAATGAAGTAGAGCCATGGTAGAATGGAGTAGAGCCGTGGTAGTGTGTAGTAGGGTCATGTAGAATGAAGTAGAGCCATGCTAGAATGAAGAAGAGCCATGGTAGAATGAAGTAGAGACATGGCAGAATGAAGTAGAGCCATGGAAGAATGGAGTAGAGCCATGGAGGTGTGTAATAGAGTCATGTAGAATGAAGTAGAGCCATAGTAGAATGAAGTAGAGCCATGGTAGTATGAAGTAGAGCCATGGTAGAGTGGAGTAAAGCCATGGTAGTGTGTAGTAGAGTCATGTAGAATGAAGTAGAGCCATGGTAGAATGAAATAGAGCCACGGTAGTGTGTATTAGAGTTATATCGAATGAAGTAGAGCCATGGTAGAATGAAGTAGACCCATGGTGGAATGAAGTAGAGCCATGGTAGAATGAAGTAGAGCCATGGTAGAATGAAGTAGAGCCATGGTAGAATGAAGTAGAGCCATGGTAGAATGAAGTAGAGCCATGGTAGTGTGTAGTAGAGTCTTGTAGAATTAAGGAGAGCCATGGTAGAATGAAGTAAAGCCATGGTAGAATGAAGTAGAGCCATGGTAGAATGAAGTAGAGCCATGTTAGAATGAAGTAGAGCCATGATAGAATGAAGTAAAGCCTTGGTAGAATGGAGTAGAGCCATGGTAGTGTGTATTAGAGTCATATAGAATGAAGTAGAGCCATGGTAGAATGAAGTAGAGTCATGGTAGAATGAAGTAGAGCCATGGTAGAATGAAGTAGAGCAATGGTAGAATGAAGTAGAGCCATGGTAGAATGAAGTAGAGCCATGGTAGAATGAAGTAGAGCCATAGTAGAATGGAGTAGCGCCATGGTAGAGTGTAGTAGAGTCATGTAGAATGAAGTAGAGTCATGGTAGAAAGAAG
The DNA here is from genome assembly GCA_949130485.1 of Agelas oroides. Lineage (NCBI taxonomy): Eukaryota > Metazoa > Porifera > Demospongiae > Agelasida > Agelasidae > Agelas > Agelas oroides. The sequence continues at coordinate 2,502,066 of OX422202.1, read as the reverse complement.
TAGAGCCATGGTAGAATGAAGTAGAGCCATGGTAGAATATAGTAGAGCTATGGTAAAATGGAGTAGAGCCATGGTAGTGTGTAGTAGAGCCATACAGAATGAAGTAGGGCCATGGTAGTGCATAGTAGAGTCATGTAGAATGAAGTAGAACCATTGTAGAACGAAGTAGAGCCATGGTAGAATGCAGTAGAGATATAGTAGAGCCATGGTAGAATGAAGTAGAGCCATGGTAGTGTGTAGTAGAGTCATGTAGAATGAAGTAGAGCCATGGTAGAATGAAGTAGCGCCATGGTAGAAAATAGGAGAGCCATGGTAGAATGGAGTACAGTCATGGTAGAGTGTAGTAGAGTCATGTGGAATGAAGTGGAGCCATGGTAGAATGAAGTAGAGCCATGGTAGAATGAAGTAGAGCCATGGTATAGAATGAAGTAGAGCCATGGTAGAATGAAGTAGAGCCATGGTAGAATGAAGTAGAGCCATGGTAGAATGGAGTAGAACCATGGTAGTGTGCAGTAGAGTCATGTAGAATGAAGTAGAGCCATGGTAGAATGAAGTAGAGCCATGGTAGAATGAAGTACAGCCATAGTAGAATGAAGTAGAGCGATGGTAGAATGGAGTAGAGCCATGGTAGTGTGTAGTAGAGTCATGTAGAATGAAGTAGAGCCATGGTAGAATGAAGTAGAGCCATGGTAGAATGAAGTGGAGCCATGGTAGAATATAGTAGAGCCATGGTAGAATGATGTAGAGCAACGGTAGAATGGAGTAGAGCCATGGTAGAATGGAGTAGAGCCATGGTAGCGTGTATTAGAGTTATATAGAAGGAAGTAGAGCCATGGTAGAATGAAGTAGACCCATGGTGGTATGAAGTAGAGCCATGGTAGAATGAAGTAGAGCCATGGTAGAATGAAGTAGAGCCATGGTAGAATGAAGTAGAGCCATGGTAGAATGAAGTAGAGCCATGGTAGTGTGTAGTAGAGTCTTGTAGAATTAAGGAGAGCCATGGTAGAATGAAGTAAAGCCATGGTAGAATGAAGTAGAGCCATGGTAGAATGAAGTAGAGCCATGGTAGAATGAAGTAGAGCCATGATAGAATGAAGGAAAGCCTTGGTAGAATGGAGTAGAGCCATGGTAGTATGTAGTAGAGTCTTGTAGAATTAAGGAGAGCCATAGTAGAATTAAGTAGAGCCACGGTAGAATGAAGTAGAGCCATGGTAGAATGGAGTAGAGCCATGGTAGTGTGTATTAGAGTCATATAGAATGAAGTAGAGCCATGATAGAATGAAGTAGAGTGATGGTAGAATGAAGTAGAGCCATAGTAGAATGAAGTAGAGCCATGGTAGAATGAAGTAGAGCCATGGTAGAATGAAGTGGAGCCATGGTAGAATATAGTAGAGCCATGGTAGAATGATGTAGAGCAATGGTAGAATGGAGTAGAGCCATGGTAGAATGGAGTAGAGCCATGGTAGTGTGTATTAGAGTTATATACAATGAAGTAGAGCCATGGTAGAATGAAGTAGAGCCATGGTGGAATGAAGTAGAGCCATGGCAGAATGAAGTAGAGCCATGGTAGAATGAAGTAGAGCCATGGTAGAATGAAGTATAGCCATGGTAGAATGAAGTAGAGCCATGGTAGTGTGTAGTAGAGTCTTGTAGAATTAAGGAGAGCCATGGTAGAATGAAGTAGAGCCATGGTAGAATGAAGTAGAGCCATAGTAGAATGAAGTAGAGCCATGGTAGAATGAAGTAGAGCCATGGTAGAATGAAATAGAGCCATGGTAGAATGAAGTAGAGCCATGGTAGAATGGAGTAGAGCCATGGTAGTGTGTATTAGAGTCATATAGAATGAAGTAGAGCCATGGTAGAATGAAGTAGAGTCATGGTAGAAAGAAGTAGAGCCATGGTAGAATGAAATAGAGCCATAGTAGAATCAAGTAGAGCCATAGTAGAATGAATTAGAGCCATGGTAGAATGAAGTAGACCCATAGTAGAATGGAGTAGCGACATGGTAGAGTGTAGTAGAGTCATGTAGAATGAAGTAGAGTCATGGTAGAATATAGTAGAGCCATGGTAAAATGGAGTAGACCCATGGTAGTGTGTAGAAGAGCCATGTAGAATGGAGTAGAGCCATGGTAGTGGATAGTAGAGTCATGTAGAATGAAGTAGAGCCATTATAGAACGAAGTAGAGCCATGTTAGAATACAGTGGAGATATAGTAGAGCCATGGTAGAATGAAGTAGAGCCATGGTAGCATGTAGTAGAGTCATGTACAATGAAGTAGAGCCATGGTAGAATGAAGTAGCGCCATGGTAGAAAATAGTAGAACCATGGTAGAATGGAGTAGAGCCATGGTAGAGTGTAGTAGAGTAATGTGGAAAGAAAGTAGAGCCATGGTAGAATGAAGTAGAGCCATGGTAGAATGAAGTAGAGCCATGGTATAGAATGAAGTAGAGCCATGGTAGAATGAAGTAGAGCAATGGTAGAATGAAGTAGAGCCATGGTAGAATGAAGTAGAGCCATGGTAGAATGAAGTAGAGCCATGATAGAATGAAGTAGAGCCATGGTAGAATGAAGTAGAGCCATGGTAGTGTGTAGTAGAGTCATGTAGAATGAAGTAGAGCCATGCTAGAATGAAGTAGAGCCATGGTAGAATGAAGTAGAGCCATGGCAGATTGGAGTAAAGCCATGGTAGTGTGCAGTAGAGCCATGGTAGAATGAAGTAGAGCCATGGTGGAATGAAGTAGAGCCATGGTAGAATGAAGTAGAGCAATGGTAGAATGAAGTAGAGCCATGGTAGAATGAAGTAGAGCCATGGTAGAATGAAGTAGAGCCATGGTAGAGTGTAGTAGAGTCTTGTAGAATTAAGGAGAGCCTTGGTAGAATGAAGTAGAGCCATGGTGGAATGAAGTAGAGCCATGGTAGAGTGTAGTAGAGTCTTGTAGAATTAAGGAGAGCCATGGTAGAATGAAGTAGAGCCATGGTAGAATGAAGTAGAGCCATGCTAGAATGAAGTAGAGCCATGGTAGAATGAAGTACAGCCATAGTAGAATGAAGTAGAGCGATGGTAGAATGGAGTAGAGCCATGGTAGTGTGTAGTAGAGTCATATAGAATGAAGTAGAGAAACGGTACAATGAAGTAGAGCCATGGTAGAATGAAGTAGAGCCATGCTAGAATGAAGTAGAGCCATGGTAGAATGAAGTAGAGCCATGGCAGAATGAAGTAGAGCCATGGAAGAATTGAGTAGAGCCATGGAAGTGTGTAGTAGAGTCATGTAGAATGAAGTAGAGCCATAGTAGAATGAAGTTGAGCAATGGTAGAATGAAGTAGAGCCATGGTAGAATGGAGTAAAGCCATGGTAGTGTGCAGTAGAGTCATGTAGAATGAAGTAGAGCCATGGTAGAATGAAGTAGAGACATGGTAGAATGAAGTGGAGCCATGGTAGAATATAGTAGAGCCATGGTAGAATGATGTAGAGCAATGGTAGAATAAAGTAGAGCCATGGTAGAATGGAGTAGAGCCATGGTAGTGTGTATTAGAGTCATATAGAATGAAGTAGAGCCATGATAGAATGAAGTAGAGCCATGGTGGAATGGAGTAAAGCCATGGTAGTGTGCAGTAGAGCCATGGTAGAATGAAGTAGAGCAATGGTGGAATGAAGTAGAGCCATGGTAGAATGAAGTAGAGCAATGGTAGAATGAAGTAGAGCCATGGTAGAATGAAGTAGAGCCATGGTAGAATGAAGTAGAGCCATGGTAGAATGTAGAAGAGTCTTGTAGAATTAAGGAGAGCCATGGTAGAATGAAGTAGAGCCATGGTAGAATGAAGTAGAGCCATGGTAGAATGAAGTAGAGCCATGGTAGAATGAAGTAGAGCCATGGTAGTGTGTAGTAGAGTCATGTAGAATGAAGTAGAGCCATGCTAGAATGAAGTAGAGCCATGGTAGAATGATGTACAGCCATGGCAAAATAAAGTAGAGCCATGGTAGAATGGAGTAGAGCCATGGTAGTGTGTATTAGAGTCATATAGAATGAAGTAGAGCCAAGGTAGAATGAAGTAGAGCCATGGTAGAATGAAGTAGAGCCATGGTAAAATGAAGTAGAGCCATGGTAGAATGAAGTAGAGCCATGGTAGAATGAAGTAGAGCCATGGTAGAATATAGTAGAGCGATTGAAGAAAGGAGTAGAGCCATGGTAGTGTGTAGTAGAGTCATGCAGAATGAAGTAGAGCCATAGTAGAATGGAGTAGCGACATGGTAGAGTGTGGTAGAGTCATGTAGAATGAAGTAGAGTCATGATAGAATATAGTAGAGCAATGTTAAAATGGAGTAGACCCATGGTAGTGTGTAGAAGAGCCATGTAGAATGGAGTAGAGCCATGGTAGTGGAGAGTAGAGTCATGTAGAATGAAGTAGAGCCATTGTAGAACGAAGTAGAGCCATGGTAGAATGAAGTAGAGCCATGGTAGTATGTAGTAGAGTCATGTACAATGAAGTAGAGCCATGGTAGAATGAAGTAGCGCCATGGTAGAAAATAGTAGAGCCATGGTAGAATGGAGTAAAGCCATGGTAGAGTGTAGTAGAGTAATGTGGAAAGAAGTAGAGCCATGGTAGAATGAAGTAGAGCCATGGTAGAATGAAGTAGAGCCATGGTATAGAATGAAGTAGAGCCATGGTAGAATGAAGTAGAGCCATGGTAGAATGAAGTAGAGCCATGGTAGAATGGAGTGGAGCCATGGAAGTGTGCAGTAGAGTCATGTAGAATGAAGTAGAGCCATGGTAGAATGAAGAAGAGCCATGGTAGAATGAAGTACAGCCATAGTAGAATGAAGTAGAGCGATGGTAGAATGGAGTAGAGCCATGGTAGTGTGTAGTAGAGTGATATAGAATGAAGTAGAGCAACGGTAGAATGAAGTAGAGCCATGGTAGAATGAAGTAGAGCCATGATAGAATGAAGTAGAGCCATGGTAGAATGAAGTAGAGCATTGGTAGAATGGAGTAGAGCAATGGTAGTGTGTAGTAGAGTCATATAGAATGAAGTAGACACATGGTAGAATGAAGTAGAGCCATGGTAGAATGAAGTAGAGCCATGGTAGTATGTAGTAGAGTCATGTACAATGAAGTAGAGCCATGGTAGAATGAAGTAGCGCCATGGTAGAAAATAGTAGAGCCATGGTAGAAAATAGTAGAGCTATGGTAGAGTGTAGTAGAGTAATGTGGAATGAAGTAGAGCCATGGTAGAATGAAGTAGAGCCATGGTAGAATGAAGTAGATCCATGGTATAGAATGAAGTAGAGCCATGGTAGAATGAAGTAGAGCCAAAGTAGAATGAAGTAGAGCCATGGTAGAATGGAGTAGAGCCATGTAGTGTGCAGTAGTGTCATGTAGAATGAAGTAGAGCCATGGTAGAATGAAGAAGAGCAATGGTAGAATGAAGTACAGCCATAGTAGAATGAAGTAGAGCGATGGTAGAATGGAGTAGAGCCATGGTAGTGTGTAGTAGAGTCATATAGAATGAAGTAGAGCCATGGTAGAATGAAGTAGAGCCATGGTAGAATGAAGTAGAGCCATGGTAGAATGAAGTAGAGCCATGGTAGAATGGAGTAGAGCCATGGTAGTGTGTAGTAGAGTCATGTAGAATGAAGTAGAGCCATGGTAGAATGAAGTAGAGCCATGGTAGAATGAAGTAGAGCCATGGTAGAATGAAGTAGAGCCATGTTAGAATGGAGTAGAGCCATGGTAGTGTGTATTAGAGTCATATAGAATGAAGTAGAGCCATGGTAGAATGAAGTAGAGTCATGGTAGAATGAAGTAGAGCCATGGTAGAATGAAATAGAGCCATGGTAGACTGAAGTAGAGCCATAGTAGAATGAATTAGAGCCATGGTAGAATGAAGTAGACCCATAGTAGAATGGAGTAGCGACATGGTAGAGTGTAGTAGAGTCATGTAGAATGAAGTAGAGTCATGATAGAATATAGTAGAGCCATGGTAAAATGGAGTAGACCCATGGTAGTGTGTAGAAGAGCCATGTAGAATGGAGTAGAGCCATGGTAGTGGATAGTAGAGTCATGTAGAATGAAGTAGAGCCATTGTAGAACGAAGTAGAGCCATGGTAGAATACAGTAGAGATATAGTAGAGCCATGGTAGAATGAAGTAGAGCCATGGTAGTATGTAGTAGAGTCATGTACAATGAAGTAGAGCCATGGTAGAATGAAGTAGCGCCATGGTAGAAAATAGTAGAGCCATGGTAGAATGGAGTAGAGCCATGGTAGAGTGTAGTAGAGTAATGTGGAAAGAAGTAGAGCCATGGTAGAATGAAGTGGAGCCATGGTATAGAATGAAGTAGAGCGATGGTAGAATGAAGTAGAGCCATGGTAGAATGAAGTAGAGCCATGGTAGAATGGAGTAGAGCCATGGTAGTGTGCAGTAGAGTCATGTAGAATGAAGTAGAGCCATGGTAGAATGAAGAACAGCCATGGTAGAATGAAGTACAGCCATAGTAGAATGAAGTAGAGCGATGGTAGAATGGAGTAGAGCCATGGTAGTGTGTAGTAGAGTCATATAGAATGAAGTAGAGCAACGGTACAATGAAGTAGAGCCATGGTAGAATGAAGTAGAACCATGGTAGAATGAAGTAGAGCCATGGTAGAATGAAGTAGAGCCATGGTAGAATGGAGTAGAGCCATGGTAGTGTGTATTTGAGTCATATAGAATGAAGTAGAGACATGGTAGAATGAAGTAGAGCCATGGTATAATGAAGTAGAACCATGGTAGTATGTAGTAGAGTCATGTACAATGAAGGAGAGCCTTGGCAGAATGAAGTAGCGCCATGGTAGAAAATAGTAGAGCCATGGTAGAATGGAGTAGAGCCATGGTAGAGTGTAGTAGAGTAATGTGGAATGAAGTAGAGCCATGGTAGAAAGAAGTAGAGCCATGGTAGAATGAAGTAGAGCCATGGTATAGAATGAAGTAGAGCCATGGTAGAATGAAGTAGAGCAACAGTAGAATGAAGTAGAGCCATGGTAGAATGGAGTAGAGCCATGTAGTGTGCAGTAGAGTCATGTAGAATGAAGTAGAGCCATGTCAGAATGAAGAAGAGCCATGGTAGAATGAAGTACAGCCATAGTAGAATGAAGTAGAGCGATGGTAGAATGGAGTAGAGCCATGGTAGTGTGTAGTAGAGTCATATAGAATGAAGTAGAGCAACGGTAGAATGAAGTAGAGCCATGGTAGAATGAAGTAGAGCCATGGTAGAAAGAAGTAGAGCAATGGTAGAATGATGTAGAGCCATGGTAGAATGGAGTAAAGCCATGGTAGTGTGCAGTAGAGTCATGTAGAATGAAGTAGAGCCATGGTAGAATGAAGTAGAGCCATGGTAGAATGAAGTGGAGCCATGGTAGAATATAGTAGAGCCATGGTAGAATGATGTAGAGCAATGGTAGCATAAAGTAGAGCCAAGGTAGAATGGAGTAGAGCCATGGTAGTGTGTATTAGAGTCATATAGAATGAAGTAGAGCCATGGTAGAATGAAGTAGAGCCATAGTGGAATGAAGTAGAGCCATGGTAGAATGAAGTAGAGTCATGTAGAATGAAGTAGAGCCATGGTAGAATGAAGTAGAGCCATGGTAGAATGAAGTAGAGCCATGGTAGAATGAAGTAGAGCCATGGTAGAATGAAGTAGAGCAATGGTAGAATATAGTAGAGCCATTGAAGAAAGGAGTAGAGCCATGGTAGTGTGTAGTAGAGTCATGTAGAATGAAGTAGAGCCATAGTAGAATGGAGTAGCGACATGGTAGAGTGTAGTAGAGTCATGTAGAATGAAGTAGAGTCATGATAGAATATAGTAGAGCCATGTTAAAATGGAGTAGACCCATGGTAGTGTGTAGAAGAGCCATGTAGAATGGAGTAGAGCCATGGTAGTGGATAGTAGAGTCATGTAGAATGAAGTAGAGCCATTGTAGAACGAAGTAGAGCCATGGTTGAATGAAGTAGAGCCATGGTAGTATGTAGTAGAGTCATGTACAATGAAGTAGAGCCATGGTAGAATGAAGTAGCGCCATGGTAGAAAATAGTAGAGCCATGGTAGAATGGAGTAGAGCCATGGTAGAGTGTAGTAGAGTAATGTGGAAAGAAGTAGAGCCATGGTAGAATGAAGTAGAGCCATGGTAGAATGAAGTAGAGCCATGGTATAGAATGAAGTAGAGCCATGGTAGAATGAAGTAGAGCCATGGTAGAATGAAGTAGAGCCATGGTAGAATGGAGTGGAGCCATGGTAGTGTGCAGTAGAGTCATGTAGAATGAAGTAGAGCCATGGTAGAATGAAGAAGAGCCATGGTAGAATGAAGTACAGCCATAGTAGAATGAAGTAGAGCGATGGTAGAATGGAGTAGAGCCATGGTAGTGTGTAGTAGAGTGATATAGAATGAAGTAGAGCAACGGTAGAATGAAGTAGAGCCATGGTAGAATGAAGTAGAGCCATGGTAGAATGAAGTAGAGCCATGGTAGAATGAAGTAGAGCCATGGTAGAATGGAGTAGAGCCATGGTAGAATGGAGTAGAGCCATGGTAGTGTGTAGTAGAGTCATATAGAATGAAGTAGAGACATGGTAGAATGAAGTAGAGCCATGGTAGAATGAAGTAGAGCCATGGTAGTATGTAGTAGAGTCATGTACAATGAAGTAGAGCCATGGTAGAATGAAGTAGCGCCATGGTAGAAAATAGTAGAGCCATGGTAGAATGGAGTAGAGCCATGGTAGAGTGTAGTAGAGTAATGTGGAATGAAGTAGAGCCATGGTAGAATGAAGTAGAGCCATGGTGGAATGAAGTAGAGCCATGGTATAGAATGATGTAGCGCCATGGTAGAAAATAGTAGAGCCATGGTAGAATGGAGTAGAGCCATGGTAGAGTGTAGTAGAGTAATGTGGAATGAAGTAGAGCCATGGTAGAATGAAGTAGAGCCATGGTAGAATGAAGTAGAGCCATGGTATAGAATGAAGTAGAGCCATGGTAGAATGAAGTAGAGCCATAGTAGAATGAAGTAGAGCCATGGTAGAATGGAGTAGAGCCATGTAGTGTGCAGTAGAGTCATGTAGAATGAAGTAGAGCCATGTCAGAATGAAGAAGAGCCATGGTAGAATGAAGTACAGCCATAGTAGAATGAAGTAGAGCGATGGTAGAATGGAGTAGAGCCATGGTAGTGTGTAGTAGAGTCATACAGAATGAAGTAGAGCAACGGTAGAATGAAGTAGAGCCATGGTAGAATGAAGTAGAGCCATGGTAGAATGAAGTAGAGCCATGGTAGAATGAAGTAGAGCCATGGTAGAGTGGAGTAGAGCCATGGTAGTGTGTAGTAGAGTCATATAGAATGAAGTAGAGACATGGTAGAATGAAGTAGAGCCATGGTAGAATGAAGTAGAGCCATGGTAGAATGGAGTAGAGCCATGGTAGTGTGTAGTAGAGTCATGTAGAATGAAGTAGAGCCATGCTAGAATGAAGTAGAGCCATGGTAGAATGAAGTAGAGCCATGGCAGAATGAAGTAGAGCCATGGAAGAATTGAGTAGAGCCATGGAAGTGTGTAGTGGTGTCATGTAGAATGAAGTAGAGCCATAGTAGAATGAAGTAGAGCAATGGTAGAATGAAGTAGAGCCATGGTAGAATGGAGTAAAGCCATGGTAGTGTGCAGTAGAGTCATGTAGAATGAAGTAGAGCCATGGAAGAATGAAGTAGAGCCATGGTAGAATGAAGTGGAGCCATGGTAGAATATAGTAGAGCCATGGTAGAATGATGTAGAGCAATGGTAGAATAAAGTAGAGCCATGGTAGAATGGAGTAGAGCCATGGTAGTGTGTATTAGAGTCATATAGAATGAAGTAGAGCCATGGTAGAATGAAGTAGAGCCATGGTGGAATGAAGTAGAGCCATGGTAGAATGAAGTAGAGTCATGTAGAATGAATTAGAGCCATGGTAGTGTGTAGTAGAGTCTTGTAGATTGAAGTAGAGCCATGGTAGAATGAAGTAGAGCCATGGTAGAATGAAGTAGAGCCATAGTAGAATGAAGTAGAGCCATGGTAGAATGAAGTAGAGCCATGGTAGAATGAAGTAGAGCCATGGTAAAATGGAGTAGACCCATGGTAGTGTGTAGTAGAGCCATGTAAAATGGAGTAGAGCCATGGTAGTGGATAGTAGAGTCATGTAGAATGAAGTAGAGCCATCGTAGAACGAAGTAGAGCCATGTTAGAATGCAGTAGAGATATAGTAGCGCCATGGTAGAAAATAGTAGAGCCATGGTAGAATGGAGTAGAGCCATGGTAGAGTGTAGTAGAGTAATGTGGAATGAAGTAGAGCCATGGTAGAATGAAGTAGAGCCATGGTAGAATGAAGTAGAGCCATGGTACAGAATGAAGTAGAGCCATGGTAGAATGAAGTAGAGCAATGGTAGAATGAAGTAGATCCATGGTAGAATGGAGTTGAGCCATGGTAGTGTGCAGTAGAGTCATGTAGAATGAAGTAGAGCCATAGTAGAATGAAGAAGAGCCATGGTTGAATGAAGTACAGCCATAGTAGAATGAAGTAGAGCGATGGTAGAATGGAGTAGAGCCATGGTAGTGTGTAGTAGAGTCATATAGAATGAAGTAGAGCTACGGTAGAATGAAGTAGAGCCATGGTAGAATGAAGTAGAGCCATGGTAGAATGAAGTAGAGCCATGGTAGAATGAAGTAGAGCCATGGTAGCATGAAGTAGAGCCATGGTAGAACGAAGTAGAGCCATGGTAGACTATAGTAGAGCCATGTTAGAATGAAGTAGAGCCATGGTAGTGGGTAGTAGAGTCATGTAGAATGAAGTAGAGCCATGGTAGAATGAAGTAGAGCTATGGTAGAATGAAGTAGAGCCATTGAAGAATGGAGTACAGCCATGGTACTGTGGAGTAGAGTCATGTAGAATGAAGTAGAGCCATGGTAGAATGAAGTAAAGCCATGGTAGAATGAAGTAGAGCCATGGTAGAATGAAGTAGAGCCATGGAAGAATGAAGTAGAGCCATGATAGAATGAAGTAAAGCCATGGTAGAATGGAGTATAGCCATGGTAGTGTGTAGTAGAATCATATAGAATGAAGTAGAGCCATAGTAGAATGAAGTAGAACCATGGTAGAATGAAGTAGAGCCATGGTAGCATGAAGTAGAGCATTGGTAGAATGAGGTAGAGCCATGGTAGACTATAGTAGAGCCATGGTACAATGGAGTAGAGCCATGGTTGTCTGTAGTAGAGTCATGTAGAATGAAGTAGAGTCATGGTAGAATGAAGTAGAGCCATGGTAGAATGAAGTAGAGCCATGGTAGAATGGAGTAGATCCATGGTAGTGTGTAGTAGATTCATGTAGAATGAAGTAGAGCCAAGGTAGAATGAAGTAGAGCCATGGTAGAATGAAGTAGAGCCATGGTAGAATATAGTAGAGCCATGGTAGAATGGAGTAGAGCCATGGTAGTGTGTAGTAGAGTCATGTAGAATGAAGTAGAGCCATGGTAGAATGAAGTAGAGCCATGGTAGAATGAAGTAGAGCCATGGTAGGATAAAGTAGAGCCATGGTAGAATGAAGTAGAGACATGGTAGAATATAGTAGAATCATGGTAGAATGGAGTAGAGCCATGGTAGTGTGTAGTAGAGTCATGTAGAATGAAGTAGAGACATGGTAGAATGAAGTAGAGCCATGGTAGCATGAAGTAGAGCATTGGTAGAATGAGGTAGAGCCATGGTAGACTACCGTAGAGCCATGGTAGAATGGAGTAGAGCCATGGTTGTCTGTAGTAGAGTCATGTAGAATGAAGTAGTGTCATGGTAGAATGAAGTAGAGCCATGGTAGAATGAAGTAGAGCCATGGTAGAATGGAGTAGATCCATGGTAGTGTGTAGTAGATTCATGTAGAATGAAGTAGAGCCATGGTAGAATGAAGTAGAGCCATGGTAGAATATAGTAGAGCCATGGTAGAATGGAGTAGAGCCATGGTAGTGTGTAGTAGAGTCATGTAGAATGAAGTAGAGCCATGGTAGAATGAAGTAGAGCCATGGTAGAATGAAGTAGAGCCAGGGTAGGATAAAGTAGAGCCATGGTAGAATGAAGTAGAGACATGGTAGAATATAGTAGAATCATGGTAGAATGGAGTAGAGCCATGGTAGTGTGTACTAGAGTCATGTAGAATGAAGTAGAGACATGGTAGAATGAAGCAGAGCCACGGTAGAATGAAGTTGAGCCATGGTAGAATGGAGTAGAGCCATGGTAGTGTGAAGTAGAGTCATGTAGAATGAAGTAGAGCCATGGTAGAATGAAGTAGACCATTGGTAGAATGAAGTACAGCTATAGTAGAATGAAGTAGAGCCATGGTAGAATGGAGTAGAGTCATGGTAGCGTGTAGTAGAGTCATAGAGAATGAAGTAGAGGCATGGTAGAACGAAGTAGAGCCTTGGTAGAACGAAGTAGAGCCATGGTAGACTATAGTAGAGCCATGGTAGAATGGAGTAGAGCCATGGTAGTGGGTAGTAGAGTCATGTAGAATGAAGTAGAGCCATGGTAGAATGAAGTAGAGCTATGGTAGAATGAAGTAGAGCCATTGAAGAATGGAGTACAGCCATGGTACTGTGGAGTAGATTCATGTAGAATGAAGTAGAGCCATGGTAGAATGAAGTAAAGCCATGGTAGAATCAAGTAGAGCCATGGCAGAATGAAGTAGAGCCATGGTAGAATGAAGTAGAGCCATGATAGAATGAAGTAAAGCCATGGTAGAATGGAGTATAGCCATGGTAGTGTGTAGTAGAATCATCTACAATGAAGTAGAGCCATAGTAGAATGAAGTAGAACCATGGTAGAATGAAATAGAGCCATGGTAGCATGAAGTAGAGCATTGGTAGAATGAGGTAGAGCCATGGTAGACTATAGTAGAGCCATGGTACAATGGAGTAGAGCCATGGTTGTCTGTAGTAGAGTCATGTAGAATGAAGTAGAGCGATGGTAGAATGAAGTAGAGCCATGGTAGAATGAAGTAGAGCCATGGTAGAATGGAGTAGATCCATGGTAGTGTGTAGTAGATTCATGTAGAATGAAGTAGAGCCATGGTAGAATGAAGTAGAGCCATGGTAGAATGAAGTAGAGCCATGGTAGAATATAGTAGAGCCATGGTAGAATGGAGAAGAGCCATGGTAGTGTGTAGTAGAGTCATGTAGAATGAAGTAGAGCAATGGTAGAATGAAGTAGAGCCATGGTAGAATGAAGTAGAGCCATGGTAGGATAAAGTAGAGCCATGGTAGAATGAAGTAGAGACATGGTAGAATATAGTAGAATCATGGTAGAATGGAGTAGAGCCATGGTAGTGTGTAGTAGAGTCATGTAGAATGAAGTAGAGACATGGTAGAATGATGCAGAGCCACGGTAGAATGAAGTTGAGCCATGGGAGAATGGAGTAGAGCCATGGTAGTGTGAAGTAGAGTCATGTAGAATGAAGTAGAGCCATGGTAGAATGAAGTAGAGCGATGGTAGATTATAGTAGAGCCACGGTAGAATGGATTAGAGCCATGGTAGTGTGTAGTAGAGTCATATAGAATGAAGTAGAGCCATGGTAGAATGAAGTAGAGCCAAGGTAGAATGTAGTAGAGCCATGGAAGAATGGAGTAGAGCCATGGTTGTCTGTAGTAGAGTCATGTAGAATGAAGTAGTGTCATGGTAGAATGAAGTAGAGCCATGGTAGAATGAAGTAGAGCCATGGTAGAATGGAGTAGATCCATGGTAGTGTGTAGTAGATTCATGTAGAATGAAGTAGAGCCATGGTAGAATGAAGTAGAGCCATGGTAGAATATAGTAGAGCCATGGTAGAATGGAGTAGAGCCATGGTAGTGTGTAGTAGAGTCATGTAGAATGAAGTAGAGCCATGGTAGAATGAAGTAGAGCCATGGTAGAATGAAGTAGAGCCAGGGTAGGATAAAGTAGAGCCATGGAAGAATGAAGTAGAGACATGGTAGAATATAGTAGAATCATGGTAGAATGGAGTAGAGCCATGGTAGTGTGTACTAGAGTCATGTAGAATGAAGTAGAGACATGGTAGAATGAAGCAGAGCCACGGTAGAATGAAGTTGAGCCATGGTAGAATGGAGTAGAGCCATGGTAGTGTGAAGTAGAGTCATGTAGAATGAAGTAGAGCCATGGTAGAATGAAGTAGACCATTGGTAGAATGAAGTACAGCTATAGTAGAATGAAGTAGAGCCATGGTAGAATGGAGTAGAGTCATGGTAGCGTGTAGTAGAGTCATAGAGAATGAAGTAGAGGCATGGTAGAACGAAGTAGAGCCATGGTAGACTATAGTAGAGCCATGGTAGAATGGAGTAGAGCCATGGTAGTGGGTAGTAGAGTCATGTAGAATGAAGTAGAGCCATGGTAGAATGAAGTAGAGCTATGGTAGAATGAAGTAGAGCCATTGAAGAATGGAGTACAGCCATGGTACTGTGGAGTAGATTCATGTAGAATGAAGTAGAGCCATGGTAGAATGAAGTAAAGCCATGGTAGAATGAAGTAGAGCCATGGCAGAATGAAGTAGAGCCATGGTAGAATGAAGTAGAGCCATGATAGAATGAAGTAAAGCCATGGTAGAATGGAGTATAGCCATGGTAGTGTGTAGTAGAATCATCTACAATGAAGTAGAGCCATAGTAGAATGAAGTAGAACCATGGTAGAATGAAATAGAGCCATGGTAGCATGAAGTAGAGCATTGGTAGAATGAGGTAGAGCCATGGTAGACTATAGTAGAGCCATGGTAGAATGGAGTAGAGCCATGGTTGTCTGTAGTAGAGTCATGTAGAATGAAGTAGAGCCATGGTAGAATGAAGTAGAGCCATGGTAGAATGAAGTAGAGCCATGGTAGAATGGAGTAGATCCATGGTAGTGTGTAGTAGATTCATGTAGAATGAAGTAGAGCCATGGTAGAATGAAGTAGAGCCATGGTAGAATGAAGTAGAGCCATGGTAGAATATAGTAGAGCCATGGTAGAATGGAGTAGAGCCATGGTAGTATGTAGTAGAGTCATGTAGAATGAAGTAGAGCAATGGTAGAATGAAGTAGAGCCATGGTAGAATGAAGTAGAGCCATGGTAGGATAAAGTAGAGCAATGGTAGAATGAAGTAGAGACATGGTAGAATATAGTAGAATCATGGTAGAATGGAGTAGAGCCATGGTAGTGTGTAGTAGAGTCATGTAGAATGAAGTAGAGACATGGTAGAATGATGCAGAGCCACGGTAGAATGAAGTTGAGCCATGGGAGAATGGAGTAGAGCCATGGTAGTGTGAAGTAGAGTCATGTAGAATGAAGTAGAGCCATGGTAGAATGAAGTAGAGCATTGGTAGAATGAAGTACAGCTATAGTAGAATGAAGTAGAGCCATGGTAGAATGGAGTAGAGTCATGGTAGCGTGTAGTAGAGTCATAGAGAATGAAGTAGAGGCATGGTAGAATGAAGTAGAGCCATGGTAGAATGAAGTAGAGCCATGGTAGAATAAAGTAGAGCCATGGTAGAATGAAGTAGAGCGATGGTAGATTATAGTAGAGCCACGGTAGAATGGATTAGAGCCATGGTAGTGTGTAGTAGAGTCATATAGAATGAAGTAGAGCCATGGTAGAATGAAGTAGAGCCATGGTAGAATGTAGTAGAGCCATGGAAGAATGAAGTAGAGCCATGGTAGCATGAAGTTGAGCCATGGTAGAATGAAGTAGAGCCATGGTAGACTATAGTAGAGCCATGGTAGAATGGAGTAGAGCCATGGTAGTGGGTAGTAGAGTCATGTAGAATGAAGTAGAGCCATGATATAATGAAGTAGAGCTATGGTAGAATGAAGTAGAGCCATGGTAGAATTGAGTAGAGCCATGGTAGTGTGTAGTAGAGTCATGTAGAATGAAGTAGAGCCATGGTAGAATGAAGTAGAGCCATGGTAGAATGAAGTAGAGCCATGGTAGAATGAAGTAGTGCCATGGTAGAATATAGTAGAGCCATGGTAGAATGGAGTAGAGCCATGGTAGTGTGTAGTAGAGTCATATAGAATGTAGTAGAGCCATGGTAGAATGAAGTAGAGCCATGGTAGAATGAAGTAGAGCCAAGGTAGAATGAAGTAGAGCCATGATAGGATGAAGTAGATCGATGGTAGAATGAAGTAGAACCATGGTAGAATATAATAGAGCCATAGTGGAATGGAGTAGAGCCATGGTAGTGTGTAGTAGAGTCATGTAGAATGAAGTAGAGCCATGGTAGAATGAAGCAGATCCATGGTAGAATGAAGTTGAGCCATGGTAGAATGGAGTAGAGCCATGGTAGTGTGTAGTAGAGTCATGTAGAATGAAGTAGAGCCATGCTCGAATGAAGTAGAACCATGATAGAATGAAGTAGAGCCATGGTAGAATGAAGTAGAGCCATGGCAGAATGGAGTATAGCCATGGAAGAATGGAGTAGAGCCATGGTAGTGTGTAGTAGAGTCATGTAGAATGAACTAGAGCAATAGTAGAATGAAGTAGAGCCATGGTAGAATGAAGTAGAGCCATGGTAGAATATAGTAGAGCCATGGTAGAATGGAGTAGAGCCATGGTAGTGTGTAGTAGAGTCATGTAGAATGAAGTAGAGCTATGGTAGGATGAAGTAGAGCCATGGTAGAATGAAGTAGAACCATGGTAGAATGAAGTAGAGCCATGGTTGAATATAGTAAAGCGATGGTAGAATGGAGTAGATCCATGGTAGTGTGTAGTAGAGTCATGTAGAATGATGTAGAGCCATAGTAGAATGAAGTAGAGCCATGGTAGAATGAAGTAGAGCCATAGTAGAACGAAGTAGCGTCATGGTAGTGTGTAGTAGAGTCATGTAGAATGAAGTAGAGCGATGGTAGAATGAAGTAGAGCCATGGTAGAATGAAGTAGAGCCATGGTAGAATGAAGTAGAGACATGGTAGAATGAAGTTGAGCCATGGTAGAATGAAGTAGATCCATGGTAGAATGGAGTAGAGCCATGGTAGTGTGTAGTAGAGTCATATAGTATGAAGTAGAGCCATGGTAGAATGAAGTAGAGCCATGGTAGAATGAAGTAGAGCCATGGTAGAATGGAGTAGAGCCATGGTAGTGTGTAGTAGAGTCTTATAGAATGAAGTAGAGCCATGGTAGAATGAAGAAGAGCCATGGTAGAATGAAGTAGAGCCATGATAGAATGGAGTAGAGCCATGGTAGTGTGTAGTAGAGTCATGTAGAATGAAGTAGAGCCATACTAGAATGAAGTAGAGCCATGGTAGAATGAAGTAGAGCCATGGCAGAATGATGTAGAGCCATGGAAGAATAGAGTAGAGCCATGGTAGTATGTAGTAGAGTCATGTAGAATGAAGTAGAGCCATAGTAGAATGAAGTAGAGCCATGGTAGAATGAAATAGAGCCATGGTAGAATGAAGTAGAGCCATGGTAGAATGGAGTAGAGCCATGGTAGTGTGTAGTAGAGTCATAGAGAATGAAGTAGAGGCATGGTAGAATGAAGTAGAGTCATGGTAGAATGAAGTAGAGCCATGGTAGAATGAAGTAGAGCCAGGGTAGAATGAAGTAAAGCCATGGTAGAATGAAGTAGAGCCATGGTAGAATGAAGTAGAGCTTTGGTAGAATGAAGTAGAGCCATGGTAGAATATAGTAGAGCCATGGTAGAATGGAGTAGAGCCATGGTAGTGTGTAGTAGAGTCATGTAGAATGAAGTAGAGCTATGGTAGGATGAAGTAGAGCCATGGTAGAATGAAGTAGAGCCATGGTAGAATGGAGTAGATCCATGGTAGTGTGTAGTAGAGTGATGTAGAACGAAGTAGAGCCATGGTAGAATGAAGTAGAGCCATGGTAGAATGAAGTAGAGCCATGGTAGAATATAGTAGAGCCATGGTAGAATGGAGTAGAGCCTTGGTAGTGGGTAGTAGAGTCATGTAGAATGAAGTAGAGCCATCATAGAATGAAGTAGAGCTATGGTAGAATGAAGTAGAGCCATGGTAGAATTGAGTAGAGCCATGGTAGTGTGTAGTAGAGTCATGTGGAATGAAGTAGAGCCATGGTAGAATGAAGTAGAGCCATGGTAGAATGAAGTAGAGCCTTGGTATAGAATGAAGTAGAGCCATGGTAGAATGAAGTAGAGCCATGGTAGAATGAAGTAGAGCCATGGTAGAATGAAGTAGAGCCATGGTAGAATGAAGTAGAGCCATGGTAGAATGGAGTAGAGCCATGGTAGTGTGCAGTAGAGTGATATAGAATGAAGTAGAGCCATGGTACAATGAAGTAGAGCCATGGTAGAATGGAGTAGAGCCATGGTAGTGTGTAGTAGAGTCATGCAGAATGAAGTAGAACCATGGTAGAATGAAGTAGAGCAATGGTAGAATGAAGTAGAGCCATGGTAGTATATAGTAGAGCCATGGTACAATGATGAAGAGCCATGGTAGAATGATGTAGAGCCATGGTAGAATGGAGTAGAGCCATGGTAGTGTGTATTAGAGTCATATAGAATGAAGTAGAGCCATGGTAGAATGAAGTAGAGCCATGGCAGAATTATGTAGAGCCATGGTAGAATGGAGTAGAGCCATGGTAGTGTGTAGTAGAGTCATGCAGAATGAAGTAGAGCCATGGTAGAATGAAGTAGAGCCATAGTAGAATGAAGTAGAGCCATGGTAGAATGAAGTAGAGCCATAGTAGAACGAAGTAGAGACATGGTAGATTGAAGTAGAGCCATGGTAGAATGAAGTAGAGCGACGGTAGAATGAAGTAGAGCGATGGTAGAATGGAGTAGAGCCATGGTAGTGTGTAGTAGAGTCATGTAGAATGAAGTAGAGCCATGGTAGAATGAAGTAGAGGCATGGTAGAATGAAGTAGAGCCATAGTAGAATGGAGTAGCGCCATGGTAGTGTGTAGTAGAGTCATGTAGAATGAAGTAGAGCCATGGTAAAATGAAGTAGACCCATGGTACAAAATAGTAGAGCCATGGTAGAATGGAGAAGAGCCATGGTAGTGTGTAGTAGAGTCATGTAGAATGGACTAGAGCCATGTTAGTGTATAGAAGAGTCATGTAGAATGAAGTAGAGCTATGATAGAATGAAGTAGTGCCATGGTAGAATGCAGTAGAGATATAGTAGAGCCATGGTAGAATGAAGTAGAGCCATGGTAGTGTGTAGTAGAGTCATGTAGAATGAAGTATAGCCATGGTAGAATGAAGTAGAGCCATGGTAGAAAATAGTAGAGCCATGGTAGAATGGAGTAGAGCCATGGTAGTGTGTAGTAGAGTCATGTGGAATGAAGTAGAGCCATGGTAGAATGAAGTAGAGCCATGGTAGAATGAAGTAGAGCCTTGGTATAGAATGAAGTAGAGCCATGGTAGAATGAAGTAGAGCCATGGAAGAATGAAGTAGAGCCATGGTAGAATGAAGTAGAGCCATGGTAGAATGAAGAAGAGCCATGGTAGAATGAAGTAGAGCCATGGTAGAATGGAGTAGAGCCTTGGTAGTGTGTAGTAGAGTCATATAGAATGAAGTAGAGCCATGGTACAACGAAGTAGAGCCATGGTAGAATGGAGTAGAGCCATGGTAGTGTGTAGTAGAGTCATATAGAATGAAGTAGAGCCATGGTAGAATGGAGTAGAGCCATGGTAGGGTGTAGTAGAGTCATGTAGAATGAAGTAGAGCCATGCTAGAATGAAGTAGAGCCATGGTAGAATGAAGTAGAGCCATCGCAGAATGATGTAGAGCCATGGAAGAATAGAGTAGAGCCATGGTAGTGTGTAGTAGAGTCATATAGAATGAAGTAGAGCCATGGTAGAATAAAGTAGAGCCATGGTAGAATGAAGTAGAGACATGGTAGAATGAAGTAGAGCCATGGTAGAATGAAGTAGAGCCATGGTAGAATGAAGTAGAGCAATGGTAGAATGAAGTAGAGCCAGGGTAGAATGAAGTAGAGTCATGTAGAATGAAGTAGAGCCATGGTAGAATGAAGTAGAGCCATGGTAGAATGAAGTAGAGCCATGGTAGTGTGTAGTAGAGTCATGTAGAATGAAGTAGAGCCATAGTAGAATGAAGTAGAGCCATGGTAGAATGAAGTAGAGCCATAGTAGAACGAAGTAGAGACATGGTAGATTGAAGTAGAGCCATGGTAGTGTATAGTAGAGTCATATAGAATGAAGTAGAGCCATGGTAGAATGAAGTAGAGCCATGGTAGAATGAAGTAGAGCCATGGTAGAATGAAGTAGAGCGATGGTAGAACATAGTAGAGCCATGGTAAAATGGAGTAGAGCCATGGTAGTGTGTAGTAGAGTCATGTAGAATGAAGTAGAGCCATGGTAGAATGAAGTAGAGCCATGGTAGAATGGAGTAGAGCCATGGTAGTGTGTAGAAAAATCATATAGAATGAAGTAGAGCCATGGTAGAATGAAGTAGAGCCATGGTAGAATGAAGTAGAGCAATGGTAGAATGGAGTAGAGCCATGGTAGTGTGTAGTAGAATCATATAGAATGAAGTAGAGCCATGGTAGAATGAAGTAGAGCCATGGTAGAATATAGTAGAGCCATGGTAGAATGGAGTAGAGACATGGTAGTGTGTAGTAGAGTCATGTAGAATGGACTAGAGTCATGGTAGTGTACAGAAGAGTCATGTAGAATGAAGTAGAGCCATGGTAGAATGAAGTAGAGCCATGGTAGAATGCAGTAGAGATATAGTAGAGCCATGGTAGAATGAAGTAGAGCCATGGTAGTGTGTAGTAGAGTCATGTAGAATGAAGTAGAGCCATGGTAGAATGAAGTAGAGCATTGGTAGAAATCAGTAGAGCCATGGTAGAATGGAGTAGAGCCATGGTAGAATGAAGTAGAACCATGGTAGAATGAAGTAAAGCCATGGTTGAATATAGTAAAGCGATGGTAGAATGGAGTAGTTCCATGGTAGTGTGTAGTAGAGTCATGCACAATGATGTAGAGCCATAGTAGAATGAAGTAGAGCCATGGTAGAATGAAGTAGAGCCATAGTAGAATGGAGTAGCGCCATGGTAGTGTGTAGTAGAGTCATGTAGAATGAAGTAGAGCCATGGTATAATGAAGTAGACCCATGGTAGAATATAGTAGAGCCATGGTAGAATGGAGAAGAGCCATGGTAGTGTGTAGTAGAGTCATGTAGAATGGACTAGAGCCATGGTAGTGTATAGAAGAGTCATGTAGAATGAAGTAGAGCTATGGTAGAATGAAGTAGAGCCATGGTAGAATGCTGTAGAGATATAGTAGAGCCATGGTAGAATGAAGTAGAGCCATGGTAGTGTGTAGTAGAGTCATGTAGAATGAAGTATAGCCATGGTAGAATGAAGTAGAGCCATGGTAGAAAATAGTAGAGCCATGGTAGAATTGAGTAGAGCCATGGTAGTGTGTAGTAGAGTCATGTGGAATGAAGTAGAGCCATGGTAGAATGAAGTAGAGCCATGGTAGAATGAAGTAGAGCCTTGGTATAGAATGAAGTAGAGCCATGGTAGAATGAAGTAGAGCCATGGTAGAATGAAGAAGAGCCATGGTAGAATGAAGTAGAGCCATGGTAGAATGAAGTAGAGCCATGGTAGAATGGAGTAGAGCCATGGTAGTGTGCAGTAGAGTGATATAGAATGAAGTAGAGCCATGGTACAATGAAGTAGAGCCATGGTAGAATGGAGTAGAGCCATGGTAGTGTGTAGTAAAGTCATATAGAATGAAGTAGAGCCATGGTAGAATGGAGTAGAGCCATGGTAGGGTGTAGTAGAGTCATGTAGAATGAAGTAGAGCCATGCTAGAATGAAGTAGAGCGATGGTAGAATGAAGTAGAGCCATGGCAGAATGATGTAGAGCCATGGAAGAATAGAGTAGAGCCATGGTAGTGTGTAGTAGAGTCATGAAGAATCAGGTAGAGCCATAGTAGAATGAAGAAGAGACATGGTAGAATGAAGTAGAGCCATGGTAGAATGGAGTAGAGCCATGGTAGTGTGTAGTAGAGTCATGCAGAATGAAGTAGAACCATGGTAGAATGAAGTAGAGCAATGGTAGAATGAAGTAGAGCCATGGTAGTATATAGTAGAGCCATGGTACAATGATGAAGAGCCATGGTAGAATGATGTAGAGCCATGGTAGAATGGAGTAGAGCCATGGTAGTGTGTATTAGAGTCATATAGAATGAAGTAGAGCCATGGTAGAATGAAGTAGAGCCATGGCAGAATTATGTAGAGCCATGGTAGAATGGAGTAGAGCCATGGTAGTGTGTAGTAGAGTCATGCAGAATGAAGTAGAGCCATGGTAGAATGAAGTAGAGCCATAGTAGAATGAAGTAGAGCCATGGTAGAATGAAGTAGAGCCATAGTAGAACGAAGTAGAGACATGGTAGATTGAAGTAGAGCCATGGTAGAATGAAGTAGAGCGACGGTAGAATGAAGTAGAGCGATGGTAGAATGGAGTAGAGCCATGGTAGTGTGTAGTAGAGTCATGTAGAATGAAGTAGAGCCATGGTAGAATGAAGTAGAGGCATGGTAGAATGAAGTAGAGCCATAGTAGAATGGAGTAGCGCCATGGCAGTGTGTAGTAGAGTCATGTAGAATGAAGAAGAGCCATGGTAAAATGAAGTAGACCCATGGTACAAAATAGTAGAGCCATGGTAGAATGGAGAAGAGCCATGGTAGTGTGTAGTAGAGTCATGTAGAATGGACTAGAGCCATGTTAGTGTATAGAAGAGTCATGTAGAATGAAGTAGAGCTATGATAGAATGAAGTAGAGCCATGGTAGAATGCAGTAGAGATATAGTAGAGCCATGGTAGAATGAAGTAGAGCCATGGTAGTGTGTAGTAGAGTCATGTAGAATGAAGTATAGCCATGGTAGAATGAAGTAGAGCCATGGTAGAAAATAGTAGAGCCATGGTAGAATGGAGTAGAGCCATGGTAGTGTGTAGTAGAGTCATGTGGAATGAAGTAGAGCCATGGTAGAATGAAGTAGAGCCATGGTAGAATGAAGTAGAGCCTTGGTATAGAATGAAGTAGAGCCATGGTAGAATGAAGTAGAGCCATGGAAGAATGAAGTAGAGCCATGGTAGAATGAAGTAGAGCCATGGTAGAATGAAGAAGAGCCATGGTAGAATGAAGTAGAGCCATGGTAGAATGGAGTAGAGCCTTGGTAGTGTGTAGTAGAGTCATATAGAATGAAGTAGAGCGATGGTACAACGAAGTAGAGCCATGGTAGAATGGAGTAGAGCCATGGTAGTGTGTAGTAGAGTCATATAGAATGAAGTAGAGCCATGGTAGAATGGAGTAGAGCCATGGTAGGGTGTAGTAGAGTCATGTAGAATGAAGTAGAGCCATGCTAGAATGAAGTAGAGCCATGGTAGAATGAAGTAGAGCCATGGCAGAATGATGTAGAGCCATGGAAGAATAGAGTAGAGCCATGGTAGTGTGTAGTAGAGTCATGAAGAATCAAGTAGAGCCATAGTAGAATGAAGAAGAGCCATGGTAGAATGAAGTAGAGCCATGGTAGAATGGAGTAGAGCCATGGTAGTGTGTAGTAGAGTCATGTAGAATGAAGTAGAACCATGGTAGAATGAAGTAGCGCCATGGTAGAATGAAGTAGAGCTGTGGTAGTATATAGTAGAGCCATGGTAGAATGGAGTAGAGCCAAGGTAGTGTGTATTAGAGTCATATAGAATGAAGTAGAGCCATGGTAGAATAAAGTAGAGCCATGGTAGAATGAAGTAGAGACATGGTAGAATGAAGTAGAGCCATGGTAGAATGAAGTAGAGCCATGGTAGAATGAAGTAGAGCAATGGTAGAATGAAGTAGAGCCAGGGTAGAATGAAGTAGAGTCATGTAGAATGAAGTAGAGCCATGGTAGAATGAAGTAGAGCCATGGAAGAATGAAGTAGAGCCATGGTAGTGTGTAGTAGAGTCATGTAGAATGAAGTAGAGCCATAGTAGAATGAAGTAGAGCCATGGTAGAATGAAGTAGAGCCATAGTAGAACGAAGTAGAGACATGGTAGATTGAAGTAGAGCCATGGTAGTGTATAGTAGAGTCATATAGAATGAAGTAGAGCCATGGTAGAATGAAGTAGAGCCATGGTAGAATGAAGTAGAGCCATGGTAGAATGAAGTAGAGCGATGGTAGAACATAGTAGAGCCATGGTAAAATGGAGTAGAGCCATGGTAGTGTGTAGTAGAGTCATGTAGAATGAAGTAGAGCCATGGTAGAATGAAGTAGAGCCATGGTAGAATGGAGTATAGAGCCATGGTAGTGTGTAGAAAAATCATATAGAATGAAGTAGAGCCATGGTAGAATGAAGTAGAGCCATGGTAGAATGAAGTAGAGCAATGGTAGAATGGAGTAGAGCCATGGTAGTGTGTAGTAGAATCATATAGAATGAAGTAGAGCCATGGTAGAATGAAGTAGAGCCATGGTAGAATATAGTAGAGCCATGGTAGAATGGAGTAGAGACATGGTAGTGTGTAGTAGAGTCATGTAGAATGGACTAGAGCCATGGTAGTGTACAGAAGAGTCATGTAGAATGAAGTAGAGCCATGGTAGAATGAAGTAGAGCCATGGTAGAATGCAGTAGAGATATAGTAGAGCCATGGTAGAATGAAGTAGAGCCATGGTAGTGTGTAGTAGAGTCATGTAGAATGAAGTAGAGCCATGGTAGAATGAAGTAGAGCATTGGTAGAAATCAGTAGAGCCATGGTAGAATGGAGTAGAGCCATGGTAGAATGAAGTAGAACCATGGTAGAATGAAGTAAAGCCATGGTTGAATATAGTAAAGCGATGGTAGAATGGAGTAGTTCCATGGTAGTGTGTAGTAGAGTCATGCACAATGATGTAGAGCCATAGTAGAATGAAGTAGAGCCATGGTAGAATGAAGTAGAGCCATAGTAGAATGGAGTAGCGCCATGGTAGTGTGTAGTAGAGTCATGTAGAATGAAGTAGAGCCATGGTATAATGAAGTAGACCCATGGTAGAATATAGTAGAGCCATGGTAGAATGGAGAAGAGCCATGGTAGTGTGTAGTAGAGTCATGTAGAATGGACTAGAGCCATGGTAGTGTATAGAAGAGTCATGTAGAATGAAGTAGAGCTATGGTAGAATGAAGTAGAGCCATGGTAGAATGCTGTAGAGATATAGTAGAGCCATGGTAGAATGAAGTAGAGCCATGGTAGTGTGTAGTAGAGTCATGTAGAATGAAGTATAGCCATGGTAGAATGAAGTAGAGCCATGGTAGAAAATAGTAGAGCCATGGTAGAATTGAGTAGAGCCATGGTAGTGTGTAGTAGAGTCATGTGGAATGAAGTAGAGCCATGGTAGAATGAAGTAGAGCCATGGTAGAATGAAGTAGAGCCTTGGTATAGAATGAAGTACAGCCATGGTAGAATGAAGTAGAGCCATGGTAGAATGAAGTAGAGCCATGGTAGAATGAAGTAGAGCCATGGTAGAATGAAGAAGAGCCATGGTAGAATGAAGTAGAGCCATGGTAGAATGGAGTAGAGCAATGGTAGTGTGTAGTAGAGTCATATAGAATGAAGTAGAGCCATGGTAGAATGAAGTAGAGCCATGGTAGAATGGAGTAGAGCCATGGTAGTGTGTAGTAGAGTCATATAGAATGAAGTAGAGCCATGGTAAAATGAAGAAGAGCCATGGTAGAATGAAGTAGAGCCATGGTAGAATGAAGTAGAGCAATAGTAGAATGAAGTAGAGCCAGGGTAGAATGAAGTAGAGTCATGTAGAATGAAGTAGAGCCATGGTAGAATGAAGTAGAGCCATGGTAGAATGAAGTAGAGACATGGTAGTGTGTAGTAGAGTCATGTAGAATGAAGTAGAGCCATAGTAGAATGCAGTAGAGCCATGGTAGAATGAAGTAGAGCCATAGTAGAACGAAGTAGAGACATGGTAGATTGAAGTTGAGCCATGGTAGAATGAAGTAGAGTGACAGTAGAATGAAGTAGAGCCATGGTAGAATGGAGTAGAGCCATGGTAGTGTGTAGTAGAGTCATGTAGAATGAAGTAGAGCCATGGTAGAATGAAGTAGAGGCATGGTAGAATGAAGTAGAGCCATAGTAGAATGGAGTAGCGCCATGGTAGTGTGTAGTAGAGTCATGTAGAATGAAGTAGAGCCATGGTAGAATGAAGTAGATCCATGGTAGAATATAGTAGAGCCATGGTAGAATGGAGAAGAGCCATGGTAGTGTGTAGTAGAGTCATGTAGAATGGACTAGAGCCATGGTAGTGTATAGAAGAGTCATGTAGAATGAAGTAGAGCTATGATAGAATGAAGTAGAGCCATGGTAGAATGCAGTAGAGATATAGTAGAGCCATGGTAGAATGAAGTAGAGCCATGGTAGTGTGTAGTAGAGTCATGTAGAATGAAGTATAGCCATGGTAGAATGAAGTAGAGCCATGGTAGAAAATAGTAGAGCCATGGTAGAATGGAGTAGAGCCATGGTAGTGTGTAGTAGAGTCATATAGAATGAAGTAGAGCCATGGTAGAATGAAGTAGAGCCATGGTAGAATGAAGTAGAGCAATGGTAGAATGGAGTAGAGCCATGGTAGTGTGTAGTAGAATCATATAGAATGAAGTAGAGCCAATGTAGAATGAAGTAGAGCCATGGTAGAATGAAGTAGAGCCATGTTAGAATGACGTAGAGCCATGGTAGAATGAAGTAGAGCCATGGTAGAATGAAGAAGAGCCATTGTAGAATGAAGTAGAGCCATGGTAGAATGGAGTAGAGCCATGGTAGTGTGTAGTAGAGCCATATAGAATGAAGTAGAGCCATGGTACAATGAAGTAGATCCATGGTAGAATGGAGTAGAGCCATGGTAGTGTGTAGTAGAGTCATATAGAATGAAGTAGAGCCATGGTAGAATGGGGTAGAGCCATGGTAGGGTGTAGTAGAGTCATGTAGAATGAAGTAGAGCCATGCTAGAATGAAGTAGAGCCATGGTAGAATGAAGTAGAGCCATGGCAGAATGATGTAGAGCCATGGAAGAATAGAGTAGAGCCATGGTAGTGTGGAGTAGAGTCATGAAGAATCAAGTAGAGCCATAGTAGAATGAAGAAGAGCCATGGTAGAATGAAGTAGAGCCATGGTAGAATGGAGTAGAGCCATGGTAGTGTGTTGTAGAGTCATGTAGAATGAAGTAGAACCATGGTAGAATGAAGTAGAGCCATGGTAGAATGAAGTAGAGCCATGGTAGTATATAGTAGAGCCATGGTACAATGATGAAGAGCCATGGTAGAATGATGTAGAGCCATGGTAGAATGGAGTAGAGCAATGGTAGTGTGTATTAGAGTCATATAGAATGAAGTAGAGCCATGGTAGAATGAAGTAGAGCCATGGTAGAATGAAGTAGAGCCATGGTAGAATGAAGTAGAGCCATGGTAGAATGAAGTAGAGCCATGGTAGAATGAAGTAGAGCAATGGTAGAATGAAGTAGAGCCACGGTAGAATGAAGTAGAGTCATGTAGAATGAAGTAGAGCCATGGTAGAATGAAGTAGAGCCATGGTAGTGTGTAGTAGAGTCATGTAGAATGAAGTAGAGCGATAGTAGAATGAAGTAGAGCCATGGTAGAATGAAGTAGAGCCATAGTAGAACGAAGTAAAGACATGGTAGACTGAAGTAGAGCCATGGTAGAATGAAGTAGAGCGACGGTAGAATGAAGTAGAGCCATGGTAGAATGGAGTAGAGCCATGGTAGTGTGTAGTAGAGTCATGTAGAATGAAGTAGAGCCATGGTAGAATGAAGTAGAGGCATGGTAGAATGAAGTACAGCTATAGTAGAATGAAGTAGAGCCATGGTAGAATGGAGTAGAGCCATGTTAGTGTATAGTAGAGTCATATAGAATGAAGTAGAGCCATGGTAGAATGAAGTAGAGCCATGGTAGAATGAAGTAGAGCCATGGTAGAATGAAGTAGAGCCATGGTAGAATGAAGTAGAGCCATGGTAGAATGAAGTAGAGCAATGGTAGAATGAAGTAGAGCCAGGGTAGAATGAAGTAGAGTCATGTAGAATGAAGTAGAGCCATGGTAGAATGAAGTAGAGCCATGGTAGTGTGTAGTAGAGTCATGTAGAATGAAGTAGAGCGATAGTAGAATGAAGTAGAGCCATGGTAGAATGAAGTAGAGCCATAGTAGAACGAAGTAAAGACATGGTAGACTGAAGTAGAGCCATGGTAGAATGAAGTAGAGCGACGGTAGAATGAAGTAGAGCCATGGTAGAATGGAGTAGAGCCATGGTAGTGTGTAGTAGAGTCATGTAGAATGAAGTAGAGCCATGGTAGAATGAAGTAGAGGCATGGTAGAATGAAGTACAGCTATAGTAGAATGAAGTAGAGCCATGGTAGAATGGAGTAGAGCCATGTTAGTGTATAGTAGAGTCATATAGAATGAAGTAGAGCCATGGTAGAATGAAGTAGAGCCATGGTAGAATGAAGTAGAGCCATGGTAGAATGAAGTAGAGCCATGGTAGAATGAAGTAGAGCGATGGTAGAATATAGTAGAGTCATGGTAGAATGGAGTAGAGCCATGGTAGTGTGTAGTAGAGTCATGAAGAATCAAGTAGAGCCATAGTAGAATGAAGAAGAGCCATGGTAGAATGAAGTAGAGCCATGGTAGAATGGAGTAGAGCCATGGTAGTGTGTTGTAGAGTCATGTAGAATGAAGTAGAACCATGGTAGAATGAAGTAGAGCCATGGTAGAATGAAGTAGAGCCATGGTAGTATATAGTAGAGCCATGGTACAATGATGAAGAGCCATGGTAGAATGATGTAGAGCCATGGTAGAATGGAGTAGAGCAATGGTAGTGTGTATTAGAGTCATATAGAATGAAGTAGAGCCATGGTAGAATGAAGTAGAGCCATGGTAGAATGAAGTAGAGCCATGGTAGAATGAAGTAGAGCCATGGTAGAATGAAGTAGAGCCATGGTAGAATGAAGTAGAGCAATGGTAGAATGAAGTAGAGCCAGGGTAGAATGAAGTAGAGTCATGTAGAATGAAGTAGAGCCATGGTAGAATGAAGTAGAGCCATGGTAGTGTGTAGTAGAGTCATGTAGAATGAAGTAGAGCGATAGTAGAATGAAGTAGAGCCATGGTAGAATGAAGTAGAGCCATAGTAGAACGAAGTAAAGACATGGTAGACTGAAGTAGAGCCATGGTAGAATGAAGTAGAGCGACGGTAGAATGAAGTAGAGCCATGGTAGAATGGAGTAGAGCCATGGTAGTGTGTAGTAGAGTCATGTAGAATGAAGTAGAGCCATGGTAGAATGAAGTAGAGGCATGGTAGAATGAAGTACAGCTATAGTAGAATGAAGTAGAGCCATGGTAGAATGGAGTAGAGCCATGTTAGTGTATAGTAGAGTCATATAGAATGAAGTAGAGCCATGGTAGAATGAAGTAGAGCCATGGTAGAATGAAGTAGAGCCATGGTAGAATGAAGTAGAGCCATGGTAGAATGAAGTAGAGCGATGGTAGAATATAGTAGAGTCATGGTAGAATGGAGTAGAGCCATGGTAGTGTGTAGTAGAGTCATGTAGAATGAAGTAGAGCCATGGTAGAATGAAGTAGAGCCATGGTAGAATGAAGTAGAGCCATGGTAGAATGGAGTAGAGCCAAGGTAGTGTGTAGTAAAATCATATAGAATGAAGTAGAGCCATGGTAGAATGAAGTAGAGCCATGGTAGAATGGAGTAGAGCCATGATAGTGTGTAGTAGAATCATATAGAATGAAGTAGAGCCATGGTAGAATGAAGTAGAGCCATGGTAGAATATAGTAGAGCCATGGTAGAATGGAGTAGAGCCATGGTAGTGTGTAGTAGAGTCATGTAGAATGGACTAGAGCCATGGTAGTGTATAGAAGAGTCATGTAGAATGAAGTAGAGCCATGGTAGAATGAAGTAGAGCCATGGTAGAATGCAGTAGAGATATAGTAGAGCCATGGTAGAATGAAGTAGAGCCATGGTAGTGTGTAGTAGAGTCATGTAGAATGAAGTAGAGCCATGGTAGAATGAAGTAGAGCATTGGTAGAAAACAGTAGAGCCATGGTAGAATGGAGTAGAGCCATGGTAGAATGAAGTAGAACCATGGTAGAATGAAGTAGAGCCATGGTTGAATATAGTAAAGCGATGGTAGAATGGAGTAGTTCCATGGTAGTGTGTAGTAGAGTCATGCACAATGATGTAGAGCCATAGTAGAATGAAGTAGAGCCATGGTAGAATGAAGTAGAGCCATAGTAGAATGGAGTAGGGCCATGGTAGTGTGTAGTAGAGTCATGTAGAATGAAGTAGAGCCATGGTAGAATGAAGTAGACCCATGGTAGAATATAGTAGAGCCATGGTAGAATGGAGAAGAGCCATGGTAGTGTGTAGTAGAGTCATGTAGAATGGACTAGAGCCATTGTAGTGTATAGAAGAGTCATGTAGAATGAAGTAGAATTATGGTAGAATAAAGTAGAGCCATGGTAGAATGCTGTAGAGATATAGTAGAGCCATGGTAGAATGAAGTAGAGCCATGGTAGTGTGTAGTAGAGTCATGTAGAATGAAGTATAGCCATGGTAGAATGAAGTAGAGCCATGGTAGAAAATAGTAGAGCCATGGTAGAATTGAGTAGAGCCATGGTAGCGTGTAGTAGAGTCATGTGGAATGAAGTAGAGCCATGGTAGAATGAAGTAGAGCCATGGTAGAATGAAGTAGAGCCTTGGTATAGAATCAAGTACAGCCATGGTAGAATGAAGTAGAGCCATGGTAGAATGAAGTAGAGCCATGGTAGAATGAAGTAGAGCCATGGTAGAATGAAGAAGAGTCATGGTAGAATGAAGTAGAGCCATGGTAGAATGGAGTAGAGTCATGTTAGTGTGTATTAGAGTCATATAGAATGAAGTAGAGCCATGGTAGAATGAAGTAGAGCCATGGTAGAATGAAGTAGAGCCATGGTAGAATGAAGTAGAGCCATGGTAGTGTGTAGTAGAGTCATGTAGAATGAAGTAGAGCCATAGTAGAATGAAGTAGAGCCATGGTAGAATGAAGTAGAGCCATAGTAGAACGAAGTAGAGCCATGGTAGATTGAAGTAGAACCATGGTAGAATGAAGTAGAGCGATGGTAGAATGAAGTAGAGCCATGGTAGAATGGAGTAGAGCCATGGTAGTGTGTAGTAGAGTCATGTAGAATGAAGTAGAGCCATGGTAGAATGAAGTAGAGGCGTGGTAGAATGAAGTACAGCTATAGTAGAATGAAGTAGAGCCATGGTAGAATGGAGTAGAGCCATGGTAGTGTATAGTAGAGTCATATAGAATGAAGTAGAGCCATGGTAGAATGAAGTAGAGCCATGGTAGAATGAAGTAGAGCCATGGTAGAATGAAGTAGAGTCATGGTAGAATGAAGTAGAGCCATGGTAGAATGAAGTAGAGCCATGGTAGAATGAAGTAGAGCGATGGTAGAATACAATAGAGTCATGGTAGAATGGAGTAGAGCCATGGTAGTGTGTAGTAGAGTCATGTAGAATGAAGTAGAGCCATGGTAGAATGAAGTAGAGCCATGGTAGAATGAAGTAGAGCCATGGTAGAATGAAGTAGAGCCATGGTAGAATGAAGTAGAGCCATGGTAGAATGAAGTAGAGCCATGGTAGAATGAAGTAGAGCCATGGTAGAATGAAGTAGAGCCATGGTAGAATGAAGTAGAGCCATGGTAGAATGAAGTAGAGCAATGGTAGAATGAAGTAGAGCCAGGGTAGAATTAAGTAGAGTCATGTAGAATGAAGTAGAGCCATGGTAGAATGAAGTAGAGCCATGGTAGTGTGTAGTAGAGTCATGTAGAATGAAGTAGAGCGATAGTAGAATGAAGTAGAGCCATGGTAGAATGAAGTAGAGCCATAGTAGAACGAAGTAAAGACATGGTAGACTGAAGTAGAGCCATGGTAGAATGAAGTAGAGCGACGGTAGAATGAAGTAGAGCCATGGTAGAATGGAGTAGAGCCATGGTAGTGTGTAGTAGAGTCATGTAGAATGAAGTAGAGCCATGGTAGAATGAAGTAGAGGCATGGTAGATTGAAGTACAGCTATAGTAGAATGAAGTAGAGCCATGGTAGAATGGAGTAGAGCCATGTTAGTGTATAGTAGAGTCATATAGAATGAAGTAGAGCCATGGTAGAATGAAGTAGAGCCATGGTAGAATGAAGTAGAGCCATGGTAGAATGAAGTAGAGCCATGGTAGAATGAAGTAGAGCCATGGTAGAATGAAGTAGAGCAATGGTAGAATGAAGTAGAGCCAGGGTAGAATGAAGTAGAGTCATGTAGAGTGAAGTAGAGCCATGGTAGAATGAAGTAGAGCCATGGTAGTGTGTAGTAGAGTCATGTAGAATGAAGTAGAGCGATAGTAGAATGAAGTAGAGCCATGGTAGAATGAAGTAGAGCCATAGTAGAACGAAGTAAAGACATGGTAGACTGAAGTAGAGCCATGGTAGAATGAAGTAGAGCGACGGTAGAATGAAGTAGAGCCATGGTAGAATGGAGTAGAGCCATGGTAGTGTGTAGTAGAGTCATGTAGAATGAAGTAGAGCCATGGTAGAATGAAGTAGAGGCATGGTAGAATGAAGTACAGCTATAGTAGAATGAAGTAGAGCCATGGTAGAATGGAGTAGAGCCATGTTAGTGTATAGTAGAGTCATATAGAATGAAGTAGAGCCATGGTAGAATGAAGTAGAGCCATGGTAGAATGAAGTAGAGCCATGGTAGAATGAAGTAGAGCCATGGTAGAATGAAGTAGAGCGATGGTAGAATATAGTAGAGTCATGGTAGAATGGAGTAGAGCCATGGTAGTGTGTAGTAGAGTCATGAAGAATCAAGTAGAGCCATAGTAGAATGAAGAAGAGCCATGGTAGAATGAAGTAGAGCCATGGTAGAATGGAGTAGAGCCATGGTAGTGTGTTGTAGAGTCATGTAGAATGAAGTAGAACCATGGTAGAATGAAGTAGAGCCATGGTAGAATGAAGTAGAGCCATGGTAGTATATAGTAGAGCCATGGTACAATGATGAAGAGCCATGGTAGAATGATGTAGAGCCATGGTAGAATGGAGTAGAGCAATGGTAG
This sequence comes from Agelas oroides, assembly GCA_949130485.1. Lineage (NCBI taxonomy): Eukaryota > Metazoa > Porifera > Demospongiae > Agelasida > Agelasidae > Agelas > Agelas oroides. The sequence goes on along the minus strand of OX422202.1, from coordinate 2,468,959 downwards.
TGTGTATTAGAGTCATATAGAATGAAGTAGAGCCATGGTAGAATGAAGTAGAGCCATGGTAGAATGAAGTAGAGCCATGGTAGAATGAAGTAGAGCCATGGTAGAATGAAGTAGAGCCATGGTAGAATGAAGTAGAGCAATGGTAGAATGAAGTATAGCCATGGTAGAATGAAGTAGAGTCATGTAGAATGAAGTAGAGCCATGGTAGAATGAAGTAGAGCCATGGTAGTGTGTAGTAGAGTCATGTAGAATGAAGTAGAGCGATAGTAGAATGAAGTAGAGCCATGGTAGAATGAAGTAGAGCCATAGTAGAACGAAGTAAAGACATGGTAGACTGAAGTAGAGCCATGGTAGAATGAAGTAGAGCGACGGTAGAATGAAGTAGAGCCATGGTAGAATGGAGTAGAGCCATGGTAGTGTGTAGTAGAGTCATGTAGAATGAAGTAGAGCCATGGTAGAATGAAGTAGAGGCATGGTAGAATGAAGTACAGCTATAGTAGAATGAAGTAGAGCCATGGTAGAATGGAGTAGAGCCATGTTAGTGTATAGTTGAGTCATATAGAATGAAGTAGAGCCATGGTAGAATGAAGTAGAGCCATGGTAGAATGAAGTAGAGCCATGGTAGAATGAAGTAGAGCCATGGTAGAATGAAGTAGAGCGATGGTAGAATATAGTAGAGTCATGGTAGAATGGAGTAGAGCCATGGTAGTGTGTAGTAGAGTCATGTAGAATGAAGTAGAGCCATGGTAGAATGAAGTAGAGCCATGGTAGAATGAAGTAGAGCCATGGTAGAATGGAGTAGAGCCAAGGTAGTGTGTAGTAAAATCATATAGAATGAAGTAGAGCCATGGTAGAATGAAGTAGAGCCATGGTAGAATGGAGTAGAGCCATGATAGTGTGTAGTAGAATCATATAGAATGAAGTAGAGCCATGGTAGAATGAAGTAGAGCCATGGTAGAATATAGTAGAGCCATGGTAGAATGGAGTAGAGCCATGGTAGTGTGTAGTAGAGTCATGTAGAATGGACTAGAGCCATGGTAGTGTATAGAAGAGTCATGTAGAATGAAGTAGAGCCATGGTAGAATGAAGTAGAGCCATGGTAGAATGCAGTAGAGATATAGTAGAGCCATGGTAGAATGAAGTAGAGCCATGGTAGTGTGTAGTAGAGTCATGTAGAATGAAGTAGAGCCATGGTAGAATGAAGTAGAGCATTGGTAGAAAACAGTAGAGCCATGGTAGAATGGAGTAGAGCCATGGTAGAATGAAGTAGAACCATGGTAGAATGAAGTAGAGCCATGGTTGAATATAGTAAAGCGATGGTAGAATGGAGTAGTTCCATGGTAGTGTGTAGTAGAGTCATGCACAATGATGTATAGCCATAGTAGAATGAAGTAGAGCCATGGTAGAATGAAGTAGAGCCATAGTAGAATGGAGTAGGGCCATGGTAGTGTGTAGTAGAGTCATGTAGAATGAAGTAGAGCCATGGTAGAATGAAGTAGACCCATGGTAGAATATAGTAGAGCCATGGTAGAATGGAGAAGAGCCATGGTAGTGTGTAGTAGAGTCATGTAGAATGGACTAGAGCCATTGTAGTGTATAGAAGAGTCATGTAGAATGAAGTAGAATTATGGTAGAATAAAGTAGAGCCATGGTAGAATGCTGTAGAGATATAGTAGAGCCATGGTAGAATGAAGTAGAGCCATGGTAGTGTGTAGTAGAGTCATGTAGAATGAAGTATAGCCATGGTAGAATGAAGTAGAGCCATGGTAGTGTGTAGTAGAGTCATGTAGAATGAAGTATAGCCATGGTAGAATGAAGTAGAGCCATGGTAGAAAATAGTAGAGCCATGGTAGAATTGAGTAGAGCCATGGTAGCGTGTAGTAGAGTCATGTGGAATGAAGTAGAGCCATGGTAGAATGAAGTAGAGCCATGGTAGAATGAAGTAGAGCCTTGGTATAGAATCAAGTACAGCCATGGTAGAATGAAGTAGAGCCATGGTAGAATGAAGTAGAGCCATGGTAGAATGAAGTAGAGCCATGGTAGAATGAAGAAGAGTCATGGTAGAATGAAGTAGAGCCATGGTAGAATGGAGTAGAGTCATGTTAGTGTGTATTAGAGTCATATAGAATGAAGTAGAGCCATGGTAGAATGAAGTAGAGCCATGGTAGAATGAAGTAGATCCATGGTAGAATGAAGTAGAGCCATGGTAGAAAGAAGTAGAGACATGGTAGAATGAAGTAGAGCCAGGGTAGAATGAAGTAGAGTCATGTAGAATGAAGTATAGCCATGGTAGAATGAAGTAGAGCCATGGTAGAATGAAGTAGAGCCATGGTAGTGTGTAGTAGAGTCATGTAGAATGAAGTAGAGCCATAGTAGAATGAAGTAGAGCCATGGTAGAATGAAGTAGAGCCATAGTAGAACGAAGTAGAGCCATGGTAGATTGAAGTAGAACCATGGTAGAATGAAGTAGAGCGATGGTAGAATGAAGTAGAGCCATGGTAGAATGGAGTAGAGCCATGGTAGTGTGTAGTAGAGTCATGTAGAATGAAGTAGAGCCATGGTAGAATGAAGTAGAGGCGTGGTAGAATGAAGTACAGCTATAGTAGAATGAAGTAGAGCCATGGTAGAATGGAGTAGAGCCATGGTAGTGTATAGTAGAGTCATATAGAATGAAGTAGAGCCATGGTAGAATGAAGTAGAGCCATGGTAGAATGAAGTAGAGCCATGGTAGAATGAAGTAGAGTCATGGTAGAATGAAGTAGAGCCATGGTAGAATGAAGTAGAGCCATGGTAGAATGAAGTAGAGCGATGGTAGAATACAATAGAGTCATGGTAGAATGGAGTAGAGCCATGGTAGTGTGTAGTAGAGTCATGTAGAATGAAGTAGAGCCATGGTAGAATGAAGTAGAGCCATGGTAGCATGAAGTAGAGCCATGGTAGAATGGAGTAGAGCCATGGTAGTGTGTAGTAAAATCGTATAGAATGAAGTAGAGCCATGGTGGAATGAAGTAGAGCCATGGTAGAATGGAGTAGAGCCATGGTAGTGTGTAGTAGAATCATATAGAATGAAGTAGAGTCATGGTAGAATGAAGTAGAGCCATGGTAGAATATAGTTGAGCCATGGTAGAATGGAGTAAAGCCATGGTAGTGTGTAGTAGAGTCATGTGGAATGGACTAGAGCCATGGTAGTGTATAGAAGAGTCATGTAGAATGAAGTAGAGCCATGGTAGAATGAAGTAGAGCCTTGGTAGAATGCAGTAGAGATATAGTAGAGCCATGGTAGAATGTAGTAAAGCCATGGTAGTGTGTAGTAGAGTCATGTAGAATGAAGTAGAGCCATGGTAGAATGAAGTAGAGCATTGGTAGAAAATAGTAGAGCCATGGTAGAATGGAGTAGAGCCATGGTAGTGTGTAGTAGAGTGATGTGGAATGAAGTAGAGCCATAGTAGAATGAAGTAGAGCCATGGTAGAATGAAGGAGAGCCATGGTAGAATGAAGTATAGCCATGGTACAATGAAGTAGAGCCATGGTAGTGTGTAGTAGAGCAATGGTAGAATGAAGTAGAGCCATGGTAGAATGAAGTAGTGCCATGGTAGAATGGAGTAGAGCCATGGTAGCGTGTAGTAAAGTCATATAGAATGAAGTAGAGCCATGGTAGAATGAAGTAAAGCTATAGTAGAATGAAGTAGAGCCATGGTAGAATGGAGTAGAGCCATGGTAGTGTATAGTAGAGTCATGTAGAATGAAGTAGAGCCATGGTAGAATGAAGTAGAGCCATGGTAGAATGAAGTAGAGACATGGTAGTGTGTAGTAGAGTCATGTAGAATGAAGTAGAGCCATAGTAGAATGCAGTAGAGCCATGGTAGAATGAAGTAGAGCCATAGTAGAACGAAGTAGAGACATGGTAGATTGAAGTTGAGCCATGGTAGAATGAAGTAGAGTGACAGTAGAATGAAGTAGAGCCATGGTAGAATGGAGTAGAGCCATGGTAGTGTGTAGTAGAGTCATGTAGAATGAAGTAGAGCCATGGTAGAATGAAGTAGAGGCATGGTAGAATGAAGTAGAGCCATAGTAGAATGGAGTAGCGCCATGGTAGTGTGTAGTAGAGTCATGTAGAATGAAGTAGAGCCATGGTAGAAAGAAGTAGATCCATGGTAGAATATAGTAGAGCCATGGTAGAATGGAGAAGAGCCATGGTAGTGTGTAGTAGAGTCATGTAGAATGGACTAGAGCCATGGTAGTGTATAGAAGAGTGATGTAGAATGAAGTAGAGCTATGATAGAATGAAGTAGAGCCATGGTAGAATGCAGTAGAGATATAGTAGAGCCATGGTAGAATGAAGTAGAGCCATGGTAGTGTGTAGTAGAGTCATGTAGAATGAAGTATAGCCATGGTAGAATGAAGTAGAGCCATGGTAGAAAATAGTAGAGCCATTGTTGAATGGAGTAGAGCCATGGTAGTGTGTAGTAGAGTCATGTGGAATGAAGTAGAGCCATGGTAGAATGAAGTAGAGCCATGGTAGAATGAAGTAGAGCCTTGGTATAGAATGAAGTAGAGCCATGGTAGAATGAAGTAGAGCCATGTTAGAATGACGTAGAGCCATGGTAGAATGAAGTAGAGCCATGGTAGAATGAAGAAGAGCCATTGTAGAATGAAGTAGAGCCATGGTAGAATGGAGTAGAGCCATGGTAGTGTGTAGTAGAGCCATATAGAATGAAGTAGAGCCATGGTACAATGAAGTAGATCCATGGTAGAATGGAGTAGAGCCATGGTAGTATGTAGTAGAGTCATATAGAATGAAGTAGAGCCATGGTAGAATGGGGTAGAGCCATGGTAGGGTGTAGTAGAGTCATGTAGAATGAAGTAGAGCCATGCTAGAATGAAGTAGAGCCATGGTAGAATGAAGTAGAGCCATGGCAGAATGATGTAGAGCCATGGAAGAATAGAGTAGAGCCATGGTAGTGTGGAGTAGAGTCATGAAGAATCAAGTAGAGCCATAGTAGAATGAAGAAGAGCCATGGTAGAATGAAGTAGAGCCATGGTAGAATGGAGTAGAGCCATGGTAGTGTGTTGTAGAGTCATGTAGAATGAAGTAGAACCATGGTAGAATGAAGTAGAGCCATGGTAGAATGAAGTAGAGCCATGGTAGTATATAGTAGAGCCATGGTACAATGATGAAGAGCCATGGTAGAATGATGTAGAGCCATGGTAGAATGGAGTAGAGCCATGGTAGTGTGTATTAGAGTCATATAGAATGAAGTAGAGCCATGGTAGAATGAAGTAGAGCCATGGTAGAATGAAGTAGAGCCATGGTAGAATGAAGTAGAGCCATGGTAGAATGAAGTAGAGCCATGGTAGAATGAAGTGGAGCAATGGTAGAATGAAGTAGAGCCAGGGTAGAATGAAGTAGAGTCATGTAGAATGAAGTAGAGCCATGGTAGAATGAAGTAGAGCCATGGTAGTGTGTAGTAGAGTCATGTAGAATGAAGTAGAGCGATAGTAGAATGAAGTAGAGCCATGGTAGAATGAAGTAGAGCCATAGTAGAACGAAGTAAAGACATGGTAGACTGAAGTAGAGCCATGGTAGAATGAAGTAGAGCGACGGTAGAATGAAGTAGAGCCATGGTAGAATGGAGTAGAGCCATGGTAGTGTGTAGTAGAGTCATGTAGAATGAAGTAGAGCCATGGTAGAATGAAGTAGAGGCATGGTAGAATGAAGTACAGCTATAGTAGAATGAAGTAGAGCCATGGTAGAATGGAGTAGAGCCATGGTAGTGTATAGTAGAGTCATATAGAATGAAGTAGAGCCATGGTAGAATGAAGTAGAGCCATGGTAGAATGAAGTAGAGCCATGGTAGAATGAAGTAGAGCCATGGTAGAATGAAGTAGAGCGATGGTAGAATATAGTAGAGTCATGGTAGAATGGAGTAGAGCCATGGTAGTGTGTAGTAGAGTCATGTAGAATGAAGTAGAGCCATGGTAGAATGAAGTAGAGCCATGGTAGAATGAAGTAGAGCCATGGTAGAATGGAGTAGAGCCAAGGTAGTGTGTAGTAAAATCATATAGAATGAAGTAGAGCCATGGTAGAATGAAGTAGAGCCATGGTAGAATGGAGTAGAGCCATGATAGTGTGTAGCAGAATCATATAGAATGAAGTAGAGCCATGGTAGAATGAAGTAGAGCCATGGTAGAATATAGTAGAGCCATGGTAGAATGGAGTAGAGCCATGGTAGTGTGTAGTAGAGTCATGTAGAATGGACTAGAGCCATGGTAGTGTATAGAAGAGTCATGTAGAATGAAGTAGAGCCATGGTAGAATGAAGTAGAGCCATGGTAGAATGCAGTAGAGATATAGTAGAGCCATGGTAGAATGAAGTAGAGCCATGGTAGTGTGTAGTAGAGTCATGTAGAATGAAGTAGAGCCATGGTAGAATGAAGTAGAGCATTGGTAGAAAACAGTAGAGCCATGGTAGAATGGAGTAGAGCCATGGTAGAATGAAGTAGAACCATGGTAGAATGAAGTAGAGCCATGGTTGAATATAGTAAAGCGATGGTAGAATGGAGTAGTTCCATGGTAGTGTGTAGTAGAGTCATGCACAATGATGTAGAGCCATAGTAGAATGAAGTAGAGCCATGGTAGAATGAAGTAGAGCCATAGTAGAATGGAGTAGGGCCATGGTAGTGTGTAGTAGAGTCATGTAGAATGAAGTAGAGCCATGGTAGAATGAAGTAGACCCATGGTAGAATATAGTAGAGCCATGGTAGAATGGAGAAGAGCCATGGTAGTGCGTAGTAGAGTCATGTAGAATGGACTAGAGCCATTGTAGTGTATAGAAGAGTCATGTAGAATGAAGTAGAATTATGGTAGAATAAAGTAGAGCCATGGTAGAATGCTGTAGAGATATAGTAGAGCCATGGTAGAATGAAGTAGAGCCATGGTAGTGTGTAGTAGAGTCATGTAGAATGAAGTATAGCCATGGTAGAATGAAGTAGAGCCATGGTAGAAAATAGTAGAGCCATGGTAGAATTGAGTAGAGCCATGGTAGCGTGTAGTAGAGTCATGTGGAATGAAGTAGAGCCATGGTAGAATGAAGTAGAGCCATGGTAGAATGAAGTAGAGCCTTGGTATAGAATCAAGTACAGCCATGGTAGAATGAAGTAGAGCCATGGTAGAATGAAGTAGAGCCATGGTAGAATGAAGTAGAGCCATGGTAGAATGAAGAAGAGTCATGGTAGAATGAAGTAGAGCCATGGTAGAATGGAGTAGAGTCATGTTAGTGTGTATTAGAGTCATATAGAATGAAGTAGAGCCATGGTAGAATGAAGTAGAGCCATGGTAGAATGAAGTAGATCCATGGTAGAATGAAGTAGAGCCATGGTAGAAAGAAGTAGAGACATGGTAGAATGAAGTAGAGCCAGGGTAGAATGAAGTAGAGTCATGTAGAATGAAGTATAGCCATGGTAGAATGAAGTAGAGCCATGGTAGAATGAAGTAGAGCCATGGTAGTGTGTAGTAGAGTCATGTAGAATGAAGTAGAGCCATGGTAGAATGAAGTAGAGGCGTGGTAGAATGAAGTACAGCTATAGTAGAATGAAGTAGAGCCATGGTAGAATGGAGTAGAGCCATGGTAGTGTATAGTAGAGTCATATAGAATGAAGTAGAGCCATGGTAGAATGAAGTAGAGCCATGGTAGAATGAAGTAGAGCCATGGTAGAATGAAGTAGAGTCATGGTAGAATGAAGTAGAGCCATGGTAGAATGAAGTAGAGCCATGGTAGAATGAAGTAGAGCGATGGTAGAATACAATAGAGTCATGGTAGAATGGAGTAGAGCCATGGTAGTGTGTAGTAGAGTCATGTAGAATGAAGTAGAGCCATGGTAGAATGAAGTAGAGCCATGGTAGCATGAAGTAGAGCCATGGTAGAATGGAGTAGAGCCATGGTAGTGTGTAGTAAAATCGTATAGAATGAAGTAGAGCCATGGTAGAATGAAGTAGAGCCATGGTAGAATGGAGTAGAGCCATGGTAGTGTGTAGTAGAATCATATAGAATGAAGTAGAGTCATGGTAGAATGAAGTAGAGCCATGGTAGAATATAGTAGAGCCATGGTAGAATGGAGTAAAGCCATGGTAGTGTGTAGTAGAGTCATGTGGAATGGACTAGAGCCATGGTAGTGTATAGAAGAGTCATGTAGAATGAAGTAGAGCCATGGTAGAATGAAGTAGAGCCTTGGTAGAATGCAGTAGAGATATAGTAGAGCCATGGTAGAATGTAGTAGAGCCATGGTAGTGTGTAGTAGAGTCATGTAGAATGAAGTAGAGCCATGGTAGAATGAAGTAGAGCATTGGTAGAAAATAGTAGAGCCATGGTAGAATGGAGTAGAGCCATGGTAGTGTGTAGTAGAGTGATGTGGAATGAAGTAGAGCCATAGTAGAATGAAGTAGAGCCATGGTAGAATGAAGGAGAGCCTTGGTATAGAATGAAGTAGAGCCATGGTACAATGAAGTAGAGCCATGGTAGTGTGTAGTAGAGCAATGGTAGAATGAAGTAGAGCCATGGTAGAATGAAGTAGTGCCATGGTAGAATGGAGTAGAGCCATGGTAGCGTGTAGTAAAGTCATATAGAATGAAGTAGAGCCATGGTAGAATGAAGTAAAGCTATAGTAGAATGAAGTAGAGCCATGGTAGAATGGAGTAGAGCCATGGTAGTGTATAGTAGAGTCATATAGAATGAAGTAGAGCCATGGTAGAATGAAGTAGAGCCATGGTAGAATGAAGTAGAGCCATGGTAGAATGAAGTAGAGCCATGGTAGAATGAAGTAGAGCGATGGTAGAATGTAGTAGAGTCATGGTAGAATGGAGTAGAGCCATGGTAGCGTGTAGTAGAGTCATGTAGAGTGAAGTAGAGCCATGGTAGAATGAAGTAAAGCCATGCTAGAATGAAGTAGAGCCATAGTAGAATGGAGTAGAGCCATGGTAGTGTGCAGTAAAATCATTTAGAATGAAGTAGAGCCATGGTAGAATGAAGTAGAGCCATGGTAGAATGAAGTAGAGCCATGGTAGAATATAGTAGAGCCATGGTAGAATGGAGTAGAGCCATGGTAATGTGTAGTAGAGTCATGTAGAATGGACTAGAGCCATGGTAGTGTATAGAAGAGTCAGGTAGAATGAAGTAGAGCCATGGTAGAATGCAGTAGAGATATAGTAGAGCCATGGTAGAATGAAGTAGAGCCATGGTAGTGTGTAGTAGAGTCATGTAGAATGAAGTAGAGTCATGGTAGAATGAAGTAGAGCATTGGTAGAAAATAGTAGAGCCATTGTAGAATGGAGTAGAGCCATGGTAGTGAGTAGTAGAGTCATGTGGAATGAAGTAGAGTCATGGTAGAATGAAGTAGAGCCATGGTAGAATGAAGTAGAGCCTTGGTATAGAATGAAGTATAGCCATGGTAGAATGAAGTAGAGCCATGGTAGAATGAAGCAGAGCCATGTTGGAATGAAGTTGAGCCATGGTAGAATGAAGTAGAGCCATGGTAGAATGAAGTAGAGCCATGGTAGAATGGAGTAGAGCCATGGTAGCGTGTAGTAAAGTCATATAGATTGTAGTAGAGCCAAGGTAGAATGAACTACAGCATTGATAGAATGAAGTAGAGCCATGGTAGAATGGAGTAAAGCCATGGTAGTGTGTAGTAGAGTCATATAGAATGAAGTAGAGCTATGGTAGAATGAAGAAGAGCCATGGTAGAATGAAGTAGAGCTATGGTAGAATGGAGTAGAGCCATGGTAGTGTGTAGTAGAGTCATGTAGAATGAGGTAGAGCATTAGTAGAATGAAGTAGAGCCATGGTAGAATGAAGTAGACCCATGGTAGAATGGAGTAGAGCCATGGTAGTGAATAGTAGAGTCATGTAGAATGAAGGAGAGCCATGGTAGAATGAAGTAGAGCCATGGTAGAATGAAGTAGAGCCATGGTAGAATATAGTAGAGCCATGGTAGAATGATGTAGAGCCATGGTAGAATATAGTAGAGCATTGGTAGAATGAAGTAGAGCCATGGTAGTGTGTATTAGAGTCATATAGAATGAAGTAGAGCGATGGTAAAATGAAGTAGAGCCATGGTAGAATGAAGTAGAGCCATGGTAGAATGAAGTAGAACCGTGGTAGAATGAAGTAGAGCCATGGTAGAATGAAGTAGAGCATTCCTAAAATGAAGTAGAGTCATGTAGAATGAAGTAGAGCCATTGTAGAATGAAGTAGAGCATTGGTAGAATGAAGTAGATCCATGGTAGTGTGTAGTAGACTCATGTAGAATGAAGTAGAGCCATGGTAGATTGAAGTACAGCCATGGTAGAATGTAGTAGAGCGATTGTAGAATGAAGTAGAGCCATGGTAGAATGGAGTAGAGCCATGTTAGTGTGTAGTAGAGTCATGTAGAATGAAGTAGAGCCATGGTAGAATGAAGTAGAGGTATGGTAGAATGAAGTACAGCTATAGTAGAATGAAGTAGAGCTATGGTAGAATGAAGTAGAGCCATGGTAGAATGCAGTAGAGATATAGTAGAGCCATGGTAGAATGAAGTAGAGCTATGGTAGTGTGTAGTAGAGTCATATAGAATGAAGTATAGCCATGGTAGAATGAAGTAGAGCCATGGTAGAAAATAGTAGAGCCATGGTAGAATGGAGTAGAGCCATGGTAGTGTGTAGTAGAGTCACGTGGAATGAAGTAGAGCCATTGTAGAATGAAGTAGAGCCATGGTAGAATGAAGTAGAGCCTTGGTAGAATGCTGTAGAGATATAGTAGAGCCATGGTAGAATGTAGTAGAGCCATGGTAGTGTGTAGTAGAGTCATGTAGAATGAAGTAGAGCCATGGTAGAATGAAGTAGAGCATTGGTAGAAAATAGTAGAGCCATGGTAGAATGGAGTAGAGCCATGGTAGTGTGTAGTAGAGTGATGTGGAATGAAGTAGAGCCATAGTAGAATGAAGTAGAGCCATGCTAGAATGAAGTAGAGCCATAGTAGAATGGAGTAGAGCCATGGTAGTGTGTAGTAAAATCGTATAGAATGAAGTAGAGCCATGGTAGAATGAAGTAGAGCCATGGTAGAATGAAGTAGACCTATGGTAGAATGAAGGAGAGCCTTGGTATAGAATGAAGTAGAGCCATTGCAGAATGAAGTAGAGCCATGGCAGAATGAAGTAGAGCCATGGTAGAATGAAGTAAAGCCATGGTAGAATGAAGTAGAGCCATGGTAGAATGAAGTAGAGCCATGGTAGAATGAAGTAGAGCCAATGTAGAATGGAGTAAAGCCATGGTAGCGTGTAGTAAAGTCATATAGAATGAAGTAGAGCCATGGTAGAATGAAGTAAAGCTATAGTAGAATGAAGTAGAGCCATGGTAGAATGGAGTAGAGCCATGGTAGTGTATAGTAGAGTCATATAGAATGAAGTAGAGCTATGGTAGAATGAAGTAGAGCCATGGTAGAATGAAGTAGATTCATGGTAGAATGAAGTAGAGCGATGGTAGAATGTAGTAGAGTCATGGTAGAATGGAGTAGAGCCATGGTAGTGTGTAGTAGAGTCATGTAGAATGAAGTAGAGCCATGGTAGAATGAAGTAGAGCCATGCTAGAATGAAGTAGAGCCATAGTAGAATGGAGTAGAGCCATGGTAGTGTGTAGCAAAATCATATAGAATGAAGTAGAGCCATGGTAGAATGAAGTAGAGCCATGGTAGAATGAAGTAGAGCCATGGTAGAATGAAGTAGAGCCATGGTAGAATGAAGTAGAGCCATGGTAGAATGAAGTAGAGCTATGGTAGAATGGAGTAGAGCCATGGTAGCGTGTAGTAAAGTTATATAGAATGAAGTAGAGCCATGGTAGAATGAAGTAAAGCTATAGTAGAATGAAGTAGAGCCATGGAAGAATGGAGTAGAGCCATGGTAGTGTATAGTAGAGTCATATAGAATGATGTAGAGCCATGGTAGAATGAAGTAGAGCCATGGTAGAATGAAGTAGAGCCATGGTAGAATGAAGTAGAGCTATGGTAGAATGAAGTAGAGCGATGGTAGAATGTAGTAGAGTCATGGTAGAATGGAGTAGAGCCATGGTAGCGTGTAGTAGAGTCATGTAGAGTGAAGTAGAGCCATGGTAGAATGAAGTAAAGCCATGCCAGAATGAAGTAGAGCCATAGTAGAATGGAGTAGAGCCATGGTAGTGTGCAGTAAAATCATTTAGAATGAAGTAAAGCCATGCCAGAATGAAGTAGAGCCATAGTAGAATGGAGTAGAGCCATGGTAGTGTGCAGTAAAATCATTTAGAATGAAGTAGAGCCATGGTAGAATGAAGTAGAGCCATTGTAGAATGAAGTAGAGCCATGGTAGAATGGAGTAGAGCCATGGTAGTGTGTAGTAGAATCATATAGAATGAAGTAGAGCCATGGTAGAATGAAGTAGAGCCGTGGTAGAATATAGTAAAGCCATGGTAGAATGGAGTAGAGCCATGGTAATGTGTAGTAGAGTCATGTAGAATGGACTAGAGCCATGGTAGTGTATAGAAGAGTCAGGTAGAATGAAGTAGAGACATGGTAGAATGCAGTAGAGATATAGTAGAGCCATGGTAGAATGAAGTAGAGCCATGGTAGTGTGTAGTAGAGTCATGTAGAATGAAGTAGAGTCATGGTAGAATGAAGTAGAGCATTGGTAGAAAATAGTAGAGCCATTGTAGAATGGAGTAGAGCCATGATAGTGTGTAGTAGAGTCATGTGGAATGAAGTAGAGTCATGGTAGAATGAAATAGAGCCATGGTAGAATGAAGTAGAGCCTTGGTATAGAATGAAGTATAGCCATGGTAGAATGAAGTAGAGCCATGGTAGAATGAAGCAGAGCCATGTTGGAATGAAGTTGAGCCATGGTAGAATGAAGTAGAGCCATGGTAGAATGAAGTAGAGCCATGGTAGAATGGAGTAGAGCCATGGTAGCGTGTAGTAAAGTCATATAGATTGTAGTAGAGCCATGGTAGAATGAACTACAGCCATGATAGAATGAAGTAGAGCCATGGTAGAATGGAGTAAAGCCATGGTAGTGTGTAGTAGAGTCATATAGAATGAAGTAGAGCCATGGTAGAATGAAGAAGAGCCATGGTAGAATGAAGTAGAGCCATGGTAGAATGGAGTAGAGCCATGGTAGTGTGTAGTAGAGTCATGTAGAATGAAGTAGAGCCATGCTAGAATGAAGTAGAGCCATGGTAGAATGAAGTAGAGCCATGGCAGAATGATGTAGAGCCATGGAAGAATAGAGTAGAGCCATGGTAGTGTGTAGTAGAGTCATGTAGAATGAGGTAGAGCCATAGTAGAATGAAGTAGAGCCATGGTAGAATGAAGTAGAGCCATGGTAGAATGGAGTAGAGCCATGGTAGTGAATAGTAGAGTCATGTAGAATGAAGGAGAGCCATGGTAGAATGAAGTAGAGCCATGGTAGAATGAAGTAGAGCCATGGTAGAATATAGTAGAGCCATGGTAGAATGATGTAGAGCCATGGTAGAATATAGTAGAGCATTGGTAGAATGAAGTAGAGCCATGGTAGTGTGTATTAGAGTCATATAGAATGAAGTAGAGCGATGGTAAAATGAAGTGGAGCCATGGTAGAATGAAGTAGAGCCATGGTAGAATGAAGTAGAACCGTGGTAGAATGAAGTAGAGCCATGGTAGAATGAAGTAGAGCATTCGTAAAATGAAGTAGAGTCATGTAGAATGAAGTAGAGCCATTGTAGAATGAAGTAGAGCATTGGTAGAATGAAGTAGATCCATGGTAGTGTGTAGTAGACTCATGTAGAATGAAGTAGAGCCATGGTAGAATGGAGTAGAGCCATGTTAGTGTGTAGTAGAGTCATGTAGAATGAAGTAGAGCCATGGTAGAATGAAGTAGAGGCATGGTAGAATGAAGTACAGCTATAGTAGAATGAAGTAGAGCTATGGTAGAATGAAGTAGAGCCATGGTAGAATGCAGTAGAGATATAGTAGAGCCATGGTAGAATGAAGTAGAGCTATGGTAGTGTGTAGTAGAGTCATGTAGAATGAAGTATAGCCATGGTAGAATGAAGTAGAGCCATGGTAGAAAATATTAGAGCCATGGTAGAATGGAGTAGAGCCATGGTAGTGTGTAGTAGAGTCATGTGGAATGAAGTAGAGCCATGGTAGAATGAAGTAGAGCCATGGTAGAATGAAGTAGAGCCTAGCTTGGTATAGAATGAAGTAGAGCCATGGTAGAATGAAGTAGAGCCATGGTAGAATGAAGTAGAGCCATGGTAGAATGAAGTAGAGCCATGGTAGAATGAAGAAGAGCCATGGTAGAATGAAGTAGAGCCATGGCAGAATGGAGTAGAGCCATGGTAGAATGAAGTAGAGCCATGGAAGAATGGAGTAGAGCCATGGTAGTGTGTAGTAGAGTCATATAGAATGAAGTAGAGCCATGGTAGAATGGAGTAGAGCCATGGTAGGGGGTAGTAGAGTCATGTAGAATGAAGTAGAGCCATGCTAGAATGAAGTAGAGCCATGGTAGAATGAAGTAGAGCCATGGCAGATTGATGTACAGCCATGGAAGAATAGAGTAGAGCCATAGTAGAATGAAGAAGAGCCATGGTAGAATGATGTAGAGCCATGGTAGAATGGAGTAGAGCCATGGTAGTGTGCATTAGAGTCATATAGAATGAAGTAGAGCCATGGTAGAATGAAGTAGAGTCATGGTAGAATGAAGTAGAGCCATGGTAAAATGAAGTAGAGCCATGGTAGAATGAAGTAGAGCAATGGTAGAATGAAGTAGAGCCAGGGTAGAATGAAGTAGAGTCATGTAGAATGAATTAGAGCCATGGTAGAATGAAGTAGAGCCATGGTAGAATGAAGTAGAGCCATGGTAGTGTGTTGTAGAGTCATGTAGAATGAAGTAGAGCCATAGTAGATTGAAGTAGAGCCATGGTAGAATGAAGTAGAGCCATAGTAGAATGAAGTAGAGCCATGGTAGATTGAAGTAGAGCCATGGTAGAATGAAGTAGAGCGACGGTAGAATGAAGTAGAGCCATGGTACAATGGAGTAGAGCCATGGTAGTGTGTAGCAGAGTCATGTAGAATGAAGTAGAGCCATGGTAGAATGAAGTAGAGGTATGGTAGAATGAAGTACAGCTATAGTAGAATGAAGAAGAGCCATGGTAGAATGAAGTAGAGCCATGGTAGAATGAAGTAGAGCGATGGTAGAATATAGTAGAGTCATGGTAAAATGGAGTAGAGCCATGGTAGTGTGTAGTAGAGTCATGTAGAATGAAGTAGAGCCATGGTAGAATGGAGTTGAGCCATGGTAGTGTGTAGTAGAGTCATGTAGAATGAAGTAGAGCCATGCTAGAATGAAGTAGAGCCATGCTAGAATGAAGTAGAGCCATGGCAGAATGATGTAAAGCCATGGAAGAATAGAGTAGAGCCATGGTAGTGTGTAGCAGAGTCATGTAGAATGAGGTAGAGCCATAGTAGAATGAAGTAGAGCCATGGTAGAATGAAGTAGAGTCATGTAGAATGAAGTAGAGTCATGTAGAATGAAGTATAGCCATGGTAGAATGAAGTAGAGCCATGGTACAAAATAGTAGAGCCATGGTAGAATGGAGTAGAGCCATGGTAGTGTGTAGTAGAGTCATGTGGAATGAAGTAGAGCCATGGTAGAATGAAGTAGAGCCATGGTAGAATGAAGTAGAGCCATAGTAGAATGGAGTAGAGCCATGGTAGTGTGTAGTAAAATCATATGGAATGAAGTAGAGCCATGGTAGAATGAAGTAGAGCCATGGTAGAATAAAGTTGAGCCATGGTAGAATGAAGTAGAGCCATGGTAGAATGAAGTAGAGCCATGGTAGAATGAAGTAGAGCCATGGTAGAATGTAGTAGAGCCATGGTAGCGTGTAGTAAAGTCATATAGAATGAAGTAGAGCCATGGTAGAATGAAGTAAAGCTATAGTAGAATGAAGTAGAGCCATGGTAGAATGGAGTAGAGCCATGGTAGTGTATAGTAGAGTGATATAGAATGAAGTAGAGCCATGGTAGAATGAAGTAGAGCCATGGTAGAATGAAGTAGAGCCATGGTAGAATGAAGTAGAGCCATGGTAGAATGAAGTAGAGCGATGATAGAATGTAGTAGAGTCATGGTAGAATGGAGTAGAGCCATGGTAGTGTGTACTAGAGTCATGTAGAATGAAGTAGAGCCATGCTAGAATGAAGTAGAGCCATGCTAGAATGAAGAAGAGCCATAGTAGAATGGAGTAGAGCCATGGTAGTGTGTAGTAAAATCGTATAGAATGAAGTAGAGCCATGGTAGAATGAAGTAGAGCCATGGTAGAATGAAGTAGACCTATGGTAGAATGAAGGAGAGCCTTGGTATAGAATGAAGTAGAGCCATTGCAGAATGAAGTAGAGCCATGGCAGAATGAAGTAGAGCCATGGTAGAATGAAGTAAAGCCATGGTAGAATGAAGTAGAGCCATGGTAGAATGAAGTAGAGCCATGGTAGAATGAAGTAGAGCCAATGTAGAATGGAGTAAAGCCATGGTAGCGTGTAGTAAAGTCATATAGAATGAAGTAGAGCCATGGTAGAATGAAGTAAAGCTATAGTAGAATGAAGTAGAGCCATGGTAGAATGGAGTAGAGCCATGGTAGTGTATAGTAGAGTCATATAGAATGAAGTAGAGCCATGGTAGAATGAAGTAGAGCCATGGTAGAATGAAGTAGAGCCATGGTAGAATGAAGTAGAGCCATGGTAGAATGAAGTAGAGCGATGGTAGAATGTAGTAGAGTCATGGTAGAATGGAGTAGAGCCATGGTAGCGTGTAGTAGAGTCATGTAGAGTGAAGTAGAGCCATGGTAGAATGAAGTAAAGCCATGCCAGAATGAAGTAGAGCCATAGTAGAATGGAGTAGAGCCATGGTAGTGTGCAGTAAAATCATTTAGAATGAAGTAGAGCCATGGTAGAATGAAGTAGAGCCATGGTAGAATGAAGTAGAGCCATGGTAGAATGGAGTAGAGCCATGGTAGTGTGTAGTAGAATCATATAGAATGAAGTAGAGCCATGGTAGAATGAAGTAGAGCCGTGGTAGAATATAGTAGAGCCATGGTAGAATGGAGTAGAGCCATGGTAATGTGTAGTAGAGTCATGTAGAATGGACTAGAGCCATGGTAGTGTATAGAAGAGTCAGGTAGAATGAAGTAGAGCCATGGTAGAATGCAGTAGAGATATAGTAGAGCCATGGTAGAATGAAGTAGAGCCATGGTAGTGTGTAGTAGAGTCATGTAGAATGAAGTAGAGTCATGGTAGAATGAAGTAGAGCATTGGTAGAAAATAGTAGAGCCATTGTAGAATGGAGTAGAGCCATGGTAGTGTGTAGTAGAGTCATGTGGAATGAAGTAGAGTCATGGTAGAATGAAATAGAGCCATGGTAGAATGAAGTAGAGCCTTGGTATAGAATGAAGTATAGCCATGGTAGAATGAAGTAGAGCCATGGTAGAATGAAGCAGAGCCATGTTGGAATGAAGTTGAGCCATGGTAGAATGAAGTAGAGCCATGGTAGAATGAAGTAGAGCCATGGTAGAATGGAGTAGAGCCATGGTAGCGTGTAGTAAAGTCATATAGATTGTAGTAGAGCCATGGTAGAATGAACTACAGCCATGATAGAATGAAGTAGAGCCATGGTAGAATGGAGTAAAGCCATGGTAGTGTGTAGTAGAGTCATATAGAATGAAGTAGAGCAATGGTAGAATGAAGAAGAGCCATGGTAGAATGAAGTAGAGCCATGGTAGAATGGAGTAGAGCCATGGTAGTGTGTAGTAGAGTCATGTAGAATGAAGTAGAGCCATGCTAGAATGAAGTAGAGCCATGGTAGAATGAAGTAGAGCCATGGCAGAATGATGTAGAGCCATGGAAGAATAGAGTAGAGCCATGGTAGTGTGTAGTAGAGTCATGTAGAATGAGGTAGAGCCATAGTAGAATGAAGTAGAGCCATGGTAGAATGAAGTAGAGCCATGGTAGAATGGAGTAGAGCCATGGTAGTGAATAGTAGAGTCATGTAGAATGAAGGAGAGCCATGGTAGAATGAAGTAGAGCCATGGTAGAATGAAGTAGAGCCATGGTAGAATATAGTAGAGCCATGGTAGAATGATGTAGAGCCATGGTAGAATATAGTAGAGCATTGGTAGAATGAAGTAGAGCCATGGTAGTGTGTATTAGAGTCATATAGAATGAAGTAGAGCGATGGTAAAATGAAGTAGAGCCATGGTAGAATGAAGTAGAGCCATGGTAGAATGAAGTAGAACCGTGGTAGAATGAAGTAGAGCCATGGTAGAATGAAGTAGAGCATTCGTAAAATGAAGTAGAGTCATGTAGAATGAAGTAGAGCCATTGTAGAATGAAGTAGAGCATTGGTAGAATGAAGTAGATCCATGGTAGTGTGTAGTAGACTCATGTAGAATGAAGTAGAGCCATGGTAGATTTAAGTACAGCCATGGTAGAATGAAGTAGAGCGATTGTAGAATGAAGTAGAGCCATGGTAGAATGGAGTAGAGCCATGTTAGTGTGTAGTAGAGTCATGTAGAATGAAGTAGAGCCATGGTAGAATGAAGTAGAGGCATGGTAGAATGAAGTACAGCTATAGTAGAATGAAGTAGAGCTATGGTAGAATGAAGTAGAGCCATGGTAGAATGCAGTAGAGATATAGTAGAGCCATGGTAGAATGAAGTAGAGCTATGGTAGTGTGTAGTAGAGTCATGTAGAATGAAGTATAGCCATGGTAGAATGAAGTAGAGCCATGGTAGAAAATAGTAGAGCCATGGTAGAATGGAGTAGAGCCATGGTAGTGTGTAGTAGAGTCATGTGGAATGAAGTAGAGCCATGGTAGAATGAAGTAGAGCCTAGCTTGGTATAGAATGAAGTAGAGCCATGGTAGAATGAAGTAGAGCCATGGTAGAATGAAGTAGAGCCATGGTAGAATGAAGTAGAGCCATGGTAGAATGAAGAAGAGCCATGGTAGAATGAAGTAGAGCCATGGCAGAATGGAGTAGAGCCATGGTAGAATGAAGTAGAGCCATGGAAGAATGGAGTAGAGCCATGGTAGTGTGTAGTAGAGTCATATAGAATGAAGTAGAGCCATGGTAGACTGGAGTAGAGCCATGGTAGGGGGTAGTAGAGTCATGTAGAATGAAGTAGAGCCATGCTAGAATGAAGTAGAGCCATGGTAGAATGAAGTAGAGCCATGGCAGATTGATGTAGAGCCATGGAAGAATAGAGTAGAGCCATACTAGAATGAAGAAGAGCCATGGTAGAATGATGTAGAGCCATGGTAGAATGGAGTAGAGCCATGGTAGTGTGCATTAGAGTCATATAGAATGAAGTAGAGCCATGGTAGAATGAAGTAGAGTCATGGTAGAATGAAGTAGAGCCATGGTAGAATGAAGTAGAGCCATGGTAGAATGAAGTAGAGCCATGGTAGAATGAAGTAGAGCCAGGGTAGAATGAAGTAGAGTCATGTAGAATGAAGTAGAGCCATGGTAGAATGAAGTAGAGCCATGGTAGAATGAAGTAGAGCCATGGTAGTGTGTAGTAGAGTCATGTAGAATGAAGTAGAGCCATAGTAGATTGAAGTAGAGCCATGGTAGAATGAAGTAGAGCCATAGTAGAATGAAGTAGAGCCATGGTAGATTGAAGTAGAGCCATGGTAGAATGAAGTAGAGCGACGGTAGAATGAAGTAGAGCCATGGTACAATGGAGTAGAGCCATGGTAGTGTGTAGTATAGTCATGTAGAATGAAGTAGAGCCATGGTAGAATGAAGTAGAGGTATGGTAGAATGAAGTACAGCTATAGTAGAATGAAGAAGAGCCATGGTAGAATGAAGTAGAGCCATGGTAGAATGAAGTAGAGCGATGGTAGAATATAGTAGAGTCATGGTAGAATGGAGTAGAGCCATGGTAGTGTGTAGTAGAGTCATGTAGAATGAAGTAGAGCCATGGTAGAATGGAGTTGAGCCATGGTAGTGTGTAGTAGAGTCATGTAGAATGAAGTAGAGCCATGCTAGAATGAAGTAGAGCCATGCTAGAATGAAGTAGAGCCATGGCAGAATGATGTAAAGCCATGGAAGAATAGAGTAGAGCCATGGTAGTGTGTAGTAGAGTCATGTAGAATGAGGTAGAGCCATAGTAGAATGAAGTAGAGCCATGGTAGAATGAAGTAGAGTCATGTAGAATGAAGTAGAGTCATGTAGAATGAAGTATAGCCATGGTAGAATGAAGTAGAGCCATGGTACAAAATAGTAGAGCCATGGTAGAATGGAGTAGAGCCATGGTAGTGTGTAGTAGAGTCATGTGGAATGAAGTAGAGCCATGGTAGAATGAAGTAGAGCCATGGTAGAATGAAGTAGAGCCTAGCTTGGTATAGAATGAAGTAGAGCCATGGTAGAATGAAGTAGAGCCATGGTAGAATGAAGTAGAGCCATGGTAGAATGAAGTAGAGCCATGGTAGAATGAAGAAGAGCCATGGTAGAATGAAGTAGAGCCATGGCAGAATGATGTAGAGCCATGGAAGAATAGAGTAGAGCCATGGTAGTGTGTAGTAGAGTCATGAAGAATTAAGTAGAGCCATAGTAGAATGAAGAAGAGCCATGGTAGAATGAAGTAGAGGCATGGTAGAATGGAGTAGAGCCATGGTAGTGTGTAGTAGAGTCATGTAGAATGAAGTATAGCCATGGTAGAATGAAGTAGAGCCATGGTAGAAAATAGTAGAGCCATGGTAGAATGGAGTAGAGCCATGGTAGTGTGTAGTAGAGTCATGTGGAATGAAGTAGAGCCATGGTAGAATGAAGTAGAGCCTAGCTTGGTATAGAATGAAGTAGAGCCATGGTAGAATGAATTAGAGCCATGGTAGAATGAAGTAGAGCCATGGTAGAATGAAGTAGAGCCATGGTAGAATGAAGAAGAGCCATGGTAGAATGAAGTAGAGCCATGGCAGAATGGAGTAGAGCCATGGTAGAATGAAGTAGAGCCATGGAAGAATGGAGTAGAGCCATGGTAGTGTGTAGTAGAGTCATATAGAATGAAGTAGAGCCATGGTAGACTGGAGTAGAGCCATGGTAGGGGGTAGTAGAGTCATGTAGAATGAAGTAGAGCCATGCTAGAATGAAGTAGAGCCATGGTAGAATGAAGTAGAGCCATGGCAGATTGATGTAGAGCCATGGAAGAATAGAGTAGAGCCATACTAGAATGAAGAAGAGCCATGGTAGAATGATGTAGAGCCATGGTAGAATGGAGTAGAGCCATGGTAGTGTGCATTAGAGTCATATAGAATGAAGTAGAGCCATGGTAGAATGAAGTAGAGTCATGGTAGAATGAAGTAGAGCCATGGTAGAATGAAGTAGAGCCATGGTAGAATGAAGTAGAGCCATGGTAGAATGAAGTAGAGCCAGGGTAGAATGAAGTAGAGTCATGTAGAATGAAGTAGAGCCATGGTAGAATGAAGTAGAGCCATGGTAGAATGAAGTAGAGCCATGGTAGTGTGTAGTAGAGTCATGTAGAATGAAGTAGAGCCATGCTAGAATGAAGTAGAGCCATGGTAGAATGAAGTAGAGCCATGGCAGATTGATGTAGAGCCATGGAAGAATAGAGTAGAGCCATACTAGAATGAAGAAGAGCCATGGTAGAATGATGTAGAGCCATGGTAGAATGGAGTAGAGCCATGGTAGTGTGCATTAGAGTCATATAGAATGAAGTAGAGCCATGGTAGAATGAAGTAGAGTCATGGTAGAATGAAGTAGAGCCATGGTAGAATGAAGTAGAGCCATGGTAGAATGAAGTAGAGCCATGGTAGAATGAAGTAGAGCCAGGGTAGAATGAAGTAGAGTCATGTAGAATGAAGTAGAGCCATGGTAGAATGAAGTAGAGCCATGGTAGAATGAAGTAGAGCCATGGTAGTGTGTAGTAGAGTCATGTAGAATGAAGTAGAGCCATAGTAGATTGAAGTAGAGCCATGGTAGAATGAAGTAGAGCCATAGTAGAATGAAGTAGAGCCATGGTAGATTGAAGTAGAGCCATGGTAGAATGAAGTAGAGCGACGGTAGAATGAAGTAGAGCCATGGTACAATGGAGTAGAGCCATGGTAGTGTGTAGTAGAGTCATGTAGAATGAAGTAGAGCCATGGTAGAATGAAGTAGAGGTATGGTAGAATGAAGTACAGCTATAGTAGAATGAAGAAGAGCCATGGTAGAATGAAGTAGAGCCATGGTAGAATGAAGTAGAGCGATGGTAGAATATAGTAGAGTCATGGTAGAATGGAGTAGAGCCATGGTAGTGTGTAGTAGAGTCATGTAGAATGAAGTAGAGCCATGGTAGAATGGAGTTGAGCCATGGTAGTGTGTAGTAGAGTCATGTAGAATGAAGTAGAGCCATGCTAGAATGAAGTAGAGCCATGCTAGAATGAAGTAGAGCCATGGCAGAATGATGTAAAGCCATGGAAGAATAGAGTAGAGCCATGGTAGTGTGTAGTAGAGTCATGTAGAATGAGGTAGAGCCATAGTAGAATGAAGTAGAGCCATGGTAGAATGAAGTAGAGTCATGTAGAATGAAGTAGAGTCATGTAGAATGAAGTATAGCCATGGTAGAATGAAGTAGAGCCATGGTAGAAAATAGTAGAGCCATGGTAGAATGGAGTAGAGCCATGGTAGTGTGTAGTAGAGTCATGTGGAATGAAGTAGAGCCATGGTAGAATGAAGTAGAGCCATGGTAGAATGAAGTAGAGCCTAGCTTGGTATAGAATGAAGTAGAGCCATGGTAGAATGAAGTAGAGCCATGGTAGAATGAAGTAGAGCCATGGTAGAATGAAGTAGAGCCATGGTAGAATGAAGAAGAGCCATGGTAGAATGAAGTAGAGCCATGGTAGAATGAAGTAGAGCCTAGCTTGGTATAGAATGAAGAAGAGCCATGGTAGAATGAAGTAGAGCCATGGCAGAATGATGTAGAGCCATGGAAGAATAGAGTAGAGCCATGGTAGTGTGTAGTAGAGTCATGAAGAATTAAGTAGAGCCATAGTAGAATGAAGAAGAGCCATGGTAGAATGAAGTAGAGGCATGGTAGAATGGAGTAGAGCCATGGTAGTGTGTAGTAGAGTCATGTAGAATGAAGTAGAACCATGGTAGAATGAAGTAGAGCCATGGTAGAAGGAAGTAGAGCCATGGTAGAATATAGTAGAGCCATGGTAGAATGATGAAGAGCCATGGTAGAATGATGTAGAGCCATGGTAGAATGGAGTAGAGCCATGGTAGTGTGTATTAGTGTGTACTAGAGTCATATAGTGTGTAGTAGAGTCATGTAGAATGAAGTAGAGCTATGGTAGAATGAAGTAGAGGTATGGTAGAATGAAGTACAGCTATAGTAGAATGAAGAAGAGCCATGGTAGAATGAAGTAGAGCCATGGTAGAATGAAGTAGAGCGATGGTAGAATATAGTAGAGTCATGGTAGAATGGAGTAGAGCCATGGTAGTGTGTAGTAGAGTCATGTAGAATGAAGTAGAGCCATGGTAGAATGGAGTTGAGCCATGGTAGTGTGTAGTAGAGTCATGTAGAATGAAGTAGAGCCATGCTAGAATGGAGTAGAGCCATGGTAGTGTGTAGTAGAATCATATAGAATGAAGTAGAGCCAAGGTAGAATGAAGTAGAGCCATGGTAGAATATAGTAGAGCCATGGTAGATTGGAGTAGAGCCATGGTAGTGTGTAGTAGAGTCGTGTAGAATGGACTAGAGCCATGGTAGAGTATAGAAGAGTTATGTAGAATGAAGTAGAGCCATGGTAGAATGAAGTAGAGCCATGGTAGAATGCAGTAGAGATATAGTAGAGCCATGGTAGAATGAAGTAGAGCCATGGTAGTGTGTAGTAGAGTCATGGAGAATGAAGTAGAGCCATGGTAGAATGAAGTAGAGCATTGGTAGAAAATAGTAGTGCCATGGTAGAATGGAGTAGAGCAATGGTAGTGTGTAGTAGAGTGATGTGGAATGAAGTAGAGCCATAGTAGAATGAAGTAGAGCCATGGTAGAATGAAGTAGAGCCTTGGTATAGAATGAAGTAGAGCCATGGTAGAATGAAGTAGAGCCATGGTAGAATGAAGTAGAGCCATGGTAGAATGAAGTGGAACCATGGTAGAATGAAGTAGAGCCATGGTAGAATGAAGTAGAGCCATGGAAGAATGAAGTAGAGCCATGGTAGAATGGAGTAGAGCCATGGTAGTGTATAGTAGAGTCATATAGAATGAAGTAGAGCCATGGTAGAATGAAGTAGAGCCATGGTAGAATGAAGTAGAGCCATGGTAGAATGAAGTAGAGCCATGGTAGATTGTAGTAGAGCGATGGTAGAATGTAGTAGAGTCATGGTAGAATGGAGTAGAGCCATGGTAGTGTGTAGTAGAGTCATGTAGAATGAAGTAGAGCCATGGTAGAAAGAAGTAGAGCAATGCTAGAATCAAGTAGAGCCATAGTAGAATGGAGTAGAGCCATGGTAGTGTGTAGTAAAATCATATAGAATGAAGTAGAGCCATGGTAGAGGGAAGTAGAGCCATGGTAGAATGAAGTAGAGCCATGGTAGAATGGAGTAGAGCCATGGTAGTGTGTACTAGAATCATATAGAATGAAGTAGAGCCATGGTAGAATGAAGTAGAGCCATGGTAGAATATAGTAGAGCCATGGTAGAATGGAGTAGAGCCATGGTAGTGTGTAGTAGAGTCATGTAGAATGGACTAGAGCCATGGTAGTGTATAGAAGAGTCAGGTAGAATGGAGTAGAGCCATGGTAGTGTGTAGTAGAGTCATGTAGAATGAAGTAGAGTCATGGTAGAATGAAGTAGAGCATTGGTAGAAAATAGTAGAGCCATGGTAGAATGGAGTAGAGCCATGGTAGTGTGTAGTAGAGTCATGTGGAATGAAGTAGAGCCATGGTAGAATGAAGTAGAGCCATGGTAGAATGAAGTAGAGCCTTGGTATAGAATGAAGTAGAGCCATGGTAGAATGAAGTAGAGCCATGGTAGAATGAAGCAGAACCATGGTGGAATGAAGTTGAGCAATGGTAGAATGAAGTAGAGCCATGGTAGAATGGAGTAGAGCCATGATAGCGTGTAGTAAAGTCATATAGAATGTAGTAGAGCCATGGTAGAATGAACTACAGCCATGATAGAATGAATTAGAGCCATGGTAGAATGGAGTAAAGCCATGGTAGTGTGTAGTAGAGTCATATAGAATGAAGTAGAGCCATGGTAGAATGAAGAAGAGCCATGGTAGAATGAAGTAGAGCCATGGTAGAATGGAGTAGAGCCATGGTAGTGTGTAGTAGAGTCATGTAGAATGAAGTAGAGTCATGCTAGAATGATGTAGAGCCATGGTAGAATGAAGTAGAGCCATAGCAGAATGATGTAGAGCCATGGAAGAATAGAGTAGAGCCTTGGTAGTGTGTAGTAGAGTCATGTAGAATGAGGTAGAGCCATAGTAGAATCAAGTAGAGCCATGGTAGAATCAAGTAGAGCCATGGTAGAATGGAGTAGAGCCATGGTAGTGAATAGTAGAGTCATGTAGAATGAAGGAGAGCCATGGTAGAATGAAGTAGAGCCATGGTAGAATGAAGTAGAGCCATGGTAGAATATAGTAGAGCCATGGTAGAATGATGTAGAGCCATGGTAGAATATAGTAGAGCATTGGTAGAATGAAGTAGAGCCATGGTAGTGTATATTAGAGTCATATAGAATGAAGTAGAGCCATGGTGGAATGAAGTAGAGCCATGGTAGAATAAAGTAGAGCCATGGTAGAATGAAGTAGAACCGTGGCAGAATGAAGTAGAGCCATGGTAGAATGAAGTAGAGCCATGGTAGAATGATGTAGAGTCATGTAGAATGAAGTAGAGCCATTGTAGAATGAAGTAGAGCATTGGTAGAATGAAGTAGATCCATGGTAGTGTGTAGTAGACTCATGTAGAATGAAGTAGAGCCATGGTAGATTGAAGTAGAGCCATGGTAGAATGAAGTAGAGCGATTGTAGAATGAAGTAGAGCCATGGTAGAATGGAGTAGAGCGATGTTAGTGTGTAGTAGAGTCATGTAGAATGAAGTAGAGCAATGGTAGAATGAAGCATAGGCATGGTAGAATGAAGTACAGCTATAGTAGAATGAAGTACAGCCATGGTAGAATGGAGTAGAGCCATGGTAGTGTATAGTAGAGTCATATAGAATGAAGTAGAGGCATGGTAGAATGAAATAGAGCCATGGTAGAATGAAGTAGAGCCATGGTAGAATGAAGTAGAGCCATGGTAGAATGAAGTAGAGCGATGGTAGAATATAGTAGAGTCATGGTAGAATGGAGTACAGCCATGGTAGTGTGTAGTAGAGTCATGTAGAAGGAAGTAGAGCGAGGGTAGAATGAAGTAGAGCCATGGTAGAATGAAGTAGAGCCATGGTAGAATCAAGTAGAGCCATGGTAGAATGGAGTAGAGCCATGGTAGTGAATAGTAGAGTCATGTAGAATGAAGGAGAGCCATGGTAGAATGAAGTAGAGCCATGGTAGAATGAAGTAGAGCCATGGTAGAATATAGTAGAGCAATGGTAGAATGATGTAGAGCCATGGTAGAATATAGTAGAGCATTGGTAGAATGAAGTAGAGCCATGGTAGTGTATATTAGAGTCATATAGAATGAAGTAGAGCCATGGTGGAATGAAGTAGAGCCATTGTAGAATAAAGTAGAGCCATGGTAGAATGAAGTAGAACCGTGGCAGAATGAAGTAGAGCCATGGTAGAATGAAGTAGAGCCATGGTAGAATGATGTAGAGTCATGTAGAATGAAGTAGAGCCATTGTAGAATGAAGTAGAGCATTGGTAGAATGAAGTAGATCCATGGTAGTGTGTAGTAGACTCATGTAGAATGAAGTAGAGCCATGGTAGATTGAAGTAGAGCCATGGTAGAATGAAGTAGAGCAATTGTAGAATGAAGTAGAGCCATGGTAGAATGGAGTAGAGCGATGTTAGTGTGTAGTAGAGTCATGTAGAATGAAGTAGAGCAATGGTAGAATGAAGCATAGGCATGGTAGAATGAAGTACAGCTATAGTAGAATGAAGTACAGCCATGGTAGAATGGAGTAGAGCCATGGTAGTGTATAGTAGAGTCATATAGAATGAAGTAGAGGCATGGTAGAATGAAATAGAGCCATGGTAGAATGAAGTAGAGCCATGGTAGAATGAAGTAGAGCCATGGTAGAATGAAGTAGAGCGATGGTAGAATATAGTAGAGTCATGGTAGAATGGAGTACAGCCATGGTAGAATGATGTAGAGCCATGGTAGAATATAGTAGAGCATTGGTAGAATGAAGTAGAGCCATGGTAGTGTGTATTAGAGTCATATAGAATGAAGTAGAGCGATGGTAAAATGAAGTGGAGCCATGGTAGAATGAAGTAGAGCCATGGTAGAATGAAGTAGAACCGTGGTAGAATGAAGTAGAGCCATGGTAGAATGAAGTAGAGCATTCGTAAAATGAAGTAGAGTCATGTAGAATGAAGTAGAGCCATTGTAGAATGAAGTAGAGCATTCGTAAAATGAAGTAGAGTCATGTAGAATGAAGTAGAGCCATGGTAGAATGGAGTAGAGCCATGGTAGTGTATAGTAGAGTCATATAGAATGAAGTAGAGCCATGGTAGAATGAAGTAGAGCCATGGTAGAATGAAGTAGAGCCATGGTAGAATGAAGTAGAGCCATGGTAGATTGAAGTAGAGCGATGGTAGAATGTAGTAGAGTCATGGTAGAATGGAGTAGAGCCATGGTAGTGTGTAGTAGAGTCATGTAGAATGAAGTAGAGCCATGGTAGAAAGAAGTAGAGCAATGCTAGAATCAAGTAGAGCCATAGTAGAATGGAGTAGAGCCATGGTAGTGTGTAGTAAAATCATATAGAATGAAGTAGAGCCATGGTAGAGGGAAGTAGAGCCATGGTAGAATGAAGTAGAGCCATGGTAGAATGGAGTAGAGCCATGGTAGTGTGTACTAGAATCATATAGAATGAAGTAGAGCCATGGTAGAATGAAGTAGAGCCATGGTAGAATATAGTAGAGCCATGGTAGAATGGAGTAGAGCCATGGTAGTGTGTAGTAGAGTCATGTAGAATGGACTAGAGCCATGGTAGTGTATAGAAGAGTCAGGTAGAATGGAGTAGAGCCATGGTAGTGTGTAGTAGAGTCATGTAGAATGAAGTAGAGTCATGGTAGAATGAAGTAGAGCATTGGTAGAAAATAGTAGAGCCATGGTAGAATGGAGTAGAGCCATGGTAGTGTGTAGTAGAGTCATGTGGAATGAAGTAGAGCCATGGTAGAATGAAGTAGAGCCATGGTAGAATGAAGTAGAGCCTTGGTATAGAATGAAGTAGAGCCATGGTAGAATGAAGTAGAGCCATGGTAGAATGAAGCAGAACCATGGTGGAATGAAGTTGAGCAATGGTAGAATGAAGTAGAGCCATGGTAGAATGGAGTAGAGCCATGATAGCGTGTAGTAAAGTCATATAGAATGTAGTAGAGCCATGGTAGAATGAACTACAGCCATGATAGAATGAATTAGAGCCATGGTAGAATGGAGTAAAGCCATGGTAGTGTGTAGTAGAGTCATATAGAATGAAGTAGAGCCATGGTAGAATGAAGAAGAGCCATGGTAGAATGAAGTAGAGCCATGGTAGAATGGAGTAGAGCCATGGTAGTGTGTAGTAGAGTCATGTAGAATGAAGTAGAGTCATGCTAGAATGATGTAGAGCCATGGTAGAATGAAGTAGAGCCATAGCAGAATGATGTAGAGCCATGGAAGAATAGAGTAGAGCCTTGGTAGTGTGTAGTAGAGTCATGTAGAATGAGGTAGAGCCATAGTAGAATCAAGTAGAGCCATGGTAGAATCAAGTAGAGCCATGGTAGAATGGAGTAGAGCCATGGTAGTGAATAGTAGAGTCATGTAGAATGAAGGAGAGCCATGGTAGAATGAAGTAGAGCCATGGTAGAATGAAGTAGAGCCATGGTAGAATATAGTAGAGCCATGGTAGAATGATGTAGAGCCATGGTAGAATATAGTAGAGCATTGGTAGAATGAAGTAGAGCCATGGTAGTGTATATTAGAGTCATATAGAATGAAGTAGAGCCATGGTGGAATGAAGTAGAGCCATGGTAGAATAAAGTAGAGCCATGGTAGAATGAAGTAGAACCGTGGCAGAATGAAGTAGAGCCATGGTAGAATGAAGTAGAGCCATGGTAGAATGATGTAGAGTCATGTAGAATGAAGTAGAGCCATTGTAGAATGAAGTAGAGCATTGGTAGAATGAAGTAGATCCATGGTAGTGTGTAGTAGACTCATGTAGAATGAAGTAGAGCCATGGTAGATTGAAGTAGAGCCATGGTAGAATGAAGTAGAGCGATTGTAGAATGAAGTAGAGCCATGGTAGAATGGAGTAGAGCGATGTTAGTGTGTAGTAGAGTCATGTAGAATGAAGTAGAGCAATGGTAGAATGAAGCATTGGCATGGTAGAATGAAGTACAGCTATAGTAGAATGAAGTACAGCCATGGTAGAATGGAGTAGAGCCATGGTAGTGTATAGTAGAGTCATATAGAATGAAGTAGAGGCATGGTAGAATGAAATAGAGCCATGGTAGAATGAAGTAGAGCCATGGTAGAATGAAGTACAGCCATGGTAGAATGAAGTAGAGCGATGGTAGAATATAGTAGAGTCATGGTAGAATGGAGTACAGCCATGGTAGTGTGTAGTAGAGTCATGTAGAAGGAAGTAGAGCGAGGGTAGAATGAAGTAGAGCCATGGTAGAATGAAGTAGAGCCATGGTAGAATGAAGTAGAGCCATGGAAAAATGGAGTAGAGCAATGGTAGTGTGTAGTAGAGTCATGTAGAATGAAGTAGAGCCATGGTAGAATGAAGTAGAGCCATGGTAGAATGAAGTACAGTCATAGTAGAATGAAGTAGAGTCATGGTAGAATGGAATAGAGCCATGGTAGTGTGTAGTAGAGTCATATAGAATGAAGTAGAGCCATGGTAGAATGAAGTAGAGCCATGGTAGAATGAAGTAGAGCCATGGTAGAATGAAGTAGAGCCATGGTAGAATGGAGTAGAGCCATGGTAGTGTGTAGTAGAGTCATGGTAGAATGAAGTAGAGCCATGGTAGAATGAAGTATAGCCATTGTAGAATGAAGTAGAGCGAAGGTAGAATATAGTAGAGTCATGGTAGAATGGAGTACAGCCATGGTAGTGTGTAGTAGAGTCATGTAGAAGGAAGTAGAGCGAGGGTAGAATGAAGTAGAGCCATGGTAGAATGAAGTAGAGCCATGGTAGAATGAAGTAGAGCCATGGTAGAATGGAGTAGAGCCATGGTAGTGTGTACTAGAATCATATAGAATGAAGTAGAGCCATGGTAGAATGAAGTAGAGCCATGGTAGAATATAGTAGAGCCATGGTAGAATGGAGTAGAGCCATGGTAGTGTGTAGTAGAGTCATGTAGAATGGACTAGAGCCATGGTAGTGTATAGAAGAGTCAGGTAGAATGGAGTAGAGCCATGGTAGTGTGTAGTAGAGTCATGTAGAATGAAGTAGAGTCATGGTAGAATGAAGTAGAGCATTGGTAGAAAATAGTAGAGCCATGGTAGAATGGAGTAGAGCCATGGTAGTGTGTAGTAGAGTCATGTGGAATGAAGTAGAGCCATGGTAGAATGAAGTAGAGCCATGGTAGAATGAAGTAGAGCCTTGGTATAGAATGAAGTAGAGCCATGGTAGAATGAAGTAGAGCCATGGTAGAATGAAGCAGAACCATGGTGGAATGAAGTTGAGCAATGGTAGAATGAAGTAGAGCCATGGTAGAATGGAGTAGAGCCATGATAGCGTGTAGTAAAGTCATATAGAATGTAGTAGAGCCATGGTAGAATGAACTACAGCCATGATAGAATGAATTAGAGCCATGGTAGAATGGAGTAAAGCCATGGTAGTGTGTAGTAGAGTCATATAGAATGAAGTAGAGCCATGGTAGAATGAAGAAGAGCCATGGTAGAATGAAGTAGAGCCATGGTAGAATGGAGTAGAGCCATGGTAGTGTGTAGTAGAGTCATGTAGAATGAAGTAGAGTCATGCTAGAATGATGTAGAGCCATGGTAGAATGAAGTAGAGCCATAGCAGAATGATGTAGAGCCATGGAAGAATAGAGTAGAGCCTTGGTAGTGTGTAGTAGAGTCATGTAGAATGAGGTAGAGCCATAGTAGAATCAAGTAGAGCCATGGTAGAATCAAGTAGAGCCATGGTAGAATGGAGTAGAGCCATGGTAGTGAATAGTAGAGTCATGTAGAATGAAGGAGAGCCATGGTAGAATGAAGTAGAGCCATGGTAGAATGAAGTAGAGCCATGGTAGAATATAGTAGAGCCATGGTAGAATGATGTAGAGCCATGGTAGAATATAGTAGAGCATTGGTAGAATGAAGTAGAGCCATGGTAGCGTATATTAGAGTCATATAGAATGAAGTAGAGCCATGGTGGAATGAAGTAGAGCCATGGTAGAATAAAGTAGAGCCATGGTAGAATGAAGTAGAACCGTGGCAGAATGAAGTAGAGCCATGGTAGAATGAAGTAGAGCCATGGTAGAATGATGTAGAGTCATGTAGAATGAAGTAGAGCCATTGTAGAATGAAGTAGAGCATTGGTAGAATGAAGTAGATCCATGGTAGTGTGTAGTAGACTCATGTAGAATGAAGTAGAGCCATGGTAGATTGAAGTAGAGCCATGGTAGAATGAAGTAGAGCGATTGTAGAATGAAGTAGAGCCATGGTAGAATGGAGTAGAGCGATGTTAGTGTGTAGTAGAGTCATGTAGAATGAAGTAGAGCAATGGTAGAATGAAGCATAGGCATGGTAGAATGAAGTACAGCTATAGTAGAATGAAGTACAGCCATGGTAGAATGGAGTAGAGCCATGGTAGTGTATAGTAGAGTCATATAGAATGAAGTAGAGGCATGGTAGAATGAAATAGAGCCATGGTAGAATGAAGTAGAGCCATGGTAGAATGAAGTAGAGCCATGGTAGAATGAAGTAGAGCGATGGTAGAATATAGTAGAGTCATGGTAGAATGGAGTACAGCCATGGTAGTGTGTAGTAGAGTCATGTAGAAGGAAGTAGAGCGAGGGTAGAATGAAGTAGAGCCATGGTAGAATGAAGTAGAGCCATGGTAGAATGAAGTAGAGCCATGGAAAAATGGAGTAGAGCAATGGTAGTGTGTAGTAGAGTCATGTAGAATGAAGTAGAGCCATGGTAGAATGAAGTAGAGCCATGGTAGAATGAAGTACAGTCATAGTAGAATGAAGTAGAGTCATGGTAGAATGGAATAGAGCCATGGTAGTGTGTAGTAGAGTCATATAGAATGAAGTAGAGCCATGGTAGAATGAAGTAGAGCCATGGTAGAATGAAGTAGAGCCATGGTAGAATGGAGTAGAGCCATGGTAGTGTGTAGTAGAGTCATGGTAGAATGAAGTAGAGCCATGGTAGAATGAAGTATAGCCATGGTAGAATGAAGTAGAGCGAAGGTAGAATATAGTAGAGTCATGGTAGAATGGAGTACAGCCATGGTAGTTTGTAGTAGAGTCATGTAGAAGGAAGTAGAGCGAGGGTAGAATGAAGTAGAGCCATGGTAGAATGAAGTAGAGCCATGGTAGAATGAAGTAGAGCCATGGAAAAATGGAGTAGAGCAATGGTAGTGTGTAGTAGAGTCATGTAGAATGAAGTAGAGCAATGGTAGAATGAAGTAGAGCCATGGTAGAATGAAGTACAGTCATAGTAGAATGAAGTAGAGTCATGGTAGAATGGAATAGAGCCATGGTAGTGTGTAGTAGAGTCATATAGAATGAAGTAGAGCCATGGTAGAATGAAGTAGAGCCATGGTAGAATGAAGTAGAGCCATGGTAGAATGGAGTAGAGCCATGGTAGTGTGTAGTAGAGTCATGTAGAATGAAGTAGAACCATGGTAGAATGAAGTATATAGAGCCATGGTAGAATGAAGTAGAGCCATGGTAGAATGAAGTAGAGCCATGGTAGAATGAAGTAGAGCCATGGTAGAAAGAAGTAGAGCCATGGAAGAATGGAGTAGAGCCATGGTAGTGTGTAGTAAAGTCATGTAGAATGAAGTAGAGCGATGGTAGAATGAAGTAGAGCCATGGTAGAATGAAGTAGAGCCATGGTATAATGAAGTAGAGCCATGGTAGAATGAAGTAGAGCTATGGTATAATAAAGTAGAGCTATGGTATAATAAAGTAGAGCCATGGTAGAATGGAGTAGAGCCATGGTAGTGTGTAGTAGAGTCATGTAGAATGAAGTAGAGCCATGGTAGAATGAAGTAGAGCCATGGTAGAATGAAGTAGAGCCATGGTAGAGTGGAGTAGAGCCATGGTAATGTGTAGTAGAGTCATGTAGAATGAAGCAGAGCCATAGTAGAATGAAGTTTAGCTATGGTAGAATGAAGTAGAGCCATGGTAGATTATAGTAGAGCCATGGTAGAATTGAGTACAGCCATGGAAGTGTGTAGTAGAGTCATGTAGAATGAAGTAGAGTGATGTAGAAGAGGGACGGAGATATAGGGGGGGCAGGGAGGGCTTAGGCCCTCCCACTTTTTAGATTGGAAGGGCTCAGCACGCACAATTTTTCTACTAGTTGTACAGAGAAATACATTATCATCTCGTTTCCACACCCCCACACCTTAACATTTAGAACATGAGCCCCCCCACTTCTTGGTAGCTGTCTCCGCCTCTGTAGAATGAAGTAGAGCCATGGTAGAACATAGTAGAGCCATGGTAGAATGGAGTAGAGCCATGGTAGTGTGCAGTAGAGTCATGTAGAATGAAGTAGAGCAATGGTAGAATGAAGTAGAGCCATGGTAGAATGGAGTAGAGCCATGGTAGTGTGTAGTAGAGTCATGTAGAATGAAATAGAGACATGGTAGAATGAAGTAGAGCCATGGTAGAATGAAGTAGAGCCATGGTAGAATGAAGTAGAGCAATGGTAGAATATAGTAGAGCCATGGTAGAATGGAGTAGAGCCATGGTAGTGTGTAGTAGAGTCATGTAGAATGAAGTAGAGCCAAGGTAGAATGAAGTAGAGCGATGGTAGAATATAGTAGAGCCATAGTAGAATGGAGTACAGCCATGGTAGTGTGTAGTAGAGTCATGTAGAATGAAGTAGAGCCATGATTGAATGAAGTAGAGCCATAGTAGAATGAAGTAAAGCCATGGTAGAATGAAGTAGAGCCATGGTAGAATGAAGTAGAGTCATATAGAATGAAGTAGAGCCATGGTAGAATGGAGTAGAGCCATGGTAGTGTGCAGTAGAGTCATGTAGAAAGAAGTAGAGCAATGGTAGAATGAAGTAGAGCCATGGTAGAATGGAGTAGAGCCATGGTAGTGTGTAGTAGAGTCATGTAGAATGAAATAGAGCCATGGTAGAATGAAGTAGAGCCATGGTAGAATGAAGTAGAGCCATGGTAGAATGAAGTAGAGCAATGGTAGAATATAGTAGAGCCATGGTAGAATGGAGTAGAGCCATGGTAGTGTGTAGTAGAGTAATGTAGAATGAAGTAGAGCCAAGGTAGAATGAAGTAGAGCGATGGTAGAATATAGTAGAGCCATAGTAGAATGGAGTACAGCCATGGTAGTGTGTAGTAGAGTCATGTAGAATGAAGTAGAGCCATGATTGAATGAAGTAGAGCCATAGTAGAATGAAGTAAAGCCATGGTAGAATGAAGTAGAGCCATGGTAGAATGAAGTAGAGTCATATAGAATGAAGTAGAGCCATGGTAGAATGAAGTAGAGCCATGGTAGAATGAAGTAGAGCCATGGTAGAATGAAGTAGAGCCATGGTAGAATGAAGTAGAGCCATGGTAGAATGAAGTAGAGTCATGTAGAATGAAGTATAGAGCCATGGTAGTATGAAGTAGACCCATGGTAGAATGAAGTAGAGGCATGGTAGAAAGAAGTAGAGCTATGGTAGAATGAAGTAGAGCCATGGTAGAATATAGTAGAGCCATGGTAGAATGGAGTAGAGCCATGGTAGTGTGTAGTAGACTCATGTAGAATGAAGTAGAGCCATGGTAGAATATAGTAGAGCCATGGTAGAATGGAGTAGAGCCATGGTAGTGTGTAGTAGAGTCATGTAGAGTAAAGTAGAGCCATGGTAGAATGAAGTAGAGCCATGGTAGAAAATAGTAGAGACATGGTAGAATGGAGTAGAGCCATGGTAGTGTGTAGTAGAGTCATGTAAAATGAACTAGAGCCATGGTAAACTGAAGTAGAGCCATGGTAGAATGAAGTAGAGCCATGGTAGAATGAAGTAGAGCTATGGAAGAATGGAGTAGAGTCATGGTGGTGTGTAGTAGAGTCTTGTAGAATGAAGTAGAGGCATGGTAGAATGAAGTAGAACCATGGTAGAATGAAGTAGAGCCATGGTAGAATGAAGTAGAGCCATGGTAGAATATAGTAGAGCCATGGTAGAATGGAGTAGAGCCATGGTAGAATGAAGTAGAGTCATGGTAGAATATAATAGAGCCATGGTAGAATGGAGTAGAGCCATATTCTACCATGGCTCTACTTCATTCTACCATGGCTCTACTTCATTCTACCATGGCTCTACTTCATTCTACCATAGCTCTACTTCATTCTACCATGGCTCTACTTCATTCTACATGACTCTACTAAACACTACCACGGCTCTACTTCATTCTACCATGTCTCTACATCATTCTAGATGACTGTACTATACACTACCATGGCTCTACTCCATTCTACCATGGCTCTACTTCATTCAACCACGGCTCTACTTCATTCTACCATGGCTCTACTTCATTCTACATGACTCTACTACACACTACCATGGCTCTACTACATTCTACCATGGCTCTACTATATTCTACCATGGCTCTTCTTCATTCTACCATGGCTCTACTCCATTCTTCCATGGCTCTACTTCATTCTGCCATGGCTCTACTTCACTCTACCACGGCTCTACATCATTCTACATGACTCTACTACCCACTACCATGGCTCTACTCCATTCTACCATAGCTGTACTTCATTCTACCGTGGCTCTACATCATTCTATCATGGCTCTAATTCATTCTACATGACTCTACTACACACTACCATGGCTCTACTCCAGTCTACCATGGCTCTACTATATTCTACCATGGCTCTACTTCATTCTATCATGGCTCTACTTCATTCTACCATGGCTCTACTTCATTCTACATGACTCTACTACACACTACCATGGCTCTACTTGATTCTACCATGTCTCTACTTCATTCTACATGACTCTACTACACACTACCATGACTCTACTCCATTCTACCATGGCTCTACTTCATTCTACCATGGCTCTACTTCATTCTACCATGGCTCTACTTCATTCTACATGACTCTACTACACACTACCATGGCTCTACTCCATTCTACCATAGCTCTACTATATTCTACCATGGCTCTTCTTCATTCTACCATGGCTCTACTCCATTCTTCCATGGCTCTACTTCATTCTGCCATGGCTCTGCTTCATTCTACCACGGCTCTACATCATTCTACATGACTCTACTACCCACTACCATGGCTCTACTCCATTCTACCAATGCTGTACTTCATTCTACCGTGGCTCTACTTCATTCTATCATGGCTCTAATTCATTCTACATGACTCTACTACACACTACCATGGCTCTACTCCATTCTACCATGGCTCTACTATATTCTACCATGGCTCTACTTCATTCAATCATGGCTCTACTTCATTCTACCATGGCTCTACTTCATTCTACCATGGCTCTACTTCAGTCTACCATGGCTCTACTTCATTCTACATGACTCTACTACACACTACCATGGTTCAACTTCATTCTACCATGGCTCTACTTCATTCTACCATGGCTCTATTTCATTCTACCATGGCTCTTCTTCATTCTACATGACTCTACTACACACTACCATGGCTCTACTCCAATCTACCATGGCTCTACTATATTCTACCATGGCTCTACTTCATCCTACCATGGCTCTACTTCATTCGACCATGGCTCTACTTCATTCTGCCATGGCTCTATACTTCATTCAACATAACTCTACTACACACTACCATCGCTCTACTCCATTCTTCCATGGCTCCACTTCATTCTGCCATGGCTCTACTTCATTATACCATTGCTCTACTTCATTCTACCATGGCTCTACTTCATTCTAGCATGGATCTACTTCATTCTACATGACTCTACCACACACTACCATGGCTCTACTCCATCCTACCATCGCTCTACTTCATTCTACCATGGCTCTGCTTCATTTTACAATCGCTCTACTTCATTCTACATGACTCTACTACACACTACCATGGCTCTACTCCACTCTACTATGGTTCTACTATATTCTACCATGGCTCTACTTCATTCTACCGTGGCTCTACTTCATCCTACCATGGCTGCAGTTCATTCTACTACGGCTCTACTTCATTCTACCATGGCTTTACTTCATTCTACATGACTCTACTACACACTACCATGGCTCTACTCCATTCTACCATGGCTCTACTATATTCTACCATTTCTCAACTTCATTCTACCATGGCTCTACTTCATTCTACCATGGCTCAACTTCATTCTACATGACTCTACTACACACTACCATGGCTCTACTCCATTCTACCATGGCTCTACTTCATTCTACCATAGCTCTACTTCATTCTACCATGGCTCTACTTCATTCTACATGACTTTACTACACACTACCATGGCTCTACTC
This sequence comes from Agelas oroides, assembly GCA_949130485.1. Taxonomy (NCBI): domain Eukaryota; kingdom Metazoa; phylum Porifera; class Demospongiae; order Agelasida; family Agelasidae; genus Agelas; species Agelas oroides. Next base: position 2,431,116 of record OX422202.1, on the reverse strand, counting down.
CATTCTACAATGACTCTACTATAGTCTACCATGGCTCTACTTCATTCTACTATGGCTCTACTTGATGCTACCATGGCTCTACTTCATTCTACCATGGCTCTACTTCATTCTACCATGGCTCTACTTCATCCTACCATGGCTCTACTTCATTCTACCATGGCTCTACTTCATTCTACTATGGCTCTACTTCATTCTATATGACTCTACTACACACTACCATGGATCTACTTCATTGTACCATGGCTCTACTTCATTCTACCATGGCTCTACTTCATTCTACCATGGCTCTACTTCATTCTACATGACTCTACTACACACTACCATGGCTCTACTCCATTCTACCATGGCTCTACTATATTCTACCAAGGCTCTTCTTCATTCTACCATGGCTCTACTTCATTTAACCATCGCTCTACTTCATTCCACCATCGCTCTACTTCATTCTGCCATGGCTCTATACTTCATTCTACATGACTCTACTACACACTACCATGGCTCTACTCCATTCTTCCATGGCACTACTTCATTCTACCATGGCTCTACTTCATTCTACCATGGCTCTACTTCATTCTACATGACTCTACTACTCACTACCATGGCTCTACTTCATTCTACCATGGCTCTACTTCATTCTACATGACTCTACTACACACTACCATGGATCTACTCCATTCTACCATGGCTCTACTATATTCTACCATGGCTCTACTTCATTCTACCATGGCTCTACTTCATTCTACCATGGCTCTACTTCATTCTACAATGGCTCTACTTCAGTCTACCATGGCTCTACTTCATTCTACATGACTCTACTACACACTACCATGGTTCAACTTCATTCTACCATGGCTCTACTTCATTCTATATGACTCTAGTACACACTACCATGGCTCTACTCCATTCTACCTTGGCTTTACTTCATTCTATCATGGCTCTACTTCATTCTACCATGGCTATACTTCATCCTACCATGGCTCTACTTCATTCTATCATGGCTCTACTTCATTCTACATGTCTCTACTACACACTACAATGGCTCTACTGCATTCTACCATGCCTCTAGTTCATTCTACCATGGCTCTACTTCATTCTACCATGGCTCTACTTCATTCTACATGACTCTATTACACACTACCATGGCTCTACTCCATTCTACCATGGCTCTACTTCATTCTACCATGGCTCTGCTTCATTCTACCATCGCTCTACTTCATTCTACAAGACTCTACTACACACTACCATGTCTCTACACCATTCTACCATGGCTCTACTATATTCTACCATGGCTCTACTTCATTCTACCATGGCTCCACTTCATCCTACCATGGCTCTAATTCATTCTACCATGGCTCTACTTCATTCTACCATGGCTCTACTTCATTCTACATGACTCTACTACACACTACCATGGCTCTACTCCATTCTACCATGGCTCTACTATATTCTACCATGGCTCTACTTCATTCTACCATGGCTCTACTTCATTCTACCATGGCTCAACTTCATTCTACATGACTCTACTACACACTACCATGGCTCTACTCCATTCTTCCATGGCTCTACTTCATTCTACCATAGCTCTACTTCATTCTACCATGGCTCTACTTCATTCTACATGACTCTACTACACACTACCATGGCTCTACTCCATTCTACCATGGCTCTACTATAGTCTACCATGGCTCTACTTCATTCTAATATGGCTCTACTTCATGCTACCATGGCTCTACTTCATTCTACCATGGCTCTACTTCATTCTACTATGGCTCTTCTTCATTCTATATGACTCTACTACACACTACCATGGCTCTACTCCATTCTACCATGGCTTTACTTCATTCTATCATAGCTCTACTTCATTCTACCATGGCTCTACTTCATTCTACCATGGCTCAACATCATTCTACCATGACTCTACTTCATTCTACTTGACTCTACTACACACTACAATGGCTCTACTGTATTCTACCATGGCTCTAGTTCATTCTACCATTGCTCTACTTCATTCTACCATGGTTCTACTTCATTCTAAATGACTCTATTACACACTACCATGGCTCTACTCCATTCTACCATGGCTCTACTATATTCTACCAAGGCTCTACTTCATTCTACCATGGCTCTACTTCATTCTACCATTACTCTTCTTCATTCTACCATGGCTCTACTCCATTCTACAATGGCTCTACTTGTTTCTACATGACTCTACTACACACTACCATGGCTCTACTCCATTCTACCATGGCTGTACTATATTCTACCATGGCTCTACTTCATTCTGCCATGGCTCTACTTCATTGTACCATGGCTCTACTTCATTCTACCATGGCTCTACTTCATTCTACCATGGCTCTACTTCATTCTACATGACTCTACTACACACTACCATGGCTCTACTTCATACTACCATGTCTCTACTTCATTCTAGATGACTGTACTACACACTACCATGGCTCTACTCCATTCTACCATGGCTCTACTTTCTTCTACCATGGCTCTACTTCATTCTACCATGGCTCTACCTCATTCTACATGACTCTAGTCCACACTACCATGGCTCTACTCCATCCTACCATGGCTCTACTTCATTCTACCATGGCTCTACTTCATTCTACCATGGCTCTACTTCATTCTACATGACTCTACTACACACTACCATGGCTCTACTCCATTCTACCATGGCTCTACTATATTCTACTATGGCTCTACTTCATTCTACCATGGCTCTACTCCATTCTTCCATGGCTTTACTTCATTCTACCATGTCTCTACTTCATTCTACCATGGCTCTACTTCATTCTACACGACTCTACTACACACTACCATGGCTCTACTCCATCCTACCATGGCTGTACTTCATTCTACCATGGCTCTACTTCATTCTACCATGGCTCTACTTCATTCTACATGACTCTACTACACACTACCATGGCTCTACACCATTCTAGCATGGCTCTACTATATTCTACCATGGCTCTACTTCATTCTACCATGGCTCTACTTCATTCTGCCATGGCTCTACTTCATTCTACCATGGCTCTACTTCAGTCTACCATGGTTCTACTTCATTCTACATGACTCTACTACACACTACCATGGTTCAACTTCATTCTACCATGGCTCTACTTCATTCTACCATGGCTCTACTTCATTCTTCATGACTCTACTACACACAACCATGGCTCTACTCCAATCTACCATGGCACTACTATATTCTACCATGGCTCTACTTCATTCTACCATGGCTCTACTTCATTCGACCATGGCTCTACTTCATTCTGCCATGGCTCTATACTTCATTCTACATAACTCTACTACACATTACCATGGCTCTACTCCATTCTTCCATGGCTCCACTTCATTCTGCCATGGCTCTACTTCATTCTACCATGGCTCTACTTCATTCTACCATGGCTCTACTTCATTCTAGCATGGCTCTACTTCATTCTACATGACTCTACTACACACTACCATGGCTCTACTCCATTCTACCATGGCTCTACTTCATTCTACCATGGATCTGCTTCATTCTACCATCGCTCTACTTCATTCTACATGACTCTACTACACACTACCATGGCTCTACTCCATTCTACCATGGCTCTACTATATTCTACCATGGCTCTACTTCATTCCACCATGGCTCAACTTAATCCTACCATGGCTCTAGTTCATTCTACCACGGCTCAACTTGATTCTACCATGGCTCTACTTCATTCTACATGACTCTACTACACACTACCATGGCTCTACTCCATTCCACCATGGCTCTACTTCATTCTACCATAGCTCTACTTCATTCTACCACGGCTCTACTTCATTCTACATGACTCTACTACACACTACCATGGCTCTACTCCATTCTACAATGGTTCTACTATACTCTACCATGGCTCTACTTCATTCTACTATGGCTCAACTTCATTCTACATGACTCTACTACACACTACCATGGTTCTACTCCATTCCACCATGGCTCTACTTCATTCTACCCTAGCTCTACTTCATTCTACCACGGCTCTACTTCATTCTACATGACTCTACTACACACCACCATGGCTCTACTCCATTCTACAATGGCTCTACTATACTCTACCATGGCTCTACTTCATTCTACTATGGCTCTACTTCATTCTACCATGGCTTTACTTCATTCTATCATTGCTCTACTTCATTCCACCATAGCTCTACTTCATTCTACCATGGCTCTACTTCATTGTACCATGGCTCTACTTCATTCTACCATGGCTCTACTTCATTCTACCATGGCTCTACTTCATTCTACATGACTCTACTACACACTACCATGGCACTACTTCATACTACCATGTCTCTACTTCATTCTAGATGACTGTACTACACACTACCATGGCTCTACTCCATTCTACCATGGCTCTACTTTCTTCTACCATGGCTCTACTTCATTCTACCATGGCTCTACCTCATTCTACATGACTCTAGTCCACACTACCATGGCTCTACTCCATTCTACCATGGCTCTACTTCATTCTACCATGGCTCTACTTCATTCTACCATGGCTCTACTTCATTCTACATGACTCTACTACACACTACCATGGCTCTACTATATTATACTATGGCTCTACTTCATTCTACCATGGCTCTACTCCATTCTTCCATGGCTCTACTTCATTCTACCATGGCTCTACTTCATTCTACCATGACTCTACTTCATTCTACACGACTCTACTACACACTACCATGGCTCTACTCCATTCTACCATGGCTGTACTTCATTCTACCATGGCTCTACTTCATTCTACCATGGCTCTACTTCATTCTACATGACTCTACTACACACTACCATGGCTCTACACCATTCTACCATGGCTCTACTATATTCTACCATGGCTCTACTTCATTCTACCATGGCTCTACTTCATTCTGCCATGGCTCTACTTGATTCTACCATGGCTCTACTTCAGTCTACCATGGCTCTACTTCATTCTACATGACTCTACTACACACTACCATGGTTCAACTTCATTCTACCATGGCTCTACTTCATTCTACCATGGCTCTACTTCATTCTTCATGACTCTACTACACACAACCATGGCTCTACTCCAATCTACCATGGCACTACTATATTCTACCATGGCTCTACTTCATTCTACCATGGCTCTACTTCATTCGACCATGGCTCTACTTCATTCTGCCATGGCTCTATACTTCATTCTACATAACTCTACTACACATTACCATGGCTCTACTCCATTCTTCCATGGCTCCACTTCATTCTGCCATGGCTCTACTTCATTCTACCATGGCTCTACTTCATTCTACCATGGCTCTACTTCATTCTAGCATGGCTCTACTTCATTCTACATGACTCTACTACACACTACCATGGCTCTACTCCATTCTTCCATCGCTCTACTTCATTCTACCATAGCTCTACTTCATTCTACCATGGCTCTACTTCATTCTACATGACTCTACTACACACTACCATGGCTCTACTCCATTCTACCATGGCTCTACTATAGTCTACCATGGCTCTACTTCATTCTAATATGGCTCTACTTCATGCTACCATGGCTCTACTTCATTCTACCATGGCTCTACTTCATTCTACTATGGCTCTACTTCATTCCATATGACTCTACTACACACTACCATGGCTCTACTCCATTCTACCATGACTTTACTTCATTCTATCATAGCTCTACTTCATTCTACCATGGCTCTACTTCATTCTACCATGGCTCTACATCATTCTACCATGACTCTACTTCATTCTACTTGACTCTACTACACACTACAATGGCTCTACTGTATTCTACCATGGCTCTAGTTCATTCTACCATTGCTCTACTTCATTCTACCATGGTTCTACTTCATTCTAAATGACTCTATTACACACTACCATGGCTCTACTCCATTCTACCATGGCTCTACTATATTCTACCAAGGCTCTACTTCATTCTACCATGGCTCTACTTCATTCTACCATTACTCTTCTTCATTCTACCATGGCTCTACTCCATTCTACAATGGCTCTACTTGATTCTACATGACTCTACTACACACTACCATGGCACTACTTCATACTACCATGTCTCTACTTCATTCTAGATGACTGTACTACACACTACCATGGCTCTACTCCATTCTACCATGGCTCTACTTTCTTCTACCATGGCTCTACTTCATTCTACCATGGCTCTACCTCATTCTACATGACTCTAGTCCACACTACCATGGCTCTACTCCATTCTACCATGGCTCTACTTCATTCTACCATGGCTCTACTTCATTCTACCATGGCTCTACTTCATTCTACATGACTCTACTACACACTACCATGGCTCTACTCCATTCTACCATGGCTCTACTATATTCTACTATGGCTCTACTTCATTCTACCATGGCTCTACTCCATTCTTCCATGGCTCTACTTCATTCTACCATGGCTCTACTTCATTCTACCATGGCTCTACTTCATTCTACACGACTCTACTACACACTACCATGGCTCTACTCCATTCTACCATGGCTGTACATCATTCTACCATGGCTCTACTTCATTCTACCATGGCTCTACTTCATTCTACATGACTCTACTACACACTACCATGGCTCTACACCATTCTACCATGGCTCTACTATATTCTACCATGGCTCTACTTCATTCTACCATGGCTCTACTTCATTCTGCCATGGCTCTACTTCATTCTACCATGGCTCTACTTCAATCTACCATGGCTCTACTTCATTCTACATGACTCTACTACACACTACCATGGTTCAACTTCATTCTACCATGGCTCTACTTCATTCTACCATGGCTCTACTTCATTCTTCATGACTCTACTATACACAACCATGGCTCTACTCCAATCTACCATGGCACTACTATATTCTACCATGGCTCTACTTCATTCTACCATGGCTCTACTTCATTCGACCATGGCTCTACTTCATTCTGCCATGGCTCTATACTTCATTCTACATAACTCTACTACACATTACCATGGCTCTACTCCATTCTTCCATGGTTCCACTTCATTCTGCCATGGCTCTACTTCATTCTACCATGGCTCTACTTCATTCTACCATGGCTCTAGTTCATTCTACCACGGCTCAACTTGATTCTTCCATGGCTCTACTTCATTCTACATGACTCTACTACACACTACCATGGCTCTACTCCATTCTACCATGGCTCTACTTCATTCTACCATGGATCTGCTTCATTCTACCATCGCTCTACTTCATTCTACATGACTCTACTACACACTACCATGGCTCTACTCCATTCTACCATGGCTCTACTATATTCTACCATGGCTCTACTTCATTCCACCATGGCTCAACTTCATCCTACCATGGCTCTAGTTCATTCTACCACGGCTCAACTTGATTCTACCATGCTCTACTTCATTCTACATGACTCTACTACACACTACCATGGCTCTACTCCATCCTACCATGGCTCTACTATATTCTACCGTAGCTCTACTTCATTCTACCATAGCTCTACTTCATTCTACCATGGCTCAACTTCATTCTACATGACTCTACTACACACTACCATGGTTCTACTCCATTCCACCATGGCTCTACTTCATTCTACCATAGCTCTACTTCATTCTACCATGGCTCTACTTCATTCTACATGACTCTACTACACACTACCATGGCTCTACTCCATTCTACAATGGCTCTACTATACTCTACCATGGCTCTACTTCATTCTACTATGGCTCTACTTCATTCTACCATGGCTTTACTTCATTCTATCATTGCTCTACTTCATTCTACCATAGCTCTACTTCATTCTACCATGGCTCTACTTCATTGTACCATGGCTCTACTTCATTCTACCATGGCTCTACTTCATTCTACCATGGCTCTACTTCATTCTACATGACTCTACTACACACTACCATGGCTCTACTTCATACTACCATGTCTCTACTTCAATCTAGATGACTGTACTACACACTACCATGGCTCTACTCCATTCTACCATGGCTCTACTTTCTTCTACCATGGCTCTACTTCATTCTACCATGGCTCTACCTCATTCTACATGACTCTAGTCCACACTACCATGGCTCTACTCCATTCTACCATGGCTCTACTTCATTCTACCATGGCTCTACTTCATTCTACCATTGCTCTACTTCATTCTACATGACTCTATTACACACTACCATGGCTCTACTCCATTCTACCATGGCTCTACTATATTCTACTATGGCTCTACTTCATTCTACCATGGCTCTACTCCATTCTTCCATGGCTCTACTTCATTCTACCACGGCTCTACTTCATTCTACCATGGCTCTACTTCATTCTACACGACTCTACTACACACTACCATGGCTCTACTCCATTCTACCATGGCTGTACTTCATTCTACCATGGCTCTACTTCATTCTACCATGGCTCTACTTCATTCTACATGACTCTACTACACACTACCATGGCTCTACACCATTCTACCATGGCTCTACTATATTCTACCATGGCTCTACTTCATCCTACCATGGCTCTACTTGATTCTGCCATGGCTCTACTTCATTCTACCATGGCTCTACTTCAGTCTACCATGGCTCTACTTCATTCTACATGACTCTACTACACACTACCATGGTTCAACTTCATTCTACCATGGCTCTACTTCATTCTACCATGGCTCTACTTCATTCTTCATGACTCTACTACACACAACCATGGCTCTACTCCAATCTACCATGGCACTACTATATTCTACCATGGCTCTACTTCATTCTACCATGGCTCTACTTCATTCGACCATGGCTCTACTTCATTCTGCCATGGCTCTATACTTCATTCTACATAACTCTACTACACATTACCATGGCTCTACTCCATTCTTCCATGGCTCCACTTCATTCTGCCATGGCTCTACCTCATTCTACCATGGCTCTACTTCATTCTACCATGGCTCTACTTCATTCTAGCATGGCTCTACTTCATTCTACATGACTCTACTACACACTACCATGGCTCTACTCCATTCTACCATGGCTCTACTTCATTCTACCATGGATCTGCTTCATTCTACCATCGCTCTACTTCATTCTACATGACTCTACTACACACTACCATGGCTCTACTCCATTCTACCATGGCTCTACTATATTCTACCATGGCTCTACTTCATTCCACCATGGCTCAACTTCATCCTACCATGGCTCTAGTTCATTCTACCACGGCTCAACTTGATTCTACCATGGCTCTACTTCATTCTACATGACTCTACTACACACTACCATGGCTCTACTCCATCCTACCATGGCTCTACTATATTCTACCGTAGCTCTACTTCATTCTACCATAGCTCTACTTCATTCTACCATGGCTCAACTTCATTCTACATGACTCTACTACACACTACCATGGTTCTACTCCATTCCACCATGGCTCTACTTCATTCTACCATAGCTCTACTTCATTCTACCATGGCTCTACTTCATTCTACATGACTCTACTACACACTACCATGGCTCTACTCCATTCTACAATGGCTCTACTATACTCTACCATGGCTCTACTTCATTCTACTATGGCTCTACTTCATTCTACCATGGCTTTACTTCATTCTATCATTGCTCTACTTCATTCTACCATAGCTCTACTTCATTCTACCATGGCTCTACTTCATTCTACCATGGCTCTACTTCATTCTACATGACTCTACTACACACTGCAATGGCTCTATTGTATTCTACCATGGCTCTAGTTCATTCTACAGTGGCTCTACTTCATTCTACCAGGGCTCTACTTCATTCTACATGACTCTACTACACACTACCATGGCTCTACTCCATTCTACCATGTCTCTACTATATTCTACCATGGCTCTACTTCATTCTACCATGGCTCTACTTCATTCTACCATGGCTCTACTTCATTCTACCATGGCTCTACTTCATTCTAGATGACTGTAATACACACTACCATGGCTCTACTCCATTCTACCATGGCTCTACTTTATTCTACCATGGCTTTACTTCATTCTACCATGGCTCTACTTCATTCTACATGACTCTACTACACACTACCATGGCTCTACTCCATTCTACCATGGCTCTACTTCATTCTACCATGGCTCTACTTCATTCTACCATGGCTCTACTTCATTCTACATGACTCTACTACACACAACCATGGCTCTACTCCATTCTACCATGGCTCTACTATATTCTACCATGGCTCTTCTTCATTCTACCATGGCTCTACTCCTTTCCTCCATGGCTCTACTTCATTCTACCATGGCTCTACTTCATTCTACCACGGCTCTACTTCATTCTACATGACTCTACTACACACCACCATGGCTCTACTCCATTCTACCATGGCTGTACTTCATTCTACCGTGGCTCTACTTCATTCTACCATGGCTCTACTTCATTCTACATGACTCTACTACACACTACCATGGCTCTACTCCATTCTACCATGGCTCTGCTATATTCTACCATGGCTCTACTTCATTCTATCATGGCTCTACTTCATTCTACCATGGCTCTACTTCATTCTACCATGGCTCTACTTCAGTCTACCATGGCTCTACTTCATTCTACATGACTCTACTACACACTACCATGGTTCAACTTCATTCTACCATGGCTCTACTTCATTCTATCATGGCTCTACTTCATTCTACCATGGCTCTTCCTCATTCTACATGACTCTACTACTCACTACCATGGCTCTACTCCAATCTACCATGGCTCTACTATATTCTACCATGGCTCTACTTCATTCTACCATGGCTCTACTTCATTCGACCATGGCTCTACTTCATTCTTCCATGGCTCTATACTTCATTCTACATAACTCTACTACACACTACCATGGCTCTACTCCATTCTTCCATGGCTCCACTTCATTCTGCCATGGCTCTACTTCATTCTACCATTGCTCTACTTCATTCTACCATGGCTCTACTTCATTCTAGCATGGCTCTATTATATTCTACCATGCCTCTACTTCATTCTACCGTGGCTCTACTTCATCCTACCATGGCTCCAGTTCATTCTACCATGGCTCTACTTCATTCTACCATGGCTCTACTTCATTGTACATGACTCTACTACACACTACCATGGCTCTACTCCATTCTACCATGGCTCTACTATATTCTACCATGGCTCTACTTCATTCTACCATGGCTCTACTTCATTCTACCATGGCTCTACTTCATTCTACCATGGCTCAACTTCATTCTACATGACTCTACTACACACTACCATTGCTCTACTCCATTCTACCATGGCTCTACTTCATTCTACCATAGCTCTACTTCATTCTACATGACTCTACTACACACTACCATGGCTCTACTCCATTGTACAATGGCTCTACTATAGTCTACCATGGCTCTACTTCATTCTACTATGGCTCTACTTCATGCTACCATGGCTCTAGTTCATTCTACCATGGCTCTACTTCATTCTACTATGGCTCTACTTCATTCTATATGACTCTACTACACACTACCATGGCTCTACTTCTTTCTACCATGGCTCTTCCTCATTCTACATGACTCTACTACTCACTACCATGGCTCTACTCCAATCTACCATGGCTCTACTATATTCTACCATGGCTCTACTTCATTCTACCATGGCTCTACTTCATTCGACCATGGCTCTACTTCATTCTTCCATGGCTCTATACTTCATTCTACATAACTCTACTACACACTACCATGGCTCTACTCCATTCTTCCATGGCTCCACTTCATTCTGCCATGGCTCTACTTCATTCTACCATTGCTCTACTTCATTCTACCATGGCTCTACTTCATTCTAGCATGGCTCTATTATATTCTACCATGCCTCTACTTCATTCTACCGTGGCTCTACTTCATCCTACCATGGCTCCAGTTCATTCTACCATGGCTCTACTTCATTCTACCATGGCTCTACTTCATTGTACATGACTCTACTACACACTACCATGGCTCTACTCCATTCTACCATGGCTCTACTATATTCTACCATGGCTCTACTTCATTCTACCATGGCTCTACTTCATTCTACCATGGCTCTACTTCATTCTACCATGGCTCAACTTCATTCTACATGACTCTACTACACACTACCATGGCTCTACTCCATTCTACCATGGCTCTACTTCATTCTACCATAGCTCTACTTCATTCTACATGACTCTACTACACACTACCATGGCTCTACTCCATTGTACAATGGCTCTACTATAGTCTACCATGGCTCTACTTCATTCTACTATGGCTCTACTTCATGCTACCATGGCTCTAGTTCATTCTACCATGGCTCTACTTCATTCTACTATGGCTCTACTTCATTCTATATGACTCTACTACACACTACCATGGCTCTACTTCATTCTACCATGGCTCTACTTCATTCTACCATGGCTCTACTTCATTCTACTATGGCTCTACTTCATTCTACATGACTCTACTACACACTAGAATGGCTCTACTGTATTCTACCATGGCTCTAGTTCATTCTACCATGGCTCTACTTCATTCTACCATGGCTCTACTTCATTCTACATGACTCTACTACACACTACCATGGCTCTACTCCATTCTACCGTGGCTCTACTATATTCAACCATGGCTCTACTTCATTCTACCATGGCTCTACTTCATTCTACCATGGCTCTTCTTCATTCTACCATGGCTCTACTCCATTCTACCATGGCTCTACTTGATTCTACATGACTCTACTACACACTACCATGGCTCTACTCCATTCTACCATGGCTGTACTATATTCTACAATAGCTCTACTTCATTCTACCATGTCTCTACTTCATTCTACCATGGCTCTACTTCATTCTACCATGGCTCTACTTCATTCTTCCATGGCTCTACTTCATTCTACCATGGCTCTACTTCATTCTACCATGGCTCTACTTCATTCTACATGACTCTACTACACACTACCATGGCTCTACTTCATTCTACCATGTCTCTCCTTCATTCTAGATGACTGTACTACACACTACCATGGCTCTACACCATTCTACCATGGCTCTACTTTATTCTACCACGGCTCTACTTCATTCTACGATTGCTCTACTTCATTCTACATGACTCTTCTACACACTACCATGGCTCTACTTCATTCTACCATGTCTCTCCTTCATTCTAGATGACTGTACTACACACTACCATGGCTCTACACCATTCTACCATGGCTCTACTTTATTCTACCATGGCTCTACATCATTCTACGATTGCTCTACTTCATTCTACATGACTCTACTACACACTACCATGGCTGTACTCCATTCTACCATGGCTCTACTTCATTCTTCCATGGCTCTACTTCATTCTACCATGACTCTACTTCATTCTACATGACTCTACTACACACAACCATGGCTCTACTCCATTCTACCATGGCTCTACTATATTCTACCATGGCTCTTCTTCATTCTACCTTGGCTCTACTTCATTCTACCATTGCTCTACTTCATTCTACCATGGCTCTACTTCATTCTGCCATGGCTCTATACCTCACTCTACATGACTCTACTACACACTACCATGGCTCTACTCCATTCTTCCATGGCTCTACTTCATTCTTCCATGGCTCTACTTCATTCTACCATGTCTCTACTTCATTCTACATGCCTCTACTACACACTACCATGGCTCTACTCCATTTTACCATGGCTGTACTTCATTCTACCATGGCTCTACTTCATTCTACCATGGCTCTACTTCATTCTACCATGGCTCTCCTCCATTCTACCATGGCTATACTATATTCTACCATGGCTCTACTTCATTCTCCCATGGCTTTACTTCATTCTACCATGGCTCTACTTCATTCTATATGACTCTACTACACAATACCATGGCTCTACTCCATTCTTCCATAGCTCTACTTCATTCTTCCATGGCTCTACTTCATTCTACCATGTCTCTACTTCATTCTACATGCCTCTACTACACACTACCATGGCTCTACTCCATTCTACCATGGCTGTACTTCATTCTACCATGGCTCTACCCCATTCTACCATGGCTCTACTTCATTCTACCATGGCTCTCCTCCATTCTACCATGGCTATACTATATTCTACCATGGCTCTACTTCATTCTCCCATGGCTTTACTTCATTCTACCATGGCTCTACTTCATTCTATATGACTCTACTACACAATACCATGGCTCTACTCCATTCTACCATGGCTCTACTTCATTCTACTATGGCTCTACTTCATTCTACCATGGCTCTACTTCATTCTACATGACTCTACTACACACTACCATGGCTGTACTCCATTCTACCATGGCTCTACTTCATTCTACCATGACTCTACTTCATTCTACCATGGCTCTACTTCATTCTACCATGGCTCTACTTCATTCTATATGACTCTACTACACACTACCAATGCTCTACTCCATTCTACCATGGCTCTACTTCATTCTACTATGGCTCTACTTCATTCTACCATGGCTCTACTTCATTCTACCATGGCTCTACTTCATTCTACATCACTCTGCATGGTAGAGGGTACTAGAGCCAAGTACAGCCATGGTAGAGTATAGTAGAGCCAACTACAGCCTAGTAGAGTCATGGTAGAGTGTAGTAGATTCAAGTGGAGTCAAGTAGAGCCATGGTAGAGTGTAGTACAGCCAAGTAGAGCCAATGTGGAGGGTAGTAGAGTCAAGTAGTGCCAAGTAGAGCTTTGGTAGAGTGTAGTAGGGTTAAATAGAGTCATTAGAGGCAATGTATAGAGTGTAGTAGAGTCAAGTAGAATTAAGTAGAGCCAAGCCAGAGTGTAATAGAGTCAAGTAGAGTCGAGTAGAGCCATGGTAGGATGTAGTAGAGTCATGTAGAGTCAAGTACAGCGATGGTAGAATCAGTGGCGTAGCTAGAAGTTGACAGTTGGTAGGGCACAAGTACAGACTGGGAACGAGACATGTACTTGGGTAGGCGTGGTTTGTAGACACATGTCTGTCGTACTCAGTAGACGAAGAGAAGCCCAGCGTGCCTGGCGGTTGCTCGAATGAAGCTACGTACGTACAGCACTGTTACACTGGCGGTTGTGTAGCTCCAGTAAGTGAGAAAGCCGGACGGTAGGGCTCCAGTTGGTAGGGCACTTGCAGCAGTTGGTAGGGCCTAGGCCCTACCAGGCCCTACCTTAGCTACGCCACTGGGTAGAATATAGTAGAGCCATTGTAGAGTGTAGTAGTGCCAGGTAGAGCCAAGTAGAGCCATGGTAGAGTGTAGTAGAGTGAAGTAGATCCACAGTAAAGTCCTGTAGAGTAAAGTAGAGCCATGGTACAATGTAGTAGAGCCATGGTAGTGTGAAGTACAGCCAAGTAGTGCCAAGCAGAGCCATGGTAGAGTGTAGTAGAGCCAAGTGGAGCCAAGTAGAGCCATGGGAGAGTGTAGTAGAGCCAAGTAGAGCCAAGTAGAGCCGTGGTAGAATGTAGTAGAGCCCTGGGAGAGTGTAGTAGAGCCGAGTAGAACCATGATAGAGGGGCTAGAGCCAAGTAGAGCCATGGTAGAGTATAGTAGAGCCAAGTAGAGCCTAGTAGGGCCAGAGTAGAGTGTAGTAGATTCAAGTGGAGTCAAGTAGAGCCATGTTAAAATGTAGTAGAGTCAAGTAGAGCGAAGTTGAGTCATGGAAGAATGTAGTAGAGTCATGTAGAGTCAAGTAGAGCCATGGTAGAATATAGTAGAGCCATGGTAGAGTGTAGTAGAGCCAAATAGAGCTACGTAGAGTCATGGTAGAGTGTAGTAGAGTCATGTAGAGCCAAGTTGAGCCATGGTAGAGTGTAGTAGAGACAAGTAGAGTCAATTAGAGCCAATGTAGAGTGTAGTAGAATCAAGTAGAGTTAAGTAGAGCCATCGCAGAGTGTAGTAGAGTCAAGTAGAGTCGAGTAGAGCCATGGTAGGATGTAGTAGAGTCATGTAGAGTCAAGTACAGCCATGGTAGAATATAGTAGAGCCATTGTAGAGTGTAGTAGTGCCAAGTAGAGCCATGTAGCGACATGGTAGAGTGTACTTGAGTCAAGTAGAGCCAAGTAGAGCCATGGTAGAGTGTAGTAGAGTGAGGTAGATCCACAGTAAAGTCATGTAGAGTGAAGTAGAGCCATGGTACAATGTAGTAGAGCCATGGTAGTGTGAAGTACAGCCAAGTAGTGCCAAGCAGAGCCATGGTAGAGTGTAGTAGAGCCAAGTAGAGCCATGGGAGAGTGTAGTAGAGCGAAGTAGAGCCAAGTAGAGCCATGGTAGAGTGTAGTAGAGTCACGGAGAGAGGTGTATAGCCATGGTAGAATGTAGTAGAGTCATGTATAGAGTGAAGTAGAGCCATGGTAGAATGTAGTAGAGCCCTGGGAGAGTGTAGTAGAGCCGAGTAGAGCCATGGTAGAGGGTGCTAGAGCCAAGTAGAGCCATGGTAGAGTATAGTAGAGCCAAGTAGAGCCTAGTAGAGCCATAGTAGAGTGTAGTAGATTCAAGTGGAGTCAAGTAGAGCCATGGTAAAATGTAGTAGAGTCAAGTAGAGCGAAGTTGAGTTATGGTAGAAAGTAGTAGAGTCATGTAGAGTCAAGTAGAGCCATGGTAGAATATAGTAGAGCCATGGTAGAGTGTAGTAGAGCAAAATAGAGCTAAGTAGAGCCATGGTAGAGTGTAGTAGATTCATGCATGTAGAGCCAAGTAGAGCCATGGTAGAGTGTAGTAGAGACAAGTAGAGTCAAGTAGAGCAATGGTAGAGTGTAGTAGAGTTAATTAGAGCCAATTAGAGGCAATGTAGAGTGTAGTAGAATCAAGTAGAGTTAAGTAGAGCCATCGCAGAGTGTAGTAGAGTGAAGTAGAGTCGAGTAGAGCCATGGTAGGATGTAGTAGAGTCATGTAGAGTCAAGTACAGCCATGGTAGAATATAGTAGAGCCAGCCAAGTAGCGACATGGTAGAGTGTAGTCAAGTAGAGCCAAGTACAGCCATGGTAGAGTGTGGTAGAGCCATGGTAGAGTGTAGTAGAGTCACGTAGAGTGAAGTATAGCCATGGTAGAATGTAGTAGAGTCTTGTAGAGCCAAGTAGAGCCATGGTAGAATGTAGTAGAGCCCTGGTATAGAGTGTAGTAGAGCCAAGTAGAGCAGAGTAGATCCATGGTAGAGGGTACTAGAGCCAAGTAGAGCCACGGTAGAGTATTGTAGAGCCAAGTACAGCCTAGTAGAGCCATGGTAGAGTGTAGTAGAGTCAAGTGGAGTCAAGTAGAGCCATGGTAGAGTGTAGTAGAGCCAAGTAGAGCCATTGTGGAGTGTAGTAGAGTCAAGTAGTGCCAAGTAGAGCTTTGGTAGAGTGTAGTAGGGTTAAATAGAGCCATTAGAGGCAATGTATAGAGTGTAGTAGAGTCAAGTAGAATTAAGTAGAGCCAAGGCAGAGTGTAGTAGAGTCAAGTAGAGTCGAGTAGAGCCATGGTAGGATGTAGTAGAGTCATGTAGAGTCAAGTACAGCCATGGTAGAATATAGTAGAGCCATTGTAGAGTGTAGTAGTGCCAGGTAGAGCCAAGTAGCGACATGGTAGAGTGTACTTGAGTCAAGTAGAGCCAAGTAGAGCCATGGTAGAGTGTAGTAAAGTGAAGTAGAGCCACAGTAGAGTCGTGTAGAGTAAAGTAGAACCATGGTACAATGTAGTAGAGCCATGGTAGTGTGAAGTACAGCCAAGTAATGCCAAGCAGAGCCATGCATGGTAGAGTGTAGTAGAGCCAAGTGGAGCCAAGTAGAGCCATGGTAGAGTGTAGTAGAGCCAAGGAGAGCCAAGTAGAGCCATGGTAGAGTGTAGTAGAGTCACGAAGAGAGGTGTATAGCCATGGTAGAATGTAGTAGAGTCATGTAGAGTGAAGTAGAGCCATGGTAGAGTGTAGTAGAGCCATGGTAGTATGAAGTATATACAGCCAATTAGAGCCAAGTAGAGCCATGGTAAAGTGTAGTAGTGCCATGTAGAGACATGTAGAGCCATGGTAGAGTGTCGCAGAGCCACGTATAGAGCCATGGTAGAGTGCAATAGAGTCACGTAGAGTGAAGTAGAGCCACGGTAGAATGTAGTAGAGTCATGTAGAGTCAAGTAGACGCATGGCAGAATTTAGTAGAGCCCTGGTAGAGGGTGCTAGAGCCAAGTACAGCCATGGTAGTGTATAGTAGAGCCAAGTAGAGCCTAGTACAGCCATAGTAGAGTGTAGTAGATTCAAGTGGAGCCAAATAGAGTCATGGTAGAATGTAGTAGAGTCATGTAGAGTCAAGTAGAGCCATGGTAGAATATAGTAGAGCCATGGTAGCTAGAGTGTAGTAGAGCCAAATAGAGTCAAGTAGAGCCATGGTAGCTAGAGTGTAGTAGAGCCAAATAGAGTCAAGTAGAGCCATGGTAGAGTGTAATATGAGTCAAGTAGAGCTAAGTAGAGCCATGGTAGAGTGTAGTAGAGCCAAGTGGAGCCAAGTACAGCCATGGTAGAGTGTAGTAGAGCCAATGTAGAGTGTAGTAGAATCAAGTAGAGTTAAGTAGAGCCATTGCAGAGTGTAGTAGAGTCAAGTAGAGTCGAGTAGAGCCATGGTAGGATGTAATAGAGTCATGTAGAGTCAAGTACAGCCATGGTAGAATATAGTAGAGCCATTGTAGAGTGTAGTGCCAAGTAGCGACATGGTAGAGTGTAGTCAAGTAGACAGTGTAGTAGAGTCAAGTAGAACCATAGTAGGGTCATGTAGAATAAAGTAGAGCCATGGTACAATGTAGTAGAGCCATGACAGTGTGAAGTACAGTCAAGTAGTGCCAAGCAGAGCCATGGTAGAGTGTAGTAGAGCCAAGTGGAGCCAAGTAGAGCCATGGTAGAGTGTAGTAGAGCCAAGTAGAGCCATTGTAGAGTGTAGTAGAGTCACGTAGAGTGAAGTATAGCCAAGGTAGAATGTAGTAGAGTCTTGTAGAGCCAAGTAGAGCCATGGTAGAATGTAGTAGAGCCCTGGTAGAGTGTAGTAGAGCCAAGTAGAGCCGAGTAGAGCCATGGTAGAGGGTACTAGAGCCAACTAGAGCCATGGTAGAGTATAGTAGAGCCAAGTAGAGCCTAGTAGAGCCATGGTAGAGTGTAGTAGAGTCAAGTGGAGTCAAGTAGAGCCATGGTAGAATGTAGTACAGTCGTGTAGAGTTAAGTAGAGCCATGGTAGAATGTCGTTGAGCCATGATAGTGTGTAGTACAGCCAAGCAGAGCCAAGTAGATCAATGGTAGAATGTACTAGAGTCATGTACAGTCACGTACAGCCAAGGTAGAATGTAGTAGAGCTATGGTAGAGTGAACTAGAGCCAAGTAGAGCCATGGCAGAGTGTAGTGGAGTCAAGTAGTGTCAAGTAGAGCCATGGTAGAGTGTAGTAGAGTTAATTACTGCAATTAGAGCCAATGTAGAGTGTAGTAGAGTCAAGTAGAGTTAAGTAGAGCCATGACAGTGTGCAGTAGAGTCAAGTATAGTCAGGTAGAGCCATGGTAAGATGTAGTAGAGTCATGTAGAGTCAAGTACAGCCATGGTAGAATATAGTAGAGCCATTGTAGAGTGTAGTAGTGCCAAGTAGAGCCAAGTAGCGACATGGTAGAGTGTACTTGAGTCAAGTAGAACTAAGTAGAGCCATGGTATAGAGTGTAGTAGAGGCAAGTAGAGTCAAGTAGAGCCATATATAGTAGAGTCATGTAGAGTAAAGTAGAGCCATGGTACAATGTAGTACAGCCATGGTAGTGTTAAGTACAGCCAAGTAGTGCCAAGCAGAGCCATGGTAGAGTGTAGTAGAGCAAAGTGGAGCCAAGTAGAACCATGGTAGAGTGTAGTAGAGCCAAGTAGAGCCAAGTAGAGCCATGGCAGAGTTTAGTCGAGCCAAGTAGAGCTAAGTAGAGACTGGTAGAGTGTAGTAGAGTCAAGTGGAGTCAAGTAGAGTCAATGAGAGCCATGGTAAAGTGTAGTAGAGTCATCTACTTGACTCTACTTGACTCTTCTACACTCTTCCATGGCTGTATGCGGCTCTACTTGGCTCTACTATACACCACCATGGCTCTACTTGGCTCTAGTACCCTCTACCAAGGATCTACTTGGGTCTACTTGGCTCTACTACACTATACCAAGGCTCTACTACAGTCTACCATGGCTCTATCTGACTCTCAAGAGCCATGATAGAATGCAGTGTAGAATCATGTAGAGTTAAGAAGAGCCATGGTAGAATGTCGTAGAGCCATGATAGAGTGTAGTAAAGCCAAGCAGACCCAAGTAGATCCATGGTAGAGTGTACTAGAGCCAAGTAGAGCCATGGTGGTGTATAGTAGAGCCAAGTAGAGCCGCATACAGCCATGGAAGAGTGTAGAAGAGTCAAGTAGAGTCAAGTAGATGACTCTACTACACTTTACCATGGCTCTCATTGACTCTACTTGTCTCTACAACACTCTACCATGGCTCTACTTGGCTCTACTTGACTCTACTACACTCTACCATGGCTCTACTTGACTCTACTTGACTCTACTTGACTCTACTTGTCTCTACTACACTCTACCATGGCTCTACTTGGCTCTACTTCACTCTACTACACTCTACCATGGCTCTACTTGGCTCTACTACACTCTACCATGGCTCTACTTGGCTCTACTTGACTCTACTACACTCTACCATGGCTCTACATGGCTCTACTACACTCTACCATGGCTCTACTATATTCTACCATCGCTATACTTGACTCTACACGACTCTACTACATTCTACACGCAGAGTTTAGAGTCAATGAGAGCCATGGTAAAGTGTAGTAGAGTCATCTACTTGACTCTACTTGACTCTTCTACACTCTTCCATGGCTGTATGCGGCTCTACTTGGCTCTACTATACACCACCATGGCTCTACTTGGCTCTAGTACCCTCTACCAAGGATCTACTTGGGTCTACTTGGCTCTAGTACCCTCTACCAAGGATCTACTTGGGTCTACTTGGCTCTACTACACTATACCAAGGCTCTACTACAGTCTACCATGGCTCTATCTGACTCTCAAGAGCCATGATAGAATGCAGTGTAGAATCATGTAGAGTTAAGAAGAGCCATGGTAGAATGTCGTAGAGCCATGATAGAGTGTAGTAAAGCCAAGCAGACCCAAGTAGATCCATGGTAGAGGGTACTAGAGCCAAGTAGAGCCATGGTGGTGTATAGTAGAGCCAAGTAGAGCCGCATACAGCCATGGAAGAGTGTAGAACAGTCAAGTAGAGTCAAGTAGATGACTCTACTACACTTTACCATGGCTCTCATTGACTCTACTTGTCTCTACAACACTCTACCATGCCTCTACTTGGCTCTACTTGACTCTACTACACTCTACCATGGCTCTACTTGACTCTACTTGACTCTACTTGTCTCTACTACACTCTACCATGGCTCTACTTGGCTCTATTTCACTCTACTACACTCTACCATGGCTCTACTTGGCTCTACTACACTCTACCATGGCTCTACTTGGCTCTACTTCACTCTACTACACTCTACCATGGCTCTACATGGCTCTACTACACTCTACCATGGCTCTACTATATTCTACCATCGCTATAATTGACTCTACACGACTCTACTACATTCTACACGACTCTACTTGGCTCTACTTGACTCTACAACATGAGACACCATGAGACATTATGAGATGCAATGAAATTGAATGAGACAGCATGAGATAGCATGCGACATTATGAAACATCATTGGACAGCATGAGACAATATGAAACAAGGACAGACATCATCAGACCTCACGAGAGAGCATGAGACAGCATGAGACACTACAAGACATTATGGATGCAATGGGACTGCATGAGTCAGCATGAGATACTGAGACAATAGGAGACATCATGAGACGTTATGAGCCAGCATGAGAAATTATTAGCCAATAAGAGACATCATGAGACATGATGAGACAGAATGAGACATTATGAGATATTATGGATGAAATGGGACTGTTTGAGACAGCATGAGACACATGAGACAATAGGAGACATCATCAGTAGATATTATGAGACACCATGAGAGACATCATGAGACGTTATGAGACAGCATGAGACTTTAGGAGACATTATGGATGCAATGCGACTCTATCACACAGCATAAGATACTGAGACAATAGGAGACATCATGAGACATTATCAGACACTATGAGACATTATCAGACAGCAGGAGACATCATGAGACATTATGAGACAGTATGAGACACTATGAGAAAATAAGAGATATCATGAAACATTATGAGACAGCATGAGACATTATGAGACATAATAGATCCAATGGGACTGTATGAGACAGCATGAGACACTGACACAATAGGAGACATCGTGAGGCACTATGAGACACCATCAGATATTATGGGACATCATGAGACATCCTGAGACAGCATCACACACTGAGACAATAGGAGACCACATCAGACATTAAGACACCATGAGACATCCTGAGACATTATGAGACAGTATGGATGTGATGAGATTCTATGCTACAGCATGAGACACTGACACAATAGGAGACATCGTGCGGCAATATGAGACACTATGAGGCACTATGAGACACCATGAGATATTATGGGAGATAATGAGACAGCATGATACACTACGAGACATTATGGACGCAATGGGACTGTATGAGACAACATGAGACATGAGACACTATGAGACGAGAGGAGACATCATGAGATATTATGAGACAGCATGAGACAGTATGAGACAGCATGAGACACTATGAGACATTATGGATGGAATGGGACTGTATGAGACAGCATGAGAAACTGCGACAATAGGAGACCACATGAGACGTTGAGACATCATGAGACAGTTTGAGACACTATGAGACAATGAGACATCATGAGATATTATGAGACAGCATGAGACACTGAGAGAGTAGGAGACATCATGAGACATTAAGAGATAGCATGAGACACTATGAGACAATAGGAGACATCTTGAGATATTATCAGACAGCATGAGACACTACGAGACATTAGCGATCCAATGGGACTGTATGAGACAGCATAAGACACTGACACAATGGGAGATGTCGTGAGACAGTATGAGACACTGACACAATGGGAGATGTCGTGAGACAGTATGAGACACTATGAGGCACTATGACACACCATAAGATATTATGAGACATCATGAGACAGCATGAGACAGCATGACACACTACGAGACATTACGGATGCAATGGGACTGTATGAGACAGCATGAGACACCATGAGAAATAGGAGATATCGTGAGACATTATAAGACATTATGGATGCGATGGGACTGTATGATAACACTATGAGACAATAGGAGACAGTATGAGACAGCATGAGACACTATGAGACATTATGGATGCAATGGGACTGTATGAGACAGCATGAGAAACTGCGAGAATAGGAGACCACATGAGACGTTATGAGACATCATGAGACAGTTTGAGACACTATGAGACAATCAGACATCATGAGATATTATGAGACAGCATGAGACACTGAGACAGTAGGAGACATCATGAGACATTAAGAGATAGCATGAGACACTGAGACAATAGGAGACATCATGAGATATTATGAGACAGCATGAGACACTACGAGACATTAGCGATCCAATGGGACTGTATGAGACAGCATAAGACACTGACACAATGGGAGATATCTTGAGACAGTATGAGACACTATGAGGCACTATGACACACCATAAGATATTATGAGACATCATGAGACAGCATGAGACAGCATGACACACTACGAGACATTATGGATGCAATGGGACTGTATGAGACAGCATGAGACACCATGAGAAATAGGAGATATCGTGAGACATTATAAGACATTATGGATGCGATGGGACTGTATGATAACACTATGAGACAATAGGAGACAGTATGAGACAGCATGAGACACTATGAGACACCATCGGACATTGAGACAGCGTGAGACACTGTGAGACAAAAGGAGACATCATGAGACATTATGAGACAGCATAAGACACTACGAGACATTATGACATGCAATAGAACTGTATGTGACAGTATGAGACACTGTGAGACAATAGGAGACATCATGAGACATTATGAGATGCAATGAAACTGTATGAGACAGCATGAGATAGCATGCAACATTATGAGACAATAGGAGACATCAACAGACATTATGAGACAACATGAGACACTATGAAACAATGAGAGACATCCTGAGACCTCATGAGACAGCATGAGACTCTAGGAGACATTATGGATGCAATGCGACTGCATGACACAGCATAAGATACTGAGACAATAGGAGACATCATGAGACATTATGAGTCAGCATGAGACACTACAAGACATTATAGATGCAATGGGACTGTATCAGACAGCATGAGACACTGAGACAATAGGAGACATCGTGAGATATTATGAGACAGCATGAGACACTACCAGACATTATAGATCCAATGGGACTGTATGAGACAGTATGAGACACTGACACAATAGGAGACATCGTGAGGCACTATGAGACCCTATGAGGCACTATGAGACAGCATGAGACACTATGAGACATTATTGATGCAATGGGACAGTATGAGACAGCATGAGACACAATGAGACAATAGGAGACATTATGAGACATTATGAGCCAGTATGAGACACTACGGGATATTATGGACGCAATGGGCCTGTATGAGACAGCATGAGACACCATGAGACAATAGGAGACATCGTGAGGCAGTATGAGACATCATGAGGCATTATGACACACCATGAGACACTGAGACAATAAGAGACATCATGAAACATTATGAGAGAGCATGAGACACTACGAGACATCTGAGATACATTGGGACTTTATAAGACAGCATGAGAAACTATGAGACAATAGGAGACATCACGTTATTTTATGAGAGAGAATGAGACATTATGGATGCAATGGGACTGTATGAGACAGCATGAGACACTATCAGACAATATCTAGACAGAATGAGACATTATAGATGCAATGGGACTGTATGAGACACTGAGACAATAGGAGACATCATGAGCCATTATGAGATACTATGAGACATCATGAGACATTATGAGACAGCATGAGACACTATGAGACATTATGGATGCAATGGGACTGTATCAGACAGCATGAGACACTGACACAATAGGAGACATCGTGTGGCACTATGAGACACCATGAGATATTATGGGACATTTTGAGACATCATGAGACAGCATGACACACTGAGACAGTAGGAGACATGATAAGGAGACATGATGAGACATTATGAGACACTATGAGACATCCTGAGACATTGTGAGACAGTATGTGACACTATGATACATCATGAGATTTTATCAGACAGCACAAGACACTACGAGACATTATGGATGCATTCGGACTGTATGAGACAGGATGAGAAACTGAGACAATAGGAGACCACGAGACATTATGAGACACCATGAGACATCATGAGACATTATTAGACAGCATTAGAAAATAGGAGACATGATGAGACATTGTGAGACAGCATGAGACACTATGAGACATTATGGATGCAATGGGACTTTACGAGACAGCGCGAGACTATGAGAGAATAGGAGACATCATGAGACACTATGAGGAATCAAGAGATACTATGAGGCAGCATGAGACACTACGAGACATTACTGATGCAATGGGACAGTATGAGACAGCATGAGACACAATGAGACAATAGGAGTCATTATGAGACATTATGACACAGTATGACACAGCACGAGATATTATGGACTCAATGGGCCTGTATGAGACAGCATAAGATACTGAGACAATAGGAGACATCATGAGACATCATGAGACATCATGAGACACCATGAGACATCATGAGACATTATGAGACATTATGAGACACTATGAGACATCTGGAGACCTTAAGACGGCATAAGACACTACTAGACATTATGAGATTCAATGGGACTGCATGACACAGCATGACACACTGTGAGAGAATAGGAGACATCATGCGATATTATGGGACACTATGAGACATCATGAGATATTATGAGACTCCAGACATCATGAGACATTATGAGAAAGCATGAGGTACTACAAGACATTATGGATGCAATGGGACTGTATGAGTCAGCATGAGATACTGAGACAATAGGAGACATCTTTAAACATTATGATATATTATGGATGCAATGGGACTGTGTGAGACAGCATGAGACACCATCAGACAATAGGAGACATCATGAGACATTATGAGACACTACAAGACATCATCAGACATTATGAGACAGCATGAGGTACTATCAGCCAATAAGAGACATCATGAGACAATATGAAACAGCATGAGACATTATGAGACATTATGGAAGCGATGGGACTGTATGATACAGCATGAGACACTATGAGACAATAGGAGACTTCCTGAGACGGTATGAGACACTATGAGACATCATGAGACATTGAGACAGCATGAGATAGCATGAGACATTACTGGACACTATGAGACAATAGGAGACAACATCAGACCTTGTGAGACAGCATGAGACACTATGAAACAATGAGAGACATCATGAGACGTCATGAGACAGCATGAGACTCTAGGACACATTATGGATGCAATGTGACTGTATGACACAGCATAAGATACAGAGACAATAGGAGACATCATGAGACATTATGAGACAGCATGAGACCCTACGAGACATTATAGATGCAATGAGACGGTATGAGACAGCATGAGACACTGAGACAATAGGAGACATAATGAGACAATATGAGACAGCGTGCAACACTATTAGCCAATAAGAGACATCACGAGACATGACGAGACAGCATGAGGCTCTACGCGACATTATGGATGCAATGGGATTGAATGAGCCAGCATGAGACACTATGAGACAATAGGAGACATCGTGAGGAAGTATGACACATCATGACACATCATGAGACACTGAGACAATAAGAGACATCATCAGACATTATGAGAGAGCATGAGACACTACGAGACATCTGAGATGAAATGGGACTTTATAAGACAGTATGAGAAACTATGAGACAATAGGAGACATAACGTTATTCTATGAGAGAGAATGAGACATTATAGATGCAATGGGACTGTATGAGGCAGCATGAGACACTATCAGACAATATCAGACATTATTAGACAGAATGAGACATTATAGATGCAATGGGACTGTATGACTGAGACAATAGGAGACTTCCTGAGACAGTATGAGACACTATGAGACATCATGAGACATTGAGACAGCATGAGACACTGTGAGACAGAAGGAGACATCATGAGACACTATGCGACAACATAAGACACTACGAGACATTATGAGATTCAATGGGACTGCATCAGACAGCATGAGACACTATGAAACAATGAGAGACATCATGAGACGTCATGAGACAGCATGAGACTCTAGGAGACATTACGGATGAAATGCGATTCTATGACATAGCATAAGGTACTGAGACAATCAATAGGAGACATCATGAGACATCATGACCCACTATGAGACATCATCGGACATTATGAGACAGCATGAGACTCTACGAGACATTATTGATGCAATGGGACAGTATGAGACAGCATGAGACACTATGAGACAATAGGAGACATCATCAGACGTTATTAGACAGCATGAGACACTACGAGATATTATGGAGGCAATGGGCCTGTATGAGACAGCATAAGATACCGAGGCAATAGGAGACATCATTAGAGATTATGAGACAGCTGGAGACACTATGAGCCAATAAGAGACATCATGAGACATCATGGATGAAATGGGACTGTATGAGAGAGCATGATGTATTACGAGACATTATGGATGCAATGGGACTGTATGAGACAGCATGAGACAGCATGAGACAATAGGAGACATCATGAGACATTATGAGACACTATAAGTCATCATGAGACATTATGAGACGGCATTATACACTAACAGCCAATAAGAGACAGCATGAGAGATTATGAGACATTATGGATGCGATGGGACCGTATGATAGAGCATGAGACACTATGAGACAATAGGAGACTTCCTGAGACAGCATGAGACACCATCAGACAGCATGAGACAATAGGAGACATCATGAGACATTATGAGACACTATAAGTCATCATGAGACATTATGAGATGGCATTAGACACTATCAGCCAATAAGAGACAGCATGAGAGATTATGAGACATTATGGATGCGATGGGACCGTATGATAGAGCATGAGACACTATGAGACAATAGGAGACTTCCTGAGACAGCATGAGACACTATGAGACATCATGAGACCTTGAGACAGCATGAGACACTGTGAGACAAAAGGAGACATCATGAGACATTATGAGACATTGAGACATTATGAGACAGTATGAGACACTATCAGACAATCAGACATCATGAGATATTATGAGACAGGATGAGACACTGAGACGGTAGGAGACATCATGAGACATTATGAGACTCTATGAGACATCCTGAGACATTGTGAGACATTATGAGACACTATGATACGTCATGAGATTTTTTCACACAGCACAAGACACTACAAGACATTATAGGTCCAATGGGACTGAAGGAGACAGCATGAGACACTGACACAATAGGAGACATTGTAAGGCAGTATGAGACACTATGAGACATTATGGATGCAATGGGACTGTATGAGACAGCATGAGAAACAGTGACAATAGGAGACCACATGAGACATTATGAGACATTATGAGACAGTATTAGACACTATGAGACAACGAAACATCATGAGATATTATGAGACAGCATGAGACACTGAAACAGTAGGAGACATCATGAGACATGATGAGACACTTCGAGACATCCTGAGACATTGTCAGACATTATGAGACACTACGATACATCACGAGATTTTATCAGACAGCACAAGGCACTACGAGACATTATGGATCCATTGGGACTGTATGTGACAGCAAGAGAAACTGACACACTAGGAGACCACATGAGACATTATGAGACACCATGAGACAACATGAGACATTATTAGACAGCATGAGACACTATGAGAAAGTAGGAGACATGATGAGACATAATAGGAGACATCATGAGACATTATGAGACACTAGGATACATCATGAGATTTTATCAGACAGCACAAGACACTACGAGACATTATGGATGGATTGGGACTGTATGAGACATCATGAGAAACTGAGACAATAGGAGACCACGTGAGACATTATGAGACACCATGAGACATTATGAGACATTATTGATGCAATGGGACTTTATGAGACAGCACGAGACTATGAGACAATAGAAGACATCATGAGACACTATGAGAAATCAATAGACACTATGAGACAGCATGAGACACTACGAGACATTATTGATGCAATGGGACAGTATAAGACAGCATGAGACACAATGAGAGAATACAAGACATTATGAGACAGCATAAGACACTACAAGATATTATGGATGCAATGAGCCTGTATGAGACAGCATAAGATACTGAGACAATAGGAGACATCATGAGACATCATGAGACATCATGAGACATCATGAGACACCATGAGACATCATGAGACATTATGGGACACTATGAGACATCTTGAGATTTTAAGATGGCATAAGCCACTACTAGACATTATGAGATTCAATGGGACTGTATGAAACAGCATGAGACACTGTGAGACAATAGGAGACATCCTGAGATATTATGAGACACTGAGACATCATGAGATATTATGAGACGGCATGAGACACTACCAGCCCATAAGAGACATCATGAGACCTTATGAGACAACATGAGACATTATGAGACAGTATGGATGCGATGGGATTGTATGATACAGCATGAGACACTATGAGACAATAGGAGACTTCCTGAGACAGTATGAGACACTATGAGACATCATGAGACATTATGAGATGCAATGAAACTGTATGAGACAGCATGAGATAGCATGCAAGACCATAGGAGACATCATCAGACATTATGAGACAGCATGAGACACTATGAAACAATGAGAGACATCATGAGACGTCATGAGACAGCATGAGACTCTAGGAGATTTTATGGATGCAATGCAACTGCATGACACAGCATAAGATACTGAGACAATAGGAGACATCATGAGACATTGAGACAGCATGGGACTCTATGAGACATTATGGATGCAATGGGACTGTATGAGCCTGCATGAGACACTATGAGACAATAGGAGACATCGTGAGGCAGTATGAGACATCATGAGGCATTACGATACAGCATGAGACACTGAGACAATAAGAGACATCATGAGACATTATGACAGAGCATGAGACACTATGAGACATTATGAGATGCAATGGGACTTTATAAGAGAGATGGCAAACTCATCCAAACCAAAGTTGAGGTTATATGTAAACTTTAAAACAGAATATGGGAAAACAGAAGAATATGTACAGAAAGTTAGAGTAAAATCTCACAGATCTCTGCTGGCACAATTGAGAGGAGGAACAGCACCACTACAAATTGAAACTGGTAGGTACATCGGCCTCCCAGTAGAAGGGAGGATATGCAGGTCATCCAACACACGGGAGGTGGAAGACGAACAGCATTTCTGTGTGGGGTGTCCAGCTCTGGAAGAGGCTAGACCCCCCCCCTTCTGCACCTCTTGAACCTCCATCATGTGGACACAGGAGCACTCTCTGACGAGGACAAGTTCATCACAATCATGCAGAGCCCAGACGGTAGAACAGCCAAACTTCTTTATAATATGTTTTTAAAACGTAACTCATAACTATATTGTTAATATTAGTGACTTGTAAGCCGTGGTGTCGGCTGGGAGTGTATACACTCATGTCACTGAAATAAAATTAATATTATTATTATAAGACAGTATGAGAAACTATGAGACAATAGGAGACATCACGTGACTTTATGAGACAGAATGAGACATTATGGATGCAATGGGACTGTATGAGACAGTATGAGACACTGACACAATAGGAGACATTGTGAGGCAGTATGAGACACTATGAGACACCATGAGATATTATGGTACATCACGAGACATTATGAGATGCAATGGGACTTTATGAGACAGTATGAGAAACTATGAGAAAATAGGAGACATCACGTGACTTTATGAGACAGCATGAGACAATGAGACAATAGGAGACATCATGAGACATTATGAGACAGTATGAGACACTATGAGCCAATAAGAGATATCATGAGACAGCATGAGACATTATGAGACATTGTCACCTTGCGTGGGCGGATCAAAGAAGCCGCACGCACTTTAAGGAAGCAAGATCCCGCCTTGCCGTGAGAACCGTGCTTTAACCAGGTGTGAAGGTGCTTTAACCATGTGTGAGCGTGCTTTAACTGGGTGTGAAAAGTACAATTAACCCAGCATTGCTTGTACATGGACAGTACAGTATATATGAAACATAGCTATATGACACGGAATGCATGCACGAAGCAGCAAGACAAAAAGAAAAAAAGCAGCTTGCGTACTCCTAGAACAGCGCTCAATCGAGGCATATCCAAATTTGTTCGTAGCGCTACACAGCGGACTTTCGAACACTTTTTCGTTTCAACTACTCTTTTCTAAGCCTCGCAGAGAGAGCAGCAACGCTTTAAATACGCTAGAACTGCACATATTATTACGCCCGACCTAGCTACTCACGCTTACGTGCGGTGAGCTGCGTAAATAAAGCGAATTTATCTCGTTTGGGCCATAAAACGTACAGTTCTTTATTCCTGCTTGCGTTCTTCGATTTACGATGGCAGAATTTGTCATCGCTGAAAGCTGAACGGCCTAGCAGTGAGTAAATAACACTACAGATTCAGCCATGGCAGCAACGCTCGATTTGAATGGCCGACTTGCATAATGACGTCACGTATGAGGGCTGGGGTAAAACTTCAGCAGCTGGCCATAGAGAATGTATGGGGAATTCCAAACGCGTGTTGAGAAGATCCGTCAGTTTGCTTCGCGGAAAGAGCGATCGTCTCCATGCGCTAATATTTGCTACCCGAAGAGTTGGTGGTGTATTCATAGGTGAGTCCGATGGCCGTATTGCGTGCAGTGCGCGGCGTTAATTGACTGGAAAGCCGCCGATGGTTCAGCTCATGATGTCTACCAATATGCTATTTCTGGAAAACAGCTAAGACCTCTGTCTTGAAACTATTTGTAAGCCACCTTTTTGTATATATTGTGTACAATATTTCTGTTTTGTGCAATGGGGAGGGTGGGAAGGCATGAATAAGCCAGATTTACAGCTGAATTTGTATGATTTAATTAGTTGCAGCTGCTGGGGTACTCTTGTACTTCGTGTGGGTATGCAACCTTTTCTTGGAGAGAGTATCCAGAGAGTAGACTGTGTAGCCTCTTTCTCAGGCTGCCACCTGGCTTTCCGTTGCTTGCTGTATGGTGGTAAGCAACAGAAAGCTAGGTGGGGCATGCATGGGAATGAGGCTACTGAGACTGTGTGTAGCTGAAGGTTTGCAGCAGGGTATCACATGACTGTAGCATTGCTCCCAGACCTTCTCCAAGTCAACGTTCTGACTATTTACAGCACGGAGAAGGCCTGGGAGATTTTCACATGATTGATATGAATTCATGACGGAGGCAAAAGGGTCAAGAGATGTCAAGGTCTTTCTGGTAGTTAGTGTCTGTTGTTGTTGTTGTTGTTCAGGGCAAAAGAACGCATGCATGGGTAAAATACATCACTGTGAGTGATGTTCAATTTACACATTTTGCCTCTTCCCCTCCATACACTTTCACAGGGCCATAAATTGATGCTCTCCTTAGATGCCGACGAAGGCAACCATGAACTGTGCAGTGTGCAGACCCAAGAGACAATCCTCGAAGAGCTGCTTCTGTCCAAGAAGGAGCACAACTGAACTTGCATGATCAGTGTTAAACTGTTGTTCTGTACGTACTACCATTTTAGTCTTATTATATCTCCAAAATATGACATGGTACAATGTAGCTGATCCATGGCTAAATCATGGAGGTGTGCATGTATGTGGGCGGGGCAGCGGGTTCTGCGCCTTCTATTCAAGTGAAGTAAGTTATCTCTGACGCTGACTCTAACTTGAGGTAGCTGTGAGGGCAGTTGTAGCGATTGTAATTGAGACTCTTGAACGCCGTGCGTAGCTATGCATGCTAACCGAAACGTTGCGCAACGTCCGAAGCGCATAGGAACTATTCAGAGGATAGAACATTCTGCTGTGGTCAATGCATGCAAAACGAGCGGCACCAGCTACTATTGATCACAAGTTATAACGGTGTTTATCAGGTGGAGTACAAAATCCCCATACATTCTCTATGGCACGCCAAGGCCCAGCCCTCGTACGTGACGTCATTATGCAAGACGGCCATTGAGAAGCCAGCTAAACACATTTGCATGACGTCACGCTTGGCAACAACCGTGTTTCACGTCATTTGCTTAGCAACCGGTGACACAAAACACTTATATCACGCCTACTCGGGATGTATCCGGTTTAAATCGCTCCGCCCTCGGACACTACGCGCCCTCGGGCGTCGCGATTTAAACCGGATACATCCCTCGTAGACGTGATATGAGTATTACTAAATGGGACGGTAGAGACAGCATGAGACACTATGAGACAATAGGAGACATCATTATGAGACAGAATGAGACATTATGGATGCAATGGGACTGTATGAGACAGGAGGAGACACTGAGACACTATGAGACATCATCAGACATTGTGAGACAGCATGAGACACTATGACACATTATAGATCCAATGGGACTGTATGAGACAGCATCAGACACTGACACAATACGAGACATCGTGAGGCAGTATGAGACACTATGAGGCACTATGAGACCCTATGAGATACCACGACACATTACGAGACATTATGGATGCAATGGGACTGTATGAGACAGAATGAGACACTATGAGACAATAGGAGACATCATGAGATATTATGAGACAGCATGAGACACTACGAGACATTATAGATCCAATGGGACTGAATGAGACAGCATGAGACACTGACACAATAGGAGACATCGTGAGGCTCTATGAGACACTATGAGGCACTATGAGACACCATGAGATATTATGGGAGATCATGAGACATCATTAGACAGCATGACACACTGAGACAATAGGAGACCACATGAGACATTATGAGACATCATGAGACATTATTAGACAGCATGAGAAAATAGGAGACATGATGAGACATTGTGAGACAGCATGAGACACTATGAGACATTAGGGATGCAATGGGACTTTACGAGACAGCACGAGACTATGAGACAATAGGAGACATCATGAGACACTATGAGAAATCAAGAGACACTATGAGAAATCAAGAGACACTATGAGACAGCATGAGACACTACGAGACATTATTGATGCGATGGAACAGCATGAGACACAATGAGACAATAGGAGACATTACGAGACATTATGAGACACTATGAGACATCTTGAGACATTAAGACGGCATAAGACACTACTAGACATTATGAGATTCAATGGGACTGTATGAAACAGCATCAGACACTGTGAGACAATAGGAGACATCATGAGATATTATGAGACAATATGAGACATCATGAGATATGAGACACTATGAGATATCATGAGACATCATGAGGTACTACGAGACATTTTCGATGCAATGGGACTGTATGAGACAGCATGAGATACTGAGAGAATAGGAAGCATCATTAGACATTATGAGACACTATGGATGCAATGGGACTGTATGAGACAGCATGAGACACCATGAGACAATAGGAGACATCATGAGACATTATGAGACACTATAAGACATCCTGAGGCATTATGAGATGGCATGAGACACTATCAGCCAATAAGAGACATCATAAGACATTATGAGCCAGTATGGATGCGATGGGATTGTATGAATCAGCATGAGACACTACGAGACAATAGGAGACTTCCTGAGACAGTATGAGACACTACGAGACATCATGAGACATTGAGACAGCATGAGACACTGTGAGACAAAAGGAGACATTATGAGACATTATGCGACAGCATAAGACACTACGAGACATTATGAGATTCAATGGGACTGCATCAGACAGCATGAGACACCATGAGACATTATGAGATGCAATGAAACTGTATGAGACAGCATGAGATAGCATGCAACATTATGAGACAATAGGAGACATCATCAGATATTATGAGAGAGCATGAGACACTATGAAACAATGAGAGACATCATAAGACGTCATGAGACAGCATGAGACTCTAGGAGACATTATGGATGCAATGCGACTGTATGAGACAGCACAAGGTACAGAGACAATAGGAGACATCATGAGACATTGTGAGAAACTATGAGACATTCTGAGACATTGTGATACATTATGAGACACTATGATACGTCATGAGATTTTTTCACACAGCACAAGACACTACAAGACATTATAGGTCCAATGGGACTGTATGAGACAGCATGAGACACTGACACAATAGGAGACATCGTGAGGCAGTATGAGACACTATGAGACATTATGGATGCAATGGGACTGTATGAGACAGAATGAGAAACAGTGACAATAGGAGACCACATGAGACATTATGAGACATTATGAGACAGTATTAGACACTATGAGACAACGAAACATCATGAGATATTATGAGACAGCATGAGTCACTGAGACAGTAGGAGACATCATGAGACATTATGCGACAACATAAGACACTACGAGACATTATGAGATTCAATGGGACTGCATCAGACAGCATGAGACACTATGAAACAATGAGAGACATCATGAGACGTCATGAGACAGCATGAGACTCTAGGAGACATTATGGATGCAATGCGACTCTATGACACAGCATAAGGTACTGAGACAATCAATAGGAGACATCATGAGACATTATGACACAATATGAGTGAGACATCATGAGACACTACGAGACATTATTGATGCAATGGGACAGTATGAGACAGCATGAGACACTATGAGACAATAGGAGACATTATCAGACGTTATTAGACAGCATGAGACACTACGAGATATTATGGAGGCAATGGGCCTGTATGAGACAGCATAAGATACCGAGGAAATAGGAGACATCATTAGAGATTATGAGACAGCTGGAGACACTATGAGCCAATAAGAGACATCATGAGACATCATGGATGAAATGGGACTGTATGAGAGAGCATGAGGTACTACGAGACATTATGGATGCAATGGGACTGTATGAGACACCATGAGACAGCATGAGACAATAGGAGACATCATGAGACATTATGAGACACTATAAGTCATCATGAGACATTATGAGACGGCATTAGACACTATCAGCCAATAAGAGACAGCATGAGAGATTATGAGACATTATGGATACGATGGGACCGTATGATAGAGCATGAGACACTACGGGACAATAGGAGACTTCCTGAGACAGTATGAGACACTATGAGACATCATGAGACATTGAGACAGCATGAGACACTGTGAGACAAAAGGAGACATCATGAGACATTATGAGACATTGAGACATTATGAGACAGTATGAGACACTATCAGACAATGAGACATCATGAGATATTATGAGACAGCATGAGACACTGAGACGGTAGGAGACATCATGAGACATTATGAGACGCTATGAGACATCCTGAGACATTGTGAGACATTATGAGACACTATGATACGTCATGAGATTTTGTCACACAGCACAAGACACTACAAGACATTATAGGTCCAATGGGACTGTATGAGACAGCATGAGAC
Organism: Agelas oroides; assembly: GCA_949130485.1. Lineage (NCBI taxonomy): Eukaryota > Metazoa > Porifera > Demospongiae > Agelasida > Agelasidae > Agelas > Agelas oroides. Next base: position 2,394,396 of record OX422202.1, on the reverse strand, counting down.
ACTGACACAATAGGAGACATCGTGAGGCAGTATGAGACACTATGAGACATTATGGATGCAATGGGACTGTATGAGACAGCATGAGAAACAGTGACAATAGGAGACCACATGAGACATTATGAGACAGTATGAGACCCTATGAGACAACGAAACATCATGAGATATTATGAGACAGCATGAGACACTGAGACAGTAGAAGACATCATGAGACATTATGAGACACTACGAGACATCCTGAGACATTGTCAGACATTATGAGACACTACGATACATCATGAGATTTTATCAGACAGCACAAGACACTACGAGACATTATGGATCCATTGGGACTGTATGTGACAGCAAGAGAAACTGACACACTAGAAGACCACATGAGACATTATGAGACACCATGAGACATTATTAGACAGCATGAGACACAATGAGAAAGTAGGAGACATGATGAGATATAATAGGAGACATCATGAGACATTATGAGACACTATGATACATCATGAGATTTTATCAGACAGCACAAGACACTACGAGACATTATGAATGGATTGGGACTGTATGAGACATCATGAGAAACTGAGACAATAGGAGACCACGTGAGACATTATGAGACACCATGAGACACTACGAGACATTATTGATGCAATGGGACAGTATGAGACAGCATGAGACACAATGAGACAATACGAGACATTATGAGACAGTATGAGACACTACGAGATATTATGGATGCAATGAGCCTGTATGAGACAGCATAAGATACTAGAGGAGACATCATGTGACATCATGAGACATCATGAGACACCATGAGACATCATGAGATTTTAAGACGGCATAAGCCACTACTAGATATTATGAGATTCAATGGGACTGTATGAAACAGCATGAGACACTGTGAGACAATAGGAGACATCCTGAGATATTATGAGACACTATGAGACATCATGAGATATTATGAGACGGCATGAGACACTACCAGCCCATAAGAGACATCATGAGACATTATGAGACATGAGACATTATGAGACAGTATGGATGCGATGGGATTGTATGATACAGCATGAGACACTATGAGACAATAGGAGACTTCCTGAGACAGTATGAGACACTATGAGACATCATGAGACATTATGAGATGCAATCAAACTGTATGACACAGCATGAGATAGCATGCAAGACCATAGGAGACATCATCAGACATTATGAGACAGCATGAGACACTATGAAACAATGAGAGACATCATGAGACGTCATGAGACAGCATGAGACTCTAGGAGATTTTATGGATGCAATGCAACTGCATGACACAGCATAAGATACTGAGACAATAGGAGACATCATGAGACATTGAGACAGCATGAGACTCTATGAGACATTATGGATGCAATGGGACTGTATGAGCCTGCATTAGACACTATGAGACAATAGGAGACATTGTGAGGCAGTATGAGACATCATGAGGCATTACGATACAGCATGAGACACTGAGACAATAAGAGACATCATGAGACATTATGACAGAGCATGAGACACTACGAGACATTATGAGATGCAATGGGACTTTATAAGAGAGATGGCAAACGCATCCAAACCAAAGTTGAGGTTATATGTAAACTTTAAAACAGAATATGGGAAAACAGAAGAATATGTACAGAAAGTTAGAGTAAAATCTCATCTCTGCTGGCACGATTGAGAGGAGGAACAGCACCACTACAAATTGAAACTGGTAGGTACATCGGCCTCCCAGTAGAAGGGAGGATATGCAGGTCATGCAACACACGGCAGGTGGAAGACGAACAGCATTTCTGTGTGGGGTGTCCAGCTCTGGAAGAGGCTAGACCCCCCCCCTTCTGCACCTCTTGAACCTCCATCATGTGGACACAGGAGCACTCTCTGACGAGGACAAGTTCATCACAATCATGCAGAGCCCAGACGGTAGAACAGCCAAACTTCTTTATAATATGTTTTTAAAACGTAACTCATAATTATATTGTTAATATTAGTGACTTGTAACCCGTGGTGTCGGCTGGGAGTGTATGAACTCATGTCACTGAAATAAAATTATTATTATAAGACAGTATGAGAAACTATGAGACAATAGGAGACATCACGTGACTTTATGAGACAGAATGAGACATTATGGATGCAATGGGACTGCATGAGACAGTATGAGACACTGAGACAATAGGAGACATCATGAGACATTATGAGACAGTATGAGACACTATGAGCCAATAAGAGATATCATGAGACATTATGAGACAGCATGAGACATTATGAGACATTATGGATGAAATGGGACGGTAGAGACAGCATGAGACACTATGAGACAATAGGAGACATCATTATGAGACAGAATGAGACATTATGGATGCAATGGGACTGTATGAGACAGGAGGAGACACTGAGACACTATGAGACATCATCAGACATTGTGAGACAGCATGAGACACTATGACACATTATAGATCCAATGGGACTGTATGAGACAGCATCAGACACTGACACAATACGAGACATCGTGAGGCAGTATGAGACACTATGAGGCACTATGAGACCCTATGAGATATCATGAGACAGCATGACACACTACGAGACATTATGGATGCAATGGGACTGTATGAGACAGAATGGGACACTATGAGACAATAGGAGACATCATGAGATATTATGAGACAGCATGAGACACTACGAGACATTATACATCCAATGGGACTGAATGAGACAGCATGAGACACTGACACAATAGGAGACATCGTGAGGCTCTATGAGACACTATGAGGCACTATGAGACACCATGAGATATTATGGGAGATCATGAGACATCATTAGACAGCATGACACACTGAGACAATAGGAGACCACATGAGACATTATGAGACATCATGAGACATTATTAGACAGCATGAGAAAATAGGAGACATGATGAGACATTGTGAGACAGCATGAGACACTAGGAGACATTAGGGATGCAATGGGACTTTACGAGACAGCACGAGACTATGAGACAATAGGAGACATCATGAGACACTATGAGAAATCAAGAGACACTATGAGAAATCAAGAGACACTATGAGACAGCATGAGACACTACGAGAAATTATTGATGCGATGGGCAGCATGAGATACAATGAGACAATAGGAGACATCATGAGACACTATGAGAAATCAAGAGACACTATGAGAAATCAAGTGACACTATGAGACAGCATGAGACACTACGAGACATGATTGATGCGATGGGACAGCATGAGACACGATGAGACAATAGGAGACATTACGAGACATTATGAGACACTATGAGACATCTTGAGACATTAAGACGGCATAAGACACTACTAGACATTATGAGATTCAATGGGACTGTATGAAACAGCATCAGACACTGTGAGACAATAGGAGACATCATGAGATATTATGAGACACTATGAGACATCATGAGATATCATGAGACATAATGAGACAGCATGAGGTACTACGAGACATTATGGATGCAATGGGACTGTATGAGACAGCATGAGATACTGAGAGAATAGGAAGCATCATTAGACATTATGAGACACTATGGATGCAATGGGACTGTATGAGACAGCATGAGACACCATGAGACAATAGGAGACATCATGAGACATTATGAGACACTATAAGACATCCTGAGGTATTATGAGACGGCATGAGACACTATCAGCCAATAAGAGACATCATGGGACATTATGAGCCAGTATGGATGCGATGGGATTGTATGAATCAGCATGAGACACTACGAGACAATAGGAGACTTCCTGAGACAGTATGAGACACTATGAGACATCATGAGACATTGAGACAGCATGAGACACTGTGAGACAAAAGGAGACATTATGAGACATTATGAGACAGCATAAGACACTACAAGACATTATGACATTCAATGGGACTGTATGAGACAGAATGAGACACCATGAGACATTATGAGATGCAATGGAACTGTATGAGACAGCATGAGATAGCATGAGACATTATGAGACACTATGAGACAATAGGAGACAACATCAGACCTTGTGAGACAGCATGAGACACTATGAAACAATGAGAGACATCATGAGACGTCATGAGACAGCATGAGAATCTAGGAGACATTATGGATGCAATGCGACTGTATGACAAAGCATAAGATACTGAGACAATATGAGACACTACAAGACATTATAGATGCATTGGGACTGTATGAGACAGTATGAGACACTGACACAATAGGAGACATCGTGAGGCACTATGAGACCCTATGAGGCACTATGAGACAGCATGAGACACTAAGACAATAGGAGACTTTATGAAACATTATGAGACAGTATGAGACACTACAAGATATTATGGACGCAATGGGCCTGTATGAGACAGCATAAGATACTGAGACAGTTGGAGACATCATGAGACATCATGAGACACCATGAGACATCATGAGACATTATGAGACATCTTGAGACGTTAAGACGGCAAAAGACACTAGTATGAGACATTATGAGATGCAATGGGACTGTATGACACAGCATGAGACACTGTGAGACAATAGGAGACATCATGAGATGTTATGAGACACTATGAGACATCATGAGACATCATGAGACAGCATGAGGTACTATGAGACATTATGGATGCAATGGGACTGTATGCGACAGCATGAGATACTGAGAGAATAGGAGACATCATTAAACATTATGAGATATTATGGATGCAATGGGACTGTGTGAGACAGCATGAGACATCATGAGATATTATTAGACACTATAAGACATCATGAGACATTATGAGACAGCATGAGACACTATCAGCCAATAAGAGACATCATCAGACATTATGAGACAGCATGAGACATTATGAGACATTATGGATGCGATGGGACTGTATGATACAGCATGAGACACTATGAGACAATAGGAGACTTCCTGAGACAGTATGAGACACCATGAAACATCATGAGACATTGAGACAGCATGAGACACTGTGAGACAAAAGGAGACATCATGAAACATTGTGAGACAGCATGAGACACTATGAGACATTATGGATGGAATGGGACTGTATGAGACAGCATGAGACATGAGACACTATCAGACGATAGGAGACATTATCAGACATTATGAAACACTATGAGACATCATGAGACATTGTGAGACAGCATGAGACACTATGAGACATGAGGATGCAATGTGACTTTACGAGACAGCACGTGACTATGAGAGAATATGAGACATCATGAGACACTATGAGAAATCAAGAGATACTATGAGACAGCATGAGACTCTACGCAACATTATGGATGCAATGGGGCTGCATGAGCCAGCATTAGACACTATGAGACAATAGGAGACATCGTGAGGAAGTATGACACATCATGACACATTATGACACAGCATGAGACACTGAGACAATAAGAGACATCATCAGACCTTATGAGAGAGCATGAGACACTACGAGACATTATGAGATGCAATGGGACTTTTATGAGACAGTATGAGAAACTATGAGACAATAGGAGACATCACGTGACTTTATGAGACAGCATGAGACACTGAGACAATAGGAGACAACATGAGACATTATGAGACAGTATGAGACACTTTGAGCCAATAAGAGATAGCATGAGACATTATGAGACAGCATGAGACACTATGAAACAATGAGAGACATCATGAGACGTCATGAGACAGCATTAGACTCTAGGAGACATTATGGATGCAATGCGACTCTATGACACAGCATAAGGTACTGAGACAATCAATAGAAGACATCATGAGACATTATGACTCACTATGTGACATCATGAGACATTATGAGACAGCATGAGACACTACGAGACATTATTGATGCAATGGGACAGTATGAGACAGCATGAGACACTATGAGACAATAGGAGACATTATCAGACGTTATTAGACAGGATGAGACACTACGAGATATTATGGAGGCAATGGGCCTGTATGAGACAGCATAAGATACTGAGGCAATAGGAGACATCATTAGAGATTATGAGACAGCTGGAGACACTATGAGCCAATAAGAGACATCATGAGACATCATGGATGAAATGGGACTGTATGAGAGAGCATGAGGTACTACGAGACATTATGGATGCAATGGGACTGTATGAGACACCATTAGACAGCATGAGACAATAGGAGACATCATGAGACATTATGAGACACTATAAGTCATCATGAGACATTATGAGACGGCATTAGACACTATCAGCCAATAAGAGACAGCATGAGAGATTATGAGACATTATGGATGCGATGGGACCGTATGATAGAGCATGAGACACTATGAGACAATAGGAGACTTCCTGAGACAGCATGAGACACTATGATACATCATGAGATTTTTTCACACAGCACAAGACACTACAATACATTATAGGTCCAATGGGACTGTATGAGACAGCATGAGACACTGACACAATAGGAGACATCGTAAGGCAGTATGAGACACTATGAGACATTATGGATGCAATGGGACTGTATGAGACAGCATGAGAAACAGTGACAATAGGAGACCACATGAGACATTATGAGACATTATGAGACAGTATGAGACACTAAGAGACACTATGAGACATTATGATACAGCATGAGACACTGAGACACATGAGACACTGAGACAATAAGAGACATCATCAGACATTATGAGAGAGCATGAAACACTACGAAACATTATGAGATGCAATGGGACTTTATGAGACAGTATGAGAAACTATGAGACAATAGGAGACATAACGTGACTTTATGAGACAGAATGAGACATTATGGATGCAATGGGACTGTATGAGACAGCATGAGACACTGACACAATAGGAGACATCGTGAGGCAGTATGAGACACTATGAGACATTATGGATGCAATGGGACTGTATGAGACAACATGAGACAGCATGAGACAATAGGAGACATCATGAGACATTATGAGACACTATAAGTCATCATGAGACATTATGAGACGGGATTAGACACTATCAGCCAATAAGAGACAGCATGAGAGATTATGAGACATTATGGATGCGATGGGACCGCATGATGGAGCATGAGACACTATGAGACAATAGGAGACTTCCTGAGACAGCATGAGACACTATGAGACATCATGAGACCTTGAGACAGCATGAGACACTGTGAGACAAAAGGAGATATTATGGGACATTATGAGACATTGAGACATTATGAGACAGTATGAGACACTATCAGACAATGGACATCATGAGATATTATGAGACAGCATGAGACACTGAGACGGTAGGAGACATCATGAGACATTATGAGACTCTATGAGACATCCTGAGACATTGTGAGACATTATGAGACACTATGATACGTCATGAGATCTTTTCACACAGCACAAGACACTACAAGACATTATAGGTCCAATGGGACTGTATGAGACAGCATGAGACACTGACACAATAGGAGACATCGTGAGGCAGTATGAGACACTATGAGACATTATGGATGCAATGGGACTGTATGAGACAGCATGAGAAACAGTGACAATAGGAGACCAGATGAGACATTATGAGGCATTATGATACAGTATGAGACACTATGAGACATTATGATACAGCATGAGACACTGAGACACATGAGACACTGAGACAATAAGAGACATCATCAGACATTATGACAGAGCATGAGACACTACGAGACATTATGAGATGCAATGGGACTTTATGAGACAGTATGAGAAACTATGAGACAATAGGAGACATAACGTGACTTTATGAGACAGAATGAGACATTATGGATGTAATGGGACTGTATGAGACAGCATGAGAAACAGTGGCAATAGGAGACCACATGAGACATTATGAGACATTATGAGACAGTATGAGACACTATGAGACATTATGACACAGCATGAGACACTGAGACACATGAGACACTGAGACAATAAGAGACATCATCAGACATTATGAGAGAGCATGAGACACTACGAGACATTATGAGATGCAATGGGACTTTATGAGACAGTATCAGAAACTATGAGACAATAGGAGAGAACATCAGACCTTGTGAGACAGCATGAGACACTATGAAACAATGAGAGACATCATGAGACGTAATGAGACAGCATGAGACTCTAGGAGACATTATGGATGCAATGAGACTCTATGACACAGCATAAGGTACTGAGACAATCAATAGGAGACATCATGAGACATTATGACACACTATGAGACATCATGAGACATTATGAGACAGCATGAGACACTACAAGACATTATAGATGCATTGGGACTGTATCAGACAGTATCAGACAGTGACACAATAGGAGACATCGTGAGGCACTATGAGACCCTATGAGGCACTATGAGACAGCATGAGACACTATGAGACAATAGGAGACATTATGAAACATTATGAGACAGTATGAGACACTACAAGATATTATGGACGCAATGGGCATGTATGAGACAGCATAAGATACCGAGACAGTTGGAGACATCATGAGACATCATGAGACACCATGAGACATCATAAGACATTCTTGAGACATTAAGACGGCATAAGACACAACTATGAGACATTATGAGATGCAATGGGACTGTATGACACAGCATGAGACACTGTGAGACAATAGGAGACATCATGAGATGTTATGAGACACTATGAGACATCATGAGACATCATGAGACAGCATGAGGTACTATGAGACATTATGGATGCAATGGGACTGTATGCGACAGCATGAGACACCATGAGACAATAGGAGACATCATGAGATATTATTAGACACCATAAGACATCATGAGACATTATATATGAGACAGCATGAGACACTATCAGCCAATAAGAGACATCATCAGACATTATGAGACAGCATGAGACATTATGAGACATTATGGATGCGATGGGACTGTATGACACAGCATGAGACACTATGAGACAATAGGAGACTTCCTGAGACAGTATGAGACACTATGAAACATCATGAGACATTGAGACAGCATGAGACACTGTGAGACAAAGGGAGACATCATGAAACATTATGAGACAGTATGAGACACTTTGAGCCTATAAGAGATAGCATGAGACACTATGAAACAATGAGAGACATCATGAGACGTCATGAGACAGCATGAGACTCTAGGAGACATTATGGATGCAATGCGACTCTATGACACAGCATAAGATACTGAGACAATAGGAGACTCATCAGACATTATGAGACATCATGAGACATTATGAGACAGCATGAGACACTATGAAACAACATGAGATATTATGAGACAGCATGAGAGATGAGACACTATGAGACAACAGGAGACATCATGAGATATTATGAGACAGCATGAGACACTACGAGACATTATAGATCCAATGGGACTGTATGAGACAGCATGAGACAGTGACACAATAGGAGACATCGTGAGGCAGTATGAGACCCTATGAGGCACTATGAGACAGCATGAGACACTATGAGACATTATTGATGCAATGGGACAGTATGAGACAGCATGAGACACAATGAGACAATAGGAGACATTATGAGACATTAGGAGACAGTATGAGACACTACGAGATATTATGGACGCAATGGGCCTGTGTGAGACAGCATGAGACACCATGAGACAATAGGAGACATCGTGAGGCAGTATGAGACATCATGAGGGATTATGACACAGCATGAAACACTGAGAGAATAAGAGACATCATGAAACATTATGAGAGAGCATGAGACACTACGAGACATCTGAGATGCAATGGGACTTTATAAGACAGTATGAGAAACTATGAGACAATAGGAGACATCAGGTTATTTTATGAGAGAGAATGAGACATTATGGATGCAATGGGACTGTATGAGACAGCATGAGACACTATCAGACAATATCAGATATTATTAGACAGAATGAGACATTATAGATGCAATGGGACTGTATGAGACAGCATGTGACACTGAGACAATAGGAGACATCATGAGCCATTATGAGACACTATGAGACATCATGAGACATTATGAGACAGCATGAGACACTATGACACATTATGGAAGCAATGGGACTGTATGAGACAGCATGAGACACTATGAGACAATAGGAGACATCATGAGATATTATGAGGCAGCATGAGACACTACCAGACATTATAGATCCAATGGGAATGTATGAGACAGCACGAGACACTGACACAATAGGAGACATTGTGCGGCACTATGAGACACTATGAGGCACTATGAGACACCATGAGATATTATGGGACATTTTGAGACACCATGAGACAGCATGACACACTGAGACAGTAGGAGACATGATGAGACATTATGAGACACTATGAGGCATCCTGAGACATTGTGAGACAGGATGAGACACTATAAGACATTATGGATCCAATGGGACTTTACGAGACAGGGCGAGACTATGAGAGAATAGGAGACATCATGAGACACTATGAGGAATCAAGAGATACTATGAGGCAGCATGAGACACTACGAGACGTTATTGATGCAATGGGACAGTGTGAGACAGCATGAGACACAATGAGACAATAGGAGACATTATGAGACAGTATGACACAGCACGAGATATTATGGACGCAATGGAGGCGTATGAGACAGCATAAGATACTGAGACAATAGGAGACATCATGAGACATCATGAGACTTCATGAGACACCATGAGACATCATGAGACATTATGAGACATTATGAGACACTATGAGACATCTGGAGACCTTAAGATGGCATAAGACACTACTAGACATTATGAGATTCAATGGGACTGCATGACACAGTATGACACGCTGTGAGACATTAGGAGACATCATGCGATATTATGAGACACTATGAGACATCATGAGATATTATGAGACACTATCAGACATCATGAGACATTATGAGAAAGCATGAGGTAGTACAAGACATTACGGATGCAATGGGACTGTATGAGACAGCATGAGATAGTGAGACAATAGGAGACATCATTAAACATTATGAGATATTATGGATGCAATGGGACTGTGTGAGACAGCGTGAGACAAAATCAGACAATAGGAGACATCATGAGACTTCATGAGACACTACAAGACATCATCAGACATTATGAGACAGCATGAGACACTATCAGCCAATAAGAGACATCATGAGACAATATGAGACAGCATGAGACATTAAGAGACATTATGGATGCGATGGGATTGTATGAATCAGCATGAGACACTACGAGACAATAGGAGACTTCCTGAGACAGTATGAGACACTATGAGACATCATGAGACATTGAGACAGCATGAGACACTGTGAGACAAAAGGAGACATTATGAGACATTATGAGACAGCATAAGACACTACAAGACATTATGAGATTCAATGGGACTGTATGAGACAGAATGAGACACCATGAGACATTATGAGATGCAATGGAACTGTATGGGACAGCATGAGATAGCATGAGACATTATGAGACACTATGAGACAATAGGAGACAACATCAGACCTTGTGAGACAACATGAGACACTATGAAACAATGAGAGACATCATGAGACGTAATGAGACAGCATGAGACTCTAGGAGACATTATGGATGCAATGAGACTCTATGACACAGCATAAGGTACTGAGACAATCAATAGGAGACATCATGAGACATTATGACACACTATGAGACATCATGAGACATTATGAGACAGCATGAGACACTACAAGACATTATAGATGCATTGGGACTGTATCAGACAGTATCAGACAGTGACACAATAGGAGACATCGTGAGGCACTATGAGACCCTATGAGGCACTATGAGACAGCATGAGACACTATGAGACAATAGGAGACATTATGAAACATTATGAGACAGTATGAGACACTACAAGATATTATGGACGCAATGGGCATGTATGAGACAGCATAAGATACCGAGACAGTTGGAGACATCATGAGACATCATGAGACACCATGAGACATCATGAGACATTATGAGACATCTTGAGACATTAAGACGGCATAAGACACTACTATGAGACATTATGAGATGCAATGGGACTGTATGACACAGCATGAGACACTGTGAGACAATAGGAGACATCATGAGATGTTATGAGACACTATGAGACATCATGAGACATCATGAGACAGCATGAGGTACTATGAGACATTATGGATGCAATGGGACTGTATGCGACAGCATGAGATACTGAGACAATAGGAGACATCATTAAACATCATGAGATATTATGGATGCAATGGGACTTTGTGAGACAGCATGAGACACCATGAGACAATAGGAGACATCATGAGATATTATTAGACATTATAAGACATCATGAGACATTATATATGAGACAGCATGAGACACTATCAGCCAATAAGAGACATCATCAGACATTATGAGACAGCATGAGACATTATGAGACATTATGGATGCGATGGGACTGTATGATACATCATGAGACACTATGAGACAATAGGAGACTTCCTGAGACAGTATGAGACACTATGAAACATCATGAGACATTGAGACAGCATGAGATACTGTGAGACAAAAGGAGACATCATGAAACATTGTGAGACAGCACGAGACACTATGAGACATTATGGATGCAATGAGACTGTATGCGACAGCATGAGATACTGTGACAATAGGAGACATCATTAAACATTATGAGATATTATGGATGCAATGGGACTGTGTGAGACAGCGTGAGACACCATGAGACAATAGGAGACATCATGAGATATTATTAGACACTATAAGACATCATGAGACATTATATATGAGACAGCATGAGACACTATCAGCCAATAAGAGACATCATCAGACATTATGAGACAGCATGAGACATTATGAGACATTATGGATGCGATGGGACTGTATGATACAGCATGAGACACTATGAGACAATAGGAGACTTCCTGAGACAGTATGAGACACTATGAAACATCATGAGACATTGAGACAGCATGAGACACTGTGAGACAAAAGGAGACATCATGAGATATTATTAGACACTATAAGACATCATGAGACATTATATATGAGACAGCATGAGACACTATCAGCCAATAAGAGACATCATCAGACATTATGAGACAGCATGAGACATTATGAGACATTATGGATGCGATGAGACTGTATGATACAGCATGAGACACTATGAGACAATAGGAGACTTCCTGAGACAGTATGAGACACTATGAAACATCATGAGACGTTGAGACAGCATGAGACACTGTGAGACAAAAGGAGACATCATGAAACATTGTGAGACAGCATGAGACACTATGAGACATTATGGATGCAATGGGACTGTATGAGACAGCATGAGACATGAGACACTATCAGACAATAGGAGACATTATCAGACATTATGAAACACTATGAGACATCATGAGACATTGTGAGACAGCATGAGACACTATGAGACATGAGGATGCAATGTGACTTTACGAGACAGCACGTGACTATGAGAGAATAGGAGACATCATGAGACACTATGAGAAATCAAGAGATACTATGAGACAGCATGAGACTCTATGCGACATTATGGATGCAATGGGACTGCATGAGCCAGCATGAGACACTATGAGACAATAGGAGACATCGTGAGGAAGTATGACACATCATGACACATTATGACACAGCATGAGACACTGAGACAATAAGAGACATCATCAGACATTATGAGAGAGCATGAGACACTACGAGACATTATGAGATGCAATGGGACTTTATGAGACAGTATGAGAAACTATGAGACAATAGGAGACATCACGTGACTTTATGAGACAGAATGAGACATTATGGATGCAATGGGACTGTATGAGACAGCATGAGACACTGAGACAATAGGAGACAACACGAGACATTATGAGACAGTATGAGACACTTTGAGCCAATAAGAGATAGCATGAGACATTATGAGACAGCATGAGACACTATGAAACAATGAGAGACATCATGAGACGTCATGAGACAGCATGAGATTCTAGGAGACATTATGGATGCAATGCGACTCTATGACACAGCATAAGATACTGAGACAATAGGAGACTCATCAGACATTATGAGACATCATGAGACATTATGAGACAGCATGAGACATGAGACACTATGAGACAATAGGAGACATCATGAGATATTATGAGACAGCATGAGACACTACGGGACATTATAGATCCAATGGGACTGTATGAGACAGCATGAGACACTGACACAATAGGAGACATCGTGAGGCAGTATGAGACACTATGAGACACCATGAGATATTATGGTACATCGTGAGACAGCATGACACACTACGAAACGTTATGGATGCAATAGGACTGTACGAGACATCATGAGACATTATAGATGAAATGCGACTGTATGAGACAGCATGAGATAGCATGAGACATTATGAGACACTATGAGACAATAGGAGACAACATCAGACGTTGTGAGACAGCATGAGACACTATGAAACAATGAGAGATATCATGAGACGTCATGAGACAGCATGAGTCTCTAGGAGATATTATGGATGCAATGCGATTGTATGACACAGCATAAGATACTGAGACAATAGGAGTCATCATGAGACATTATGAGACAGCATGAGACACTACGAGACATTATTGATGCAATGGGACAGTATGAGACAGCATGAGACAGTATGAGACAATAGGAGACATTATCAGACATGAGACAGTATGAGACACTGAGACGGTAGGAGACATCATGAGACATTATGAGACACTATGATACGTCATGAGATTTTTTCACACAGCACAAGACACTACAAGACATTATAGGTTCAATGGGACTGTATGAGACAGCATGAGACACTGACACAATAGGAGACATCGTGAGGCAGTATGAGACACTATGAGACATTATGGATGCAATGGGACTGTATGAGACAGCATGAGAAACAGTGACAATAGGAGACCACATGAGACATTATGAGACAGTGTGAGACACTATGAGACAACGAAACATCATGAGATATTATGAGACAGCATGAGACACTGAGACAGTAGGAGACATCATGAGACATTATGAGACACTATCAGACATCTTGAGATTTTAAGACGGCATAAGCCACTACTAGACATTATGAGATTCAATGGGACTGTATGAAACAGCATGAGACACTGTGAGACAATAGGAGACATCCTGAGATATTATGAGACACTATGAGACATCATGAGATATTATGAGATGGCATGAGACACTACCAGCCCATAAGAGACATCATGAGACATTATGAGACAACATGAGACATTATGAGACAGTACGGATGCGATGGGATTGTATGATACAGAAGCAGACACTATGAGACAATAGGAGACATCACGTGACTTTATGAGACAGAATGAGACATTATGGATGCAATGGGACTGTATGAGACAGTATGAGACACTGAGACAATAGGAGACATCATGAGACATTATGAGACAGTATGAGACACTATGAGCCAATAAGAGATATCACGAGACATTATGAGACAGCATGAGACATTATGAGACATTATGGATGAAATGGGACGGTAGAGACAGCATGAGACACTATGAGACAATAGGAGACATCATTATGAGACAGAATGAGAGATTATGGATGCAATGGGACTGTATGAGACAGGAGGAGACACTGAGACACTATGAGACATCATCAGACATTGTGAGACAGCATGAGACACTATGACACATTATAGACCCAATGGGACTGTATGAGACAGCATCAGACACTGACACAATACGAGACATCGTGAGGCAGTATGAGGCACTATGAGGCACTATGAGACCCTATGAGATATCATGAGACAGCATGACACACTACGAGACATTATGGATGCAATGGGACTGTATGAGACAGAATGAGACACTATGAGACAATAGGAGACATCATGAGATATTATGAGACAGCATGAGACACTACGAGACATTATAGATCCAATGGGACTGAATGAGACAGCATGAGACATTGACACAATAGGAGACATCGTGAGGCTCCATGAGACACTATGAAGCACTATGAGACACCATGAGATATTATGGGAGATCATGAGACATCATTAGACAGCATGACACACTGAGACAATAGGAGACCACATGAGACATCATGAGACATTATTAGACAGCATGAGAAAATAGGAGACATGATGAGACATTGTGAGACAGCATGAGACATTATGAGACATTAGGGATGCAATGGGACTTTACAAGACAGCACGAGACTATGAGACATTATGAGACAGCATGAGACACTACGAGACATTATTGATGCGATGGGACAGCATGAGACACAATGAGACAATAGGAGATATTACGAGACTTTATGAGACACTATGAGACATCTTGAGACATTAAGATGGCATAAGACACTACTAGACATTATGAGATTCAATGGGACTGTATGAAACAGCATCAGACACTGTGAGACAATAGGAGACATCATGAGATATTATGAGACACTATGAGACATCATGAGATATTATGAGACACTATGAGATATCATGAGACATCATGAGACAGCATGAGGTACTACCAGACATTATGGATGCAATGGGACTGTATGAGACAGCATGAGATACTGAGAGAATAGGAAGCATCATTAGACATTATGAGACACTATGGATGCAATGGGACTGTATGAGACAGCATGAGACACCATGAGACAATAGGAGACATCATGAGACATTATGAGACACTATAAGACACCCTGAGGCATTATGAGACGGCATGAGACACTATCAGCCAATAAGAGACATCATGAGACACTATGAGCCAGTATGGATGCGATGGAATTGTATGAATCAGCATGAGACACTACGAGACAATAGGAGACTTCCTGAGACAGTATGAGACACTATGAGACAATAGGAGACATTATGAAACGTTATGAGACAGTATGAGACACTACAAGATATTATGGACGCAATGGGCCTGTATGAGACAGGATAAGATACTGAGACAGTTGGAGACATCATGAGACATCATGAGACACCATGAGACATCATGAGACATTATGAGACATCTTGAGACATTAAGACGGCATAAGACACTACTAAACATTATGAGATTCAATGGGACTGTATGATACAGCATGAGACACTGTGAGACAATAGGAGACATCATGAGATGTTATGAGACACTATGAGACATCATGAGACATCATGAGACAGCATGAGGTACTATGAGACATTATGGATGCAATGGGACTGTATGCAACAGCATGAGATACTGAGACAATAAGAGACATCATTAAACATTATGAGATATTATGGATGCAATGGGACTGTGTGAGACAGCATGAGACAATAGGAGACATCATGAGATATTATTAGACACTATAAGACAACATGAGACATTATATATGAGACAGCATGAGACATTATCAGCCAATAAGAGACATCATCAGACATTATGTGACAGCATGAGATATTATGAGACAGCATGAGACATTATGAGACATTATGGATGCGATGGGACTGTATGATACAGCATGTGACACTATGAGACAATAGGAGACTTCCTGAGACAGTATGAGACACTATGAAACATCATGAGACATTGAGACAGCATGAGACACTGTGAGACAAAAGGAGACATCATGAAACATTGTGAGACAGCATGAGACACTATGAGACATTATGGATGCAATGGGACTGTATGAGACAGCATGAGACATGAGACACTATCAGACAATAGGAGACATTATCAGACATTATGAAACACTATGAGACATCATGAGACATTGTGAGACAGCATGAGACACTATGAGACATGAGGATGCAATGTGACATTACGAGACAGCACGTGACTATGAGAGAATATGAGACATCATGAGACACTATGAGAAATCAAGAGATACTATGAGACAGCATGAGACTCTACGCGACATTATGGATGCAATGGGACTGCATGAGCCAGCATGAGACACTATGAGACAATAGGAGACATCGTGAGGAAGTATGACACATCATGACACATTATGACACAGCATGAGACACTGAGACAATAAGAGACATCATCAGACATTATGAGAGAGCATGAGACACTACGAGACATTATGAGATGCAATGGGACTTTATGAGACAGTATGAGAAACTATGAGACAATAGGAGACATCACGTGACTTTATGAGACAGAATGAGACATTATGGATGCAATGGGACTGTATGAGACAGTATGAGACACTGAGACAATAGGAGACATCATGAGACATTATGAGACAGTATGAGACACTATGAGCCAATAAGAGATATCATGAGACATTATGAGACAGCATGAGACATTATGAGACATTATGGATGAAATGGGACGGTAGAGACAGCATGAGACACTATGAGACAATAGGAGACATCATTATGAGACAGAATGAGACATTATGGATGCAATGGGACTGTATTTGACAGGAGGAGACACTGAGACACTATGAGACATCATCAGACATTGTGAGACAGCATGAGACACTATGACACATTATAGATCCAATGGGACTGTATGAGACAGCATCAGACACTGACACAATACGAGACATCGTGAGGCAGTATGAGACACTATGAGGCACTATGAGACCCTATGAGATATCATGAGACAGCATGACACACTACGAGACATTATGGATGCAATGGGACTGTATGAGACAGCATGAGACACTATGAGACAATAGGAGACATCATGAGATATTATGAGACAGCATGAGACACTACGAGACATTATAGATCCAATGGGACTGAATCAGACAGCATGAGACACTGATACAATAGGAGACATCGTGAGGCTCTATGAGACACTATGAGGCACTATGAGACACCATGAGATATTATGGGAGATCATGAGACATCATTAGACAGCATGACACACTGAGACAATAGGAGACCACATGAGACATCACGAGAAAATAGGAGACATGATGAGACATTGTGAGACAGCATGAGACATTATGAGACATTAGGGATGCAATGGGACTTTACGAGACAGCACGAGACCATGAGACATTATGAGACAGCATGAGACACTACGAGACATTATTGATGCGATGGGACAGCATGAGACACAATGAGACAATAGGAGATATTACGAGACATTATGAGACACTATGAGACATCTTGAGACATTAAGACGGCATAAGACACTACTAGACATTATGAGATTCAATGGGACTGTATGAAACAGCATCAGACACTGTGAGACAATAGGAGACATCATGAGATATTATGAGACACTATGAGACATCATGAGATATTATGAGACACTATGAGATATCATGAGACATCATGAGACAGCATGAGGTACTACCAGACACTATGGATGCAATGGGACTGTATGAGACAGCATGAGACACCATGAGACAATAGGAGACATCATGAGACATTATGAGACACTATAAGACACCCTGAGGCATTATGAGACGGCATGAGACACTATCAGCCAATAAGAGACATCATGAGACACTATGAGCCAGAATGGATGCGATGGAATTGTATGAATTAGCATGAGACACTACGCGACAATAGGAGACTTCTTGAGACAGTATGAGACACTATGAGACATCATGAGAGATTGAGACAGCATGACACACTGAGACAAAAGGAGACATTATGAGACATTATGAGACAGCATAAGACACCACTACAAGACATTATGAGATTCAATGGGACTGTATGAGACAGAATGAGACACCATGAGACATTATGAGATGCAATGGAACTGTATGAGACAGCATGAGATAGCATGAGACATTATGAGACAGTATGAGACAATAGGAGACAACATCAGACCTTGTGAGACAGCATGAGACACTATGAAACAATGAGAGACATCATGAGACATCATGAGACATCATGAGACTCTAGGAGACATTATGGATGCAATGCAACTGTATGACACAGCATAAGATACTGAGACAATAGGAGACATCATGAGACATTATGAGACAGCATGAGACACTACAAGACATTATAGATGCATTGGGACTGTATGAGACAGTATGAGACACTGACACAATAGGAGACATCGTGAGGCACTATGAGACCCTATGAGGCACTATGAGACAGCATGAGACACTATGAGACAATAGGAGACATTATGAAACATTATGAGACAGTATGAGACACTACAAGATATTATGGACGCAATGGGCATGTATGACACAGCATAAGATACTGAGACAGTTGGAGACATTATGAGACATCACGAGACATTATGAGACATCATGAGACACCATGAGACATCATGAGACATTATGAGACATCTTGAGACATTAAGACGGCATAAGACACTACTAAACATTATGAGATTCAATGGGACTGTATGATACAGCATGAGACACTGTGAGACAATAGGAGACATCATGAGATGTTATGAGACACTATGAGACATCATGAGACATCATGAGACAGCATGAGGTACTATGAGACATTATGGATGCAATGGGACTGTATGCAACAGCATGAGATACTGAGACAATAGGAGACATCATTAAACATTATGAGATACTATGGATGCAATGGGACTGTGTGAGACAGCGTGAGACACCATGAGACAATAGGAGACATCATGAGATATTATTAGACACTATAAGACATCATTAGACATTATATATGAGACAGCATGAGACACTATCAGCCAAGAAGAGACATCATCAGACATTATGAGACAGCATGAGACATTATGAGACATTATGGATGCGATGGGACTGTATGATACAGCATGAGACACTATGAGACAATAGGGGACTTCCTGAGACAGTATGAGACACTATGAAACATCATGAGACATTGAGACAGCATGAGACACTGTGAGACAAAAGGAGACATCATGAGATATTATGAGACAGCATGAGACACTACGGGACATTATAGATCCAATGGGACTGTATGAGACAGCATGAGACACTGACACAATAGGAGACATCGTGAGGCAGTATGAGAAACTATGAGACACCATGAGATATTATGGTACATCATGAGACAGCATGACACACTACGAAACGTTATGGATGCAATGGGACTGTACGAGACATCATGAGACATTATGGATGAAATGCGACTGTATGAGACAGCATGAGATAGCATGAGACATTATGAGACACTATGAGACAATAGGAGACAACATCAGACGTTGTGAGACAGCATGAGACACTATGAAACAATGAGAGACATCATGAGATGTCATGACACAGCATGAGACTTGAGGAGATATTATACATGCAATGCGACTGTATGACACAGCATAAGATACTGAGACAATAGGAGACATCATGAGATATTATGAGACACTATGAGACATCATGAGACATTATGAGACACTATGAAGACAATAGGAGAAATCATTAGACAACATGAGACAGCATGAGACACTATGAGCCAATAAGAGACATCATGAGACATTATGAGATGCAATGAAACTGTATGAGACAGCATGAGATAGCATGCAACATTATGAGACAATAGGAGACATCATCAGACATTATGAGACAGCATGAGACACTATGAAACAATGAGAGACATCCTGAGACCTCATGAGACAGCATGAGACTCTAGGAGACATTATGGATGCAATGCGACTGCATGACACAGCATAAGATACTGAGACAATAGGAGACATCATGAGACATTATGAGTCAGTATTAGACACTACAAGACATTATAGATGCAATGGGACTGTACCAGACAGCATGAGACACTGAGACAATAGGAGACATTATGAGATATTATGAGACAGCATGAGACACTACCAGACATTATAGATCCAATGGGACTGTATGAGACAGTATGAGAAACTGACACAATAGGAGACATCGTGAAGCACTATGAGACCCTATGAGACACTATGAGACAGCATGAGACACTATGAGACAATAGGAGACATCAATAGACAACATGAGACAGCATGAGACACTATGAGCCGATAAGAGACATCATGAGACATGAGACAGCATGACACACTACCAGACATTATAGATCCAATGGGACTGTATGAGACAGTATGAGACACTGACACAAGAGGAGATATTGGGAGGCACTATGAGACCGTATGAGGCACTATGAGACAGCATGAGACACTGAGACAATAGGAGACATCATTAGACAACATGAGACAGCATGAGATACTATGAGCCGATAAGAGACATCATGAGACACTGAGACAATAGGAGACATCATGAGATATTATGAGACAGCATGAGACACTACCAGACATTATGGATCCAATAGGACTGTATGAGACAGTATGAGACACTGACACAATAGGAGACATCGTGAGGCACTATGAGACCCTATGAGGCACTATGAGACAGCATGAGACACTATGAGACATTATGGATACAATGGGACTGTATGAGACAGCATGAGAGATGAGACACTATCAGACAATAGGAGACATTATCAGACATTATGAAACACTATGAGACATCATAAGACATTGTGAGACAGCATGAGACACTATGAGACATGAGGATGCAATGTGACTTTACGAGACAGCACGTGACTATGAGAGAAGAGGAGACATCATGAGACACTATGAGGAATCAAGAGATACTATGAGACAGCATGAGACACTACGAGACATTATTGATGCAATGGGACAGTATGAGACAGCATGAGACACAATGAGACAATAGGAGACATTATGAGACAGTATGAGACACTACGAGATATTATGGACGCAATGGCCTGTGTGAGACAGCATGAGACACCATGAGACAATAGGAGACATCGTGAGGCAGTATGAGACATCATGAGGCATTATGACACAGCATGAGACACTGAGACAATAAGAGACATCATGAAACATTATGAGAGAGCATGAGACACTACGAGACATTTGAGATGCAATGGGACTTTATAAGACAGTATGAGAAACTATGAGACAATAGGAGACATCACGTTATTTTATGAGAGAGAATGAGACATTATGGATGCAATGGGACTGTATGAGACAGCATGAGACACTATCAGACAATATCAGACATTATTAGACAGAATGAGACATTATAGATGCAATGGGACTGTATGAGACAGCATGAGACACTGAGACAATAGGAGACATCATGAGCCATTATGAGACACTATGAGATATCATGAGACATTGAGACAGCAAGAGACACTGTGAGACAGAAGGAGACATCATGAGACATTATGCGACAGCATAAGACACTACGAGACATTATGAGATTCAATGGGACTGCATCAGACAGCAGGAGACACTATGAAACAATGAGAGACATCAATAGACGTCATGAGACAGCATGAGACTCTAGGAGACATTATGGATGCAGTGCGACTCTATGACACAGCATAAGGTACTGAGACAATCAATAGGAGACATCATGAGACATTATGACACACTATGAGACATCATGAGACATTATGAGACAGCATGAGACACTACGAGACATTATTGATGCAATGGGACAGTATGAGACAGCATGAGACACTATGAGACAATAGGAGACATTATCAGACGTTATTAGACAGCATGAGACACTACGAGATATTATGGAGGCAATGGGCCTGTATGAGACAGCATAAGATACCGAGGCAATAGGTGACATCATTAGAGATTATGAGACAGCTGGAGACACTATGAGCCAATAAGAGACATCATGAGACATCATGGATGAAATGGGACTGTATGAGAGAGCATGAGGTACTACGAGACATTATGGATGCAATGGGACTGTATGAGACACCATGAGACAGCATGAGACAATAGGAGACATCATGGGACATTATGAGATACTATAAGTCATCATGAGACATTATGAGACGGCATTAGACACTATCAGCCAATAAGAGACAGCATGAGAGATTATGGATGCGATGGGACCGTATGATAGAGCATGAGACACTATGAGACAATAGGAGACTTCCTGAGACAGCATGAGACACTATGAGACATCATGAGACCTTGAGACAGCATGAGACACTGTGAGACAAAAGGAGACATCATGAGACATTATGAGACATTGAGACATTATGAGACACTATCAGACAATGCGACATCATGAGATATTATGAGACAGCATGAGACACTGAGACGGTAGGAGACATCATGAGACATTATGAGACACTATGAGACATCCTGAGACATTGTGAGACATTATGAGACACTATGATACGTCATGCGATTTTTTCACACAGCACAAGACACTACAAGACATTATAGTAGACCAGCATTATAAGGTAGTTTCACATGAATTAGATTTGTGTCGAAAGTTTCGAATCTGTTCGAACCAATAGTAGACCACCACAATAAGGTAGTTTCACATGAATTCGATCTGTTTTGAAAGTTTCGAATCTGTTCGAACAAATACTAGACTAGCACTAAAAGGTAGCTTCACATGAGTTCGATGTGTTTCGAAAGTTTCGAATCTGTTCGAACTAGTACTATAGGATGAATTCGATGTGTTTCGAAAGTTTCCAATCTGTTCGAAACACTAGTAGACGAGTACTACAAGGTAGTTTCCGATGAATTTGATGTGTTTCGAAAGTTTCAAATCTGTTTGAAGCACTAGTAGACCACCACTACTAGGTAGTTTCACATGAATTTGATGCATTTTAAAAGTTTCAAATCTATTCGAACTACCAGTAGACCAGTACTATAAGGTAGTTTCAGATGAATTCAATGTGGTTTGAAAGTTCCGAAACAGTTCGAAACACTAGTAGACCACCAGTTTAATATCAATTCGATATCTTTCGAATGTTTCGAATCTGTTTGAACCACTAGTAGACCTGCACTCTAAGGTAGCTTAACCTGAATTCGTTGTGTTTCGAAAGTTTCGAATCTGTTCGAACCACTAGTAGACCAGTGAATTTGATGTGTTTCGAAAGTTTCGAATCTGCTTGAACCACTAGAAGACCAGTAATCTGAGGTAGTTTCACATGAACTCAATGTGTTTCAAAAGTTTCGAATCTGCTTGAACCACTAGTAGAGCAGCACTATAAGGTAGGCGGCTCTACAAAAAGCGTCCAATCATGACAATACTGAGGCCACTATAACAGCTGCTGGGGGAAATGAGCTACCTTGGAACACTGTGGTGAGTAGATGGAACAGGGAAAAAAAAAGAAGGAATCAGACTGTGTGTAGTGGTGGTTGTAGTGCACAGTACAACATTTCGAAGGTTCCTAGCTCACAGTATCACAGCGTGCAGTCAGTTAAAGAGGCAACTTCTAAAGCGAGCCAAGGTAGAGAACCAAATACCTCAAGCCGTACCAGCCCTCGAAGAAAATTTGTCCCCATAGAGGATACAAGAAGGGTATGGGGTACGCTAAGGTCTAACAGATACTTCCATCACTTGTTCACTTGATGAAATTTTCTGAGTCTGCATTTATGCACCCAGTCTGCTGAGAAAAGGTTGCAGTAGTGATTGCATGATTAGAAATCAGAAATCTGGCTGAACGGTTCATTAAATCTTGGATCCTCATGCAAATTTATTGCACTGATCAGATGATGTAATTTGTAAAGCAAGACTTGTTGTGTATGCTACAGTGATATAATGGTCGCCATGGGACCAGCACTTTTTTTGCTATTTCAGGCAGGTGGTTGCTTTATACAGGCCATTTTGCACAAGATTAGTACAACTGGGACGAGGAGTAGTGGTGTAACAAAAAAGAGGTGGCTGTCTGACATGCAGTGACCACTATAGACCAGGGCCGTAGGAAGCTAACTTAGAATGGTCAGGCCACAAATGAGGGATCATGACACCACAGATTCCACACAAAGTGTGGAGTGCTAGCAGGGTCTTGGGGCATGCCTCCCGGGAAAATGTTGAGATTTTTATGCTTCGTGATCAGTTCTGAGGTTCACTTGAGCTTAAATTATCGACCTTAGCAACACAGAGACGGCATGTACATTATGGCAATACACACCTAATGAAGTGAAGATATGATCTATAAAGACAAATGTTGCATGTGCAGCTAGTACACAAAAATAATAGTTAGTTATACAAGGTCTGATTCACAAAATTTACCAAATAACTTAAGTCTGTGTGTGTTCACTGTAAGTATTTGCCAATCAATTAAATTCAAATTGTCAGTTTTTGCTTTGTGAACATGGAGTGCCATTACTATGGTTTAGTACGTCTTTCCTGTTCCATAGTGGCCTGTAAGTAGCTCTTCACTGTTCTCAGAGCAGAAAATGTCCTTTCACTTGTAGCGTTGGTTGCTGGTAGAACCAGTATTAGCTTCACCAGTGTCACAATCTCTGAGCAGTGTGTCCGTTGTGCAGCAGATAGCTGCTCACCAATATCTCTCGTTGTTTGAGGACGTACTATCATACTCTGTACAGCTTCTTTGTGACAGTCACTATACTCTCATGCCTTGACATGCTGATTGCAGTGGCGTAGCTACACCCGGGCCTGTGCCCACGTTAAATTCGCTGGTGCCCGGGTAAAAATAGTGTGGAAAGCTACGGTATTAGCATGTGCGATCGCAAGTTTCATGCGGACATGAAGCGAGCATACAAGTAAGTCTGAAGAATGGTATTTGTGGCCGAAAACGGCCTCAGAAGCTATGTCAGAGTGTATAATTTAACAAATTTTTAATGGCGGGTGTATGCCCCAGCAAATGCGTGTTGTGCCCATGCTGTGCCCACGTAACTTGTTCATCCTGGCTACGCCACTGGCTGATTGTGCCATCCTTCCAGTTCCTAAATCCCCTGTAGATGAAGACAGCGTCCTTGTGGCTCGTTATCAGCTTCTTTTGGTCTGCTGCACACCGACAAACGTGGCAAAAAGCGACGGTCTTGTGCCTCATCGTACTGCAGCCATTTGTAGTGGCCGAACCAGCTAGGCTTGAAAGATCGCTTTATAACAGTCTTTTTTCCAAACTCTCTTTTTGGAAATTTAAAAGTCCTGGGTTGATGAGGCTCTGCTGGAAATATACTACTAGCCATGCAATTTGGTAGCTACGAGCATCATGTTTACGCACGTGCATGTCACGTGCATGTATATGTCGAGTTGTCGCAGGTCCGGCCAAAACCGGACCGGCCGGACCGGTTCCTACGGCCCTGTAGACAATTTTACTCTAGTGATAATACAATGAGTGAGAATGCAGCATATCAACTAGTAAGCTTTATAGGTAGTCAATGGAGAAGGTACACATTCTACGAAGAGTTCAAGTTGCTGATATTAAATGCACACCGTGCTCTCTTTGGCTACCATTGGAACGATGCACACAATTGAGGGCTAGCTCTGAGCTGCACAATCCATTTCCCCCTCCACGGCTGCTAAGCAACATCCAGGTAGAACAGCACAGATAGAGTAGCACATGGGTCATGGGATACCTGACACTGGAAGTAAGAGTTGGAACATACACCCAGGATGCTTGTCTTCAAATATAGGATGTCTACCTGATGCAGCATACATTTAGTCTAGCTTTTCTTTTTATGACACATCCATGGCTAAATCTTCTACATCAAACGCTGTTTTACCGGGCAAAGGCTGCAGCTGCTACGTGTTTTGCAAAATGTGACAAGGACAGCCAATGACATACACCTGTGGATTTTTTCCACGGATTCTTGAAAACAGTGAATTCCTTGTATACGTACCCAAAGTTACTGAGGTATTGTTGACTGAAGCAGAAACACATTTTTTCCAGGAATTGCCATGCATCAAGACTGAATCCATTTTGCTTAATGGATTCATTTTGTCCCTGCATGCCTCTGTCATTTGAACCATCAATAGATATACATACCCGGCCACTAACCTGAGTGTTTTCTACTATCACTGGTCATGATCCACACACAAATTTTAATAGCTATCTACACAGTCATATATATATATATAACTTCTTGTACAATTATCCAAAATATCTCAGGTATAAAATTACAGGTGCATGATACACGATGGAGTAAAAGAGTTAAATGCTGTCAGAGGTAAGAGCCTCGCAAATACGTAATGATATTGATGGCACAACTTCTAACCCTAAGATGTATAGTTATACTGCTCATCAGATGGTTCATCAAAGTCTGTTGCATTCTTTTTAAGTTGCTGCTGCTGCATTTCTTGTATCTGTTTTACCATGTTCAAAAGTTTCTCCTGTGACAAGGCTAGTTCCTCGAGCTGCTGTCTGACGAGGGCCAGCTCCCTTGTGTTTTCACTGGATGCAACAGTTTCCGATACACTGAGACCTTCGTTATCATTGCCTGTAGGATCTTCCCCTTTGATGGATCGCCAGAAAAAGCGCCATACAGTTTTGATGGGAGGTAAACGTTTGTTGGGATACTTCTTGTAGAATGGGAGATCAAAACGACGGATTACTGACTTTGGTAGGGCACAATCAAGACGACTAAATACACCAACTTCAATGGATCGTTTCTCTGCTATTGCGTTCAGTTTGATCTTCTCAATATCGCCAACAGCTAAGCCAATGAGAAGGTTCATTACAACGATTCCCATAAGAATTGCAAGAATAATCAAGAAGAAGAATGTAAGTGTGTCAAACCACAGTCTGTGTGCAGCACTTTCATGAATAAAAAGAGGGTACTCAATCTCTCCCAGGAGGTGGCCAACGTTGGTAAAGAGGGAGTAACCAACAGTCGAGAATGGAAGTAGGTTTCCCATTAGGATGTAAAAGGAAAGACCGAAGGCAAGCACAATGAAAAAGCAGAGGAGTAGCACCTGGAATGCCGTGCGAGTGATGGCGAGTATCATCGTAACATACACACCAAACAAGTCAAAGAGCTGGATCTTCAGCATGAGACCAAACCAGGCAAAGAATGAAGCAATGGCACCTGCCTCCCAAATGGCAGAGTTGAGCCCCCTAAACGGGATTGTAAAGATGATGGTACAGATTATTGCAAAGGCCTCGACAAAGACAAAAGTGTTCTTGACAAAGTTCAGAGAATCGAATCCAAGACCTAGAAGGTGTACGATCCAGACAATGGCATTGAAGACAGCAAAGGCAAGCGTCACAAACCGAACGATATTTTTGGCTGCACTGAATTCAATCTCTGTGGTGTTGCTGGAGTTTTTATTGAGGTCGCTTGCTGCTAGCAGGTCCGATGGGTTTGGAGGGAGAGCAATGAAGACAGACAAAAAGATGACCATAAGTGCAAAAAAGAATGTGAAAGTCAAGTGTATCCATCTTCCATAGTTTCTCCATTTTGACTTTAGGTAGCCCTCAACAACTGGGTGGGTCAGCAGTGCAACACGGTTGTATTTCACCATCGTACGGAGAGAGAGCAAATGAGGAGTCTTGCTTTGTTGTCTTCTGGGAGCTGTGTAGGTATGGCTGTGTGTACTTCCCCTGTACTTGATCGCTGGCAAGTGTATCATTTCCTGGGGTTGCATAAGCTTTGTCCCATCTGAGTCGGTTTCTTCTACAATTTCAGCCTCACTGGAGTCAGGTTGCTTGAGGCGGAGGTACTTGAAGTCAAACTTTTCCCAGTAGTCGGGGTGTTCTCTGTCAACTTGAGCTTTCGAGTGACAGCGATCCAGAACAGCCTTTGCAACCTCAGGCATGTGCATGATTAAAGCAATCATTGGGTGTGGATGGAAAGGAGAGGCAAGATCAAGACTCTCTTGCCATCTCTGATGTTCAATGACTGCCATTGCGCTTTTTGTGTCACGCTTTTCGATAATCAGATCAAAGAAGCTTTCTTGGGCAAAGTTGTGGGTCACTGCAACTCCCACATCAAGAGCTTGTGTGATAACATGGGGATTGCCACTTTTGACTGCCGCATGAAGAGCTGTGTTGCCTTTGTCATCTGTCCAGTCCTTCTGAAAGGGATGTGCTTCATAAACAGCTCTGGCACACTCAGCACGGCCTCTTGCACAGGCATACATGAATGGTGTCATTCCCCAGTTACACTTGTGTACCATTGCTCCTTGGCTGAGTAGTATCTCTACACAGCGGAGGTGCCCTTCTCCAGCAGCATGGTGAAGTGGTGTTGCTCCAAACATGTTGGTTTCATTCAGTAGCTTGTGGGTGTTTGGGATGTCAAGGAGGACGGAGAGGGTTCTCCAGTCACCACTGGTAGCTGCCAGATGAAGGTAGTTGTCTCCATTTGTGTCTTTGATGTTCTGTAGCTGGTGCTGAATTACAGAGATCATTGGGGAAACTAGGTCGCTAAATCCAAGCTTGAGAGCACTGTGAATGGGACAGTCTCCCTTGTTGTCAGCATCCATGACTAGTTGTGAAGCACATGGACGCTCAAGAAGGAGACTCATGATTCCCTTTCTGTTTCGAACAACAGCATGGTGAAGTGAGTTGTAGCCATGGTTATCTTTGGCAAGTGGGTTTGCCCCATGCGAAACGAGCTGACATGCCCCACAACGATTTCCAGCTATGATAGCCGAGTGTAGAGGTGTTCGGCCACTTTTGTCAGTGGACTCAATGTTAACTCCGTGCTCAAGCAAGTAAGCAATCATTTGTGGACTGTTGATTGCATGGGCGCTACGGTGAAGTGTGCTTTGGGCATATTTGTCAGTGCATTGTAGCACCTCCTTGCCATTGTGTTTGACCATGGCACAGACCATTCCAAGCTTCCCTTGGGTGCACGCAAGATGGATGGGAGGTGGTTGATCATCCTTAGCTGCAGTTGGGGAGGCTCCATGCTTGAGTAAGACGTCAACAACTTCTGGATGGCTACCATCTATTGCTGCATGCAGTGGTGTGCTGTTTTCTTCATCGAGCCAGCTAAGAACTTTCTCAGGTGGATATCCATGTGACATGCACTTTTCCATGATGAAGTCAAGAACGCGATGTGAACCTTTGCGAGCAGCAAGATGAATTGGAGTGAGATCGTCCTCATCTGCAGCACAGAGACGGAAGCCTCCTTTATTCATTTCTTTTTTGAGTAGAATAGAGTTGTGAAATATCTCACAAGCCTCTAAGTTGTCATGCTCAGCAATTACATGCAGTGGAGTACGCTTGCGATATCCAAAGACAACAAACTCTATTGGGTGCTCAAGAAAGGCAGCAATGAGCTCAGTGTTGTTACTTCGGACTGCAATGTGGAGTGGAGCATCCATTCTGTTGTTGGTAATTGTATCAGTGGCCCCACTATTGAGAAGGAGGTGCAAGGCTTCAATATGGCCTTTTTCAACAGCCACATGTAAGGCTGTGTTTCCGTGATTGTCAACTGCATCCAATTGTATCCCACTTTCAATGAGGTACTGCATAACCACCGCCTGGTTAGATTGGGTTGCGCTGTGGAGTAACGTTGAACCATCTTCGCTACACTCTTTCAGTGTCAAACCAAAAGTCTCAATAAGGGCTTTCAGCTCTTCGAGGTCACCTTCGGCAGCAAGCTCATGTGGTGGTTTCATTTCTTCGCTGGAGAAATTCTTGAACATTTCAAGGCTGATTTGCTTCTTCTCACCACGTGAACGCTTTTTCTTTCGTCTTGCATTCGTGGCAGTTGGAGTCTCATTTGACACTTCATGGAATGCTGTTGTTGCTACAGCAGCCACCTTAAAATGGCTAGTAGAGCTAGTTTCGTACGATGCCATACTGAGGGTCTTGCATATACAGACCTACAATGTAGAAGAAGACACTTAATATCTAAATTTAGTGACCCAATACACCTTGATTGAATGTGTGTAGCAGGTATTTTGCTTGCTCCAACTCAGGCCTTGAAATGAGGCTGCTATACTATTGGTATCAGATACTAAGTGGCATCTATCCTATCGACATATATACAAATCAGACAGCAATTTAACTTTGCTGAACCATGCATGAAATGACGTAAAAAAGTGAACTGTGTGTGTCCTCAACAAAGCTATAGATTACATAACTATGTCACACTGGCCAACTTGAGTGACTACACAGTCACTGCAAACTCTGGACATAATGGTTTTTCCCTCCTAACAAAAAAATGCTACTTTATTCAGACTAACCAGGCTAGGCTGAGTTTGGTTGCCCTAAACTCATAAAAGTGTACTATATTGACTCTGTGACATAAGCCACAAATTGCTAATAACTTGTTGATCAAAGCTTTGAATAATTATTAAGTGTTACATTCTTGTCATTTCATAGTGATCATAATCATATGAAAAAACACATTCACACAATGTCATAATTGTTGTTATTTTGTACTTGTCAGCAACAAGGCAGTCTTGCTTTGCAGCTGACCAAACATGGTTGAAGTGTCATCACTAAGTATGTAGGCACTGTAAAATTTTAGAAGGTAGTAAATCATTTATGTTTACATAATACTATGCATCTGTACTAGCATTTGTATGTCCAGCAGTGCCACAAGTTCATAAGCTCTTGGTATGTCAAAATTTGAGTTCAATGTTGCTGCAGTCAGTACTCATAAAAAACAAAACCCTTAACATTTGTATGCAAGCCAGTACTAGACACAGTTATGTGAAGACTAGTGTTGGTAACTACATTCCACTTTTACATGGGGGAGAAGCTACAAAAATTCACTTATAAAAACTGATTGCTTTGATGACATTCAAATTGAGCCACACATCACAAAAGTTCAAAACTGACAAACTTCAACATTAGGTAAATGTGTTCCACTCTCAGGGGGATATTAATTGCTGTGACTCAGGCTAGGACTGCAGGATTTGTGTAAATGTCCTTTAAAGGTTCTTAAAGGAGTTTGATAACATCTGGACAATAGAATTCGGTAGAATTTGGTATAAGAACAATGTGTACAGCTAGGGTAGTTTTGCAAAAATTGTCAGGGAAAAAGACTACAGTTCAGTTTGACAAGAGGTACTCTGAGCATAGTCTCGTTCCCAGACTGGATTTTTCGTGCCTCCTGACTACTCTAAGCAGGTGTGGTGTTAGGAGATGGCACATAGCCAACGTGGTTCTGTTGTATGGCAAAAATACGTCCATAAAATCCTACTCAGTTGGACACACACCACTCCTGCTGTAGACAAACTTGCTTACCGAGTACAGTGCTGCAGCACACAGAAAAATAGATCCAGCCCCACCCATAATATTACCACAACCCCATAGCAGTGAACGCTTAGTACACGCACCTTTGAGCTCGATGTACCTCAGCCTCCGAAAACGTTCGCGGTCCTGGATTCTTTGTAGCGGTATTTTGATCAAGCACTGAGGTCCAACATTTATAGCTTACTCTCTGGTATTTTGATCCGCATAACGTCATGTGATGTGTGCACGCACGTGCGTGAAGGTAGCTGTGTTGCCATACGTATTTGAGCATGCAGTCTGCAATGACTCTGCAGCACTCATTTGGTTAACACTGCTTTGAGAGGGTTCAGCGAGGGGATCACATTGTTCCAACGCGTAACTGTTTGACTGAGGAAGACATTCCAGTCACCAATAGCAAGTTACCAAATACATATACCTTGGAATCTAGGATCATTGCAAACACAGCACAAGAATTATCATTTCCATAGCATCTCATAGCTGCCAGCAACACCTACACACTCCAGTGTCATGTGTTCAGCATCACCTAAACCAGTTGACATACATACCTGTGCTCAGAGCAAAATCATATGCTTGCACATGACCTGTATGAAAAGCTGCAGTGCGTTTGGAGATATTATACTGGACAGCAGTTAGTTTGCTGCAAACTCAGCCACGCTTGATCTAAGTTACAATGTATGCCAACCAGACAAAGTTATTATTGAAAAGACCATGTGCATGTGCAATTAATTGTGGGACACAGTTTTACAAGCCAGACGCACACAATTTCAGAGGCTATGAAACAAGCTGGGTTGTGAAGGGATGTTAAAAGATCTTCCTCACCAATAATGTTTAACTTGTATGTCAAAATTCAATACTTACATAATAAAACAAACAGAACAAATCTACAATCTTACTTGTGCTTCACAAAAAACACATCTCCACACAAGGTGACAAACACATAATGGAAGGCAACATGAGAAAATGTACAGCATGTACAGGTGCCATGATTGCAGGTAATTCTGAAGTGTCATAATCGTTACTATTTCAACAATCAAAACCATTCTCTACTTGACAAAGTGTATTTGGAAAGTACAATATGATGCAAATTGAATTTAATTATTACACCAGTTTTAAAATTGTGAACTATGAGTAGCAGGTCAATTAGTTGCGTTCACGGTGAATTGTTACAAAACCAATGTACATTCAAAACAACATTCAAAATAACACTCAGAGTAGTGTGGTTTGTATACTTCCACGTGATGTTCTATTCTTTGACTCTGTGGAGTCTCGCTTACTACCCAAGGAGGTAGTTCTAGGTAGATGGGTGTTGGGGGTTGAGGTATTCTTTCCGTTTCCCTCTTTGTCCTTCTTTCTTTTCAGTGTGAACATCCCTGACATTTCTTCCTCCACGTATGGTAGAGAATCCTTGTGGGCCAAGCTCTCGTGGGATCGGGACTTTTGTTTGCTGGAGGCCTGGTTAAACACTGGCCATTTCTCTGTATCCTGGTTCATCTGGAGAAAGAAACGGTGGAAGCTATTTTATACTTTGTTGGCTTACGGACTGGTCTTCTTTGTACCAGATCATATTTAAGGAACAGTGGTCAGACCCTCCTCCCTCCCTCCTCCCTCCATCCATCCATCTATCCCACCCTCCCTTTTTCCTTCCTTCCCTCCCTCCCCCCTCACATCACCCACCCACCTCTGCTGCCATTGTTCCTTGCTTCCATGCATTCTGGAAGGCAGAGGCCAGGACGGACCGGTTTGACCGATTTCTTCTCACAGATCCTGTTTGAGAGTCCTGCAGAACTGGCCCGGAGATCACGGGACCAGCCCCAATCATCAATGACTCCCTCTCTCCAGGTGCTGCAAATGTAAATGTAACACTCATGTCATATTTGGATTCTTTCCTGTGGCTAT
The DNA here is from genome assembly GCA_949130485.1 of Agelas oroides. Taxonomy (NCBI): domain Eukaryota; kingdom Metazoa; phylum Porifera; class Demospongiae; order Agelasida; family Agelasidae; genus Agelas; species Agelas oroides. The sequence continues at coordinate 2,359,693 of OX422202.1, read as the reverse complement.
CAATTCACAACTTGTGATAACTATGCATACACAAACACAGCAACCACACAATAAGTGCTGAGTTGCAGTACCCAAATGGAAGGCAGTTGAATCTCACATCACAGGGAGTGGGTGGCCAAACTCAAGAAACTGAAAAGAGTGGCCATGAAGACCATGACAGTTAGGCTTCTCTATCCATTCTACATGCTACATGTCATCCCAGCACAGCTGATGAGGCCAGGTATTAGCCGAAACGTGTTCTACACTGTGGATGACTTTGCATAACATCTAGGCCTGCCTTTATTCAGGAAGACTTGCTTCAATGATTGTTCATGTGTATTCATCATAAGCTGTCACACTATCCTATGTTGATTATAAACTGCTGTATAGAGGGTATTCACCAAAATCGCACACATCCGTATACTAAATCTGGCGCCGCCACTGTGGAGCACAGCTTTATACATGACAGTATATGCGTAATCAATCGAAAATGAACTGGCCACACAGATGAGCTTAATGTAGCCTTTTTAACTTACAGAGTGGTGGTATTTTGCCTGATTCAACATATACTAGAAGCATTCTAAAGTGTCTTGTCGCATTCGCCGAGATTGCCATAGAAGCTACTATCTCACTGCAATCCAATGTGACGGCTATTTTGTTTTCTTTTCGTATTCTTAAAAGTAACTACTAATAGTTGCTATCTATCTGAAAATTGATCACACAATAATCATAAGCTGCTACACTATTGATTATGAACTGCTACATTGATATCTATTTAAACATTGATCCTATGCTTATCATAAGTTGCTACATACATGAGATGCTACACTGTGGCTGGTGAGACACCCCATAGGTATGTATACACACCTGGTCTAGTGAGCTTTCGTGACAGTAACATACTGATGGCCCAGTTGGAACGTCCCGACATGGCTACAACTTTAGATCAGTCTCCTAGCACTTCACCAAATACACTTGTACTCAATTTATCTTGTAACAAAATTCTGTGAGCTTTTATACTTTCAAGAATCATAAGAAGTGTGCCCGCATAATCAGTTGTAGGCCAACAAGAAGAAAGAAAAAGGCTTCATTTTGCTAAAAACATTTCCCAAATTTGACGCTTTACTTTCGTCTGAATGTGTGGTGGGAGGGTGTTAAGATAGTTCCAAGTTGGCACAGAATGATCACTATTTTTGGACTAAGACAGGAAACACGTTCAGGCTTCTCTGGTTGCTAGGGTCATGAGGGGGCAGCTGCCGAGTGTCACATGATAGCTAACTTTAGCCCTGCTCCCAGGCTCAAGAGATAGGGCCAGGTTTCAGTCACTTGTCTCATGTCTCATAATTAAGCACATTAAGCACATGGGAGGATACAAATGAGATTTTTGTAGTCACATGATCAAATTATGCGGTTTCATCATGGTACTTGAGTTTCACATGTCCAGATGGATTTGTTTGTGGTAAAAATCAAGTTGTATGCAGGGCTCCACTAGACAGCTAGGATAAGGGGACCAAAGTCGTCTTTTGTGATTTTGCCAGGTAGGTAGTCACACAAACACTCTCTCTTCATGTAAAACTGACTCTATGGCTTCTTCACACCTACTTCATTGGTTTGTTTCTCTTTAGTTGCCTCTATCAATAGTGTCCTCTCACGTGGTCACACCCTGTTTTGTGGGGTGTAGCCACATGAGACTACCTCCAAGATGGCGGCACTGCAAGGTTTGTTTTAGAATAGTCTCAACTCCAGACCCCACCTTCTTGCACAGTAGGATAGTTGATTTGGAGAGTTTTCACACTCAAGATCCAGCCATACCACTGCTAAATGTCACTAACTACCTTATGTTTGGATCCATCTATTACCAACCTTTAGCCGTACCATTTTCTGTGACCTTGAGCTGATAGGATCCTCTCATTGCGCTCTTCTTCTTAGTGGCCAGGTCCTGTGGGTTGAGTTCCTTCCCGTTTTGCTGTGGCAGACAAGAAATGCCACTGTGATACTCACAGTAAAACACTTTCTGAGATGATGTATGCCAAATCGATAGGTAGATAAGATCCCAAGTGCACTGGTCCCCTCTAGCACCCCCACCCCCCCCACTCCTCCCACCACTCTCTCCTTCCCTTTGCTCTCATATCTCTCCACCACCTTTTTCTCCCACCCGCCTCTCTAACTAGACTCGTTCCTCCTCTTCCTGACACACACGCATGTGCACACACACACACACACTCACTCACCAACATGATGACGGGTTCAGCATCAGTGGTCCTACTCTCTCTTGGCTTAGACTTTGGTGTGTTCTTGGCAAGCACGTCAAGGTTCTCGTCCTCCAGTTGCAGCCATGGCATTTCACCCTTCATGTCCTCATGGTTTTGTTGGAGTTGGATACCATGCTGTGGTGAGTGGGGAAGGAGGGAGAAAGGGAGGAAAAGGGGAGGAATAGAGGGATAGAGGGAAGAACGGAGGATTAGAGGGATTGGGGGGAGGAGGAATAGATGGAGGGCGGTGGGAGGGAGAGAGAGAGGAAGGGAGGGAGGTCAACCTGCTGTTAGACATGAGTTCACCAGGGCTGTTTATATTCTCACTTCATTCAATATCCATTGGCTACTATCTGTTTACTGACAGCTCCACATAATACTGTATCAGATTGTGACCCAGGTCACACACCAAGATAACATATCATGGATCCCATGGATTACAACTTGTACACGCAGCAGCACACACCAAGATTACATTTCATGGATCCCATGACTTGTACGGCGCAGCAGCATGTGCCATGGTTTACATGTAAACATGATAGCAAATCGGACATTCATGTGCCTATTGTCCCTGTACACATGCAGTTGCACATCTCCATACATACTTTTACTCACCTATTCTTGCCACATGCACACAGACAGACACACACACACACGCATATGTGCACATACAGAGCCCATACACACACGTCACTCATGCACACACATGAATGCACAAATACACTGCAGGTACATTTGTAGACCACACACACACACACACACACACCTTTGCTAGTCGAATACCAGTCATCCATGCGGCTAGGTCGTGTTTGGTAGGCACACAGATGTGAATGATACGCTTCTCAACCTTGGTCAGGGGACCATGTGGCTATGAGGGTGGGATGGTCAGAGTAAAAGAGTGTGAATGAGGATATGGCTATTGCAAACAGTAGTTTACACTAGAGTACTGTGAGGGTAGAAAGTGAAACCCATAGTGGAATCTCTTAATAGGATTACCAAGAGTACACCTCTTCCTGTGTGAAATTTCCAGATTTTTGCAAATTGGTCTCAGCTAGGTCGCAAAAATTCATCCATGAAATTCTAGAGCCATGTGCGAAGGCAAATGTGTAGAGCTTCAAGAATGATAGACTTTGGACTATCATGGACATAATAATGTTTTTACCACACTCTCTGCAGGCAACTAACGTGATGCTCAAGATGTGCGAAGCTTTGTTTGAACTTAGTAGTGTGGACAAACTAGCCATGCTACCAGACCCTTCAGGCTCCCTGTCCATGATGCTAGTATTGTCCTCCATAGTTCAGCTAACATGGAAGTGAGGAGCTTGCCATAAGAACAGACTACTCTTGTTGACAGCCACTACGTGCTACTGTCAGCCATTCTTAAGATGTCTCTCGCAAGAAAGCTCCTTGTGCCAATGGCAGTAGCTTTGACCACTGAGCTCACCTTTCATCACTTCACCAGGGAGAGGGCTTTTCCATCTATTAAAGACTGAAATCTTGCCTTCTGTAGAGAGGTTCCGCTACATACTTAGTGTAAAATGTCAACTGAAGATGTGATTCGTATTGATTGAGGAACATGACCCAGATAGTTGTAGCTGTCAAGAGCACATATATGTGCTCTTGAGCTGTTAATAGGACTTCACAGTGAAAACTTGATTGCTGGCTAGACTGTGTTGGTCTTTTATTGGCAACCTGATGAAGAGCAGCACAGGAAGGAGACTGGGAAGGAGGCTAAGAACTTTAGACAGGAGGAATTAAAGCTTGATTGCAACTAAAAAATGAGGAGAAGACTGGGACTATGAAGTTCTATTAACAACTATAACCACTGAAGATCTGTTTATTGCCTTACATTTCAAGTGTACATGAGCCTGAAGGAGGTCAAGGTTAACATTACTCACCACGAGGGAGAAGCAGTTATTACTGGGAGCACGGTAGAACTTCTTGTACTGATTGCCAGTGAAACACTCCACGTCCTTCCACTCCACCACACGCACTATGTCCTTGCTCGACTAGTAGCGTGAGGAAGGGTTGGGAAAGAGGGGTGAGGGGCGGAGGGGTGAGAAGAGGAGAAAGAAGTGAGGGAGGAGGATACAGGAAGGAGAGAGGGGAGGGGGAGTGATGAGAAACAAATGCATAATGGGAAGGGAGGAAAGTGAGATGAAGAGAGAGGCAGAGGAGAGAGAAGGAGGATAAGGAGCCAGTTGGTAACAAGATGAGGAGAGCCCTCGAACAAGCAAGCAATAACCCTGTTGTGAACACAACCAATCGGAGGGAGAGCAGCTGCCTCACCAGTGACTTCCCGCTCTTGGAGTAGTAGAGTCCAGAGGCCCTCAGCACAAAGAGGTGCTTCTTCCAGGTGCTCTTCTTGCCATCACGGATGAGCAGTTCTCCCTCTAACTTTGGGAGAATTTTGCTTTTGAACAGTTCCTAAAGAGGGTGGTGATGATGACGGAAGGTGAAATGGAATGAAATGTCAGCTGCTACTTATTAATAACTGATTACATGGGTTCCCTACTACACCGATTTGCATAATCTTTGAAAATTGAATCGCAAACAGCTGAGCGGAAGTGGTTAATTACGGCACGGGCATTGCGCAATGGCAGGACGCGTGTACTTCTGGCGGTACAGTGATGTGTACCTCTGCAGTCAATCATGGGTTCGGAGTCCCGTCTACCTTATTGCGGTATGATTCGGGGTTATGCCTGTGGCACCCTCTTTCTTTGTACCATGCTCCTGTCACCCATATTCAGGTTAGCCGCGTGCCTAGTAGAATCAGAGTCTGATTCAGAGTGTGGGCCTGGTCTTTTGCAATGTAAGCTTAAAGTTGCATATCAGGAAACTCATACCCTCCGGTACTCGAAGGTGGAACACCGTAGTGGTAGTACCAGGGCCTGTAGGGGTCCATTGGTATCTCGAAGAAAAAAAAAACACTCCTGGTTGTCGTTCTCCTGACAATCAGCGTGGGATCAAACAATCTAGCAGACTACGTAGGGCGGGAAAGCGCGGGAAAGCCTACCGCAAATTAACCACTTCCGCCAAAGTTTGTGAATTCAATTTTTCAAGGACTATGCAAACCGGTGTAACAACTTAAAAACTTGAGTTGCATCATTGCTATGTTGGATAAGTTTCTTCCATTCTCAAAGTTCAGAACATCTTCTGAGAAGCAGACATTCATGCCCCTCCCACCCCAGCCACACACACACACACACCTTGAGGATGATGTTCTTCTTCTGCTCCTCTGTAAAGGAGGATCTGCTCGGATTTACACTGGAGTAAGAGTGGGATGCCGGCATCAGCATCTGAGAGGGGGTGGGGAGGAGGAGGAGTTGGAAGGAGAAAGTTGGGGAGGGAAACAGGAGGTAAGGAAAAAGGAGGAGAGGAAGAGGAGAGGGGGGAGGGGAGAGTGGAAGGGAGAGAAAAAAAGGGGGGTGGAAGTAGTTATCTCATAAGTCTGAGAAGATAATCATCTGTGGGTATGGCTGACTGGTTTAATTTCTGCACCTGAGGTCTCTTGAGGAGGTAGTACTTCTCTGGGTTGTTCTTGAAGAGGACATGATTGTTGTGTCCCCTTGGCCAGTGCGTCAGACAGTCCAGGACTTTCTCATGGTCTTCCAGGACCCGCTCTGTGAGGGTGAGGAGGAGGCATGACAGGTGAATATACTTATGTTGCAACGAGAGGAAAGGAAAGGCTTTTAGCAGGTAGTCAGTACATGCGTGTGCTACATGTAAGTAACCCAGCCTCATTCCAATGAATGTATGTGCAGATTTCGACTCAAATTTACTTCCCTAAATCCACTCTTTCTTGATAGGTGGCTGGAAATGTGGGAATGTAACTAAGTTATTTGTTGGATGTCACCCATAGCAACTCACTGCCACATCCATTTTGTGTTATTCAAAGATTCGGTTGCTAAGCAACATCCAACAAGAGAACTTGGCACACAAGTTTCTGTTGGCTATTGAGGAACTCTGTTACATTTCAGCTGATAACTAATCCCCAAAGACTGGGAATGTCTAATGCTGGGTACAAGGGCACATCTTCCTTAGACAAATGATCTCAGGCTAGGGTTGTCCCCAGGTTTCTTCTCAGCCCTTTTGGCGACTGAAAACCCGGGGAGGACCCTGAGAACAGGTATTTCAGGCTACATCCCACTCACGCACTACTACATCCAGCTTTCAACCTAGGTTTCCTGTTCTAGACTTTGTTGGGCAACTTTGGAGAAAAATCAGAATTTTTTTCTCAAGCTGCCACACAAAAACTGGAATAGAAAGCCTGGGTTCGAGGCCCACCCATGCAGTACCATACCTAGGTGGAGATCTGGGTTCGAGGTCCACCCATGCACTACCTACCTAGGTGCAGATCTGGGTTCGAGGTCCACCCATGCAGTACCATACCTAGGTGCAGATCTGGGTTCGAGGTCCACCCATGCACTACCTACCTAGGTGCAGAGCTGGGTTTGAGGTCCACCCTTGCACTACCTACCTAGGTGCAGAGCTGGGTTTGAGGTCCACCCTTGCACTACCTACCTAGGTGCAGAGCTGGGTTCGAGGTCCACCCTTGCACTACCTACCTAGGTGCAGATCTGGGTTCGAGGTCCACCCATGCACTACCTACCTAGGTGCAGAGCTGGGTTCGAGGTCCACCCATGCACTACCTACCTAGGTGCAGATCTGTGAGTATCTCAACCAGAGTCCAGTTTGGTCCGAGATCTTGGTGATTTCTCTCGGCCAGCAGCACACAGACGTCTCTCGCATTCATGCTCTCATGGATAGCCACCATTTTTGTGCTTCCGTCAACATTGTGCACTTTTAATACCATCTGAGAGAGGGAGGGAGGGATGGAGGGAGGAGGGAGGGAGGGATGGAGGGAGGAGGGAGAGAGGGAGAGAGGGAGGGAGGGAGGGAGGAGGAGGAGGAGGGAGGCAGGAGGGAGGGAGGGAGGGAGGGAAGAGGGAGAGACAGAGAGGGAGAGAGAGAGTCACTGTGTATAGTTGAAGTGTGGTACAAGGTGAATGAGTGCACAAAATATTCAGCTGTGTGTGGTATGTAACCTTTTGCACAGATGCCTCTTTCAGTTTCATCATGGCAATCTTCAGTTTCTCGTTCTTTAACTTCTGTACTTGCTGCTCCTGTGTGGGTGTATGGTAGTGGAGGTGGAGGGAGGGAGGGAGGGAGTGTGGTAGTGGAGGTGGAGGGAGGGAGGGAGGGCGTATGGTAGTGGAGGTGGAGGGAGGGAGGGTAGGCATGTGAGTGTGGAGGTAGAGGGAGGGAGGAAGTGTGGTAGTGGAGGGAGGGAGTGTGGTAGTGGAGATGGAGGGTGTGGTAGTGGAGGTGGAGGGAGGGAGTGTGGTAGTGGAGGTGGAGGGAGGGAGGTTAGACATGTGAGTGTGTGTGGAGTGTGCAATGTGCAACAGAAACGTGTGTGAGTGGCTAAGATGGATCAAGTGGAGCTAGCAGTGAATGTAACTCTGCCTACGTCAACTACATGCGCTATGTACATACAAAACTTACAGGTGTTAGTGATTCCTCAATTTTCAACCGCTCAGCAAAGGCGTCAAGTTCTTTCTGCACAGCTTTCTGTGCAAATAGCAAACATTCCAAATAATGCACATCATTAGCTTACTGCGATTCAATTCCTGTTCTTATTAACCCCCCACACATCACGGCCAGAACAAAGTTGACTGTAATGCTTTGATCAGACTACCAGCAAAGATTGGTATGGTCTGATTGAAACAATGATCAAAATGTTGCATGACCAACATACACCTGATCAAAATATGCAGTTTGCTAAATCGGCATATACATGTATCTGACTGCAATCATGTTTGTTCTAGTTACATGTGTACGTCCAGCAAAACAGTGATAGGTGCAATGTTCCTCATCTAATACACCACTGAGATTTATACTCACATGAGTGGGCGACTGTATCGGCTCTGTGAGGGTGCTCTGAGAGGTGGAGATGTCACCAGGTCTGGAGGTCTTCCGGACACTGCTATTGCGGGAATTGTGTCGCGGGAGGGTGGATTGTCGTACCATTGAGGCACGAGAGTTTTGGCGCAGGATTGCAGGAGTGTCAGCTTGGAAGATGTCAGAGGGTTCCTTTTCTTCAAACTGGGGCGCGTCTGGCAAGTCCTCTTTAGGAGAACCTGCGGACATATGGTAATAACTCAGTAAGTGAGTACATGCATGTGTATATGGTTACAAAATATATCATCGTGGTAATATGGACAGACTCAGCACAACACAAGAGTAGTTGGGCAGTGAAGACTTAAAACTCTACTCAATTTTGGGCAACTAGCCATTCAAGGGTAGCCCCTGTTTGATTCAACATGGGTGCAGTTACAATCGTGTTTGATTTGACGCCATTGCTGCCGTACTTTCATGCAAGGTGGAAAACAAATAGGAAGATTATGTGGTGAGTCTATTCTACAAGCTTGCTTTGAATATGTATTTATGAATGTTCCAGAGAGATGTTTAACCTACGTACATGTACAAGAAAGGAATGCTACCTGTAAAAGCATTGTTAGAACTGTGAGCTCAGTGCAGTTCATGAACTGTCTGTTTCGCCTTCCCAAATGGCAGTTATGTCGTTTCACCTTTTCAAAAACATGGGATCTACTTGTGTTGCTCAGCATTTCTACCTTACCTTTGTTTTGTTCAGCAGAGTATGTTGCCGTTGAAAGGGAGCGGGAGGGATCGAGAATGATGTTCTTAGAAGCCTGCAGGCTCTCCATGAACTGGACAAAGTCTTCACTAGAGACCATTCCACTCTCCAACTGTTTACCTCCATTGCCACCCTTCATCATCTTAGTAGGACTGTGTGTGGGACAGAGGAGAGGAGAGGAGAGGAGAGGAGAGGAGAGGAGAGGAGAGGAGAGGAGAGGAGAGGAGAGGAGAGGAGAGGAGAGGAGAGGAGAGGAGAGGGGAGGGGAGGGGAGGGGAGGAGAGGGGAGGAGAGGAGAGGAGAGGAGAGGAGAGGGGAGGGAAGGGGAGGGGAGGAGAGGGGGGAGGAGAGGGGAGGAGAGGGGAGGGGAGGGGAGGGGAGGGGAGGGAAGAGAAGGAGAGGAGAAGAGAGGAGAGGAGAGGAGAGGGGAGGAGGAGAGGGGAGGGGAGAGGAGGAGAGGAGATCAAAGATAGTCATGATGGCATAATCTACTAGGTGTACGCATGTGCAGAGTAAGCCTTGCACATACAAGGCACATATATAGTCGTGGTCAAAGACTGAGGAGGACAGAGCTCAAGGCACATATATAGGCGTGGTCAAAGGCTGCGGAGGACAGAGCTCAAGGCATGAATGAAGAGTGGCAAAGTGTGCTTTGAGGAGTATGCAGACATTAGTGAGGTGTTGCAGCCTGGATTCCCAAGCATGACGGATATTAGCACGTAACTATGTAACCAACCAAGAACAGATTAGTAGCCTCACGCTAAGGCAGTTGGCAACTATAGACCTATAATATGTAGAGATCTAGATTAGCTCTGTGGAACAGCATAAGGCCTAGCTTCATACACAGGCCTCCTCCCTATGCACACCAGGCCAGGAGACAAGGAGTCTGACTACACACTTTGTTCTGTTACCTAAGTGATGAAGGTCCCCCAAAGTCGATGGTATCCCTGCCCCCCCCAGTTGCCGTAGTGCTGGCAGTGCTGTTGGCTAGCTGGGTCTTTGTGTCCTCCTCCAGCTGGCAGAGGTCTGCTAGAAGAGCATCCAGGTCCGGGTCATCGGCATCTGAGATAGGGAGGAAGACAACTATGAGTGCACAGACAACATACCAACTTGCTGACGTTGGGCTAAGATTAATACAAGGGCTTTCACTTCCTGTCTAGATGCTGATTACAACCCTCTGATTGGTCAAACATTATGGTCTATATACATTGTACATGTACTGTACACGTGTAGTTGCTTGCTATGTCGGAAGTGTGTTCAGGTCAAGAGCTGTGTGTATGTGGCAAAATGATACTCTATGTAGCAACTGACATTGGGCGATAAAATGTTAATACAAGGGCTTTCACTTCCTGTCTAGATGCTGATTGCAACCCTCTGATTGGTCAAACATTATGATGTATATGCAGGTACAGTACATTTGTAGTAGCCTGCTTGCTATGTCGAAGTGTGTTCAGGCCAAGAGCTGTATGTCTGTGGTCAAAGGACACTCTATTTAGTCCCCACCAGATCTTCTGAGACCAACAACAGTACTTGAAATAGGGGATTTATCGACACACTCTACTTCCACAAAATATCATCTTTGGGATGTTATGAGTGTCATAGCTCGTACCCGACACACCCTAATCTCATACACAAGCTATATATAGCTATGTAGGTACGTGCATGAGGCCATGCCCTCATGCCATATCCGTTTGTTATTTGGCCACTAGAATAATAGTGAAAGCCTGCATAGCCAAATTTCTCTCCATTGATGCTCACAAAAAAGCATGGTGAACAAATAGCCGCCCATTAACTGTGTGGTCAGCACCATACCGGGGTTTCATCCACAAGCTAGGTACGTGTAGTACGTATGAATCTTAGGTCAACAATGACTAGTGAGGCTCTAATTTAGGTTAATTTGTTCAAACTGTGACAGATATTGGTATTAAAACTGCTCAGAAGAATTAAAAGACATGCATAATTCGCTTGTTAATAATTCCTCAGAAGTGCATAAGATTTCACTCAAAACCCTGTGCAATACAAATTTCGGAGCCCTATGTTTACAAGGTAAAATTAACAATTAAAATTACAACCTTCTGTTGGCAGTGGTAACAAATTGCACTACTAAATCGTACCTTAGCGTATACAAGTGTACATAATCATTTATCCAGGGAACATGTTTTATGGAGAGTAGACATAGCCTTCAACAAGCCATTTCAGTTTTTTAAGTGGTATAGTCATGGTCACTGCATTTTCTTTAGACTTGTAAGCTCCAGGAAGGTGGGGGAAGTTTAGTAAGCCCCCCTCTCCCTAGAGACTTTCATTTCAGCTTGAGAGCCTTCACCAGCTGCTTAGCTGAAGCTTATGAGTGCTGCAAAACGACCCGTAAGCTCCTGGCTGACACAAGTGAGCCAATTTCAGTTGAAAATCTGTATGGTATGCTCATTAGTCTACCAAGCCAGACCATCTCTCACCGTCTGGCTTGATAGACTAATGTTCCATAAAATTTGTACCCTGAATAAGTGCTACGAGCCTATATGACAATATCAAACATTCATCTGCGTAGATCTATCTGTCAGCTGTATGGGCGTCTACACAGTGTCCATTGATGAACACAATAGATCAGCTTGTTCACAGCACACACATAATAGCCATGTTTCCTCGCAGTTTTTCGTACTGTAAGCTGAGAGGAAAGCCTGGTAACAAGTTTATAGTTTCCGTATCTGTAGGATAGCCTGGGCACTCATGGTACATAGCTACATGTACTTGTGACTAACCTCCATCGTAGAGAGCTGCAAAGGCAGCCTTGATGGATGCGAGGGAAGTGAAAAGAGCAGTTTGAACATCACCATTGCACCCACACTCACCCATGAATGTAAGGGTTCAAAGTTCAAACTAAGCACAATAAAACTAGGCAACAGCACTTGCTAATACCAAACAGTTCTTGAGCATACACACTGTAGTGGGCATGCATAGAGCTCTAACTTAACAAAAGTTGTACCTGAACCACGACAGCAGTTTTATAGCCACCAATCAACAAAGGATGTACAATGACATAGCCAATCAGTTCCATGAAAGAGAGCCTGGCTAGCATCCAACACTGCACAAAAGGTGATTAAGCCTTCGGCCATAGTGTGAACACCATAGTGCGAACAACGAAAACACGATATGACAGCGATGGTGTCATATGATCAACAAGAACACTATATAACAGTGAGAGTGTTTCACCAACAGCTCACTACCATATATGGCATGGTAAGGTAGATGTACTAGCTGTATGGACATGCAGGTACATGTACATGTAAACAACTAGTACACATAAAGAATTGGGACATGCCCCGCCCCCCTCCTCCCCAAAACTTCAGTAGCCATGGCAATCACTCGCAGGAGTGCTGACTATGCCCCTCCAATGTTGGTGCAGGCACACAAAGTCCCACCTGTACCTTGGTGGAATTAGGTACAGCCAGTGGTCTTGTCCTTCCTCAGTGTAAGCTAGGTCCCCACTTGGGACTGTGTAGGGTGCCAAGTGGAGAACGCAACTTTCTCTAGTGGTAACCAGAGGGATTTAAACCTGTGATCTTTTGACTAACACACTAACCACTTGGCCACACAGTCACCACCATCCCCCTTCCCCCAACACACACACACACACACACGCACACACACACACACTCAAGTTTCACCCACGAAAGTTGTCATGGCTTTCAAACAGAGGACCTTCACGAACTGAAACAGACGTACAGTGACATTACACACACTCAGAATGTATTGATACTGACCTTCAATGGCTTTCATTGAGAGTCTCCAACTAGCCACTTGAGCCTGTGTGTGTGTGTGTGTGTGTGTGTGTGTGTGTGTGTGTGTGTGTGTGTGTGTGTGTGTGTGTGTGTGTGTGTGTGTGTGTGTGTGTGTGTGTGTGTGTGTGTGTGTGTGTGTGTGTGTGTGTGTGTGTGTGTGTGTGTGTGTGTGGTGGCCCGGAGCAAAACAAAGGGCAGTTTATAGGAAGATTCAGTATTTTTCAGAAGAAGCTCTTACCATCTTCAGCTCGGTCCTTGATGTTCTTCTCCTGATCACTGGCTTCTCCTCTTTGTCCTTGTCCTCCACTTGCACTTGAGGCTGCTCTGGAGGCACACGCTGGACTGGTGTGGCCACCTCCTCTTCCACAGGGGGTGGGGCATCACTGGTAGTTGTGGCAACAGCGGGTTCAGAGGGAACTGGAAGCTGTCAAAGAAAGAGAGAGGAGAGGTGGGAGGGGGAGGGGGAGGGAGGGGAAGAGGAGGAGGGAAGGGGAGAATAAAGAAAGGGAGAGAAGGAGGAAGGGAGTGATGGAGGAAGGGAGGGAAAGAGGGAGAAAGAACTGCTTTCAAATGGTATTTGGCAAGTACAGATTTTTCCCACTTTCCCCACTTCTCCTCCATCCTATTTGCTAAGGTTCGGAATGTTAGTTCACAAATAACTCAATTCAGTCCCTGCCAAAAATAAGTTAGTTCCTTTAGAAGCCTGTGAATCAGACAGCCACAGAACCCACTGTCAACACAATTAGCATACATTCCAGCACAAATGAAATTATGCGGATACCCCTGGAATCGAGATATCCGGAGAGATTTACATCATCATTGTTCAAACAGTAAAAGTATCCCCCTCAAATGTTGTGTGTGCTGCAAGCAACCAAAACGGGAACCAGGCTATGAAACAGCTACACCATCGTGTACGGATAGACGTCTTTACCACCAGAGACAGGGAGGGGACGTACAAGTTCTTAGTCTGTCGAGCTAGACTGTCTCTCTCGCCTCTGGAAGGTGACATCAGAGAGAAGGTGTAAGCATGATAGAAAAACTAAAGCAATAACTTGGAAGGTAAATTGGGAGGTGGTATCCAAATCTGATGAAAGAAACCAATTCTTCATAGCTGGCTGGTGGAGTACAGATGAATGCAATTGAGTCTTTGTGCTAACAGTTTACTCCCTGTATGGACATGGATTGTGGCATGCAGTGTGCCCAGGCCGATCATTAATAACATTTCTCCTACGAACAGTCTAGGTACGAGGCTAGGATTGTGGCATGCAGTGTGCCCAGGGCATTCATTAATAACGTTTCTCCTACGAACGGTCTAGGTACGAGGCTAGGATTGTGGCATGCAGTGTATCCACACTGTGCCTCATTCCCAGGCTCCCCCGCTCCGGAACAAGGCTATACTGTGCTACAACCAATAGTAACATGATATTATGCAATGTACAAGGCAGGTGTACCCGGTCACCACTGCTCATGAAGCACTTCAGATAGTGCATACTTTGGCCCTATCCATAGCCATAAGTAGCTACGCCTTTATGTGTCATTTGTAATGAAGCAGTTTTCATATAGACCCAGTGTTACAGTAGTCATGGCCTAGTTGGGGCCAAATAAGATTACTGTTGGTGTTTTGGACATAATTTCACTAAGGTCTAGCCATAATATAATACTTATCTACTTACTGAACCAGTTTCAAACATCAAGTACTTGTAGGAGTAAATACTAATATAGGGCTTCAGAGAAGATGATCGATGGAAGGGACTCTATAACCTGCACTTAACTGTAGGTGACTTTATCATACCTTCTCTGAGTCTAACCCATTACCTAGGCAACATTTAAGAATGTTGCTCATATCTGTCTTCAACAGTGGTATTGCCTAGGTAACAGGTTATATGTTTCTCTAGCTCCTCCGTGGGGGGTGGTCTTGCGCATTGGTGTCGGTACGCCAGCAAGGGATACATCAAATGTAACCATTGCAAAAAGCATTGGGAAGCCTTGAGCAGTTGGTAGATGAATATATACAAGACTATATATTGCCAGGTGAATATTTAAACACCCGGTGGAGGCCTGTAAACATCAAAGTTTTCGTTGCATTTTTATTCATACATGGTCTCATGAATATTCTGAAGACGAGACAGCACCAAGTAGCCAGCTACAGAAAACTGAGGGTTAGTCAACCACGCCTAGCATTGTTTTTTTAAAACCAGATCCAAAAAATGGTATATCTGAGAATGAGGACTGGAAGCAGGGTCTGGAAACAAGACTGCAGGGTCTGGAAACAAGGCTGCAGGGCCTGGAGACAAGGCTGCAGGGTCTGGAAACAAGGCTGCAGGGTCTGGAAACAAGGCTGCAGGGCCTGGAAACAAGGCTGCAGGGTCTGGAAACAAGGCTGTAGGGCCTGGAGACAAGGCTGCAGGGTCTGGAAACAAGACTGCAGGGTCTGGAAACAAGGCTGCAGGGCCTGGAAACAAGGCTGTAGGGCCTGGAGACAAGGCTGCAGGGTCTGGAAACAAGACTGCAGGGTCTGGAAACAAGGCTGCAGGGTCTGGAGACCAGACTGAAGGGTTTGGAGACAAGCCTGCAGGGCCTAACAAGATAACAGTTGGCTTACAGTCTGATTACAGTCTGGAACAAAACAGAGTCTGCACCTGTAAACAACATGGTTGTAGTCTGGGAACAACCCTGCAGGTCTGGAAACAAGACTGGAAACAAGACTATAGGGTCTGGAAACCTAATTACAGCCTGGCAACAAGATTGTCCAGTCTGGAAATCTAATTACAGCCTGGCAACAAGATTGTAGGGTCTGGCAACAAGATGACCTTACAGTCTGACTGCCCTCTTGACACAAGAGGACTACAGGTAAGGCTATATAATACACTGGCAACAATCTGTTGAAGAAATTGGATACGCTTGACAAGAAACAATGTCAACAATGCAGTGTTTACATGCCAGCCAGCCAGAAGGTTCAACTTTGGTGAACCTTAAATAAGTTACCAATGATGTGGGCTATAGGAATGGTTCTTGAACCCTTTGTTTCAAAACAAGGCGTGTGCATACACTCCAATAGATACCTAGTACATTTGGCATCTTGCATATGTCTCGGATAACTACTGCAGCCTGTGAAGCTAATGAGCGAATAATTGCCGAATAGGAGATGAGATGGCTGTCTCTGTTGAATCATTTGTACGTGTGCATGGGTGTAAGTTTTGTGAGCAATGCTACAGGAATGCAAACAGTCCCGTGGGCATGGCATTGCAACCTATATCAGAAATGGGTAGATTTTTTTGCCAAACTTGGTGGTGTGTTGTATTGCGGCAAAATCATTTGATCAGTACTGAAACTCTGTGCACCAACGTGTGGCACTTGGTACCCCCTTGGAGAATTTTGCTTCTTGGATATGCTTTACTGAGAGGCCAGAGCTACACACCATATTTTAAATCTCATGTCTACAATTTACTTGTAGCTGGAGATATGCTGTAAATACTGTCAAAACTTAATGGATGCATGTAAACTGTAAGCGCACTGATTTTTTGCTACCGTATGTGGTGAATGAGCAGTGGAGTGAAGACAAGGAGGGTGAGGAGAGTACACACTACCAGAGAGACGGCGGTGATTAGGGAGCAGCAACACAGAAAGTGGCAACAAGAAACGAGCAAAGGTGGGAGGTTCGCAGACAGTGAGTAAGACAAGGAAATGAGAGTGGTTTCCAAAGGCTGGGTGATCAGAGAGAACCGTTCATTGAGCAGTGTGCTTTGGTTGTACTATTACACATAACATTAAGATTTCGTGGATTTCAGGCTCGAGTGGTATCAAAGGGCAAAGATATATGTCTAGCTTTATAGCGTATAACTCAATGCCCTCCAATACTGCCAGACACCAGAGGTCACTAGCAACAAAGGTAGTGATACGTTTGGATTTACTACAGCTGTATAATGAATCTCCATGGGATGTGGTTGTCACAATACAATGGCACTGTTTACAGTTACTACAACCAACAACGAAGCCAGACAGCTTGGAGCTACTACTCCTCCAGTACCCACAAGAACGTTTATTATTCACTAAGCTAGTAAATACACTTACAGATATTCATTTAATGTTGCATGCTGTAATATGCACTTGCGTTACCATAGGAATTTTAATCAATCACCATCTCAGGAGGTGAACCAACAGTCCTGTTCCCAGACCCTCAGTGAGATCCCCAGTCTGTGATTGTATGTACAACACTGAGAGTCTGAGGATGAGACCAGTGATCAAGCAACCCCCAAGTTCCAGAAGGCAAGGTAAGTCACAAAAGACATTTTAGAAAAGCCAGACTGTTCCATAAACTACTTTGTCTACAGGACCCCACACATACAAATAATAGCCAAATAGAAGCTGTTCAACACCGACCTTCACAACGCCAGCAACCATCACCTAGTCATGACTTGGGGCTTTTTCAGCAAGGTCAAGAGTTTCCACAGACAAAGACTGGAGCAGAACCATGTCAAGTTCTGCAAGACAAACCATCCAGCAACCTCTCCAGAGGCCTTCAGCTACAAAAAGGCAGGCTACGCAGTCTGTAGCTACAAAGAGGCAGGCTATATTCAGTCCACTGCTCTACAGCCGCTGGCCACTAGCAGAGAGAATCAGGCTCTTGCTAGAGACTCAGGAGGTTTGAGTTTTTAATACTATCTCTATGCGCATGCACAGGTCTGTCAGTTGGTATGAATTGGAGGAGTTTCGTAAGGGAGTCAATTGAGCAGCAAATGGGTTTAGGGTCTTGGTGAAGACCAGTGGGGCACACACTAGGCCAAACAGTAGGCATTTCTCCCAAGCCTTCACTAAACAGACAAGGTTGGTATTTAGTCAGGCTGCTGCAGATTTGTCAAAAACCCTATGCATCCATCATGACTTTGACCACAGAATGTTTCATATAGTTCGTAGTCATGATTCTCGTTTTTGGAACAGATTTTTTGCTACCAATGTGACATCAGGTTCTGCCACCTCAGTCACAATCTGATCCATGTGACATGATGATAAATAAAGGTACTAGTTGGGGGTAAACGCAGACCATAGTTGTATATGAGGCTAAAGCACATGGTCATTGTTGAGAGGCACAAGTACATAGTAGAGACCTTGAACAGTAGGTCCCGTTATACATCAGTAAAGTTGCAGAAGAACATTAGTCAAAGTCCTTCTGCACTAGTTGCCGAGTGCATTAGCACGAGGCTCTGAATGAGGGATCTATTCTCGAGATGTGCGTATGAACGTACATATGTGTCGGTCATGCTTAGGAATGTCAATTTGAGGTCACGCTAGGAATGTCAATTTGCGCTCACGCCCAGGCCCAGGAACTCAGGCGTCACTTGATACGTGCATTACACGACAACATCGAATGACGTTTCTTGGCGACGGAGGACGGGGAGGACAGCATGACTGGCCCTTCGCAACGTACATATTTTGCGGAGTCAAGTGCATAAAACGAGTGCTGAACGCAGCCAACGGCTGGCGACTCTGAGAAAAAAAAGCAAAGAATTTTGACAGTCCACCGTAGAAGCCAAGAGAGTGACAGGGGAACAAGAGCTCAAAAGTAGAAAGCACGTATTGGAGATTCTTCACAAGGCAGGTATTTAGGCTCACTCTTCACGTTACCATTGTTTTGTACTGTTCTTTGGGCTCCCACTAACGAGCAACGCCTGACATCTGCGCCATGCGCATAGACACTGGCACTTGGTGCGGCATGAGGCATCATACGCATGCATAGTCCTAGTAAGCTCTACTTAGTCTATCAAGACTGTTTCTCTCACTTGCTGGAAGTTGGTAACGGGACGCTTTACCTAGTGGGTGAAGCCATGTGGTGAAGAGCAGACCGCAAGAAGCAGTCAGGCTTCTTACCACTAAGTTTCCAACCGGTTGTGGGCAAGCAGAAGGAAGGTAGTTGCTAGTGGACAATGAAGCTTTGGTTTGATGGCTGCCGAAAGTGGTAGGAAATCACTTGCAAAAGACATTTATATTTCTTCTCGGAGCCTGTTGACATTACGCTGATGCACAGCAAGCTGCACATAAGACACGCAGATGTCCAAATGTACCTGTCACAACAACAACCCAACAGTTATTTATAATTGTGACCTGCAGCGAAACACACATATCCATGGGAACATTCCCAGTTTACGCAAACACTGCCTCACTTTCAAGATGCAGCTAGGCGAAAATCAACACGAGTAAACTTCACAAGTGTTGTAAACACTGTTCAGAACTTTTATCGACATCTGCCTGCTCACACAGACCTTTGTAACAAAATGGGAAGACAGTATATAGAGCATCTGTAGAGTTTCATGTAAGGGGAACAATCTGCTGGAAAATCTAAGATCCAGAGTTGTTTATTATTTGACAGTAACATGACTGTCACAATGGTACGACTCACTTCTCTTGCCAGGGTGCACATTGCATAAAGTATGAAACCCTTTGAACTATTCAACAAAGAGCTAGTTTAAACACACCTGGCAAACACACACGCAGCTGCTATGCTAGGCTGTAACTAAGTCTAATTGGCCCTTTCTGCTGCTACATTGCAGATCATGCTCCAGGTGGAACAACCCTGCCACACAACACCATAACATCTTACACGTAGCCTCTCTCTCTCCAGGACCCACCCCAGCTAATGATGCTGGCAGTACCAAACAGGGGAAGGCTTAGTTGGTAAAACTTGTCATGGGCATAGACATCATGTCTCCAGACATCAACTGGATATTCACTACTATGTATTCCACCAGGCCTCCCAGTACTGACAAGTGGCAAGAGCTAGTGCCAAAGTGTAGGTGTGAGTGTAAATCTTAAATTTAATACCGCAAGCAACAAAAGCTACAGCCATGGGCTGGGAAAGAGGCTAGACTTCCAAGCTGTGATGGAGGCCTAGGTACAAGAGACTAGAAGACAGGGCTAGACTTCCAAGCTATGGAAGATGAGGCTAGACTTCCAAGCTGTGATGGAGGCCTAGGTACAAGAGACTAGAAGACGGGGCTAGACTTCCAAGCTATGGAAGATGAGGCTAGACTTCCAAGCTGTGATGGAGGCCTAGGTACAAGAGACTAGAAGACGGGGCTAGACTTCCAAGCTATGGAAGATGAGGCTAGACTTCCAAGCTGTGATGGAGGCCTAGGTACAAGAGACTAGAAGACAGGGCTAGACTTCCAAGCTATGGAAGATGAGGCTAGACTTCCAAGCTGTGATGGAGGCCTAGGTACAAGAGACTAGAAGACGGGGCTAGACTTCCAAGCTATGGAAGATGAGGCTAGACTTCCAAGCTGTGATGGAGGCCTAGGTACAAGAGACTAGAAGACGGGGCTAGACTTCCAAGCTATGGAAGATGAGGCTAGACTTCCAAGCTGTGATGGAGGCCTAGGTACAAGACTAGACACATCCACAAAACATGGCTGTGTGTGACACATACTCGTTATTCAGAGAAAGGAATTGGCAGTGGGTAAATCTGTACAACACCTAGGCCTGCCTTGTAACCAGGAGGAGTGGTCAGAAGTGGTGTGACTGGTAAAGCTAGAGTGCCTTAACACTTTTTGAAAAATTGGTATCTGCATTATTCGGGTTATGACTGAATTTTACAACAGAACTGATGGTCATGTGAATAATTGTGGTCAACTAGTGTGAAAGCCTTCAGGTGTCTATACAAGCCATATGTATAGACTATCATGTAAGTAGCTAGCCTCTTACGCTGCATTCTAGGAGCTCACTTGATATCCCACCCCAGCTGTATCTGGAACATTGCTCATGTGTAATTACAGAAATGCCCATTTTCTCAATTCTTCAAAGCAGAGAAGTGTGTCTACCATTCAAGGGGAAAATGTGACGACTGTTTTGGGAAGTACCTACCAAGCACCACAGCATATCAGCTTTGTCTAGTGCATGGGGAAGTCTCGAGGTGGGTTAACCTATATTTCCCAGAGTAAATTAATCACTTGAGAAAGATCTTAGCCCAGCCAAATTACTGGAAGTTCAAATAGGTTCCAACTTGGACTTAAAACCTCTCTGGGCTTACCATGACAGGCCCTTTGGCTTAAAATTCAGCTTAGGAAATTAGCAACCCACTTTGGTGGATTATGTAGCACTGAACTCTCAGTTGACATTGTAGGTTCTGTGGATATCTTGGGGGTGTCAAATATACAGTACCATAAACAGCTGTTGCAGTGTGATTTTTTTAGTTCCATATTCAAACATTGCATACTAGTACTATATGCAGTACAGCACTGGTGAATGTTGTCATGGTGACTCCAGTGGCAACAACAACCTGTTTCATGTTGTTGTCATGGAAACAACATCACTGGGTTACTTAGACTTTCACATGTCCTGATGAGAAATTGAGTATTTTACCAGTTATGTATTTTGATTGCATCGTCATGGTCAAGGTGTTGTATTGACTGTCCCATGTCATATGTTATAGACATGTAGACATGTATACATGTAGAGAATACACCATGTCTGAAATCAGATATGGTACAAGTGCCTTATACTCCTGAGGGTTTATTGTTTTAAAGGTACTCTGACTCATAACTGAGAGACTTTCTGGCTGTACTAGTAACTTGAGGAGGTACTTTTAACGCCTGGATGACACCATGCAATTAAAAACCAAACAGTTGAGTAACTGACCCCCAGCTACAGAGTGCAAAGGTTAAATATAACACTGTAGATGGAAATGGCTTCCATCAGTAAATGATTATTGTATCAAACCTAGTCTCGTTCCCAGACTCTTGGTATACATACACCAGAAGGAGATTACTAGAAAATGTAGAACATGTGGGGGCGAGCCTGAGCAAGCTGATACAGGATATTATGTCACTGATGAGTGATGTAATACATCAAGTTAATCATCCTCCTACATGCACATCCATTTACCATTCACAGGGGGCTTTGAAAGTGTTTTTGCTCGCTGGTTTACTAATTTGTCATGGCATGTAGCATGATTTGTCACTATAGTCAAATTTCAGAATGCCCAAGTAGCTAAGTCCTCACCCGAGATAGCCACGTATCACATAATTATGCCAGCCATTTCTCCAGCCAGGGCAGCTAATGTAGCTACACATGCATGGACTAAGCTTTACGATGAAATCATGAGCTGGATTTCTGGCGTTTGTGAGTGCCGTTTATGCCATGCATGACTGGCTCTACCTGAATCGACCTCAACCACTGTCCATATTTGTACCGCCTGTGAGCGGCCTGCTGTTGATGGTCGGTAGAAGCCCAAACCAGAAGCTCCGGGTCGCCAACACTGCACTATCGATCTTCGTGAAATATTTGAATGTGCTCATTTACAGTATATGGCCGCAAGCACGTAAACACACTTCCGCAATGCAGTCCCGCTAGTGTGGGGCTCGCTCAGGCTCGCCCCAATCAGGGCTTCCTGACCACAAGTTCTAAGCTACTCATCACACCTTTACAGACCTCCAGCACACTGAAGCCCAGCAAGCAACTTCAAAGGCTTAGCTGTTGTGAAATTCAATATCAACGCTAGCCTTCAGTCCTTTTTACTGGGGGTCTTGATGAGGGTCTGGGAATGAGGGTCTGCTACTTCTAGTTGGTTGCCTGGCACCTGAGCCACTATAGCAAGGCACCAGCTAGCCTCATTCCCAGACCCTCATCAAGACCCCCAGTAAAAAGGAAGGAACATCGTCCCACCATAGGCTAGCGTTGATACTGAAGCTAAGCCTTTGAAGTTGCTTGCTGGGCTTCAGTAAATTGAAGTGTGATAAGTAGGTCTGTAAAGGTGTGATGAGTAAAGCTAAGTACTTGTGGTCAGGAAGCCCTACATACAAGATAATTGGCCAATCAGATTGTTACCTCCAAAATTCCAAGGTGCTCAAAATTTTTTGTCACCAGACCTTTCTCCCTTCTTACTGGGGGTCTTGCTGAGGGTAATGGGAACGAGACTAGGCACCAGGCTTACATGTAGATATTGTCGTATCTACCCAAATTTATCATATAGAACACTCACCTCTGAGAGCCCTGCAACCTCTTCCATTCCCTTTATCCCTGACTCTAGTTCCTTGATCCATGAGTCCAAGAGCATCCCATCCTTCCCCACCCCCATCTCTCCCACCCCCATCTCTCCCACCAAGCCCTCCTTCTCCACCTCTTCATCCTCTTCCTCTTCTCCGTAACTGACATCATCCCACACACCAAGGTTATCGTTACTTCCACTTCGAGAAGAGCTGTTCTCATCCAGATTACTGGTGCTGGAATGGGCACTTTCATTCAGTGTCATGCCAATAGGTCGCAGACGGAAAGAATCTCCGACGTCTGAGGGAGGCAACCCACCATTTTTCAACTTTTTCTTCTCGCGTTGGTCGGCCATATTCTCAAAGATCTGGTCAATAGATTCTTCAAACTGGTGGTCAAGGCTCAGTTCAGAATTCTGAGATGGCTTTGGTATGTCATAGTCAACTTGGTCGCCGTCATTGTTTGGTATGGTGAGTTTGCTACTGCTTCTGCTTGAATTCAGTGACAAGGAGCTTGCATCTGCCGAATAAACACTTGACGTGACAGAAACAGGTCTACTGTCACTGGAGGATTCAGACGGGAGTCTTGGTTTCGTTGTAAGCAGAGAATATCCCTTCTCTTTTCTCCCTCTCTCATCTTGAATGACAGGAATACCACTCTCTAGACCTGCATCCTTCTCTATGCTGTTGGTCCTCACAGGGTTGCTCTGTAGCTGTGGCCCTGGAACACGTGCTGCCATGGCTCTTTCTTTAGCTTCTCTCTCCCACTTTGGCAGAGGAACATCGTAGTCCTGAAATCCATTCCTCTCTCGAGCTGATCGGGGAATATCGTAGTCCCCATATCCATTCTGATTGCTGGGGGGGCTTGGGATTGCTAAACTTGGCTGGAGAGGTGGATGGTTATGAAAAGGTGACCCACCGCTCAATCGTTGCTGCACCACTGGGGGTGGTGGGGGGACATTTGGATTCACATGCAGAGCACTTGTGAGCTGGGTGGTTTCGCTCCTCGCAGGAGGAGGGGGAGGAGGAGGAGGAGGAGGTGGAGGGAGGGGTGCATGACTTGGGGTGTGTGGAGGAGTGGACGAGTTCGTGGATGATCTTGTGGATGATCGTTTTATTGAGGATTTTCGTGGTGGGGGTGGAGGGACAGGAGATTCCTGGGAGTGTCGACTGTGCCTCATTGGGGGTGGGGGAGGGACGTTGGAGCCATGGTTGGGCGTTGGGTTCTGTAATACGGGAGGAGGTGGTATTGCAAATGGGGAAGAGATGGGGGAAGAGGGATGTTTCATAGGCGTTGTGCGTATGGGAGGGGGTGGAGGAGGGACGTTGGAGCCATGGTTGGGCGTTGGGTTCTGTAACACAGGAGGAGGTGGTACTGCAAATGGGGAAGAGATGGGGGAAGAGGGGTGTTTCATAGGCGTTGTGCGTATGGGAGGGGGTGGGGGAGCAGAAGAGACCATATTAGCTTTGTGTTTGGGGGAATGTTGGGGGACTGGTGGGGCATGTGATGGTGTGGGAGGGTGAGGAGGTGAAGGTGGCGGAGGTGGGACACCATTCTGAGTCTGAAGTACAGAGCCTGATCTGATGGGTGGTGGGGGAGGGGGTCCATTTGCTCGACTGCCGGAGTAAGAATTGATTGGAGGTGGAGCAGGCACTTTAGAGTGTAAAGGAGGGCGGACAGTTGTGAGTGCAGTCGCAGGAGAGCGGAGCGGTGGAGGTGGGGGTGGAGGGGGCGCAGCCATCTTGTCTTCAAAACCACAATCAGATGATACTTGTTAGTGGTTTCAGTTGAGAAAAGGAAAGTTTTCAAAAGTCTGCACTCTTGTCAAAAGTGGACAGTAGTTCTTAGAGCTGAACTTCTCTAAACAGCTGCAGCTGTGCGTGTGTGTGCATGTGGCAGTGAAATACAACAAGACATGTAAAAAAGCAAACAGCGGTGAACATGGAGTAATTTACCCACTCAGATGGGCTTAGTGTCACTCTAGGCAATAATTGATGCTTGTACACATAATATACTACACTGTATGCAAACATTCAATGAACCACAGCTCTCTGTCAAAAGGTGTGGCCAGATGAGTCACTCGATGCACAGGATCTTGTTTCAGAAAACAACATCTATATAGTCCAACCTCGCTTATCCGAACTTTTAAATAATATCTGAACACTTCATAAACAATATTCTAATAATAGTATGACCATATTCTTCTGAGCACTTGCCCTAGCAACAGGGTTTCTCAGTTAATGAGCACAGAGACAATATATAGCTTCCCAATAGTTGGAGTACATATACTAAAAAAAGCAGCAAAGTTTCGAGCACCTTCTGCAAGTTTTAAGTCCAAGTGAACCACAGTATATCAAGTCAAGAGCCACACCATAACACAGCTCCTTTAATTGTCTCTGCAGTGTACAGTAGTTGTAAAAATGATCTAAGGCTACCTAGGCAGTACATAGCCTCGTTCCCAGGCTCTCCCCGCTAAGGAGGGGGAGAGCCTGGTACATTTCATCACGTGCGTGACGTCAAGGGTAGACACGACTTAATTATGCGGAGGTGGACTAAGCTGGGCGCCCACGCACGTTCAAACACAAGCGTTTTAAAGACTACTACAGTCTTGTTTTCAGGTAAGTGTGGCTTTAGTGTGTTACCTTCGTCTTTGCAGTCAGCAATACATGTATATAGTTGTCCATGTAGAATTAGTTGATTTCTCAAGTCAGTGGCAACAACTTGAACAACAACGACGCTAGCTTACAACACACAACAAATCACAAAGTTTCTTGCCATTCAGCCCGTCAGGTCCCGTGTCTGACACTCTGAGAATCTACTAAACCCGTCTACCTTGCGATTTACGGCTGCTTTAGGCAGCGGTTTTTGTGCCATCGTACTCGTAGCTATGCGTGTACTTGCCTTGATCACGAGCTCCGAACGACGTGGGCGGGATTCCGTGTGTGCCCACGTACAACCCTTGACGTCACGCACATGATAAAATGTACCAGGCTCTCCCCCTCCTTAGCGGGGAGAGCCTGGGAACGAGGCTAGGCAGTACATTGAGCAGAGGTCAATAAGGGTGGCAAAGTTTATGGACTCTAGTAGCCATTGTCCCTGTCCTCAATAACTAAAAACCTCAATAATGGAAGAAGAAAAACTTGTTACCATGGCGATAGCTACCAAATGCTAACAGAAGAGCTGTTTTGTTACACTATCTAATGCGGTTGTGCACTATTATGTTCACAAAGGTAGTCACATAGCAGACACTTGCGGCAAGGGTAAAACCAACCATCCATGGCCAGTTGGTCACTTATAAATCATTTAGCATTCCAATGGCCACAAGGTGAGACACTCTTCACCCCTGTAGCAAGAGGAAATTGAAATCACTCCTCCCTTCTGGACTCTTCTCCTCCCTTAACCACCCCCTGTCTTTGATCCAAGTGGGAATATATCACCCCAGATGCCAAATGTAAATAAAGCTTGTGGGAGGGGGAGGGGGGAGGAAGGGTACACAAACTTAATTTGCAGGCATAGCAACATAGTGCTGGTGTTGCTAACAGTGTGATTGATGTCCATATAACTCACTGACCCCATCATACAGGTACATGAAGAGTGGGTAGTTAATGGAATCTAGATAATGGGTTAAAGTGCACTCCTTCACTATGCCTTCGCATCACTAGATAGCTAGGAGGATAGCAAGGGCAAGACACGCCAGATTGTTCCTAGATCAAGGAAACCAGCTTTTCCTACATTCAGACAACAATACTAGCCAGTATCATTTTTGGTTTCAGGATGCTGGGATTTACCTAGGCTCTTGTTTTTCTGAACTCTCAGAATCACTGATAACAGAACAGCAGCCAATTTTATAAACCAAGAGTCAGACATTGACAAACAGTTTACAAAGCATGAGTGGCGTCTGGGAAGGCTGTGTACATGTACGTGGTGTGTATGTACTCAATTGTAGAGAGATGGTGACAAATTGAATGGCAAATAGTAATTGTTATCCTTTCCAATTGACGTAAAACCAAAAGGGTCCAAAACAATTCGACTTTCAATATGAACCAATAACTTGTTGCATGTAGCTAACCTCACAAAGAACCATTTTACGTAAAAGCCCTTGTTCTATAAACTCCATACACAACACCCATTACACGTACAAGAACATCTTGTGTGCAGGAATAAAATTTGATGTTATGAGCCAATAAAGTGAAATGTGGTCAGAAATAACACTGGCAGCTCAAGCCAGGGATCCTTGCTTCAATTCCAGCAACTGTTGACATTTTCATTTTCTTCTAAGGTACGAGCCCCACATATCCCCACAGGATTGCATGTAGCAGCAAAACTGTAGCCTCCGACCCAGGATCATTTCCTCTTTCCAGGAAAACAAGGAAAGAGGAAACAAGCTTGGGTAGGGGCTTGGGCAGATGACACTTGAAAACAAGACTAACTACCAACTGAAAGGTTTTCCACTTCCGGTCTAGCTGGTAAACAGTGCCCTCTGGTTGGTTGTAGTGTACAGTCTATTTCACCAGGCTCTCCTTCTCCAGGCAGGCTCCACCCCAAACTTGTCAATGTCCTCTATCTGGATGCATGCAACTGCCTGTAAACAAGGCCTTAATCAGATCTTTCCAGTATTGTGACTTCAGATACCACTTACCATATGTTGACCAGACATGTACATAACCACATTGTGTGGTGTGTGTTAAATCTCACACCATGAATTTCTGCTTGTAAATGACACAAGGGTATGACAGGCAGGCGTTGGCGAATTTCTGATCAACCATTGCTACTCCATAAATGCTGATAAGATCCACCAACTATGCTCAGCCACATGGCATAATGAGGTGTATCTCCAGTTCAATTTCACACAACCTCATTAATTCTCAATGGGGAAATATATCACCATGGCAACAGGTTTTCGTCCCTCATTAATTGAGACACATGGAGGGTCTAGGAGCTCATTGGTCAGCTAACAAGGACAGGGACGGTGGCCATAGCCGCACTCCCAGGGTCCTCCCCAACTTTGCCTCCTCTGATCCCTCCCCCCCTCTGTTTTCCTAGATAGACACTGACGTCATTCACATGATAAAATGTGCAAGGCCTTCCCCCTCTGTTTTAGCATACTGCAAGTAATCAAAAACTGGATGGTGGGAATGACTTGGAATGAGGCTACTACTTGTAGCTTCGCAGGCTGATAGCTGGAGCTGAAAGGGTTTGGAGGTAAAATAATGCTTTCACACTTCAGCCTATAGACTGTGAAGCCTAATGGTCTACCTCAGTCCATACCATATGCAGACACAGAGGTTCCAGGGAACCCATGGAAACTATGTTCACAAACAGAACACACTAATACTTGGCAGAAACCACATGCGTATTGCAGAGCTGTGTAACCCTATTTCCGCAGCTGTTGAACATCTGGTCTAACATGAACCACACAGCCAAGTGCATTACCATGGAAACCACAGAGAGGATTAGCATGACGCTACTACCTTAAGACATGTGATGTATGAGATGAAATAGCCTGAGATGAAAACCTGGCAGTGGTCATAAATTGAACCCAGGCCTCCTCGCTTGAGCTGACACATTTTGGACTAGGCCTCATCAGCTGTGCTGGGGTGACTAGGAGATGGGAAAAGTAGCTGGTGGCTGGCCTTATTTGTCCAACAACCATGAAACTTTCATCTACAAATTACACTCACTACTCTGGTAACAGACTACAGCATAAATTCAATGGTATATACCCCACCCTAATACTTTTGAAAAAACCCAGCCACTTATCTCCCTGTTTGTTCCACTAAACACAACAATACTCGACATGTCAACACAATATAAAACAGAAACTACATACACAATACCATGGGTATAAATATGATTTACGCACTACAAAGCCATGACCAGTATTCGCCAACAAAAATCTTAATGTGTAGCAGTCTTGGATAGAAATTGAACTGTTGCATACTTTGATTGAGTACTACATTTGATGTGCTGTATCGCTAAACTTCCGTTAAGGGTGGGGGTAATATGCACCTCATAGATGCATGAATGTTTGATGCATCTATGAAGCACTTATGTTCGAACCCTGCCCCTAACAAAAGTTCAGCGATACAGTGCTTCAAACACAGTGATACCATCACAATTTGCACAGAATAACATTGGATTTTTATCTGGGACACTGTCACATGGCTAGTACTGCTTCCTATAACCATCTAATGCTGACAAGGCACTCATAGTATCAAAGTCTCCACAATGATTGGAAAGAAGAACCGGTTGCTATGGTACAATACAGCCATACTACGTACTGATAAGGGCTAATTAAGCAACCATGCATGTCAATACAGGGTTAACTCTGATCTTATGACCTCTGGACAAGCATCAGTCTTTGACCCAATTCCTCTCTATTCAGTAAACTGGGTTCATTTTAGGAAAGATGCATTCTTGTTCCAATTAACACACCCCCTTTTTGAGTCACTGACAAAGCCTAAAAACCTGTCACATGGGTGCAGCCGCCACTTTTATCACCTATCAGGAATTCAATACAAAGCTTCTAAAGGCTCCTATGGCAATATACAGCTAGTGTGCAACAAAGCAAATAGAGAACAGGTCAGCAAGCACCTGGCAACATGAACAAGTTTCACAAACTGCCTACCAAAGGCTTGCTAAAAGAATCAGATGTTTATAGTCCCAGAGAGAATTCTGGGTTGTAGGATGTCACTCGTCTCTGCGCATGTTAAGTGCCTTGAGCTAATTTGTGACTTGGTATAAGTTATGCTAGCACTTCAGGTTATGTTTTGCCTCAGGCTATCTTCACTGGCTATGTAAACAGGTCAGGCTCCTCTGTGTTTATTTACAGTCAACTATGTTACTAGGAGTATGCCAGAGGTTTAACATACATTATTCATACATCAGAATAGGATAGGAAATATGTGAAGGGATGGAGTTGGAAGAGCGAAGACCATGCTGCCATTGTTGCTATCATATTGAAGCTATTGTGCTTGGTTTGTAGGTAAAACAAGACATCACGATGTATTGGCTTGACACAATCCACACTGCCCACAACTTATTGACTGGAGGGCAAACGTGTTACATCAAAACAAAGCGTTTGCACACAGCAAGTCTCAACATTTCACATGAATGAAGGTAGCCTGGCTACATGAGGCAGTGAGCAGTACCAGGAACTTAGAAAGACGACCACACAAGTATGTAATACATAGCTGAAAGTTAGTCAATGATCTGGATTTATGAGCCACATTTGATAAGTTGGGAAGTTTTTGGCACACACATGGTCCGACAGGCAGACAAACAAACACCTGCTCTTTAGTACTGGAGTAGTGTAGTAAGATATAATGGAGTAGAGTAATACCATACCCGAGAGTTATATCAGAGTGGAGATTGTCTAGCCACACTTGACACCACTACACACTACAACATACAATATACTACTCCAATATGGATTCTCGGCCATCATTGTGTGGCAAGTTAAGAGCTACAACTCACTCCCGGCCTCACTCACAGCACCCTGCCCAGCTCTTGCAGCACCCAGGTTTGGTTCATGCATGGGCAGAGTCTGGGAAGGAGGCGACTGCAAACTCAAGATGCTAACCACTCTCGTTCACTATCAAGTGAAACTGCACACAACAGGTGATAGCTACATGCATTAGTCTGTAACGAAACTAAAAACTGTAATCTTACCCAGGTAATATTAAATCACCCACCCTGCTCAGGTCTGTTTATAGCCGCAGGCCGTACTAGCTACCTCGTTCGCTAATCATATGGCGCCAAATTACGGCGTCTCGTACACAAATCTGCAGTAAGGTTGCAACTCACTTATTTAAAATCCGTCATACACGTTCGCTATTGACGATTTTTCAACGTTGATTCGATCTGTATCACAGCTAGGCTCACATCCACGGTGACGAAGATATGTCTAATAAACTTTGAATAACGGAGGAAGTGAATCCCTCTTGATAAGCTTACGTTCACAAGAATATTGAGCCGCGCTAATTAGAGTATGCGGAAGTATTCCTCGGAATGTAAAAAGTCCACAAGAGGCCGAGGCCAACATCTATCTTACTAGCCTCGAGGCCTTATTCCCAGGACCTTCCACTGGTGTCAAACAATATGAACCAAATTCATAAATGTGAATGTCAGCAATGAATCTGAAATACAACAATGTATGTAATTAGGATTGTAAAGAAAAATTGTTCCAAGTGAAATGGAGTGCACAAATTTCAGCTACATAACAGTGATGCTTTATCAGTAAATTTAATGATCAGAAAGTATCTCTGTATCTATTGTTATGTGGGCACTGACTCCACGCAGGGCATTGTCTGGGAGACCAGGATGGCAGACTGTGGTATGGTAATATCCTGTAGGGAGCAAGTGGGACAGGAAGTGAAGCCAAAATGGTGGTGGTGTCATAATGAGGGTACAATTAGATGATGTCACTTGTGGTGTCCTAGCTAGCAGCTGTTCTTGCGTAGTCATGTGCACGAACAATCAATGAACCACAAGCCTAGATGTTATGCAAAGTCATCCACTGCACAGGACACAATACCAGGCCTCATCAGCTGTGCTAGGGTGACTTGGAGATGGGGACAACTATCATGAACGAACCACATCTCTCGGCTAACTGTTGTCACCCAGTGCACATGATGTATTTTGGCCAATACCAGAACTCATCAGCTGGATGAGATGCTCAAACAAACAAAGAAAGAAACAAACAAAAACAGGTTGGATTTGTTGCTTTTTCTAGGACACTAGAGAAAAAAACTACTACAAGTGTTTACATTGTGAACTTACGATAGCTAGCAGGATGTAGCTAGTACCTGACATACCATAGAGCAAGGCTCACTGCTACATAGTCACACAAACTGACCTAACCAGGTAGTGATAACCATCTCACTAGCCTCGTCCCCAGACCTTCCTACTGTCCAGTTTTTGATTGCTCGCAGTATCGAAAACTGGATGGTGGGAAGGTCTGCGAATGAGGCCAACAGCCCACAATGGAGCATAACCATCCACACTACCCACAACTTATTGACTGGAGGGCAAACGTGTTTAGCATCAAACAAAAGGTTGCACGCTAAACACTGGTACTTTGTCATACACTCTAAACTGTACAGAAACCACAATGCTGAGCTGTGCAGTTGGTAGAAGCCAAAATGTCTATAGAATGCTTACATCTAGAAGTAACTGCCAGGCGAGTGTTTTGTGTTATTAACCTGTGGGGAGTGCTGGCTGACCTAGCCTATCCCCAGGCTCATCCACAGCTTTTGTTACCACAGCTTCTAGTTCATACCTTAAACCTGGGGAGGAATCTTGGAATTGACCCTGAGCCAGCCTACATTATGTCTGGCCAAGGTTATAAATTGATCTCTAATGTAGGACAAAGAGAAAGACATTATTTGGATACCATTGATGCTATGGTACCACACTAAAGCGAGGGAATACTGTTGGCATGCATGTTGGGAAAGCTGCACATGTATGTGGTTACAGTGTATTGGTAACAGTGTGGGTGGCACCACTTCCTCCCACACTGATTAGAAAGAGGATGAACACTCCCATGGTCATGGATCTCACCAACATGCATTGTGCACTAATTGGTGTCATTTGATGGGGGAATACGATAGTCACTTGCACAAATATAGTAGTGCTATAGTGCTTTGCAGCGCAAAAAAAGATGACACACTTTGCATAAACTTAACTGGATTTGTTACTACATGGATGTTTTGTACAAACTGAGGAAGAGGCTAAGCATATTTGCATCGGCAATTAGTCTAAGGTTTCTCACAGAGCGTAGCCTTAAAGTAACTAGTAATAAAGTTTGCGCTTCCTTTAATGTGATTAATGACCAAATATGGTTAATGTAATGTTGGTTAGTGTAGAAGGCACATGCAAGTCAGTAATCCATCCAGTCATAAAAAAAACACAGACGACACTAATATCAAGAGCAAAACACAGCCGACAAGTCTCTCTGGAGGGTCGTTTCCTCTCACCTAATGGTGTCAGGCTATACCTATAAAATGACCACCCCCCAGGGAGTGGAAATATATCCTGTTACCTACTGTACAGGAGATAGATGATAACAGTAAGTGATGTCTAACTAGCAGGTTATAATATAGGTGTAGACATGCACAGGGTTCAAGTAAATTGCCCATTTACACATTAAACTTTACGAAATTTAATAACTGTGACGGTAAATATATATAAGGGCAATTCATTACTGTACAGTTAGCCATGAAGTGTTTGGAAACATGATTATGATTTCATCTCTCTGTTAAGTAGAGAGGAAGGACAGTATCAGTGGCATGTTGTGTGGGTGGATCAAAGTATCACTTCATGCTTAAGCCAAGGTGACAGTATCTCTTACTCAGAGGCACTAAATCCAGGGCTGGAGTGAGTGGTAGGGACAGTGGAGCTTTGACCTACCAATATTGTGGCCAAGTTGATTGTAGTGCAGTACTAAGGTGGACATGCTCTCTCGACTTTTCTTCCCCCTACCCAGACCTTCCTCCTTCCTTCACCAACCATTCGTACCCTCCTCCAATGGACTCAGTTGGCCTCAGAATGTCACCAGAAGTGATCTCAGAGCATGTTATTTTAACTAGAGGAGCATGCCATAGGACCCCCTACCATTGCCTCTGACACTGAGTGTTCTCTAGATACAGCACCACTGACATGACATGCAGCCAATTTAAATTTCAGAGTTGGAAATCACACTCTGCTGCTTTATCTCTGGCTGCACTGCAAGAACAACACATCAAAAACTGACAGAAGCTACTTCGTTGAGTTTGTTTCAAACATGCCACAAATTAGTCATTGCCCTCATGGTAAGTACAACAGCTTGCTAGTACATGTGTGTGAGTTGGTGGTGTGTGCGTGTGTACATAGCTAGCTAGCTAATATTCATGAGCATGCTAAGCATGTAACGTATATTAATGTGTGGATATTTTTAACAGGAGTGTGTGTGTGGATGGAGTGAGCATGTGATGGTATGAGTGGTGAGTGTGTGAATGTGAGTGTGTGCGACACTGGGTACACGAGTACTCTATCGTACCTACCTCTGCCACATGAAAGGTTTTCTCTCCTAATCCTGGAGGTTCCGTGGAAACTGAAAAAACAAGATAAAAGAAATAAAGGTCACACTGTCTGCCTAGAACTACCACTTGTAAGCGAATCCTCTATGACTAGCTAGGCAGGACCTTCACCCACAGCACCTTGACCAATCAAATGAAGCGATTCGGTTCAAAGCAGAATTCCTATAATCAAAGACCAATGTTACAACAATTGAGCTAGCCAAAAGCAGTCCACAGCTCACATTGGAGGTTGCACGCTCATCATATCGCAAAAATCGAGTCTATGGAAAAGACAGGTTTGCACCATCTTATTCCCAGGATCTCCACCCACATGAAGGTCTGGGAGTGAGGTTAGGCAGCCACACCAAGAGATACTAACATGGCTGCCAATGTAGGCTCTATTTGCTCACAGTATTAACTAGCCTCATTCCGTGGAGGGAGCCTGGAAACACGGCTAATGTGTTTTTCCCAAGTTCTTGCAACATCTGGTTGCAAGGGCGAAAACCATGCCATCCAATCAATTTTGAATTCTGCGCTCTGATTGGCTCACACGATTGACACTGTTGGAACTGGAAGTTGCAAGAGCTTGGAAAAACACAGTAGTTACAAGCCTCAATGGCAGTGATCTGGGTATGGGACTGGGGTAGTCTCATTCTACCAACAAAACCACAACCTAGACCCTCTCACACATGCTCAGAAACACTTTTTTGAAAACCAATCTTTTTTTTTCCCGCAAAACAAAACAGATTGAAGATTTACCTATCCCCATTCCCAGGCTATTTTGTAGCAGACTGGGAATGAGGCTTGGTCTATGGCTACAACTGCACACCTTTGATGGGGGGAAGCATGTGTCGTACCCTGGGCATCTCTGGGAGGCCTTCCAGAGGACTGGAACCCTCCAGAAGGGGAGTGGGGCCCTCTTGGAATGAAGTTGGGCCTTCTGGAAGGGGCCTGGGAACCTCTGGACCACCTGACTCTGAAGCTGGCTCAGGGGTGACCCATGTGTTCTTGGTGGCAGCCTGTCCCTGCAGCACACTAGGGAGAGGTGCTCTGGTCTGAGGGGAGGACCCTGGTGATTGGGGTGCAGGGGCTGTCTTGTTGCGATTCTTGAGTCTGGAGAGGAGCATCATCTTGGAGTGCTTCTTGCCCTTGTCCGTCTGTGTGTGTGTGTGTGTGTGTGTGTGTGTATGACACGCATGCATGTATGTACAAGTATGTAAGGGTGTGTGAGTGTGACATGTACATATGTGGAATTGTGGATGCATTTCTGGAGATGTTACAAAAGGTTTCATACTTCCAAGCACAAAATAACCACTAACATGTTCCAAAGAATTTAAGAAAACTTTTTAGCTAATTAAATAGGGTCAGTTCTATGGATATTAAATGCCGTGCAGAAAGCATGTTTCCTGCATGTGTCCAAAACATGCTTTCTGCAAAAGTGCAGGAAAACTTCCTACAAAATGTAAGTGTGGGCCAAATTTGAACACAACTGTCTTTTTGTGAACATGTGCAGGAAGATTTCCTACACACAGGTTGCAAAATGGTGCACAAGTGCAGGAAAACTTCCTACAAAATGTAAGTGTGGGACACAACTGTCTTTATTGTGAACATGTGCAGGAAGATTTCCTACACACGGGTTGCAAAATGGTGCACAAGTGCAGGAAAATTTCTGGCACATACTTTAAAAATCTGGAGTTTCTTGTCATTCATCATTCCTGCACTTCAACCTCTAAACACAGGTGCACTTAGCCTCATTTCCTATTGCTTTACCATATTTTAATAGCCTCATTCCTTCCCCAGCTTTTGTCGGCCACTACAACAGAATTTAGTCTGCTTATCTGGGAATGAAACCCAAGCTTGTTCTGCAGGGCATGCCCACGTCTCAGTAGCAACCAACTCCAAGAGACAATTTGTTGCCATGGTTAATCTTTTAAGATGTGGTAAACATCATTTGTTGACATGGTGAACCTATTTATGTCATACACAAGCATCTAAATCAAACAACATAGCAGTAAGACTATACAGTAAAGTAAAGTGCAGCTGTTCCACATTGAATGGAAGATCATGTGTCACCATGTCACAAGTATGGATAGGAATGCTGAAATACACTAGTTTAGCATGTCCCTTATATCATTCAAGCAGTCAGCTCTACTACACAGTATCAGTGAATCAAATCTACTTGTTTAGCCTAGATGGTCACCTCAGTGTGTACAGGGCACTATCAGGCTTCATCTGCTAGTACCTAACATCAACCCTAATCAAAGCTGTACCAGCTAAGCAGATGCTGAAGACTCGTGAACCAAAACATCCTGTGAAAACTGTATGCCACATGTGTGTCTGTGTTCCATCAAACTTGAATCCTGAACTTATCTTCCTTTAATATCACTTTCTAAGTATTTCATTGGATGAACAGCGGAGTACAATCTGTCATATACTCCTGTTATGTAAAAAATTGTACAATAATAGTTTGCACAAAACTTGCATGATGTACAGAATAGTTTACACAATACTGTTTACTGTCTCAATGTGGCACCAAGGGTAAACAATCAAACAATCTAGCAGAGTATAGTATCATGTTTATACTCCTCCTATAGGTGGTTTCCAAATGTCAATTAAGCGTCCCACTTCCGGAGGGCAAACGCGCGATCAAGAGGCAGCTGTACGGCGGACCTTCCACCTTGAGAGAAGCAGCTTCTTTTATCTTTCGGTACTAATGGTAAGGACTCGATGTAGCGCTTACTAGCCTGTATTTTCCACGCAGCTGCACTAAACCCAGACACCGACTTTTGCCCTCCGGAAGTGAAGCCACGCCCCATGAAAACCATCTATAGGTGGTATATCCACTACCCGTACGTATATGCCAAGCTGGATTTTGATTTTGATTTTGTGTAGCTTGAAGGTGAAGGTCTGTGTGCCCTAGCCTCGCTCCGAGCGCCTGGGAACGAGGCTAGCGTGCCCCTGACCAGTGAAACCAAGTTCTACCATACACTTAATGTATATGTTTGTGTGTCTCGGGGAGGGGGACTGGTAGTTGTTTAGGACTTTCACCCCATTGCTAGAGGGTTATTATCAAGTACATTCATGTGCCAACTGAAACCCAGTGACTGTTCCCACTACAACCTACAGTTTCATGCACCACTAGTCAAAGCTGGTAGAGTGGGTAGGCAAGAGATGTACTCGCCCAGGCTCACCCTTCTAGTATCAGTGAACCAAATCTACTTGTTTAGCTTAGATGGTCACCTGAACGTGTACAACCTGTTCTGGGCACTTATCAGGCTTCATCTGCTACACTGGAGTACAACCCACACATTATGAGGTGGAGGATGGTCTTGTCTTGTATGGGGCTACCTTTATTATTAGCCCATGACTAGTTGGTATTTCCCCTAATGTACATTGTATTCAATGTCATTAAAACGGAAGCGAAAGCCGGCAGTTACTGGGAATCAAACCCGGGGTCTCCCTGGCTTGAGCTGTCAGTACTGTCACCACTGATCTGACCCTACAGGTGACCCCTTACAATGTACTATCAAATGTTTCAGCTTGGATCAAAGACTGCACTAAGCGGGTGACCCTTATATCATCTAGGAAGGTTATCAAGTGTGTGCGGAAGGACATATGTTTCAGCTAATCATAATGGAGGAAAGATTGTATGGCCTCCCAATGCTTGAAAGTACCGTGGTACAAGTTGGACAGGGGCCTGAGAGCAAGGCTAAGGAGTGTATACTGTCCAGCATATGATCTAGTTTTGAAAAGGGTCTAGTGCTGCGTTTTAACAGAAGTTATTAAAGGGTTACTCACTGCACAGGACATTTTTTGGCCAGTTTCATCCAACCATAATGGCATATACTTTTCTACATACTGTCTTGTTTTGAAGGGGGTCTAGCCGGATCCTTCCTGGCTTTGTTACTGCCGTTGCCTCTGGAGGCTGGTGTGGGGGGATGGTTTGGTGAGGGGGAGGGCCGTCGGCAGTAGAGACAGGGAGGGACTCAGAACTGCCAGCATGACTGCGTGGAGTGACCTGTGGGAACAAGAGTTAGTAAACCTGCATACCATGCATAATGATTGGTAATAAATTAGTGTGTTCCACTGAGCATGCAGGCATGCATGAGTACCATCTGAAGGTCACGGTTAATCTCCCTTGACACTTGACACATCTGGATCATCCATTACCGGTATTTTATGCATCTGACTTGAATAGGCATTCCAGACATAGAGCAATGTTCAACCTTACACCATGCATGGTGATGAGCCACAGGTGGTACTAAATAACCAAGGTGTGCATTCTATTGAAACATACCAGCCATAACTGTAGCCCTGGTCCCCCAGGACGGTGCCCAGTTATTGATTGCTTACAGTATGCAAAAACTGGAGCCAGAGAAGGCCTGGGAACAAGACTACATTACTGTACTGGCACCCTAATCCTTCTTAGCTGGAAGAGCCTGGGAACAAGACTACATTACTGTACTGGCACCCTAACCCTTCTTAGCTGGAAGAGCCTGGGAACAAGACTACATTACTGTACTGGCACCCTAACCCTTCTTAGCTGGAAGAGCCTGGGAACAAGACTACATTACTGTACTGGCACCCTAACCCTTCTTAGCTGGAAGAGCCTGGGAATGAGGGTATTAGAACTGTACATTCACAGTTACTTGTGAATGCAAATTTATTGTAGGCGGGCTAAAGTAAGGCACGCATGAGTCTTGTTTATCTTAAATCTCAAAGTTCCAGGCGTAATAGAATATCCAGCCTCATATCCAAGCTTCATACCCTCATACCCAGGGCACATACCCAGGGCACATACCCAAGCCTCATACCCAGGGCACATACCCAGGGCACATACCCAGGGCACATACCCAGGGCACATACCCAGGGCACATACCCAGGGCACATACCAAGCCTCATGCCCAGGGCACATACCAAGCCTCATACCCAAGCCTCATACCCAGGGCACATACCCAGGGCACATACCCAGGGCACATACCCAGGGCACATACCAAGCCTCATACCCAGGGCACATACCAAGCCTCATACCCAGGGCACATACCCAGGGCACATAACCAAGCCTCATACCAAGGCCTCGTATCCAGGGCACATACCCAGGGCTCATACCAAGGCCTCGTATCCAGGGCACATAACCAAGCCTCATACCAAGGCCTCGTATCCAGGGCACATACCCAAGCAAAAGATAAACCACAAAAAGTTATACACACAAATTTAATTATGTGTCAAAATTTTTCACAAGAGATTGGAGAAGTGTAACCATCATGTGCACAGCTTTTTACGTTACAGTTTGCATGGTCACTGCAACCAGCAGTAAATTGCTCTGTGTATGAACAATCAATCCACCACATCTCCCTGAAAAAAGGCAGGTCTAAATTTTTATGCAAAGTCACCCACAGATGTTTTGGCCAATACCAGGGTTTACCAGCTGCACTGGAGACAGGTAAGAGTAGTTGGAAAATACCAAGTTATACTCACATCTGTTAGTGAGTTGCTGCTCGCTGATAGCCCGCTATCCTGGTCAGATGGGGTGAGGGTGGACTGGCTCTCAGTCCTGGGGGGTGGGGGAGGAGCAGGGTGGGTCCCCTGGTTGTCCGTGTGGGTTTCCTCCAGTGTGCAAGCTGCACCATCTGATCTGGTGTCTGCAGAATGATTACATGTAGATGGTGAGAGGAAGGGGAAAGAGAGGGAGGGAGAATGAAGGGACCCTCTCCCACCTACACATATCGCTGATCTGCCAACATTTATAATAATAATAATCCATTTCTGTTTTACGCAAATAATGCACATGCTCACAGACACATACTGCGCACACACACACACACACACACACACACACACACACACACACAAACCTCTGATCCCAGTGGATACATTACTTGTGGTCTCAGCCACAGTGCCCACCCTCTCAGAAGATCGACTCTCAGAGGTAGATGGGGGAGGAGGGTGAGTGGCCTTCTGCCTTGCCTTGGCTGCCCTCTCTCGTTCCTCTGCCTCCCTTACCACTTCCTGCAAAGAAGAGGGAGGGGAAGGAGGAAGGGGAAGAGGGAAAGGAAGGAGGAAGGGAGGAGGGACAATGAGAGCTGAGCAGTTGGATCAGGTGACTACATGTCCACTACAATGTACCACACCAGAAGTACATTAAGTCAGTGATGTGTCACAAGCTTCATGTATGACCACACCCACACACACACCCACACCCCCCCCCCCACACACACATACCCACATTCACCCCCCACACACACCCCCACACACACACCCCACCCCCCACACACATACCCACATTCACCCCCCACACACACACCTACACACACACACATGTACGGTATACACAAGGAAGTTTGCTATAAAACATGACCCTTGTTGTTGTCCTCAGACTTCCATGCTAACGAACACAACATCAGTGAACCTAGTCACCTCTCTAAAGGAATAACAGTAACTGGGCTTCACACTGTGTGGCAGGGAGCCTTTCAGA
Organism: Agelas oroides; assembly: GCA_949130485.1. Taxonomy (NCBI): domain Eukaryota; kingdom Metazoa; phylum Porifera; class Demospongiae; order Agelasida; family Agelasidae; genus Agelas; species Agelas oroides. Next base: position 2,319,521 of record OX422202.1, on the reverse strand, counting down.
CTGGAAGTGTGTGGTACCGAACAATCTGGCTGAGGATGTCAGTACCATTTCCCCCACCAAGGTAATGTGAACCTCCAAGCCCTTCATCTAGTCTCCCTTTATCTGAGTAGAGATTCATGCCTAGTCAAGGCTTTAATCACTTGGAGTTTGTACGCGTTACGAGGTGGGAATAGGAGAAGCAATGATCGAACTGGACGCTTGATTCCCGGCTACTGCTGGCTTTTTACTTCCTTTATTTCTGCCTCATAACCTCTTTGCTAGGAGCACAATTGATTGCAATCTCTGGCATAGTTTGGCACTTGATTGCCAATAATGACTTCAGATGGCTCAATGCCTTCTACTTGAACCCATAATGGCCCAAGGGTTTGCAGTGATAGAATAGAGTCCCCTAACTTCCACCCAACCTAGGGTCCTCCCAGCCGTTTGGTTGCATTAATACTGAAAAGCTGGTGGGAAGCCTCAGAACAAGGCTAAACCTCAACTACTGTGTTGTTATTGAATTTCTGTCTTCTGCGTGGGTAATATATATGAGAAAACACACATGTTCACCATCACACCTTCAGTGTCATGCAATACACAAGATTTGTTGGCTTCTGTTTATATCAGCGATCAGCAGTGGTTGAGTTGCACACTAACCTCAATGGGTCTAAATGGGTTTGCCATCTTTGCCTCTTCTGTCCCATCCTCTTCCTCTACTTCACCTCCGCCCTCGGCCTTCTGCAGGGCAGCCAACCTGATAGGAAAGAAGGGTTCCAAAAGTGGCGTCAGCTACCTGACAAGAACAGTGTAATGACAACCATGTTCATCATGTGAGGGTGGGGTCCAAAAGAAAATGTACACACACGCGCACACACACACACACACACACACACACACACACACACACACACACACACACACACACACACACACACACACACACACACACACACACACACACACACACACACACACACACACACAATACCCCACCTCTCCCTCTCCTCCCTGATCCTGCGCACACGTTCAGCCCTCTCCCTCCTCTCCCGGGCCTCTTCAGTCCGCTGCACCTGCATGTCTGCCCTCACCCGGTCGAATAACTCATCATAGTTTCTCCCAACTGTTTGTAGTAGCCACAGCACACCAGCCCTGATGGCTGGGTCATATCTGTTCCTATTGGCACTCTTCAGAGCTACACATTTCACCTGAGGGAGGGGGGGGAGGGGAGGGAAGGAGGGAGGTAGGGGGGAGAGTGGAAGGTAGGGGGAAGGGTGGGAGGGAGGGAGGGAGGGAGGGAGGGAGGGAGGAGAGAGAGGGAGAGAGGGAGGAGAGAGAGGGAGAGAGGGAGGAGAGGGAGAGAGGAGAGGGAGGAAGGAGAGGGAGGCAGAGCAACACAATTAAGCACATTTGAGAACCTTCATGCAAAATGTTACTTGTATCGATCAGTTTGCTTTACTTCATGCAGGTCAACTATATTAACAGCCATTGTAGGTACATCATTGGACATTTCTTGGTACTTATGTTACTGGACATCAGTTATATTACCATGCATGAAGGTACCTATAATGGATGTGTTACATGATATTACTTATGACACTTTTATGGGGTATTATGTTACTGGTACATCACAAGATGTCAATATCTCGGTACTAGCTAGTCTCGCGAGCCAGACCCAACCAACCCCTGTGTGGATCACTTTCAGTATCAAGTGTGTGATGCTAAAGCAATCTGTACGTGCTGGGGGAGGGTTGGTTGTGTCTGGCTTGCGAGACTATAGACAAATACGTACCAGTCATAAGTGCACGTATATGTTAATGACAGGACGTTTCCAGGTTTAAAGCAACCTTTGATGTAACATTAGCAATATGAAGCCCTATTTCTGGCTAGGCCATTCCGATTTCAAGCACTTCAATTGACAAAGTAATTGTGTTCACTTCTGTACAGAAAACAAAATGACACTTTTTCACACCTGTAAGCTTCATAGCTGCACCCAAGGTGATAAATACCAGGTGAGAATGTCTATGCCACATGTATACTAGCTATGGGTATGTTAGTTGAACGCTCCATCTCGCTGTAGCAGTTCATAAGCTCCTGATGTTTATATCGACCCTCCTGATCTGTTCTTACCAATTAAGGGTCTTACTGAGGGTCTGGGAACAAGACTATACATTGTATCCTGAATATTGAGTGTAGCTATGATGTGATGTCAGGTCCTACTGTCGTACCACACTTGAGAGCTCCTGGTTCTCCCCCAGTAGTCTATCCAGCTCCAGCTTGGCGACAAGCTCACTTTCATCCATAGCACCTTCCCTGTCCTGCTTATTGGCAAAAATAAGTAGGGGCTTCCCCACCATCCTCTCATCATTCAGAACATTGCTGAGGGCTTCTTTGGCCTCAGCTATACGATCTACTGAGGTTGCGTCTACCACATAGATTGCTCCATGTGACTGGAAGGAGGTTGGGGGGGGGGGGGGGGGGGGGGGGGGGAGAGATGGAGGGAGGAAAGGAGAGGAGAGGGAAGAGAGAGGAGAGGAGAGGAGAGGAGAGGAGAGGAGAGGAGAGGAGAGGAGAGGAGAGGAGAGGAGAGGAGAGGAGAGGAGAGGAGAGGAGAGGAGAGGAGAGGAGAGGGAGGAGAGGAGAGGGAAGATAGGAGAGGGAAGATAGGAGAGGTAGGAGAGGAGAGAGGAAGGAGAAGGGCTTGAGTGGGATTGAAAAGTGAATGGAAATCATCACTAGTGCTACAAAGTTGAATGGGACCGGAAATGAGTACATACACACCTCAGCATAGTAGCTCTTCCAGATGTTCCTGATCCTAGCCCCGCCCCCCAGATCATACACAGTCAGCTCAAATCTTCCCAGGTCCAGGCTGGTACTAGCGAAGCCAATAGTGGGAGTGGCATCCTCTGTGGACTCTACAATAGAGAATGGGGGGTAGGAGGAGGAGAAGAGGGAGGAGGGGGAGAGGGAGGAGGAAGAGAAGGAGAAGGAGGGGAAGGAGGAGGGGGAGAGGAGCGAGGGGGGAGAGGAGGAGGAGGAGGGGGGGAGTAGGAGAAGGAGGTTGGCAAGGGGGGAGAGGAGGAGGAGGAGGGGAGCGAGGGGGGAGAGGAAGAGGAGGAGGAGGAAGAGGGGGAAGGGTGAGGAGAGATGAGGGCAAGATAACAGAGATGGAGGGCAGGAGGAGGAAGAAGAGAGTTTTGCTCTTGGATAAAGAGCAATCACCGGAAAGATTCTTCTGTGTACTCTTTCCTGGCTATGCACTAGGTTAGATCTACCACAAGACGTCTAGAGAACAAACCTCTGTTTAAGTTGGCCAGTAAGGTAGTTTTGCCAGCGTTGTCCAGGCCCAGCAGCACGAGTGTCACCTCCCTACAGTAACAGATGAGTTACAACTCACTAACTGATGGTGACACAAGACTTAGCTGCCATTTCTCTCGACAGAAAGTCGCCCAGAAAATGCCAAGTGCAAATAGTGTAACATTATGTGCATGTCGATTGGCCTTTAGGATAATGACTGTTAAATTGTCAAGTGCAGGGGCTTTGATCACTTGATGGATGATGGCTACAATTCAATAACAATCAGCTAGCAGAGTAGTGTGTTGAAGCATTTAAAACTAGGATCAAAATTGAATCAAGTGATCAAAAAAGCACTTGCGACTGTGATCAACAAGGATCAATGTCCTTCTTAGGAGTCAATCAAGGTGAACTCCAAATGGCAAAAATCAATGGAAGGAGGAGTAGCTACAATTTTGTCCCTTGAACCACTGTAAATCAAGTGATCAAGGGCTCTGGAAAGGGACTAGAAAGTGATGGGATACTCCCGGTTCGCCTACTCCCGTTTCGCCTACTCTCGTTTCACCTACTCTCGTTTTGCCTACTCTTAAAAAGACCTTTCTAACAGTTCTATGTACTGTTTTGAATATAAATACACTATGAAATATATAATACAACAATAATACAATATTGCAAACATGGTCCGCCTATCCTCTCCTTGCCCATTCTCTGCCATGAAGAAATCTTCGCCCGATGCAGTCGATGTCCACTCACCACCAAGGTGGACATCAGCCCTTGACTCAGGCATTAGTGGAAGTCGACTCCTACATCAATCACTTTGATGCCCAAATAAAATTTTTCAAGAATAGGCGAAACGCCACTTTTTGGTCTAAAGTAGGCAAAACGGGAGTAGGCGAACAGGTACCAACTCAAAGTGATCAAGCATAATGTTGTCAAGATCTTGATCACAAATGCTTCAGCAGGCAGCATATGGACCAGAGAGAGACTGACTTGTGGGAAGTCACTCACCATTTGCAATATCCCCACCAGATATACACAGTCTCTAACTAGACAGAGAGACAGTGTACTCAGTAGTATCCTGTTAGTAACTATAAACGCATTAGCGTACTATTAGCAGCTATACCTAATTGGTGCCCCCCATGCCGTAGCTACCGCATCCTGACACACAGTTTTGCAATTCCCCATCGATCGGCTTCCAGCTGTTCTAGGATCCTAACACTGCCACCAGTAACTTCATAATCACAACCACGGTGCCAAAGACTCCGGAGACTCTGGGTTACGCCTGCGGCTAGCTTGTTTGCGCCTGTATGAGGATGTTTGTGTGAGGTACGGTTTCCATAGAAACTAACTCGAGTCGCAAAAAATAAATAAGAGGTGTAAAAAAATTAGTTCTCTATTTAGCTTTTCTGCGCACTTATAAATTGTAATGGTGCAAAAAAGAGGTTATTTGGAGAGCGAAAAAAAAAAAGAAAGAAAAACTGTCGGTCGACAGGGTCCCATTACCAGGAATGGGGTTCGAACCCATGTGTGCATACGCACATTGGATCTTAAGTCCAACGCCTTAACCACTCGGCCACCCTGGTACATGACCAGGAAACTACCCACTAAACAACGCTTTTTATCGAGTGCCTCGATGGCTTAAACGATCCCCTTCCTTTATTCCCAGTCTTTCACTGCCTCCAGCAGTATGCAAACAGAGGCAGAGAAGGCCTCTTGGGAATGACAATCTCCAGGCTGTTATACAGCCTATGCTGTGTACGCAAATGCATGCCACCAGTCTGAGTGGAGTGTATTGCAGGTCTAGCTAGCTAGCCTTGTACTCCAAGTGCAGTTGAGCTCTGTTATGTATTTGATTACAAGTATCATTGTTTTCTTGAGTTGAGCTCCTAGCCTGGTCACGCCTGGGCTCATAAAATGGTAGATGGCTCAGGTAGGTGTATTTTGAAACTGAAAGTGTTCTAAGTAGAGTGAACTGTAACTAGTTCAATACTGGCAACCATCCTTGTACTACGGAAATCATGCCGGTAATACTGGTAAGCATGGTAGTAGTGGTAATGCTGGTAAGCATGGTAGTAGTGGTAATGAAGGTAATACTGGTAAGCATGGTAGTAGTGGTAATGAAGGTAGCTAATGCTGGTAAGCATGGTAGTAGTGGTAATGATGGCAGTACTGGTTAGCATGGTAGTAGTGGTAATAAAGGTAATGCTGGTAAGCATGGTAAGTAGTGGTAATGAAGGTAATGCTGGTAAGCATGGTAGTAGTGGTAATGATGGCAGTACTGGTTAGCATGGTAGTAGTGGTAATGATGGTAATACTGGTAAGCATGATTAGTAGTGGTAATGGTGATTACTCTGGTAACCAGATGTAGGTTCCGCTTCCAAAATTGGATGGTTATTGGTGCCCAATTCATCTGCTTTTGGAATACTCAACCACATAAATTTCACCCAAAACTGATATTTTCAACTGATCTCTCTCTAGAGGGACAGAATGCCTAAAAGCATCTGAAATTGGATGAAATTGACCATTCACTTTTGGGTGGTCAGCATTTCCATCCATAATTGGATAACTTTGACCGTCACAATGGGTGGTATTAAGCATCGATAATTGGGTGATTTTCATCTTCTGAAAATGGATGATTGTAACAGTTCTTAATAGCATCAATAATTGGATGAATTTCATCTTCATAAATCGGATGATTGTAACAGTTAATAGCATCCATAATTGAATGACTTTTTATCTTCTGATGACAAATAGCATGCACAATAACCATGCACAAACAGATGATGATATAGTTTTAGACATACACTGAATGAAAGGAACATCGATTGACTACAGCACAAGATGTGCCAACTAAGTACAGAAACTTTGTCTATGTTCTTCAAGGCCAGGACGAGTGAACAGTGCTGGGCTGCAGTCTTTTTCAGGGCAGACATCCATACAGACAGAGCAAGAGAATAAATAGCCAATTCCTAGTGTCTACAAGCGAAGCCTAACAGCGTACAAGCAAGCCTAATTATAGTAGTGGTAATGATACAGTGGTATTGGTAGTTAGCAGTGCTCAGTTTGGAGGGAAGAGGATGTTAACCATAAAAAAAAGCGTTGGCTCTCAACATACACCGCATTGTAACAACTATTTTCAATTTATGAGATGCCAAATGAAAGTTTAGAGAGTGACAGCATGAGATTGTGTAGCCTCACCCCCAGGCCACAACCCCACTAGGAACGAGGCTAGAGATTGTGATTATCATAACAGATCTTCCCAATGACATATACATGCAAATAGATCTTCATGTTACATATAGCAATCATACTGCAAAGGCGTGGTGCACATCAGAGTAAAGCTTGCTATTGAATAAACATTAATCGCACAGTTGGAGAGTACAACTCAAAGCAACCTCTTGTAGTTAATTGCATGTTAGAATAAGGAGTTTCCTTTGCATATACGCTTGGAAAATCCCCTTGCATTTCCCCTTGAACGAGTTAGATAATGCTTTCTACCAGTCGGTGCATTCTGGGAGGTGGCCAGGGGAATGTCTGGTTGTGTTTCTTCATGCTCTGAGCGCTGTATGTCTACTGGAATATCCGAGGGGTTGATAGTCTGCTGGGAGGTGGCCTGGGAAATGTCTGGTTGTGTTTCTTCATGCTCTGAGCGCTGTATGTCTACTGGAATATCCGAGGGGTTGATAGTCTGCTGGGAGGTGGCCAGGGGAATGTCTGGTTGTGTTTCTTCATGCTCTGAGCGCTGTATGTCTACTGGAATATCCGAGGGGTTGATAGTCTGCCGGTGGACTGGGAAATGTCTGGTTGTGTTTCTTCATGCTCTGAGCGCTGTATGTCTACTGGAATATCCGAGGGGTTGATAGTCTGCCGGTGGACTGGGAAATGTCTGGTTGTGTTTCTTCATGCTCTGAGCGCTGTATGTCTACTGGAATATCCGAGGGGTTGATAGTCTGCTGGGAGGTGGCCTGGGAGCTGCTTGGGAGGGGGGTTGTAGCACGAGAAATCAGTACCCCGTCGCTGTGGTAGGTGTTTGGCTGCACTTCGATAGTCTCAGCGCTCTGAAGGTCTACATCCTGGGCCTTTATGGCAGGGCCACTACCCGAGTGAGTATCAACAGTCTGATTAGGCAGTGAGTTTGTATTCGGCAATGAGGTATCTGGCTGCAAACTGGTGGAGCTCTGCAAATTGGCACTCTGGAGGCGGACATTCCCGGAACTAGTTGACTGTGTGTTAACAATCTCTGATGTGTGCAGGGTAATATCCTGAGTTTTAGTAGTCTCCAATGTCGCATCACCATGGGGGCTAGTAATTTTTGGCTGTGCATTGGTGGCCTCACTGGCGGATGGTGAAACCTCGCGTCCTCGACTTCTGGCAAGGGCTAGGTAGACAGCAAAATTGAATACATAAGTGCATTAGCATGGAAGTATGCCGCATTCACACAAACTTGATGTGGTCAATGCAGTGGCGGATTTAGGGGGGGTAAGGGGGGTGCAAATGCACCCCCCTTTGGCGGCTAGTAGTGTATTTTTGCGTACATAACTGCACGAGTCCATCAAATGATTATGCAGCAGTGGCATGCAGCAACAACAACCAGGCACAGTTATACACTCACGTATCAGTTCCTTACTGATCTCCAGACGTTTGACTAGGCCTAGAGTTGCTTCGAGATATTCAGTTCGGACAAAGCCTTTGTAGCCTCTGCGGAGCGATGCGGAGCCACGCCTTTCAAATTCTGCGAGCGAGGCTTCAAATACAATGACTAGATTTGGCAGTAGGTCGTCCAACTCTTGCTATTTCACCTCAAAACGGCACCAGAAACGATCTCAGAAGGTCTGAAATCGAAAATTTTCTTGGGGGGGCGTGCCCCCACAAAGGTTCAAAGGTTCATTTACGACTGACCGGTAGGCATGCGCATAATTTACAAGATACACGCACACAAACATGAATAGCTACACAAAAAAACTTTGGTTGTGGCTAAATGTAACTCCAACACTTCAGCTCCAGTCAGACCCATGGCTGTCGGCAACATGCACCAAAGGGGCTACCCATCCCACGGAATGACAGGTGGGCACGACTCTGTGATGAGTATTTGTTTCGCCTGCCATGTGTACACATCTAGCAGCCATAAGTCAGATGAAACGTTCAGCACAGCAGTTATCAGCCTCTGGTCAATATCAAGTGGGTCTTGTGATTCAGAGAGATGTCCTTTCGTCAATTGGGGAGCAAGGTTACACATACAACTTTGGTTGAGGCCAAATGTAACTCCAACACTTCGGCTCCAGCCAGACCCATGGCTGTCGGCAACATGCACCAAAGGGGCTATACCCTAGCCTCGAACCCAGGCTTTCCGTTCCGGATTGTGTCTCGCAGCTTTGGAGAAAAATCGGAGGGAAAGCCTGGACGGATTTCTCACGTGATACGGTGGCACCGTGACGTCAATCTACCAGCCGCGAAGGCAACACGTCACACGGAATGTTCGTGTTCTTGTGTCTGAGGGAAAGAAGATGCAAGACCAAGTCCAAGTCCATGGCGAAAGAGTTACCTGGCGTGCGGGCTCTTTGTTCATCAAGCGTAGCCGTACAGCAGCCGACTGGATATTTTAGTAGTCACAGCTTTTCCGAAATACTGAAGCTTATGCATGGGCTCCACGAAAAAGCTTCCAATTAAAGCTCAGTTTTCGTCCTGGGCTACCGAGAAATATATTTTGTGATGCTACAACCGATTTCATTATGTTTAATAATGAATACATTGCCCAAAACAGATTGAGACAGCATGTACAAGGGGTCCAAGGCATGCAGGGTCCATAGTGAGTCTGCAGAACTTGAGTCGTGAAGTACATAGGTTTCCGACCTCATCCTGGGGAGAAGTACCATGGGTATTAAGGTAAACATTCCAGCCACCGTCACAGACTGTAGTGTTCTTGTCATTGGAGTTAGAGATTGCAGTAGTAGCATTGCTCGCCAAGTTGACTTGCGATCAATTAACTCAGTCCATCGTTTATGTCCAGGACACTGATATATGCCAGACTTCTTTCAGCTTGAGAGAGAGGGTCCGGTCCAGTCCATCAGTTTGACACTCAGTTCAAGACACCATGAAGCTATTGATGTTTGATAGGAAATGCTGTGGTTGATATCCATTTATTCATATCCCTTGAAGGACTTGATAACTTCTTGACATTGCTCTCTGAGGTCACATGACTGGCCCCTAGCTTGCTGTCTCATTTTAACCGACTTGGAGATCTCGAACAAAACTCAGTCCCTGACAGTATAGTGATGATCGAACTAGCACTGACAGCAAAGCTCTACGCATCCTCCTGAAGGGTATGTCAGGAAGGGCAAAAAGATTACAGAAGTTCATAAATCCATTGGTTATTGCTCTGGCAACAAGTAAACATGAACAATATAACTACCAAAAAACTGCAGAATCGTGATCTGACAAATAACTTCAGCACTGCACTAACATCATCATTACGATTTCCATTCTAGGCAAATTTACTGTCAACATTTGTATGTCCTGTTACCAAGCCCAGGAATACCTAACAGCTAAACAGTGAGACAAGCAGTGTGGCTGCTAGACACAACCCTTGGGTCCAGAGATTGTTCCAGAAAAGCTCTAATTATTGCCCATCAAAGATTCTTCATGCTCAACTCTTCCACACATTTAATACCACTTCCTTTACTTTGTATAATATCTCAACTCACAGTTTTTATCCATTTTCGCCAGTTCTTGAGATTAACAAGGCCATATGCGGCTGGATTCTTGAGCAAACACTTCTCTTAGCGCTTCCGCGACAAAGCCACACCCATCACGTTATGACGTTTCGGACGTTTGCAAGGTACTGCTGTGACGACGGTGCCACCGTATCACGTGAGAAATCCGTCCAGGCTTTCCCTCCGATTTTTCTCCAAAGCTGCGAGACACAATCCGGAACGGAAAGCCTGGGTTCGAGGCTAGCTATACCCATCCTACGGCATGACAGGTGGGCACGACTCTGTGACGAGTATTTGTCTCGCCTGCCATGTGTACACATTTAGCTGCCATAAGTCTGATGAAACGTTCAGCACGGCGGTTCTCTGCCTCCGGTCGATATCAAATACGTATCGTGATTCAGAGAGATGTCCCTTTCGTCAATGGGCGAGCGAGGCAGGCTCCATTATCCATTACTCGGAGAGAGCACTTGCACACGCCATCTTGCCCACTCATTGCCCTCACGCACACCCCTAGCGGGCGCGCTTTATTACGCTCCGCCAAGTATAGCGATCAGTCAAGTGCACACTGGAACCCCCCTTTTGAAAATCCTAGATCCGCCACTGCAATGGGAAGTCAGGGTTTTATACAGAAGTGTGTGTCTGTGTGTCAGACGGTGGGGAAGGGGAAAGAGGTCAGAATTCCCACCTTCCCCTCCCCAAAATTGCCTAATATTATAATGTAGCTCTGCATGATATTGTTATCCCATATGCACTAAACATAGTGCATAAGCCATGGAACCTCTAGATGTCTGGGTGCACTTAGCTATGTGCATGTATACTACTAGTAGCTGGATTAGTCCCATATTCTTCTCATCATGGATTCTTGCACTGCAACAGCTTACCCTCCTTGGAGTCTAGCTTGCATGTCTTTGCCAAAAGCATCCTCAATGATCACTATGCATTTCTCATATTTTCCCATCCTTTCGCAAACCTAGAATATGCAATATGACACCCACACAGTATGCAATAGTGAATCTCCAAAATAGGACACTTTTAGCTCAGCACAAGTCTAGGGTAATTTGCAACAGCTAGCAACAACTGAACTAGCAAACCACCCCTGCTGAATTGTTAAATTATTAATTAGCCTTTGAAGTCCTACTGTGAAGCGATTAGCGCAATTAGGCAATCTGTGGTTTAGGCCTCTCCTTCACAGCTGCAATGTACTGCCATGAACTATAGAGAGGAGTAAATGCTAGCCTCATTCCTAGGCTCCCACAAGCTCATTCACACAACTGGGAACAAGGCTACAATTTTCTAACTGTATAGCAACATGTATTGTATGTTATAGATCACTGCAACCACAAATGCATGCAGTGGCTCGATCCTGATGCAACTGGAGTGCATGGTGGTTGATGCGCTCTTGAACTATGTGAACTCTCTCTTACCTTGCCCTCCTTCGCCTGCTCTTCAGGGTTGAATCTCCGCGGTACATTGTGGATGCCCATTTGTTTGTTGACTCCAATGAATCGTCTGACTTTCGCCTTTATGTCACTTGAAAGTCCAGGCACTTTCTCTAGTTTCACACAGAATGCTGGCATCTTCGCATATTCTGTACCACCTCGAAAGAATGTGCAGATCTGTGTGACAGTGCAGAACCATATAGAATTATTGTCAAAGTACTGTTCCTCCTTGCAGTATACATCATTAGCAACACGTTTATACCAATGTAGTTGCTCCTAAATAATCATCTTTCATATATATTGTGGTTATTCTAGTAATGCTTTCTTACAATAATATTGTAATGCCTGTACTTATTTTTTTATTCTTAACTACACCATTTTATTGCCTACCCTAACGTCATTTAATATGCTGTAAATGTATCTACTCATTTTGCTTTGCTTTGTTTAACTTGCATTCTATGCAGCTATGTATAATTCTTCCCCTTCCTATTATGTATACACAATTACCTGTGGTACAGGCATACACTCAATGCATGCAAGCAGCTGTTTGGCAAATTCATTGCAGGGATTAGAATCCATTTCGGTTGAGTTACTGGGGTTGGAGCTTGACCATGACTGAAGACGATTCGCAGTCACAAGGACCACATCAGTAAAGTGTGTCATTAACTCATCTTTGAGGCCGGCCATCCCACCCCACCTTCATTCAGGATCTGTGTAGCATGAGTAATAATCACAAAGCAAAGAACAAGTAAATCACTTAAACTGGTACAAGTACACGTAATTATTTTGTTAACTATATGTTTGTTAGAAATTACCGAAAACTGACATAATACATTTGTGATGGCTTAGAGTTAGGCCACTATTTATTGCATGTTGGTTTATCAGTAGGGTCTTCCCCAGAAAGTGAACTGTCAAGTACTGTGCAGCTCTCTAGTGTAAGCATCTTGGTAGATTCTTGATGATAAAAACCATGAATAGTGAAGTTTGGGAGGCTAATTGCTTGGGTACTAAGGTCCTTTTTGCCGTCTTACACAAAACAGCAAAGTTGAAGAGCGACATCTTTGTGGTCACAAAGTCGCTGAGAGTCAGCGCATGCATGGTATGGTGGTAATGGCATAATGGCCAATTCCCGTACGGTGAGTATTTTTGATGCGGGTGGGGTATAAGAAACTATTAAACATACAATAAATAGTGGTCTTAGTGAGTTTAATAAAGATACCTGCATTCCAAACCACAAGAGGGTTGCATATGAGGGAATAACTCTCGGACTGATATCTTGTGAAATAGCAGCAGCAATGGCTGGGCAAATGTCACTATCGATCTCCTGAACACCTTGAGTAAAGAATTTCTTTCCAAGGGAGATACAGAAGCCTGCACAAGTGCTACAGGCTTCCCACAAAGTGACAAGCTCCATATACCGCGATACTGCCATGCCTACCTGTGGAGTAAGGAACTCTATCATGAGGAAGGAATAGTATACTACGTGACAAAGTTATTTAGCATTAAATAATAACTGATATTATTATAATATCATCTGCATGTCTACCTACATACCTTTGCTGCTCGTTAGGGGTGACATTTGACGAGATTACAACTGTAGATGTAGGCTTTGCTTCACCTCTGGCAATTAATAGTACCTCGTTGAGCTCCATTGCAGAGGTCCATGATCACCTTGCCTTGGAGTCTGGGTCGTCCACACCAAGTGGAATACTGGTGACTGAGCAGAGCTGGAATGCCTTGGCAGGTGAGAGATCATGGTAGAACCTGAATTGGTCAGCTCCCATGAGAGCTAACCCACAACAAAGAGCAGTTGTTTTGCCAGTACCACTTTGGCCATATGCTAGCTACTGGTATTGGACAGCTCCTTAGTTTCTTGATAAAGGACTGGTAATGCAAAGCCATCACCACACCTGCCATAATAAGTACGAAAATGACAGTAGATTATTCGAGCATCGTAACCAAGTCTCCTCTTGCAGCTTTTTTCCTGTAGCTATGGCGGCTGTGAGAGGAGGCCTGCGTGATTATCATATGCAATTATTAAATGCTCTGGTGTGTAGTATAGGAGGTTTCAGTGATTATAGTTGCATAACACAGGGTTAAAGAATAAATACTCGTAGAATAGTGACTGTACCTGCCATAGTGAGAACGCAAGGATAAAAATTGTGCTTCATTGCAAGCTGAAGTGCATGCAGTAAGCGCTGTAGAGGCTGGGTTGATAGTGGTAGATGGATTTCACACTGTTGTGCATCTTTAGCAACTCCCATGCCTTCGTACATGTCACCAATCCATACGTGCTGGCACCTCTCAACCGCGATTTCCTTCCCATCAGGAGAAAAGACAGAGGGTATGTTTAGATTCTGAGATCAAGTCATGTAATTTCATCTGTGAAGTCCATCTGTGAGGAACTGACCTGCAAATACTTAAGCTACCTAATGAAGTAGAGCCTAGTTTGATTCCAGTTAGAAGAGGCTGCTTGTTTATGAGGACAGTGATACTTCACTGCAGATGGAAAGAGAACCATGAGTGAAACTCCTGCTACCTTCAACAAAAAGGCAAGTGCTCTGTATAAGAGCCTTTCCTCAAGGGAAAAGGAGGAACTAAGAAAGCAAGCACCAGAGAAGAGAATGACAAAAAAAGAGGTGCTTTGCAGCGGTGAAAAGATTTTCCAAAAGATTCAGAGGATGGTAAGTTGATCATGTCAAAATGGTGGAACTAAGAATGAGACATCTTGAGACAGCTGAGAACAAGTTGTGAGACAATCCACATCCAATTTGGTTCAAAATATAATTGCTTAGGTAATGCACATATAATTACGCATTCTTCAATCCTATTTAAGCTCTCAAATCCGAGAGCAACCCCCATCCCATGTTACAAGTCACTCAGAACACCAGGCCTTCATTTTCGCATATGCAGGAGGGTCTAAGCATGAGAGAAAGTGAGAAACCCAAAAACCTAATCCCAGTTGGAAACTGAGAAACCCAAAAACCTAATCCCAGTTGGGAACTACTTTGGAAGTAATAACCTTGGTGGCAATTTCTTCATTTTCTTTTGTTGACAGTTTGATGAATTGGAGGAGCTGGGATTTGTTGGATTCTCTATCGGTTTCTATGAAGAATGCAGCCAGGTGGTAGGAACATCTGCAACTTTGAAATGCTTCACCCCTGAGCTAGTTGAGTACCTGGATGCTGTTGTCATTGCAGGTGAGCTTGTGTGCAATAAGTAGGAGTTAGAACTGCATGCATGGTACCTTGGAAATGGAAGGAAACTTTCCTGAGGTGCCTAAGTTAGCCAAATAACATAATGGGGAAGTGCCAACTCTGATGTGTTAAGGACACGATTAAGAAATCTATGTATGCTGGTGTAGGTCTTCACTGTGAAAAATGTGGTGCTTCTCCAGCACCCCAACTTCAGTGTGTAATGGTAGGGGGTGCTACATGGCACCTCAGGGGTGCTAGCATGTACTACTTGGGTGCTATAAGTGAGATTCACAGGTAGTAGAAGTGTTACTCTCACCTTTTGCACCCTTAGGGTTCACTGTAGCACCCCTCACAGCTAACCTTTGACCTTTTGACTTTTGAAATTTTAACCTTTGGTCTTTCAGTTCCATGCAGGGCTGCTATGCATGCTTACTCATAATCATGAATGGTGAATGTAGCATCAGTGGACATTTTATGGTAATGCAATGCTAGTGATAGGTGACCGTTCCGTATGAGTGGTAAAATCACAACCGTACCTAGACTATTTTACGAACACTTACTCCAAAATGAAAACAAACATCAGATTATGAATGTACACACCAAGTGGAAGTGTTTGATACCCATTTTGTCTAGTTTGGTCAAGTATTAGCTGTTTCAGGGATGAAATTGTTAGTTCTAAGTAACCGATACATTCAAGTGGTAAAATCACAACCGTACCTAGACTAAACCCTTACTCCAAAATGAAAACAAACATCAGATTATGAATGTACACACCAAGTGGAAGTGTTTGACACCCATTTTGTCTAGTTTGGTCAAGTATTAGCTGTTTCAGGGATGAAATTGTTAGTTCTAAGTAACTGATACATACAAGTGGTAAAATCACAGCCGTACCTAGACTATTTTCAGAACACTTACTCCAAAACGAAAACAAACATCAGATTATGAATGTACACACCAAGTGGAACTGTTTGATACCCATTTTGTCTACTTTGGTCAAGTATTAGCTGTTTCAGGGATGAAATTGTTAGTTCTAAGTAACCGATACATACAAGTGGTAAAATCACAACCGTACCTAGACTATTTTCAGAACACTTACTCCAAAATGAAAACAAACATCAGATTATGAATGTACACACCAAATGGAACTGTTTGATATCCATTTTGTCTACTTTGGTCAAGTATTAGCTGTTTCAGGGATGAAATTGTTAGTTCTAAGTAACCGATACATACAAGTGGTAAAACCACAACCGTACCTAGACTATTTTCAGAACACTTACTCCAAAATGAAAACAAACATCAGATTATGAATATACACATCAAATGGAACTGTTTGATACCCATTTTGTCTACTTTGGTCAAGTATTAGCTGTTTCAGGGATGAAATTGTTAGTTCTAAGTAACCGATACATACAAGTGGTAAAACCACAACCGTACCTAGACTATTTTCAGAACACTTACTCCAAAATGAAAACAAACATCAGATTATGAATATACACATCAAATGGAACTGTTTGATACCCATTTTGTCTACTTTGGTCAAGTATTAGCTGTTTCAGGGATGAAATTGTTAGTTCTAAGTAACCGATACATACAAGTGGTAAAATCACAACCGTACCTAGACTATTTTTAAAACACTTACTCCAAAATGAAAACAAACATCAGATTATGAATGTACACACCAAGTGGAACTGTTTGATACCCATTTTGTCTACTTTGGTCAAGTATTAGCTGTTTCAGGGATGAAATTGTTAGTTCTAAGTAACACTTGTAAGTGCACAAGCATGCCAATTGGCATGCTTGTGCACTTACAAGTGAAATTTGGTCCAAGTTTCTTGTGCAAGTTTCTAAGTTTGCAGTATCTACACCATTATAATACTGAGTTGTGTTCATGATACATGTTCTTTTAATATTGCAGCCAACCCCCCACCTCTGCCTTCAAAAGCAACACTTGTTGATGTGACAACAGCACAAGGTTGCAAAGGATCTAAGCATACTCGTAATGCATCTCATCCATCACTTCCTGACACATCATCCAGTCTTCCTCCACGTGACACACTGTTCGATCCTCCACCCCATGACACACAATCTGATCCTCCATCCCTTGACACATCATCCAGTCTTCCTCCACGTGACACACTGTTTGATCCTCTATCCCATGACGCACAATCTGATCCTCCATCCCATGACACATCATCCAGTCTTCCTCCACATGACACACTGTTCGATCATGACACATCATCTGATCCTCAAACGCATGATGAACTGTTTGATCCTCCCATCAACCAGCCATCTCTCACTTCACCATCCCCTGTACAGGGTAGTTCAGTAGTGGTATCTGACAGTCCAGTAAAGCCAGACCCAAAGCTATGGCTGCCACACCTCAATCTATAACTAAGCGATAGAAAGATCATTCATAGCAGTGACAGGTGGCTAACAGATACCACCGAGAAAGGGTTTACTTTTTTAAACTCTTCATGCCCACAGCTTCTTGATAATATGCACCTTGCATTAGTGCAACCTTTGTACCGAGCTTGGAATAGTCGCGAATGTACGCGAATTTCCATTGAAGGCACTATACGGCGCTGCATGGGACGGAGGTATTGGCCGGCCCGTACAGCTTTGTGCGCCTTTTGCACCGAGAAAGTGTTTACATTTTTAAACTCTTCATGCCCATACCTTCTTAATAATATGCACCTTGCATTAGTGCAACCTTTGTACCGAGCTTGGAATAGTCGCGAATGTACGCGAATTTCCATTGAAGGCACTATACGGCGCTGCATGGGAAGGTGGTATTGACCGGCCCGTATAGATTTGTGCGCCTTTTGCACCAAGAAATGGTTTACATTTTTAAACTCTTCATGCTCATAGCTTCATGATAATATGCACCTTGCATTAGTGCAACCTTTGTACCGAGCTAGGATTAGTCGCGAATGTACGCGAATTTCCATTGAAGGCACTATACGGCGCTGCATGGGACGGAGATATTGGCCGGCCCGTATAGCTTTGTGCGCCTTTTGCACCAAGAAATGGTTTACATTTTTAAACTCTTCATGCTCATAGCTTCTTGATAATATGCACCATGCATTAGTGCAACCTTAGTACCGAGCTAGGATTAGTCGCGAATGTACTCGAATTTCCATTGAAGGCACTATACGGCGCTGCATGGGACGGAGGTATTGGCCGGCCCGTACAGCTTTGTGCGCCTTTTGCACCGAGAAAGGGTTTACATTTTTAAACTCTTCATGCCCATAGCTTCTTGATAATATGCAACTTGCATTAGTCCAACCTTTGTACCGAGCTAGGATTAGTCGCGAAAGTACGCGAATTTCCATTGAAGGCACTATATGGCGCTGTATGGGACGGAGATATTGGCCGGACCGTACTGCTTTGTGCGCCATTAGCACCGAGAAAGGGTTTACATTTTTAAACTCTTCATGTCCATAGCTTCTTGATAATATGCACGTTGCATTAGTGCAACCTTTATTCTGAGCTAGGAAGAATCGCGAATGTACGCGAATTTGCATTGAAGGCACTATACGGCGCTGCATGGGACGGAGGTATTGGCAGGCCCGTATAGCTTTGTGCGCCTTTTGCACCGAGAAATGGTTTACATTTATAAACTGTTCATGCTCATAGCTTCTTGATAATATGCACCTTGCATTAGTGCAACCTTTGTACCGAGCTAGGATTAGTCGCGAATGAACGCGAATTTCCATTGAAGGCACTATACGGCGCTGCATGGGAGGGAGGTATTGGCCGGCCCGTATAGGTTTGTGCGCCTTTTGCACCAAGAAATGGTTTACATTTTTAAACTCTTCATGCTCATAGCTTCTTGATAATATGCACCGTGCATTAGTGCAACCTTTGTACCGAGGTAGGATTAGTCGCGAATGTTCGCGAATTTCCATTGAAGGCACTATACGGCGCTGCATGGGACGGAGATGTTGGCCTGCCCGTACAGCTTTGTGCGCCTTTAGCACAGAGAAATGGTTTACATTTTTAAACGTTTCAGTCCCATGCCTTCTTGATAATATGCACCTTGCAATAGTGCAACCTTTGTGCCGAGCTAGGATTAGTCGCGAATGTACGCGAATTTCCATTGAAGGCACTATACGGCGCTGCATGGGACGGAGGTATTGGCCGGCCCGTATAGCTTTGTGCGCCTTTTGCACCAAGAAATGGTTTACATTTTTAAACTCTTCATGCTCATAGCTTCTTGATAATATGCACCTTGCATTAGTGCAACCTTAGTACCGAGCTAGGATTAGTCGCGAATGGACGCGAATTTCCATTCATGGCACTATACGGCGCTGCATGGGACGGAGGTATTGGCCGGCCCGTATAGCTTTGTGCGCCTTTTGCACCAAGAAATGGTTTACATTTTTAAACTCTTCATGCTCATAGCTTCTTGATAATATGCACCATGCATTAGTGCAACCTTAGTACCGAGCTAGGATTAGTCGCGAATGTACGCGAATTTCCATTGAAGGCACTATACGGCGCTGCATGGGACGGCGGTATTGGCCGGCCCGTACAGCTTTGTGCGCCTTTTGCACCGAGAAAGGGTTTACATTTTTAAACTCTTCATGCCCATAGCTTTTTGATAATATGTTCAACCTTTGTTCCGAGCTAGGATTAGTCGCGAATATAGGCGAATTTCCATTGAAGGCACTATACGGCGCTGCATGGGACGGCGGTATTGGCCGGCCCGTACAGCTTTGTGCGCCTTTTGCACCGAGAAATGGTTTACATTTTTAAACTTTTCAGGCCCATGTCTTCTTGATAATATGCACCTTGCATTAGTGCAACGTTTATTCCTAGCTATGAAGAATCGCTAATGTACGCGCGAATTTGCATTGAAGGCACTATATGGCGCTGTAAGGGCCGGAGGTATTGGCCGGCCCGTACATCTTTGTGCGCCTTTTGCACCGAGAAATGGTTTACATTTTTAAACTTTTCAGGCCCATGTCTTCTTGATAATATGCACCTTGCATTAGTGCAACGTTTATTCCTAGCTATGAAGAATCGCTAATGTACGCGCGAATTTGCATTGAAGGCACTATATGGCGCTGTAAGGGCCGGAGGTATTGGCCGGCCCGTACATCTTTGTGCGCCTTTTGCACCGAGAAATGGTTTACAATTTTAATCTCTTCATGCTCATAGCTTCTTGATAATATGCACTTTGCATTAGTGCAACCTTTGTACCGAGCTAGGATTAGTCGCGAATGTAGGCGAATTTCCATTTAAGGGACTATACTGCGCTGCATGGGACGGAGGTATTGGCTGGCCCGTATAGATTTGTGCGCCTTTTGCACCGAGAAATGATTTACATTTTTAAAAACTTCATGCTCATAGCTTCTTGATGAAATGCACCTTGCATTAGTGCAACCTTTGTACCGAGCTAGGATTAGTCGCGAAAGTACTCGAATTTCCATTGATGGCACTATACGGCGCTGCATGGGACGGCGGTATTGGCCTGCCCGTGTAGCTTTGTGCGCCTTTTGCACCAAGAAATGGTTTACAATTTTAAACTCTTCATGCTCATAGCTTCTTGATAATATGGACCTTGCATTAGTGCAATCTTTCTACCGAGCTAGGATTAGTCGCGAATGTACGCGAATTTCCATTGAAGGCATTATACGGCGCTGCATGGGACGGAGGTATTGGCCGGCCCGTACAGCTTTGTGCGCCTTTTGCACCGAAAAGGGGTTTACAATTTTAAACTCTTCATGCCCATAGCTTCTTGATAATATGTACCTTGGATTAGTTCAACCTTTGTACCGAGCTAGGATTAGTCGCGAATGTAGGCGAATTTCCATTGAAGGCTCCATACGGCGCTGCATAGGACGGAGGTATTGGCCGGCCCGTACAGCTTTGTGCGCCTTTTGCACCGAAAAGGGGTTTACAATTTTAAACTCTTCATGCCCATAGCTTCTTGATAATATGTACCTTGGATTAGTTCAACCTTTGTACCGAGCTAGGATTAGTCGCGAATGTAGGCGAATTTCCATTGAAGGCTCCATACGGCGCTGCATAGGACGGAGGTATTGGCCGGCCCGTACAGCTTTGTGCGCCTTTTGCACCGAGAAAGGGTTTACATTTTTAAACTCTTCATGCCCATAGCTTCTTGATAATATGCACCTTGCATTAGTGGAACCTGTGTTCCGAGGTTGGAAGAATCGCGAATGTAGGCGAATTCCCATTGAAGACACTATACGGCGCTGCATGGGACTGAGGTATTGGCCTGCCCGTACATCTTTGTGCGCCTTTTGCACGGAGAAGGGGTTTACAATTTTAAAGTCTTCATGCCCATAGCTTCTTGATAATATGCACCTTGCATTAGTGCAACCCTTGTACCGAGCTAGGATTAGTCGCGAAAGTACGCGAATTTCCATTGAAGGCACTATACGGCTGAGCATGGGACGGAGATATTGGCCGGCCCGTACAGCTTTGTGCGCCTTTAGCACCGAGAAATGGCTTACATTTTAAAACTTTTCAGGCCCATGCCTTCTTGATAATATGCACCTTGCATTAGTGCAACCTTTATTCCGAGCTAGGAAGAATCGAGAATGTACGCGAATTTGCATTGAAGGCACTATACGGCGCTGCATGGGACGGAGGTATTTGCAGGCCCGTACAGCTTTGTGAGCCTTTTGCACCGAGAAAGGGTTTACTTTTTTAAACTCTTCATGTCCATAGCTTCTTGATAATATGCACCTTGCATTAGTGCAACCTTTGTACCGAGCTTGGAATAGTCGCGAATGTACGCGAATTTCCATTGAAGACACTATACGGCGCTGTAAGGGCCGGAGATATTGACCGGCCCGTACTGCTTTGTGCACCTTTTGCACCGAGAAATGGTTTACATTTTTAAACACTTCATGCCCATAGCTTCTTGAAAATATGCATCTTGCATTAGTGCAACCTTTGTACCGAGGTAGGATTAGTCGCGAATGTACGCGAATTTCCATTGAAGGCACTATACGGCGCTGCATGCGACGGAGTTATTGGCCGGCCCGTACAGCTTTGTGCGCCTTTTGCACCGAGAAAGGGTTTACAATTTTAAACTCTTCATGCCCATAGCATCTTGATAAAATGCACTTTGGATTAGTGCAACCTTTGTACCGAGCTAGGATTATTCGCGAATGTATGCGAATTTCCATTGAAGGCACTATACGGCGCTGCATGTGACGGAGGTATTGGCCGTCCTGTACAGCTTTGTGCGCCTTTTGCATCGAGAAAGGGTTTACATTTTTAAACTCTTCATGCCCATAGCTTCTTGATAATATGCACCTTGCATTAGTGCAACCTTTGTACCGAGCTAGGATTAGTCGCGAAAGTACGCGAATTTCCATTGAAGGCACTATACGGCGTTGCATGAGACGGAGATATTGGCCGTCCCGTACAGCTTTGTGCGCCTTTAGCACCGAGAAATGGCTTACATTTTTAAACTTTTCAGGCCCATGCCTTCTTGATAATATGCATCTTGCATTAGTGCAACCTTTGTACCGAGGTAGGATTAGTCGCGAATGTACGCGAATTTCCATTGAAGGCACTATACGGCGCTGCATGCGACGGAGTTATTGGCCGGACCGTACAGCTTTGTGCGCCTTTTGCACCGAGAAAGTGTTTACAATTTTAAACTCTTCATGCCCATAGCATCTTGATAATATGCACCTTGGATTAGTGCAACCTTTGTACCGAGCTAGGATTATTCGCGAATGTATGCGAATTTCCATTGAAGGCACTATACGGCGCTGCATGTGACGGAGGTATTGGCCCTCCTGTACAGCTTTGTGCGCCTTTTGCATCGAGAAAGGGTTTACATTTTTAAACTCTTCATGCCCATAGCTTCTTGATAATATGCACCTTGCATTAGTGCAACCTTTGTACCGAGCTAGGATTAGTCGCGAAAGTACGCGAATTTCCATTGAAGGCACTATACGGCGTTGCATGGGACGGAGATATTGGCCGTCCCGTACAGCTTTGTGCGCCTTTAGCACCGAGAAATGGCTTACATTTTTAAACTTTTCCGGACCATGCCTTCTTGATAATATGCACCTTGCATTAGTGAAACCTTTATTCCGAGCTAGGAAGAATCGAGAATGTACGCGAATTTGCATTGAAGTCACTATACGGCGCTGCATGGGACGGAGGTATTGACCGGCCCGTACAGCTTTATGCGCCTTTTGCACCGAGAAATGGTTTACATTTTTAAACACTTCATGCCCATAGCTTCTTGAAAATATGCACCTTGCATTAATGCAACCTTTGTACCGAGGTTGGATTAGTCGCGAATGTACGCGAATTTTCATTGAAGGCACTATACGGCGCTGCATGCGACGGAGTTATTGGCCGGCCCGTACAGCTTTGTGCGCCTTTTGCACCTAGAAAGGGTTTACAATTTTAAACTCTTCATGCCCATAGCTTCTTGATAATATGCACCTTGGATTAGTGCAACCTTTGTATCGAGCTAGGATTAGTCGCGAATGCAGGCGAATTTCCATTGAAGGCACTATACCGCGCTGCATGGGACGGAGGTATTGGCCGGCCCGTATGGTTTTGTGCGCCTTTTGCACCAAGAAATGGTTTACATTTTTAAACCCTTCATGCTCATAGCTTCTTGATGATATGCACCTTGCATTAGTGCAACCTTTGTACCGAGCTGGGATTAGTCGCTAAAGTACGCGAATTTCCATTGATGGCACTATACGGCGCTGCATGGGACGGAGGTATTGGCCGGCCCGTATAGCTTTGTGCGCCTTTTGCACCAAGAAATGGTTTACAATTTTAAACTCTTCATGCTCATAGCTTCTTGATAATATGCACCTTGCATTAGTGCAACCTTTGTACCGAGCTAGGATTAGTCGCGAATGTACGCGAATTTCCATTGAAGGCATTATACGGCGCTGCATGGGACGGAGGTATTGGCCGACCCGTACAGCTTTGTGCGCCTTTTGCACCGAGAAAGGGTTTACAATTTTAAACTCTTCATGCCCATAGCTTCTTGATAATATGCACCTTGGATTAGTGCAACCTTTGTACCGAGCTAGGATTAGTCGTGAATGCAGGCGAATTTCCATTGAAGGCACTTTACCGCGCTGCATGGGACGGAGGTATTGGCCGGCCCGTATAGCTTTGTGCGCCTTTTGCACCAAGAAATGGTTTACATTTTTAAACCCTTCATGCTCATAGCTTCTTGATGATATGCACCTTGCATTAGTGCAACCTTTGTACCGAGCTAGGATTAGTCGCGAAAGTACGCGAATTTCCATTGATGGCACTATACGGCGCTGAATGGGACGGAGGTATTGGCCGGACCGTATAGCTTTGTGCGCCTTTTGCACCAAGAAATGGTTTACAATTTTAAACTCTTCATGCTCATAGCTTCTTGATAATATGCACCTTGCATTAGTGCAACCTTTCTACCGAGCTAGGATTAGTCGCGAATGTACGCGAATTTCCATTGAAGGCATTATACGGCGCTGCATGGGACGGAGGTATTGGCCGGCCCGTACAGCTTTGTGCGCCTTTTGCACCGAGAAAGGGTTTACAATTTTAAACTCTTCATGCCCATAGCTTCTTGATAATATGTACCTTGGATTAGTTCAACCTTTGTACCGAGCTAGGATTAGTCGCGAATGTGGGCGAATTTCCATTGAAGGCACAATTCGGCGCTGCATGGGACGGCGGTATTGGCCGGCCCGTACAGCTTTGTGCGCCTTTTGCACCGAGGACGGGCTTACAATATTAAACTCTTCACGACCATAGCTTATTGATAATATGCTCCTAGCATTGGTGCAACCTTTGTACAGAGCTAGGATTAGTCGCGAATGTACGCGATTTTCCATTGAAGGCACTATACGGTGGTGCATGGGATGGAGGTATTGGCCGGCCCGTACAGCTTTGTGCGCCTTTTGCCCCGAGAAAGGGTTTTGATTTACAAACTCTTCATGCCGATAGCTTCTTGATAATATGCGCCTTGCATTAGAGCAACCTTTGCACCGAGCTAGGATTAGTCGCGAATGTACGCGATTTTCCATTGAAGGCACTACACTGAGCTGCATGGGACGGAGATATTGGCCGGCCTGTACTGATTTGTGCCCTTTTGCACCTAGAAATGGTTTACATTTTTAAAATCTTCATGCCCATAGCTTCTTGATAATATGCACCTTGCATTAGTGCGACCTTTGTACCGAGTTAGGATTAGTCGCGAATGTACGCGAATTTCCATCGAAGGCACTAGACGGAGCTGCATGGGACGGGGATATTGGCCGGCCTGTACTGATTTGTGCGCCTTTTGCACCTAGAAATGGTTTACATTTTTAAAATCTTCATGCCCATAGCTTCTTGATAATATTCACCTTGCATTAGTGCGACCTTTGAAGCGAGTTAGGATTAGTCGCGAATGTACGCGAATTTCCATCGAAGGCACTATACGACGCTGCATGGTGCGGAGATATTGGCCGGTCCGTACAGCATTGTGCGGCTTTTGCACCGAAAAAGGGTATACATTTTTAAACTCTTCATGTCCGTAGCTTCTTGATAATATGTACCTTGCATTGGTGCAACCTTTGTACCGAGCTAGGATTAGTCGCGAATGTACGCGAATTTACATTGAAGGCACTATACTGCGCTGCATTGGTTGGAGATAATGGCCGGCCCGTACGCCTTTCTGCGCCTTTTGCACCGAGAAATGGTTTACATTTTTAAACTCTTCATGCCCATAGCTTCTTGATAATATGCACCTTGCATTAGTGCAACCTTTGTACCGAGCTAGGATTAGTCGAGAGTGTACGCGAATTTCCATTCAAGGCACTATACGGCGCTACATGGGACTGTGGTATTGGTCGTCCCGTATAGCTTTGTGCGCCTTTTGCACCAAGAAATGGTTTACATTTTTAAACACTTCATGCCGATAGCTTCTTGAAGATATGCACCTTGCATTAGTGCAACCTTTGTACCGAGCTAGGATTAGTCGCGAATGTACGCGAATTTCCATTGATGGCACTATACGGCGCTGTATGGGACGGAGGTATTGGCCTGCCCGTATAACTTTTTTGCGCGTTTTGCGGCGAGAAATGGTTTAGATTTGTAAACTCTTCATGCCCATAGCTTCTTGATAATATGCACCTTGCATTAGTGCAACCTTTGTTCCGAGCTAGGATTAGTCGCGAATGTACGCGAATTTCCATTGAAGGCACTAAACCTCGCTGCATGGGAATGAGATATTGGCCGGCCCGTACAGCTTTGTGCGCGTTTTGCACCGAGAAAGGGATTACATTTTTAGACTCTTCATGCCCATAGCTTCTTGCTAATATGCACCTTGAATTAGTGCAACCTTTGTATCGAGCTAGGATTAGTCGCGAAAGTACGCGAATTTCCATTGAAGGCACTATACGGCTCTGCATGGGACGGAGATATTGGCCGGCCCGTACAGCTTTGTGCGCCTTTTATACCGAGAAAGAGTTTACATTTTTAAACTCTTCATGCCCATATCTTCTTGATAATATGCACCTTGTATTAGAGCAACCTTTGTACCGAGTTAGTATTAGTCGCGAATGTACGCGAATTTTCATTGAAGGCACTATACGGCGCTGCATGGGACGGAGATATTGGCAGGCCCGTACAGCTTTGTTCGCATTTTGCACCGACAAAGAGTTTACATTTTTAAACTCTTCGTGCCCATATCTTGTTGATAATATGCACCTTGTATTAGAGCAACCTTTGTACGGAGCTAGGATTAGTCCCGAAAGTACGCGAATTTCCATTGAAGGCACTATACGGCGCTGCATGGGACGGAGATATTGGCCGGCCCGTACAGCTTTGTGCGCCTTTAGCACCGAGAAATGGCTTACATTTTTAAACTTTTCAGGCCCATGCCTTCTTAATAATATGCACCTTGCATTAGTGCAACCTTTATTCCGAGCTAGGAAGAATCGCGAATGTACGCGAATTTTTCATTGAAGGCACTATACGGCGCTGTATGGAACGGAGGTATTGACAGGCCCGTATAGCTTTGTGCGCCTTTTGCACCGAGAAATGGTTTACATTTTTAAACTCTTCATGCTCATAGCATCTTGATAATATGCACCTTGCATTAGTGCAACCTTTGTACCGAGCTAGGATTAGTCGCGATTGTACGCGAATTTCCATTGAAGGCACTATACGGAGATGCATGGGATGGAGATATTGGCCGGCCCGTACAGCTTTGTGCGCCTTTTGCACCGAGAAAGGTTTTACATTTTTAAACTCTTCATGCCCATGGCTTCTTGATAATATGCACCTTGCATTAGTGCAACCTGTGTTCCGAGCTTGGAAGAATAGCGAATGTACGCGAATTTGCATTGAAGGCACTATACGGCGCTGCATGGGACGGAGATATTGGCCGGCCTGTACTGATTTGTGCGCCTTTTGCACCTAGAAATTGTTTACATTTATAAAATCTTCATGCCCATAGCTTCTTGATAATATTCACCTTGCATTAGTGCAACCTTTGTACCGAGTTAGGATTAGTCGCGAATGTACGCGAATTTCCATTGATGGCACTATACGACGCTGCATGGGTCGGAGATATTGGCCGGTCCGTACAGCTTTGTGCGGCTTTTGCACCGAAAAAGGGTTTACATTTTAAAACCCTTCATGTCCATAGCTTTTTGATAATATGTACCTTGCATTGGTGCAACCTTTGTACCGAGCTAGGATTAGTCGCGAATGTACGCGAATTTCCATTGAAGGCACTGTACGGCGGTTTATTGGTCGGAGATATTGGCCGGCCCGTACGGCTTTGTGCGCCTTTTGCACCGAGAAATGGTTTACAATTTTAAACTCTTCATGCCCATAGCATCTTGATAATATGCACCTTGCATTAGTGCAACCTGTGTTCCGAGTTTGGAAGAATCGCGAATATACGCGACTTTCCACTGAAGCCACTACACGGAGCTGCATGGGACGGAGATATTGGCCGGCCTGTACTGATTTGTGCGCCTTTTGCACCTAGAAATGGTTTACATTTTTAATATCTTCATACCCATAGCTTCTTGATAATATTCACCTTGCATTAGTGCAACCTTTGTACCGAGCTAGGATTAGTCGCGCGAATGTACGCGAATTTCCATTGAAGGCACTATACGGCGCTGCAAAGGACGGAGGTATTGGCCAGCCCGTATAGCTTTGTGCGCCTGTTGCACCGAGAAATGGTTTACATTTATAAGCTCTTCATGCGCATAGCTTCTTGATAATATGCACCTTGCATTAGTGCAACCTTTGTACCGAGTTAGGATTAGTCCCGATTGTACGCGAATTTCCATTGAAGGCACTATTTTTTGCCACAGTCTTGTGAAAACGCTCTCGTAAGCTAGCTAGCATGCCACCTCAGTGTTGCCGATGTAACGGCAAGGGCCGCTGTGTGGGATGTTCATGTGTTCGTAGAGGAGAGGCATGCACAAACTGTACACCAAGCCGCAACGGAAGATGTGAAAATTTTGACGGCGCCCTGGCCTGTGGAGCCGCAGGTGCCACCCCACCTGCTCCCCAACCTATACCTCATCCTTCGAAAGAGCCCAGACTCTTGGTAGAAGATACCGAATCCGTGGGAAGGATGACTGTTGGCGGGGGAGGTGACCGGGGTGTGTTGCTTGACAACCGCTTACCCGGTAAGGAATTTGCAACGAGAACGCTCTCAGCGTCAATCTTTACATCATCACTGGTGGTATCTACAAGACAAGATGAAAGTCCCGACCTAAGATCAACAGAAGTGGTGGAAGACTCCAATGAGTTGACCAACAGCTCTCCCCTGAAAACAGTCAAGGACCTCCCCCCCTTCACCACTCTCAGCACTCCTAACTTCAGATGGGGGGACATTGATGGACCTGCCTTCTCCGTCAAAGTCGATAAAGCATATGAAGAAGCCGTTCATTGGAAACGCAACCTATTCGAAATACCCAAAGGTAAAGTGGGCGCTGAGTTTGTCCATGAATTATCACGCTTGCTAGATGCTTACAGTGACGCCACAGCATTGGAAAGCATTGCCCTAAAGGCCTCAATGATTCTCCCACTCCTACTTCTTCAGAGGCCACACCCAAGATCAAAGCCCAAAGACCACACTCGATGTCTGGGGGACAGAATGGCTAAATGGCTAAAAGGAGATGTTGACTCTCTCTTACATGAGTGTACTTCAATCCAAAGCCGGCTGAACCACCGTAAGCGCCATAGCCAAGAAGATGGACAAGCTGCAAGATCATTTGCTAAGCTGGTATCCTTGGGCAACCTGAAAGCAGCCATGAGACTCATCACAGAGAAAAATGATTATGGTTGCTTGCAACTTGACAACATCCAACCAGATGGAAGAACAGTGAAGGATCACCTTCTAGACAAACACCCTCCTAGAACACCTGCATCACCACTTGCTATAAGTGACCAGTCACCAGCAATCGAGCCTCACTCCATCGTCTTCGATCAGATAGACGGTACACTGATCAGATCCATCAGTCAGCAGATGGATGGCTCCGCTGGTCCCTCCGGTCTAGATGCACATGCTTGGAAGGGCATGTGCTCCTCCTTTCACAATGCCTCAGACGAATTGTGTAACTCAGTGGCCAAGCTAACCAGGAAACTGTGCTCCAACCACGTTGACCCAAGTGGAATTTCTGCCCTGACAGCTTGCCGTCTCATCGCTCTTGATAAATGCCCAGGAGTCAGACCAATCGGAGTTGGTGAGACGCTGAGACGCCTCATTTCCAAGACCATTCTCAGAGTTACACACGATGATATCCTAAAGGCAGTTGGTAGCATACAGCTATGTGCGGGACAGGAAGCAGCATGTGAAGCTGGGATCCACGCAATGAGAAACCTATTCGAAGATGAAGGGGCTGAAGCGATGCCTATGGTTGACGCTTCAAATGCGTTTAACTCACTCAATAGGGAAGCAGCCCTAAGAAACACCCGTATCCTCTGCCCTGTCCTTGCCCCGATGCTCACTAACATGTACCGATCACATTCCATGCTTTTTATCGATGGTGACCACATCCTCTCTCAAGAAGGCACCACACAAGGTGACCCACTGGCCATGGCGATGTATGCCATTGGCACTCTCCCCCTTATCCGCAAGCTACATGGCGATGTGACACAGGTCTGGTATGCTGATGATGCGTCTGCGGGTGGGAGAACTTCAGACCTGCGTGTATGGTGGGACAGTCTGGTATCATATGGCCCACGTTTTGGATACAATCCCAACCCATGCAAGACATGGCTGGTTGTCAAGCCCGAGCATTTACCCGCAGCAGAAGAACACTTCCGAGGCTCTGGAGTCAACATCACTATCCAGGGACATAGATACCTCGGTGCCCCTTTAGGGTCAAAGTCCTTTGTAGAAGATTTCATCCGGGACAAGATCAGCTGTTGGGGTTCTGAGATCAGACGTCTAGCCGAGATTGCTAAAGTCCAACCTCAGGCTGCATATGCTGTCTTTACCCACGCCCTTACAAGCAGGTGGACGTTCCTCATGCGCACTGCTCCTGGCATAGAACCTCTCTTGCAACCATTAGAGGAAGCAATCCGGCACCAATTTCTGCCGGCAATGACTGGGAGACAAGGAATCACTGACATAGAGAGGGAATTATTGGCCCTACCAGCGCACCATGGTGGCCTTGGTGTACAGATTCCAACTAGAAATGCTAAAAACCAGTTCAAAGCCTGCACAGAAGTGACTGCTCCCCTCGTGAAGCTCATCCGCCAACGGAACCCCAATTATCCCAAGCCCTCGCAGCAAGAGCAGAGGCAGATGAAGTCTGCACTCCGCACAAGGAACCGAAGAAAAACCACAAAAGAGGCTGAGTTATTGAAACCAAAATTATCAGGGGCTGGGCAAAGGGCAATGGAACAGGCCAGCGAAAAAGGTGCCTCTACATGGCTCACAGCCATCCCCATGTCCAAACACGGCTTCAACCTTCACAAACAGGCCTTCAGAGATGCCCTCTGCCTTAGGTTTGGCTGGACACCAGCAAGACTAGCCACACACTGCCCATGTGGCCAACCATTTAGTGTTAACCACGCGTTCAGCTGCCCGAAGGGTGCCATGCCTTCCATTCGACACAATGCTATCAGAGACATCACTGCACAACTTCTCACGGAGGTATGCCCAAACGTTTGTGTAGAACCCATTCTCCAGCCGTTGACTGGAGAGAGATTCCCCTTCAGAAGCACCAATACTGAGGAAGGCGCAAGACTTGACATCATGGCCCAAAATTTCTGGGACAAAAGCAAAAAATCAACCTTCTTTGATGTCAGAATCTTCAACTCCCATGCACCAGCGAATTGTACTTCCTCCACCGATGCTTGCTACAGAAGACATGAACGCGAGAAGAGGAGAGCATATGAACAGCGTGTCCTCGAAGTGGAGCATGGTACCTTTACTCCTCTGGTCCTGTCCACAAGTGGAGGTTGGGGTCCGTCTGCCACGGTTGCTTTCAAGAGACTTGCAGGTCTCATTTCTGAGAAACACGACCAACCATACAGTAGCACCCTCAGCTTCATCAGATGTAAGATCGCTTTCAGCTTGATTGACTCAGCCATCGCATGCCTCCGAGGTCCCAGATCTGCCTTCCATGCTCCAGCCAGGGACTTCAACCTGACAGACCACCCCCTGGACCTCATCCATGCTGAGGTCCATCTTCAGGCCTAAACACCAGTCAATCTTAACATGCCAATTGGACATTAATAGAACTCTTACAATTCTTTATATGCTATTTGGTTTCCATGTTTTTCCTACTTTCCTTTTTTACCCATCTGTACAGAGTACACACATATATATATATATATTGAAGGCACTATACGGCGCTGCATGGGACGGAGGTATTGGCCGGCCCGTACTGCTTTGTGCGCCTTTTGCACCGAGAAAGGGTTTACATTTTTAAACTCTTCATGCCCATAGCTTCTTGATAATATGCACCTTGCATTAATGCAACCTTTGTACCTAGCTTGGAATAGTCGCGAATATATGCTAATTTCCATTGAAGGCACTATACAGCGCTGTATGGGACGGAGGTATTGACCGGCCCGTACAGCTTTGTGCGCCTTTTGCACCGAGAAATGGTATACATTTTGAAACACTTCATGCCCATAGCTTCTTGAAAATATGCACCTTGCATTAGTGCAACCTTTGTACCGAGCTAGGATTAGTCGCGAATGTACGCGAATTTCCATTGAAGGCACTATACGGCGCTGCATGGGACGGAAGCATTGGCTGGCCCGTACAGCTTTGTGCGCCTTTTGCACCGAGAAAGGGTTTACTTTTTTAAACTCTTCATGCCCATAGCTTCTTGATGATATGCACCTTGCATTAGTGCAACCTTTGTACCGAGCTAGGATTAGTCGCGAAAGTACGCGAATTTCCATTGAAGGCACTATACGGCGCTGCAAGGGACGGAGATATTGGCCGGCCCGTACAGCTTTGTGCGCCTTTAGCACCGAGAAATGGCTTACATTTGTTTACTTTTCAGGTCCATGCCTTCTTGATAATATGCACATTGCATTAGTGCAACCTTTATTCCGAGCTAGGAAGAATGCCGAAAGAACGCGAATTTCCATTAACGGCACTTTGCGGCGCTGCATGGGACGCTGGTATTTGTCGGCCCGTACAGCTTTGTGTGCCTTTTGCACCGAGAAATGTTTTACATTTTTAAAATCTTCATGCCCATATCTTCTTGATAATATACACCTTGCATTTGTTCAACCTTTGTACCGAGCTTGGATTAGTCGCGAATGTATGCGAATTTCCATTGAAGGCACTATACGGCTCTGCATGGGAAGGAGATATTGGCCGGCCCGTACAGCTTTGTGCGCCTTTTGCACCGAGAAAGGGTTTACATTTTTAAACTCTTCATGCCCATAGCTTTTTGATAATATGCACCTTGTATTAGTGCAACCTTTATACCGAGCTAGGATTAGTCGCGAAAGAACGCGAATTTCCTTTGAAGTCAATATACGGCGCTGCATGGGACGGAGATATTGAGCGGACCGTAATGGTTTGTGCGCCTTTAGCACCGAGAAAGGGTTTAAATTTTTAAACTCATCATGCCCATAGCTTCTTGATAATATACACCTTGCATTTGTGCAACCTTTGTACCGAGCTTGGATTAGTCGCGAATGTACGCGAATTTCCATTGAAGGCACTATACGGCTCTGCATGGGACGGAGGTATCTGCCGGCCCGTACAGCTTTGTGCGCCTTTTGCACCGAGAAAGGGTTTACATTTTTAAACTCTTCATGCCCATAGCTTCTTGATAATATGCACCTTGTATTAGTGCAACCTTTGTACCGAGCTAGGCGAATTTCCATTGAAGGCACTATACGGCGCTGCATGGAAGGAGGTATTGGCCGTATAGCTTTGTGCGCCTTTAGCACCGAGAAAGGGTTTAAATTTTTAAACTCATCATGCCCATACCTTCTTGATAATAAACACCTTGCATTAGTGCAACCTTTGTACCCAGCTAGGATTAGTCGCGAATGTACGCGAATTTCCATTGAAGGCACTATACGGCGCTACATGGGACGGTGATATTGGCCGGCCCGTACTGCTTTGTGCGCCTTTAACACCGAGAAAGGGTTTACATTTCTAAACACTTCATGTCCATAGATTCTTGATAATATGCACCTTGCATTAGTGCAACCTTTGTACCAGGCTTGGAATAGTCGCGAATAAAAGCGAATTTCCAATGAAGGCACTATACAGCGCTGTAAGGGCCGGAGGTATTGACCGGCCCGTACAGCTTTGTGCGCCATTTGCACCGAGAAATGGTTTACATTTTTAAACACTTCATGCCCATAGCTTCTTGAAAGTATGCACCTTGCATTAGTGCAACCTTTGTACCGAGCTAGGATTAGTCGCGAATGTACGCGAATTTTCATTGAAGGCACTATACGGCGCTGCATGGGACGGAGGTATTGGCCGGCCAGTACAGCTTTGTGCGCCTTTTGCACCGAGAAAGGGTTTACATTTTTAAACTCTTCATGCCCATAGCTTCTTGATAATATGCACCTTGCATTAGTGCAACCTTTGTACCGAGCTTGGATTAGTCGCGATTGTACGCGAATTTGCATTGAAGGCTCTATACGGCGCTGCATGGGACGGAGGTATTGGCCGGCCAGTACAGCTTTGTGCGCCTTTTGCACCGAGAAAGGGTTTACATTTTTAAACTCTTCATGCCCATAGCTTCTTGATAATATGCACCTTGTATTAGTGCAACCTTTGTACCCAGCTAGGATTTGTCGCGAATGTACGCGAATTTGCATTGAAGGCACTATACGGCGCTGCATGGGACGGAGGTATTGGCCGGCCCGTACAGCTTTTTGCGCCTTTTGCACCGAGAAAGGGTTTACATTTTTAAACCCTTCATGCCCATAGCTTCTTGATAATATGCAACTTGCATTAGTGCAACCTTTGTACCGAGCTAGGATTAGTCGCGAATGTACGCGAATTTCCATTGAAGGCACTATACGGCGCTGCATAGGACGGAGATATTGGCCGGCCCGTTCAGCTTTCTTCGCCTTTAGCACCGAGAAATGGCTTACATTTTTAAACTTTTCACGCCCATGCCTTCATGATAATATGAACCTTGCATTAGTGCAACGTTTATTCCGAGATAGGATGAATCGCGAATGTACGCGAATTTGCATTGAAGGCACTATACGGCGCTGCATGAGACGGAGGTATTGGCAGGCTCGTACTGCTTTGTACGCCTTTTGCACCGAGAAAGGGTTTACATTTTTAAACTCTTAATGACCATAGCTTCTTGATAATATGGACCTTGCATTAGTGCAACCTGTGTTCCGAGCTTGGAAGAATCTCGAATGTACGCGAATTTCCATTGAAGGCACTATACGGCGATGAATGGGACGGAGATATTGGCCGGCCTGTACTGATTTGTGCGCCTTTTGCACCGAGAAATGGTTTACATTTTTAAACACTTCATGCCCATAGCTTGTTGAAAGTATGCACCTTGCATTAGTGCAACCTTTATACCGAGCTAGGATTAGTCGCGAATGTACGCGAATTTCCATTGAAGGCACTATACGGCGCTGCATGGGACGGAGATATTGGCCGGCCCGTTCAGCTTTCTTCGCCTTTAGCACCGAGAAATGGCTTACATTTTTAAACTTTTCACGCCCATGCCTTCATGATAATATGAACCTTGCATTAGTGCAACGTTTATTCCGAGATAGGATGAATCGCGAATGTACGCGAATTTGCATTGAAGGCACTATACGGCGCTGCATGAGACGGAGGTATTGGCAGGCTCGTACTGCTTTGTACGCCTTTTGCACCGAGAAAGGGTTTACATTTTTAAACTCTTAATGACCATAGCTTCTTGATAATATGGACCTTGCATTAGTGCAACCTGTGTTCCGAGCTTGGAAGAATCTCGAATGTACGCGAATTTCCATTGAAGGCACTATACGGCGATGAATGGGACGGAGATATTGGCCGGCCTGTACTGATTTGTGCGCCTTTTGCACCGAGAAATGGTTTACATTTTTAAACACTTCATGCCCATAGCTTGTTGAAAGTATGCACCTTGCATTAGTGCAACCTTTATACCGAGCTAGGATTAGTCGCGAATGTACGCGAATTTCCATTGAAGGCACTATACGGCGCTGCATGGGACGGAGGTATTGGCCGGCCAGTATAGCTTTGTGCGCCTTTTGCACCGAGAAAGGGTTTACATTTTTAAACTCTTCATGCCCATAGCTTCTTGATAATATGCACCTTGCTTTAGTGCAACCTTTGTACCGAGCTAGGATTAGTCGCGAATGTACGCGAATTTCCATTGAAGGCACTATACGGCGCTGCATGGGACGGAAGTATTGGCCGGCCCGTACAGCTTTGTGCGCCTTTTGCACCGAGAAAGGGTTTGCATTTATAAACTCTTCATTCCCATAGCTTCTTGATAATATGCACCTTGCATTAGTGAAACCTTTGGACCGAGCTAGGATTAGTCGCGAATGTACGCGAATTTCCATTGAAGGCACTATACGGAGCTGCATGGGACGGAGGTATTGGCCGGCCAGTACAGCTTTGTGCGCCTTTTGCACCGAGAAAGGGTTTACTTTTTTAAACTCTTCATTCCCATAGCTTCTTGATAATATGCACATTGCATTAGTGCAACCTTTGTACCGAGCTGGGATTAGTCGCGAAAGCACGCGAATTTCCATTGAAGGCACTATATGGCGCTGCATGGGACGGAGATATTGGCCGGCCCGTTCAGCTTTCTTCGCCTTTAGCACCGAGAAAAGGTTTACATTTTTAAACTCTTCATGCCCATAGCTTCTTGATAATATGCACCTTGCATTAGTGCAACCTTTGTCCCGAGCTAGGATTAGTCGCGAAAGTACGCGAATTTCCATTGAAGGCTCAATACGGCGCTGCATGGGACGGAGATATTGGCCGGCCCGTTCAGGTTTCTTCGCCTTTAGCACCGAGAAATGGCTTACAATTTTTAAACTTTTCAGGCCCATGCCTTCTTGATAATATGCACCTTGCATTAGTGCAACCTTTATTCCGAGATATGAAGAATCGCGAATGTACGCGAATTTGCATTGAAGGCACTATACGGCGCTGCATGGGACGGAGGTATTGGCAGGCCCGTACAGCTTTGTGCGCCTTTTGCACCGAGAAATGGTTTACGTTTTTAAACTCTTCATGCTCATAGCTTCTTGATAATATGCACCTTGCATTAGTGCAACCTTTGTACCGAGCTAGGATTTGTCGCGATTGTACTCGAATTTGCATTGAAGGCACAATACGGCGTTGCATGGGACGGAGGTATTGGCAGGCCCGTACAGCTTTGTACGCCTTTTGCACCGAGAAAGGGTTTACATTTTTAAACTCTTCATGCCCATAGCTTCTTAATAATATGGACCTTGCATTAGTGCAACCTGTGTTCCGAGCTTGGAAGAATCACGAATGTACGCGAATTTCCATTGAAGGCACTATACGGCGCTGAATGGGACGGAGATATTGGCCGGCCTGTACAGCTTTGTGCGCCTTTTGCACCGAGAAAGGGTTTATATTTTTAAACTCTTCATTCCCATAGCTTCTTGATAATTTTCACCTTGCATTAGTGCAACCTTTGTACCGAGCTAGGATTAGTCTCGAATATACGCGAAATTCCATTGAAGGCACTATACGACGCAGCACTGGTCGGAGATATTGGCCGACAGTACGGCTTGGTGCGCCTTTTGCACGGAGAAATGGTTTACATTTTTAGACTCTTCATGCCCATAGCTTGTTGATAATATGCACCATACATTAGTGCAACCTTTGTACCGAGCTAGGATTAGTCGCGAATGTACGCGATTTTCTATTGAAGGCTCTATACGGCGCTGCATGGGACGGAGATATTGGCCTGCCCGTACAACTTTGTGCGCCTTTAGCACAGAGAAATGGTTTACATTTTTAAACTTTTCAGTCCCATGCCTTCTTGATAATATGTACCTTGCATTAGTGCAGCCTTTGTACCGAGCTTGGAATAGTCGCGAATGTACGCGATTTTCCAATGAAGGCACTATACGGCGCTGCATGTGACGGGGATATTGGCCGGCCCGTACAGCTTTGTGCGCCTTTTGCACCAAGAAATGGTTTACATTTTTAAACTCTTCATGCTCATAGCTTCTTGATGATATGCACCTTGCATTAGTGCAACCTTTGTACCGAGCTAGGATTAGTCGCGAATGTACGCGAATTTCCATTGAAGGAACTATACGGCGCTGCATGGGATGGAGATATTGGCCTGCACGTAAACCTTTGAGCGCCTTTAGCACGGAGAAATGGTTTACATTTTTAAAATTTTCAGTCCTATGCCTTCTTGATAATATGTACCTTGCAATAGTGCAACCTTTGTGCCGAGCTAGGATTAGTCGCGAATGTACTCGAATTTCCATTGAAGGCACTATACGGCGCTGCATTTGACGGAGGTATTGGCCGGCCCGTATAGCTTTGTGCGCCTTTTCCACCAAGAAATGGTTTACGTTTTTAGACTCTTCATGCTCATAGCTTCTTGATAATATGCACCTTGCATTAGTGCAACCTTTGTACCTAGCTAGGATTAGTCGCGAATGTACGCGAATTTCCATTGATGGCACTATACGGCGCTGCATGGGACGGAGGTATTGGCCGGCCCGTACAGCTTTGTGCGCCTTTTGCACCGAGAAATGGTTTACATTTTGAAACTCTTCATGCTCATAGCTTCTTGATAATATGCACCATGCATTAGTGCAACCTTTGTACCGAGCTAGGATTAGTCGTGAATGTAGGCGAATTTCCATTGAAGGCACTATACGGCGCTGCATGGGACGGAGGTATTGGCCGGCCCGTACAGCTTTGTGCGCCGTTTGCACCGAGAAAGGGTTTACATTTTTAAACTCTTCATGCCCATAGCTTCTTGATAATATGCACCTTGCATTAGTGCAACCTGTGTTCCGAGGTTGGAAGAATCGCGAATGTACGCGAATTCCCATTGAAGACACTATACGGCGCTGCATGGGACTGAGGTATTGGTCTGCCCGTTCATCTTTGTGCGCCTTTTGCACGGAGAAGGGGTTTACATTTTTAAAGTCTTCATGCACATAGCTTCTTGATAATATGCACCTTGCATTAGTGCAACCTTTGTACCGAGCTAGGATTAGTCGCGAAAGTACGCGAATTTCTATTGAAGGCAGTATATGGCGCTGCATGGGACGGAGATATTGGCCGGCCCGTACTGCTTTGTGCGCCTTTAGCACCGAGAAAGGGTTTACATTTTTAAACTCTTCATGTCCATAGCTTCTTGATAATATGCACCTTGGATTAGTGCAACCTTTGTACCGAGCTAGGATTAGTCGCGAAATTAGGCGAATTTCCATTGAAGGCACTACACGGCGCTGCATGGGTCGGAGATATTGGCCGGCCCATACAGCTTTGTGCGTCTTCAGCACCGAGAAGTGGCTTACATTTTAAAACTTTTCAGGCCCATGCCTTCTTGATAATATGCACCTTGCAGTAGTGCAACCTTTATTCCGAGCTAGGAAGAATCGAGAATGTACGCGAATTTGCATTGAAGGCACTATACGGCGCTGCATGGGACGGATGTATTTGCAGGCCCGTACAGCTTTGTGAGCCTTTTGCACCGAGAAAGTGTTTACTTTTTTAAACTCTTCATGTCCATAGCTTCTTGATAATATGCACCTTGCATTAGTGCAACCTTTGTACCGAGCTTGGAATAGTCGCGAATGTACGCGAATTTCCATTGAAGACACTATACGGCGCTGTAAGGGCCGGAGATATTGACCGGCCCGTACTGCTTTGTGCGCCTTTTGCACCGAGAAATGGTTTACATTTTTAAACACTTCATGCCCATAGCTTCTTGAAAATATGCACCTTGCATTAGTGCAACCTTTGTACCGAGGTAGGATTCGTCGCGAATGTATGCGAATTTCCATTAAAGGCACTATATGGCGCTGCATGCGACGGAGTTATTGGCCGGTCCGTACAGCTTTGTGCGCCTTTTGCACCGAGAAAGGGTTTACAATTTTAAACTCTTCATGCCCATAGCTTCTTGATAACATGCACCTTGGACTAGTGCAACCTTTGTACCGAGATAGGATTATTCGCGAATGTACGCGAATTTCCATTGAAGGCACTATACTGCGTTGGATGGGACGGAGATATTGGACTTCCCGTACAGCTTTGTGCGCCTTTAGCACTGAGAAATGGCTTATATTTTTAAACTTTTCAGGCCCATGCCTTCTTGATAATATGCAACTTGCATTAGTGCAACCTTTATTCCGAGCTAGGAAGAAATGAGAATGTACGCGAATTTGCATTGAAGTCACTATACGGCGCTGCATGGGACGGAGGTATTGGCCGGCCCGTACAGCTTTGTGCGCCTTTTGCACCGAGAAATGGTTTACATTTTTAAACACTTCATGCCCATAGCTTCTTGAAAATATGCACCTTGCATTAATGCAACCTTTGTACCGAGGAAGGATTAGTCGCGAATGTACGCGAATTTTCATTGAAGGCACTATACGGCGCTGCATGCGACGGAGTTATTGGCCGGCCCGTACAGCTTTGTGCGCCTTTTGCACCTAGAAAGGGTTTACAATTTTAAACTCTTCATGCCCATAGCTTCTTGATAAAATGCACCTTGGATTAGTGCAACCTTTGTACCGAGCTAGGATTAGTCGCGAATGCAGGCGAATTTCCATTGAAGGCACTATACCGCGCTGCATGGGACGGAGATATTGGCCGGCCCGTATAGCTTTGTGCGCCTTTTGCACCAAGAAATGGTTTACATTTTTAAACCCTTCATACTCATAGCTTCTTGATGATATGCACCTTGCATTAGTGCAACCTTTGTACCGCGCTAGGATTAGTCGCGAATGTACGCGAATTTCCATTGAAGGCACTATACGGCGCTGCATGGGACGGAGGTATTGGCCGGCCCGTACAGCTTTGTGCTCCTTTTGCACCGACAAAGGGTATAAAATTTTAAACTCTTCATGCTCATAGCTTCTTGATAATATGTACCTTGGATTAGTTCAACCTTTGTACCGAGCTAGGATTAGTCGCGAATGCAGGCGAATTTCCATTGAAGGCACAATACGGCGATGCATGGTACGGAGGTATTGGCCGGCCCGTACAGCTTTGTGCGCCTTTTGCACCGAGAAAGGGTTTACATTTTTAAACTTTTCAGTCCCATGCCTTCTTGATAATATGCACCTTGCATTAGTGCAACGTTTATTCCTAGCTATGAAGAATCGCGAATGTACGCGAATTTGCATTGAAGGCACTATATGGCGCTGTAAGGGCCGGAGGTATTGGCCGTCCCGTACAGCTTTGTGCGCCTTTTGCACCGAGAAATGGTTTACAATTTTAATCTCTTCATGCTCATAGCTTCTTGATAATATGCACTTTGCATTAGTGCAACCTTTGTACCGAGCTAGGATTAGTCGCGAATGTAGGCGAATTTCCATTTAAGGGACTATACTGCGCTGCATGAGACGGAGGTTTTGGCCGGCCCGTATAGCTTTGTGCGCCTTTTGCACCGAGAAATGGTTTACGTTTTTAAACACTTCATGCCCATAGCTTGTTGAAAATATGCACCTTGCATTAATGCAACCTTTGTACCGAGGTAGGATTAGTCGCGAATGTACGCGAATTTTCATTGAAGGCACTATACGGAGCTGCATGTGAAGGAGTTATTGGCCGGCCCGTACAGCTTTGTGCGCCTTTTGCACCTAGAAAGGGTTTACAATTTTAAACTCTTCATGCCCATAGCTTCTTGATAATATGCACCTTGGATTAGTGCAACCTTTGTACCGAGCTAGAATTAGTCGCGAATGCAGGCGAATTTCCATTGAAGGCACTATACCGCGCTGCATGGGACGGAGATATTGGCCGGCCCGTATAGCTTTGTACGCCTTTTGCACCAAGAAATGGTTTACATTTTTAAACCCTTCATGCTCATAGCTTCTTGATGATATGCACCTTGCATTAGTGCAACCTTTGTACCGAGCTAGGATTAGTCGCGAAAGTACGCGAATTTCCATTGATGGCACTATACGGCGCTGCAAGGGACGGATGTATTGGCCGGCCAGTATAGCTTTGTGCGCCTTTTGCACCTAGAAATGGTTTACAATTTTAAACTCTTCATGCTCATAGCTTCTTGATAATATGCACCTTGCATTAGTGCAACCTTTCTACCGAGCTAGGATTAGTCGCGAATGTAGGCGAATTTCCATTGAAGGCACAATACGGCGCTGCATGGGACGGAGGTATTGGCCGGCCCGTACAGCTTTGTGCGCCTTTTGCACCGAGAAAGGCTTTACAATTTTAAACTCTTCATGCCCATAGCTTCTTGATAATATGTACCTTGGATTAGTTCAACCTTT
This sequence comes from Agelas oroides, assembly GCA_949130485.1. NCBI lineage: Eukaryota > Metazoa > Porifera > Demospongiae > Agelasida > Agelasidae > Agelas > Agelas oroides. The sequence goes on along the minus strand of OX422202.1, from coordinate 2,277,977 downwards.
GTACCGAGCTAGGATTAGTCGCGAATGTAGGCGAATTTCCATTGAAGGCACAATACGGCGCTGCATGGGACGGCGGTATTGGCCGGCCCGTACAGCTTTGTGCGCCTTTTGTACCGAGAAAGGGTTTACATTTTTAAACTTTTCAGGCCCATGCCTTCTTGATAATATGCACCTTGCATTAGTGCAACGTTTATTCCTAGCTATGAAGAATCGCGAATGTACGCGAATTTTCATTGAAGGCACTATACGGAGCTGCATGCGAAGGAGTTATTGGCCGGCCCGTACAGCTTTGTGTGCCTTTTGCACCTAGAAAGGGTTTACAATTTTAAACTCTTCATGCCCATAGCTTCTTGATAATATGCACCTTGGATTAGTGCAACCTTTGTACCGAGCTAGGATTAGTCGCGAATGCAGGCGAATTTCCATTGAAGGCACTATACCGCGCTGCATGGGACGGAGATATTGGCCGGCCCGTATAGCTTTGTACGCCTTTTGCACCAAGAAATGGTTTACATTTTTAAACCCTTCATGCTCATAGCTTCTTGATGATATGCACCTTGCATTAGTGCAACCTTTGTACCGAGCTAGGATTAGTCGCGAAAGTACGCGAATTTCCATTGATGGCACAATACGGCGCTGCATGGGACGGATGTATTGGCCGGCCAGTATAGCTTTGTGCGCCTTTTGCACCTAGAAATGGTTTACAATTTTAAACTCTTCATGCTCATAGCTTCTTGATAATATGCACCTTGCATTAGTGCAACCTTTCTACCGAGCTAGGATTAGTCGCGAATGCAGGCGAATTTCCATTGAAGGCACTATACGGCGCTACATGGGACGGAGGTATTGGCCGGCCCGTACAGCTTTGTGCGCCTTTTGCACCGAGAAAGGCTTTACAATTTTAAACTCTTCATGCCCATAGCTTCTTGATAATATGTACCTTGGATTAGTTCAACCTTTGTACCGAGCTAGGATTAGTCGCGAATGTAGGCGAATTTCCATTGAAGGCACAATACGGCGCTGCATGGGACGGCGGTATTGGCCGGCCCGTACAGCTTTGTGCGCCTTTTGTACCGAGAAAGGGTTTACATTTTTAAACTTTTCAGTCCCATGCCTTCTTGATAATATGCACCTTGCATTAGTGCAACGTTTATTCCTAGCTATGAAGAATCGCGAATGAACGCGAATTTGCATTGAAGGCACTGTATGGTGCTGTAAGGGCCGGAGGTATTGGCCGGCCCGTACAGCTTTGTGCGCCTTTTGCACCGAGAAATGGTTTACAATTTTAATCTCTTCATGCTCATAGCTTCTTGATAATATGCACTTTGCATTAGTGCAACCTTTGTACCGAGCTAGGATTAGTCGCGAATTTAGGCGAATTTCCATTTAAGGGACTATACTGCGCTGCATGGGACGGAGGTATTGGCCGGCCCGTATAGCTTTGTGCGCCTTTTGCACCGAGAAATGGTTTACATTTTTAAACACTTCATGCTCATAGCTTCTTGATGATATGCACCTTGCATTAGTGCAACCTTTGTACCGAGCTAGGATTATTCGCGAAAGTACGCGAATTTCCATTGGTGGCACTATACGGCGCTGCATGGGACGGAGGTATTGGCCGGCCTGTATAGCTTTGTGCGCCTTTTGCACCGAGAAATGGTTTACATTTTTAAACACTTCATGCCCATAGCTTCTTGAAAATATGCACCTTGCATTAGTGCAACCTTTCTACCGAGCTAGGATTAGTCACGAATATACGCGAATTTCCATTGAAGGAACTATACGGCGCTGCATGGGATGGAGATGTTGGCCTGCCCGTACAGCTTTGAGCGCCTTTAGCACGGAGAAATGGTTTACATTTTTAAACTTTTCAGTCCCATGCCTTCTTGATAATATGTACCTTGCAATAGTGCAACCTTTGTGCCGAGCTAGGATTAGTCGCGAATGTACGCGAATTTCCATTGAAGGCACTATACGGCGGTGCATTGGACGGAGGTATTGGCCGGCCCGTATAGCTTTGTTCGCCTTTTGCACCAAGAAATGGTTTACGTTTTAAAACTCTTCATGCTCATAGCTTCTTCATAATATGCACCTTGCATTAGTGCAACCTTTGTACCGAGCTAGGATTAGTCGCGAATGTACGCGAATTTCCATTGATGGCACTATACGGCGCTGCATGGGACGGAAGTATTGGCCGGCCCGTACAGCTTTGTACGCCTTTTTCACCGAGAAATTGTTTACATTTTTAAACTCTTCATGCCCATAGCTTCTTGATAATATGCACATTGCATTAGTGCAACCTTTGTACTGAGCTTGGAATAGTCGCGAATGTATGCGATTTTCCATTGAAGGCACTATACGGCGATGCATGGGACGGCGGTATTGGCCTGCACGTGTAGCTTTGTGCGCATTTTGCACCAAGAAAAGATTTACATTTTGAAACTCTTCATGCTCATAGCTTCTTGATAATATGCACCATGCATTAGTGCAACCTTTGTACCGAGCTAGGATTAGTCGTGAATGTAGGCGAATTTCCATTGAAGGCACTATACGGCGCTGCATGGGACGGAGGTATTGGCCGGCCCGTACAGATTTGTGCGCCTTTTGCACCGAGAAAGGGTTTACATATTTAAACTCTTCATGCCCATAGCTTCTTGATAATATGCACCTTGCATTAGTGCAACCTGTGTTCCGAGGTGGGAAGAATCGCGAATGTACGCGAATTCCCATTGAAGACACTATACGGCGCTGCATGGGACTGAGGTATTGGACTGCCCGTACATCTTTGTGCGCCTTTTGCACGGAGATGGGGTTTACATTTTTAAAGTCTTCATGCACATAGTTCTTGATAATATGCACCTTGCATTAGTGCAACCTTTGTACCGAGCTAGGATTAGTCGCGAAAGTACGCGAATTTCTATTGAAGGCACTATTTGGCGCTGCATGGGACGGAGATATTGGCCGGACCGTACTGCTTTGTGCGCCTTTAGCACCGAGAAAGGGTTTACATTTTTAAACTCTTCATGTCCATAGCTTCTTGATAATATGCACCTTGGATTAGTGCAACCTTTGTACCGAGCTAGGATTAGTCGCGAAAGTAGGCGAATTTCCATTGAAGGCAATATACGGCGCTGCATGGGTCGGAGATATTGGCCGGCCCATACAGCTTTGTGCGTCTTTAGCACCGAGAAGTGGCTTACATTTTGAAACTTTTCAGGCCCATGCCTTCTTGATAATATGCACCTTGCAGTAGTGCAACCTTTATTCCGAGCTAGGAAGAATCGAGAATGCACGCGAATTTGCATTGAAGGCACTATACGGCGCTGCATGGGACGGATGTATTTGCAGGCCCGTACAGCTTTGTGAGCCTTTTGCACCGAGAAAGGGTTTACTTTTTTAAACTCTTCATGTCCATAGCTTCTTGATAATATGCACCTTGCATTAGTGCAACCTTTGTACCGAGCTTGGAATAGTCGCGAATGTACGCGAATTTCCATTGAAGACACTATACTGCGCTGCATGCGATGGAGTTATTGGCCGGTCCGTACAGCTTTGTGCGCCTTTTGCACCGAGAAAGGGTTTACAATTTTAAACTCTTCATGCCCATAGCTTCTTGATAATATGCACCTTGGATTAGTGCAACCTTTGTACCGAGCTAGGATTATTCGCGAAAGTACGCGAATTTCCATTGAAGGCACTATACGGCGTTGCATGGGACGGAGATATTGGACGTCCCGTACAGCTTTGTGCGCCTTTAGCACTGAGAAATGGCTTACATTTTTAAACTTTTCAGGCCCATGCCTTCTTGATAATATGCAACTTGCATTAGTGCAACCTTTATTCCGAGCTAGGAAGAATCGAGAATGTACGCGAATTTGCACTATACGGCGCTGCATGGGACGGAGGTATTGGCCGGCCCGTACAGCTTTGTGCGCCTTTTGCACCGAGAAATGGTTTACATTTTTAAACACTTCATGCCCATAGCTTCTTGAAAATATGCATCTTGCATTAATGCAACCTTTGTACCGAGGTAGGATTAGTCGCGAATGTACGCGAATTTTCATTGATGGCACTATACGGCGCTACATGCGACGGAGTTATTGGCCGGCCCGTACAGATTTGTGCGCCTTTTGCACCTGGAAAGGGTTTACAATTTTAAACTCTTCATGCCCATAGCTTCTTGATAAAATGCACCTTGGATTAGTGCAACCTTTGTACCGAGCTAGGATTAGTCGCGAATGCAGGCGAATTTCCATTGAAGTCACTATACCGCGCTGCATGGGACGGAGATATTGGACGGCCCGTATAGCTTTGTGCGCCTTTTGCACCAAGAAATGGTTTACATTTTTAAACCCTTCATGCTCATAGCTTCTTGATGATATGCACCTTGCATTAGTGCAACCTTTGTACCGAGCTAGGATTAGTCGCGAAAGTACGCGAATTTCCATTGATGGCACTATACGGCGCTGCATGGGACAAAGGTATTGGCCGGCCCGTACAGCTTTGTGCGCCTTTTGCACCGAGAAAGGGTTTACATATTTAAACTCTTCATGCCCATAGCTTCTTGATAATATGCACCTTGCATTAGTGCAACCTGTGTTCCGAGGTGGGAAGAATCGCGAATGTACGCGAATTCCCATTGAAGACACTATACGGCGCTGCATGGGACTGAGGTATTGGACTGCCCGTACATCTTTGTGCGCCTTTTGCACGGAGATGGGGTTTACATTTTTAAAGTCTTCATGCACATAGTTCTTGATAATATGCACCTTGCATTAGTGCAACCTTTGTACCGAGCTAGGATTAGTCGCGAAAGTACGCGAATTTCTATTGAAGGCACTATTTGGCGCTGCATGGGACGGAGATATTGGCCGGACCGTACTGCTTTGTGCGCCTTTAGCACCGAGAAAGGGTTTACATTTTTAAACTCTTCATGTCCATAGCTTCTTGATAATATGCACCTTGGATTAGTGCAACCTTTGTACCGAGCTAGGATTAGTCGCGAAAGTAGGCGAATTTCCATTGAAGGCAATATACGGCGCTGCATGGGTCGGAGATATTGGCCGGCCCATACAGCTTTGTGCGTCTTTAGCACCGAGAAGTGGCTTACATTTTGAAACTTTTCAGGCCCATGCCTTCTTGATAATATGCACCTTGCAGTAGTGCAACCTTTATTCCGAGCTAGGAAGAATCGAGAATGCACGCGAATTTGCATTGAAGGCACTATACGGCGCTGCATGGGACGGATGTATTTGCAGGCCCGTACAGCTTTGTGAGCCTTTTGCACCGAGAAAGGGTTTACTTTTTTAAACTCTTCATGTCCATAGCTTCTTGATAATATGCACCTTGCATTAGTGCAACCTTTGTACCGAGCTTGGAATAGTCGCGAATGTACGCGAATTTCCATTGAAGACACTATACTGCGCTGCATGCGATGGAGTTATTGGCCGGTCCGTACAGCTTTGTGCGCCTTTTGCACCGAGAAAGGGTTTACAATTTTAAACTCTTCATGCCCATAGCTTCTTGATAATATGCACCTTGGATTAGTGCAACCTTTGTACCGAGCTAGGATTATTCGCGAAAGTACGCGAATTTCCATTGAAGGCACTATACGGCGTTGCATGGGACGGAGATATTGGACGTCCCGTACAGCTTTGTGCGCCTTTAGCACTGAGAAATGGCTTACATTTTTAAACTTTTCAGGCCCATGCCTTCTTGATAATATGCAACTTGCATTAGTGCAACCTTTATTCCGAGCTAGGAAGAATCGAGAATGTACGCGAATTTGCACTATACGGCGCTGCATGGGACGGAGGTATTGGCCGGCCCGTACAGCTTTGTGCGCCTTTTGCACCGAGAAATGGTTTACATTTTTAAACACTTCATGCCCATAGCTTCTTGAAAATATGCATCTTGCATTAATGCAACCTTTGTACCGAGGTAGGATTAGTCGCGAATGTACGCGAATTTTCATTGATGGCACTATACGGCGCTACATGCGACGGAGTTATTGGCCGGCCCGTACAGATTTGTGCGCCTTTTGCACCTGGAAAGAGTTTACAATTTTAAACTCTTCATGCCCATAGCTTCTTGATAAAATGCACCTTGGATTAGTGCAACCTTTGTACCGAGCTAGGATTAGTCGCGAATGCAGGCGAATTTCCATTGAAGTCACTATACCGCGCTGCATGGGACGGAGATATTGGACGGCCCGTATAGCTTTGTGCGCCTTTTGCACCAAGAAATGGTTTACATTTTTAAACCCTTCATGCTCATAGCTTCTTGATGATATGCACCTTGCATTAGTGCAACCTTTGTACCGAGCTAGGATTAGTCGCGAAAGTACGCGAATTTCCATTGATGGCACTATACGGCGCTGCATGGGACAAAGGTATTGGCCGGCCCGTACAGCTTTGTGCGCCTTTTGCATCGAGAAAGGGTTTAAAATTTTAAACTCTTCATGCCCATAGCTTCTTGATAATATGTACCTTGGATTAGTTCAACCTTTGTACCGAGCTAGGATTAGTCGCGAATGTAGGCGAATTTCCATTGAAGGCACAATACGGCGCTGCATGGGACGGAGGTATTGGCCGGCCCGTACAGCTTTGTGCGCCTTTTGCACCGAGAAAGGGTTTACATTTTTAAACTTTTCAGTCCCATGCCTTCTTGATAATATGCACCTTGCATTAATGCAACGTTTATTCCTAGCTATGAAGAATCGCGAATGTACGCGAATTTGCATTGAAGGCACTATATGGCGCTGTAAGGGCCGGAGGTATTGGCCGTCCCGTACAGCTTTGTGCGCCTATTGCACCGAGAAATGGTTTACAATTTTAATCTCTTCATGCACATAGCTTCTTGATAATATGCACTTTGCATTAGTGCAACCTTTGTACCGAGCTAGGATTAGTCGCGAATGTAGGCGAATTTCCATTTAAGTGACTATACTGCGCTGAATGGGACGGAGGTATTGGCCGGCCCGTATAGCTTTGTGCGCCTTTTGCACCGAGAAATGGTTTACATTTTTAAACACTTCATGCCCATAGCTTCTTGAAAATATGCACTTTGCATTAATGCAACCTTTGTACCGAGGTAGGATTAGTCGCGAATATACGCGAATTTTCATTGAAGGCTCTATACGGCGTTGCATGTGACGGAGTTATTGGCCGGCCCGAACAGCTTTGTGCGCCTTTTGCACCTAGAAAGGGTTTACAATTTTGAACTCTTCATGCCCATAGCTTCTTGATAATATGCACCTTGGATTAGTGCAACCTTTGTACCGAGCTAGGATTAGTCGCGAATGCAGGCGAATTTCCATTGAAGGCACTATACCGCGCTGCATGGGACGGAGATATTGGCCGGCCCGTATAGCTTTGTACGCCTTTTGCACCAAGAAATGGTTTACATTTTTAAACCCTTCATGCTCATAGCTTCTTGATGATATGCACCTTGCATTAGTGCAACCTTTGTACCGAGCTAGGATTAGTCGCGAAAGTACGCGAATTTCCATTGATGGCACTATACGGCGCTGCAAGGGACGGATGTATTGGCCGGCCCGTATAGCTTTGTGCGCCTTTTGCACCAAGAAATGGTTTACAATTTTAAACTCTTCATGCTCATAGCTTCTTGATAATATGCACCTTGCATTAGTGCAACCTTTCTACTGAGCTAGGATTAGTCGCGAATGCAGGCGAATTTCCATTGAAGGCATTATACGTCGCTGCATGGGACGGTGGTATTGGCCGGCCCGTACAGCTTTGTGCGCCTTTTGCACCGAGAAAGGGTTTACAATTTTAAACTCTTCATGCCCATAGCTTCTTGATAATATGTACCTTGGATTAATTCAACCTTTGTACCGAGCTAGGATTAGTCGCGAATATAGGCGAATTTCCATTGAAGGCACAATACGGCGATGCATGTGACGGCGGTATTGGCCGGCCCGTACAGCTTTGTGCGCCTTTTGCACCGAGAAAGGGTTTACAATTTTAAACTTTTCAGTCCCATGCCTTCTTCATAATATGCACCTTGCATTAGTGCAACGTTTATTCCTAGCTATGAAGAATCTCGAATGAACGCGATTTTGCATTGAAGGCACTATATGGCGCTGTAAGTGCCGGAGGTATTGGCCGGCCCGTACAGCTTTGTGCGCCTTTTGCACCGAGAAATGGTTTACAATTTTAATCTCTTCATGCTCATAGCTTCTTGATAATATGCACTTTGCATTAGTGCAACCTTTGTACCGAGCTAGGATTAGTCGCGAATTTAGGCGAATTTCCATTTAAGGGACTATACTGCGCTGCATGAGACGGGGGTATTGGCCAGCCCGTATAGCTTTGTGCGCCTTTTGCACCGAGAAATGGTTTACATTTTTAAACACTTCATGCCCATAGCTTCTTGAAAATTTGCACCTTGCATTAGTGCAACCTTTCTACCGAGCTAGGATTAGTCGCGAATGTAGGCGAATTTCCATTGAAGGCACTATACGGCGCTGCATGGGACTGAGGTATTGGCCGGCCCGTTCAGCTTTGTGCGCCTTTTGCACCGAGAAAGGGTTAACATTTGTAAACTTTTCAGGCCCATGCCTTCTTGATAATATGCATCTTGCATTAGTGCAACGTTTATTCCTAGCTATGAAGAATCGCGAATGTACGCGAATTTGCATTGAAGGCACTATATGGCGCTGTAAGGGATGGAGGTATTGGCCGGCCCGTACAGCTTTGTGCGCCTTTTGCACCGAGAAATGGTTTACATTTTTAAACACTTCATGCTCATAGCTTCTTGATTATATGCACCTTGCATTAGTGCAACCTTTGTACCGAGCTAGGATTAGTCGCGAAAGTACGCGAATTTCTATTGAAGGCACTATATGGCGCTGCATGGGACGGAGATATTGGCCGGCACGTACTGCTTTGTGCGCCTTTTGCACCGAGAAAGGGTTTACATTTTTAAACTCTTCATGTCCATAGCTTCTTGATAATACGCACTTTGGATTAGTGCAACCTTTGTACCGAGCTAGGATTAGTCGCGAAAGTAGGCGAATTTCCATTGAAGGCACTATACGGCGCTGCATGGGACGGAGATATTGGCCGGCCCGTACAGCTTTGTGCGCATTTAGCACCGAGAAATGGCTTGGATTTTAAAACTTTTCAGGCCCATGCCTTCTTAATAATATGCACCTTGCATTAGTGCAACCTTTATTCCGAGCTTGGAAGAATCGAGAATGTACGCGAATTTGCATTGAAGGCACTATACGGCGCTGCATGGGACGAAGGTATTTGCAGGCACGTACAGCTTTGTGAGCCTTTTGCACCGAGAAAAGGTTTACTTTTTTAATCTCTTCATGTCCATAGCTTCTTGATAATATGCACCTTGCATTAGTGTAACCTTTGTACCGAGCTAGGATTAGTCGCGAATGTAGGCGAATTTCCATTGAAGGCACTATACGGCGCTGTAAGGGCCGGAGGTATTGACCGACCCGTACAGCTTTGTGCGCCTTTTGCACCGAGAAATGGTTTACAATTTTAAACTCTTCATGCTCATAGCTTATTGATAGTATGCACCTTGCATTAGTGCAACCTTTACTCCGAGCTAGGAAGAATCACGAATGTACGCGAATTTGCATTGAAGGCACTATACGGCGCTGTAAGGGCCGGAGGTATTGACCGGCCCGTACTGCTTTGTGCGCCTCTTGCACCGAGAAATGGTTTACATTTTTAAACACTTCATGCCCATAGCTTCTTGAAAATATGCACCTTGCATTAGTGCAACCTTTATACCGAGCTTGGATTAGTCGCGAATATACGCGAATTTGCATTGAAGGCACTATACGGCGCTGTAAGGGCCGGAGGTATTGACCGGCCCGTACAGCTTTGTGCACGTTTTGCACCGAGAAATGGTTTACATTTTTAAACACTTCATGCCTATAACTTCTTGAAAATATGCACCTTGCATTAGTGCAACCTTTGTACCGAGCTAGGATTAGTCGCGAATGTAGGCTAATTTCCATTGAAGGCACTATACGGCGCTGCATGTGACGGAGGTATTGGCCGTCCTGTACAGCTTTGTGCGCCTTTTGCACCGAGAAAGGGTTTACATTTTTGAAGTCTTCATGCCCATAGCTTCTTGATAATATGCACCTTGCATTAGTGCAACCTTTGTACCGAGGTAGGATTAGTCGCGAAAGTACGCGAATTTCATTGAAGGCACTATACAGCGCTTCATGGGACGGAGATATTGGCCGTCCCGTACAGCTTTGTGCGCCTTTAGCACCGAGAAATTGCTTACATTTTTAAACTTTTCAGGCCCATGCCTTCTTGATAATATGCACCTTGCGTTAGTGCAACCTTTATTCCGAGCTAGGAGGAATCGCGAATGTACGCGAATTTGCATTGAAGGCACAATACGGCGCTGTAAGGGCCGGAGGTATTGACCGGCCCGTACAGCTTTGTGCGCCTTTTGCACCGAGAAATGGTTTACAATTTGAAACTCTTCATGCTCATAGCTTCTTGATAATATGCACCTTGCATTAGTGCAACCTTTGTACCGAGTTAGGATTAGTCGCGAATGTAGGCGAATTTCCATTGAAGGCACTATAAGGCGCTGCATGGGACGGAGGTATTGGCCGGCCCGTATAGCTTTGTGCACCTTTTGCACCGAGAGATGGTTTACATTTTTAAAAAATTCATGCCTATAACTTCTTGAAAATATGCACCTTGCATTAGTGCAACCTTTGTACCGAGCTAGGATTAGTCGCGAATGTAGACGAATTTCCATTGAAGGCACTATACGGCTCTGCAATGGACGGAGGTATTTGCCGGCCCGTACAGTTTTGTGCGCCTTTTGCACGGAGAAAGGGTTTACATTTATAAACTATTCATGCCCATAGCTTCTTGATAATATGCACCTTGGATTAGTGCAACATTTGTACCGAGCTAGGATTAGTCACGAATTTAGGCGAATTTCCATTGAAGGCACTATACGGCGCTGCATGGGACGGAGGTATTGGCCGGCCTGTACAGCTTTATGCGCCTTTTGCACCGAGAAAGTGTTTACATTTTTAAACTCTTCATGCCCATAGCTTCTTGAAAATATGCACCTTTCATTAGTGCAACCTTTGTACTGAGCTAGGATTAGTCGCGAATGTAGGCGAATTTCCATTGAAGGCACTATACGGCGCTGCATGGGACGGAGTTATTGGTCGGCCCGTACAGCTTTGTGCGCCTTTTGCACCGAGAAAGTGTTTACAATTTTAAACTGTTCATGCCCATAGCTTCTTGATTATATGCACCTTGGATTAGTGCAACCTTTCTACCGAGCTAGGATTAGTAGCGAATGTAGGCGAATTTCCATGGAAGGCACTATACGGCGCTGCATGGGACGGAGATATTGGCCGGCCCGTACAGCTTTGTGCGCCTTTAGCACCGAGAAATGGCTTACATTTTTTAACTTTTCAGGCCCATGCCTTCTTGATAATATGCACCTTGCATTAGTGCAACCTTTATTCCGAGCTAGGAAGAATCGCGAATGTACGCGAAATTGCATTGCAGGAACTATACGCCGCTGTAAGGGCCGGAGGTATTGACCGGCCCGTACAGCTTTGTGCGCCTTTTGCACAGAGAAATGGTTTACAATTTTAAACTCTTCATGCCCATAGCTTCTCTATAATATGCACGTTGGATTAGTGCAACATTTGAACCGAGATAGGATTTGTCGCGAATGTAGGCGAATTTCCATTGAAGGCACTATACGGCGCTGCATGGGACGGAGGTATTGGCCGGCCCGTACAACTTTGTGCGCCTTTTGCACCGAGAAAGGGTTTACATTTTTAAACTCTTCATGCCCATAGCTTCTTGATAATATGCACCTTGCATTAGTGAAACCTTTGTACCGAGCTAGGATTAGTCGCGAAAGAACGCGAATTTCCATTGAAGGCACTATACGGCGCTGCATTGGACGGAGATATTGGCCAGCCCGTACAGATTTGTGCGCCTTTAGCACCGAGAAATGGCTTACATTTTTAAGCTTTTCAGGCCCATGCCTTCTTGATAATAATCACCTTGCCTTAGTGCAACCTTTGTACCGAGCTAGGATTAGTCGCGAAATTACACGAATTTCCATGGAAGGCACTGTACGGCGCTGCATAAGTCGGAGATATTGGCCGGCCTGTACGGCTTTGTGCGCCTTTTGTACCGAGAAATGGTTTACAATTTTAGACTCTTCATGCCCATAGCTTCTTGGTAATATTCACCTTGAATTAGTGCAACCTTTATACCGAGCTAGGATTAGTCGCGAATGTTCGCGAATTTCAATTGAAGGCACTATACGGCGCTGCAAAGGAGGGAGATATTGGCCGGCACGTATAGCTTTGTGCGCCTTTTGCACCGAGAAAGGGTTTACATTTTTAAACTCTTCATGTCCATAGCTTCTTGATAATATGCACCTTGCTTTAGTGCAACCTTTGATACCGAGCTAGGATTAGTCGCGAATGTAAGCGAATTTCCATTGAAGGCACTATACGGCGCTGCAAAGGACGGAGGTATTGGCCGGCACGTACTGCTTTGTGCGCCTTTTGCACCGAGAAAGGGTTTACATTTTTAAATTCTTCATGCCCAAAGCTTCTTGATAATATGCACCTTGCATTAGTGCAACCTGTGTTCCGAGGTTGGAAGAATCACGAATATATGCGACTTTCCACTGAAGGCACTACACGGAGCTGTATGGGTCGGAGATATTGGCCGGCCCGTACTGCTTTGTGCGCCTTTTGCACCGAGAAATGGTTTACAATTTTAAACTCTTCATGCCCATAGCATCTTGATAATATGCACCTTGCATTAGTGCAACCTGTGTTCCGAGTTTGGAAGAATCGCGAATATACGCGACTTTCCACTGAAGCCACTACACGGAGCTGCATGGGACGGAGATATTGGCCGGCCTGTACTGATTTGTGCGCCTTTTGCACCTAGAAATGGTTTACATTTTAAAAATCTTCATGCCCATAGCTTCTTGATAATATTCACCTTGCATTAGTGCGACCTTTGTACCGAGTTAGGATTAGTCGCGAATGTACGCGAATTTCCATCAAAGGCACTATACGACGCTGCATGGTGCGGAGATATTGGCCGGTCCATACAGCATTGTGCGGCTTTTACACCGAGAAAGGGTTTACAATTTTAAACTCTTCATGTCCATAGCTTCTTGATAATATGTACCTTGCATTGGTGCAACCTTTGTACCGAGCTAGGATTAGTCGCGAATGTACGCGAATTTACATTGAAGGCACTATACGGCGCTGCATTGGTCGGAGATATTGGCCGGCCCGTACGCCTTTCTGCGCATTTTGCACCGAGAAACGGTTTATATTTTTAAACTCTTCATGTCCATAGCTTCTTGATAATATGCACCCTGCATTAGTGCAACCTTTTGTACCGAGCTAGGATTAGTCGCGTATGTACGCGAACTTCCATTGAAGGCACCATACGGCGCTGTATGGGACGGAGGTATTGGCCTGCCCGTACAGCTTTTTTGCGCTTTTTGCGGCGAGAAATGGTTTAGATTTGTAAACTCTTCATGCCCATAGCTTCTTGATAATATGCACCTTGCATTAGTGCAACCTTTGTTCCGAGCTAGGATTAGTCGCGAATGTACGCGAATTTCCATTGAAGGCACTAAACCGCGCTGCATGGGAATGAGATATTGGCCGGCCCGTACAGCTTTGTGCGCGTTTTGCACCGAGAAAGGGATTACATTTTTAGACTCTTCATGCCCATAGCTTCTTGCAAATATGCACCTTGAATTAGTGCAACCTTTGTATCGAGCTAGGATTTGTCGCGCGAATGTACGCGAATTTCCATCGAAGGCAGTATACGGCGCTGCATGCGAAGGAGGTATTGGCCTGTCCGTATAGATTTGTGAGCCTTTTGCACTGAGAATTGGTTTACATTTATAAACACTTCATGCCCGTAGCTTCTTGCAAATATGCACCTTGCATTAGTGCAAACTTTGTACCGAGGTAGGATTAGTCGCGAATGTACGCGAATTTCCAATGAAGGCACTACACCGCGCTGCATGGGACGGAAATATTGGCAGGCCCGTACAGCTTTGTGCGCCTTTTGCACCGAGAAAGAGTTTATATTTGTAACTCTTCATGCACATAGCTTCTTGTTAATATGCATCTTGTATTAGTGCAATCGTTGTACCGAGCTAGGATTAGTCGCGAATGTACGCGAATTTTCATTGAAGGCACTATGCGGCGCTGCATTGGTCGGAGATATTGGCCGGCCCGTACGACTTTGTGCGCATTTTGCACCGTGAAATGGTTTACAATTTTAGACTCTTCATGCCCATAGCTTCTTGGTAATATTCACCTTGAATTAGTGCAACCTTTGTACCGAGCTAGGATTAGTCGCGAATGTTCGCGAATTTCCATTGAAGGCACTATACGTCGTTGCAAAGGAGGGAGATATTGGCCGGTACGTATAGCTTTGTGCGCCTTTTGCACCGAGAAAGGGTTTACATTTGTAAACTCTTCATGCCCATAGCTTCTTGATAATATGCACCTTGCTTTAGTGCAACCTTTGATACCGAGCTAGGATTAGTTGCGAATGTGCGCGAATTTTCATTGAAGGCACTATACGGCGCTGCATTGGTCGGAGATATTGGCCGGCCCGTACGCCTTTCTTCGCCTTTTGCACCGAGAAATGGTTTAAATTTTTAAACTCTTCATGCCCATAGCTTCTTGATAATATGCACCTTGCATTAGTGCAACCTTTTGTAGCGAGCTAGGATTAGTCGCTATGTACGCGAATTTCCATTGATGGCACTATACGGCGCTGTATGGGACTTAGGTATTGGCCTGCCCGTACAACTTTTTCGCGCGTTTTGCGACGAGAAATGGTTTAGATTTGTAAACTCTTCATGCCCATAGCTTCTTGATAATATGCACCTTGCATTAGTGCAACCTTTGTTCCGAGCTAGGATTAGTCGCGAATATACGCGAATTTCCATTGAAGGCACTAAACCGCGCTGTATTGGAATGAGATATTGGCCGGCCTGTACAGCTTTGTGCGCGTTTTGCACCGAGAAAGGGATTACATTTTTAGACTCTTCATGCCCATAGCTTCTTGCTAATATGCATCTTGAATTAGTGCAACCTTTGTATCGAGCTAGGATTTGTCGCGCGAATGTACGCGAATTTCCATCGAAGGCAGTATACGGCGCTGCATGCGAAGGAGGTATTGGCCTGTCCGTATAGGTTTGTGAACCTTTTGCACCGAGAATTGGTTTACATTTATAAACACTTCATGCCCGTAGCTTCTTGCGAATATGCACTTTGCATTAGCGGAAACTTTGTACCGAGGTAGGATTATTCGCGAATGTACGCGAATTTCCAATGAAGGCACTATTCCGCGCTGCATGGGACGGAAATATTGGAGGCCCGTACAGCTTTGTGCGCCTTTTGCACCGAGAAAGAGTTTATATTTGTAACTCTTCATGCACATAGCTTCTTGTTAATATGCATCTTGTATTAGTGCAATCGTTGTACCGAGCTAGGATTAGTCGCGAATGTTCGCGAATTTCCTTTGAAGGCACTATACGGCGTTGCAGGGGAGGGAGATATTGGCCGGCACGTATAGCTTTGTGCGCCTTTTGCACCGAGAAAGATTTTACATTTTTAAACTCTTCATGCCTATAGCTTCTTGATAATATGCACCTTGCTTTAGTGCATCCTTTGATACCGAGCTAGGATTAGTCGCGAATGTACGCGAATTTTCATTGAAGGCACTATACGGCGCTGCAAAGGACGGAGGTATTGGCCGGCCCGTAGTGCTTTGTGCGCCTTTTGCACCGAGAAAGGGTTTACATTTTTAAATTCTTCATGCCCATAGCTTCTTGATAATATGCACCTTGCTTTAGTGCAACCTTTGTACCGAGCTAGGATTAGTCGCGAATGTACGCGAATATCCATTGAAGGCACTATAGGCGCTGCAAAGGACGGAAGTATTGACGGCCCGTACTGCTTTGTGCGCCTTTTGAACCGAGAAAGGGTTTACATTTTTAAACTCTTCATGCCCATAGCATCTTGATAATATGCACCTTGCATTAGTGCAACCTGTGTTCCGAGCTTGGAAGAATCGCGAATATACGCTACTTTCCACTGAAGCCACTACACGGAGCTGCATGGGATGGAGATATTGGCTGTCCTGTACTGATTTGTGCGCCTTTTGCACCTAGAAATGTTTTACATTTTTAAAATCTTCATGCCCATAGCTTCTTGATAATATTCACCTTGCATTAGTGCGACCTTTGTACCAAGTTAGGATTAGTCGCGAATGTACGCGAATTTCGATCGAAGGCACTATACGACGCTGCATGGTGCGGAGATATTGGTTGGTCCGTACAGCATTGTGCGGCTTTTGCAACGAAAAAGGGTTTACATTTATAAACTCTTCATGTCCATAGCTTCTTGATAATATGTACCTTGCATTGGTGCAACCTTTGTACCGAGCTAGGATTAGTCGCGAATGTACGCGAATTTCCATTGAAGGCACTATACGGCGCTGCATTGGTCGGAGATATTGGCCGGCCCGTACGCCTTTCTGCGCATTTTGCGCCGAGAAATGGTTTACATTTTTAAACTCTTCATGCCCATAGCTTCTTGATATTATGCACCTTGCATTAGTGCAACCCTTTGTACCGAGCTAGGATTAGTCGCGTATGTACGCGAATTTCCATTGAAGGCACTATACGGCGCTGCATTGGTCGGAGATATTGGCCGGCCCGTACGCCTTTCTGCGCATTTTGCGCCGAGAAATGGTTTACATTTTTAAACTCTTCATGCCCATAGCTTCTTGATATTATGCACCTTGCATTAGTGCAACCTTTTGTACCGAGCTAGGATTAGTCGCGTATGTACGCGAATTTCCATTGAAGGCACTATACGGCGCTGTATGGGACGGAGGTATTGGCCTGCCCGTACAGCTTTTTTGCGTTTTGCGGCGAGAAATGGTTTAGATTTGTAAACTCTTCATGCCCATAGCTTCTTGATAATATGCACCTTGCATTAGTGCAACCTTTGTTCCGAGTTAGGATTAGTCGCGAATGTACGCGAATTTCCATTGAAGGCACTAAACCGCGCTGCATGGGAATGAGATATTGGCCGGCCCGTACAGCTTTGTGCGCGTTTTGCACCGAGAAAGGGATTACATTTTTAGACTCTCCATGCCCATAGCTTCTTGCTAATATGCACCTTGAATTAGTGCAACCTTTGTATCGAGCTAGGATTTGTCGCGCGAATGTACGCGAATTTCCATCGAAGGCAGTATACGGCGCTGCATGCGAAGGAGGTATTGGCCTGTCCGTATAGCTTTGTGAGCCTTTTGCACCGAGAATTGGTTTGCATTTATAAATACTTCATGCCCGTAGCTTCTTGCAAATATGCACCTTGCATTAGTGCAAACTTTGTACCGAGGTAGGATTAGTCGCGAATGTAGGCGAATTTCCAATGAAGGCACTATACCGCGCTGCATGGGAAAGAAATATTGGCAGGCCCGTATAGCTTTGTACGCCATTTGCACCGGGAAAGACTTTATATTTGTAACTCTTCATGCACATAGCTTCTTGTTAATATGCATCTTGTATTAGTGCAATCGTTGTACCGAGCTAGGATTAGTCGCGAATGTACGCGAATTTTCATTGAAGGCACTATACGGCGCTGCAAGGGACGGAGATATTGGCCGGCCCTTACAGCTTTGTGCGCCTTTTGCACCGAGAAAGAGTTTACATTTTTAAACTCTTCATGCCCATATCTTCTTGATAATGTGCACCTTGTATTAGAGCAACCTTTGTACGGAGCTAGGATTAGTCGCGAATGTACGCGAATTGCCATTAAAGGCACTATACGGCTCTGCATGGGACGGAGATATTGGCCAGCCCGTACAGCTTTGTGCGTCTTTTGCACCGAGAAAGGGTTTAAATTTTTAAACTCTTCATGCCCATAGCTTCTTGATAATATGCACCTTGCTTTAGTGCAACCTTTGTACCTAGATAGGATTAGTCGCGAATGTACGCGAATTTTCATTGAATGCACTATACGGCGCTGCAAAGGACGGAGGTATTGGCCGGCCCGTACTGCTTTGTGCACCTTTCGCACCGAGAAAGGGTTTACATTTTTAAACTCTTCATGCCCATAGCTTCTTGATAATATGCACCTTGCATTAGTGCAACCTGTGTTCCGAGCTTGGAAGAATCGCGAATATACGCGAATTTCCATTGAAGGCACTACACGGAGCTGCATGGGACGGAGATATTGGCCGGCCTGTACTGATTTGTGCGCCTTTTGCACCTATAAATGTTTTAAAGTTTTAAAATCTTCATGCCCATAGCTTCTTGATAATATTCACCTTGCATTAGTGCAACCTTTGTACCGAGCTAGGATTAGACGCGCAAATGTAAGCGAATTTCCATTGACGGCACTATACGGCGCTGCATGGGACGGAGATATTGTCCGGACCGTACAGCTTTGTGGGACTTTACCACAGAGAAAGTGTTCATATTTTTAAACTCTTCAAGCCCATAGCTTCTTGATAATATGCAAACAGCATTAGTGCAACCTTTGCACCAAGCTAGGATTAGTCGCGAATTTACGCGAATTGCCGTTGAAGGCACTATACCGCGGTGCATGGGACGGGGATATTGGCCGGACCGTACAGCTTTGTGCGCCTTTTCCACCAAGGAAGGGTTTACAATATTAAACTCTTCATGACCATGGCTTATTGACAATGTGCTCCTTGCATTGGTGCAACCTTTGTACCAGGCTAGGATTAGTCGCGAATGTACACGTATTTCCATTGAAGTCACTATACGGCGCTGCATGGGACGGAGGTATTTGCCGGCCCGTACAGCTTTGTGCGCCTTTTGCACCGAGAAAGGGTTTACATTTTTAAACTCTTCATGCCCATAGCTTCTTGCTAATATGCAGCTTGTATTAGTGCAACCTTTGTACCGAGCTAGGATTAGTCGCGCGAATGTACGCGAATTTCCATTGAAGGCACTATACGGCGCTGCATGGGTCGGAGATATTTGCCGGACCGTACCGCTTTGTGGGACTTTAGCACAGAGAAAGTGTTTATATTTTTAAACTCTTCATGCCCATAGCTTGTTGATAATATGCAATTTGCATTAGTGCAACCTTTGCACCAAGCTAGGATTAGTCGCGAATTAACGCGATTTGCCGTTGATGGCACTATACGGCGGTGCATGGGACGGAGATATTGGCCGGACCGTACAGCTTTGTGCGCCTTTTGCACCGAGGAAGGGTTTAC
This sequence comes from Agelas oroides, assembly GCA_949130485.1. Taxonomy (NCBI): domain Eukaryota; kingdom Metazoa; phylum Porifera; class Demospongiae; order Agelasida; family Agelasidae; genus Agelas; species Agelas oroides. The sequence goes on along the minus strand of OX422202.1, from coordinate 2,258,658 downwards.
AATATTAAACTCTTCATGACCATAGCTTATTGATAATATGCTCCTTGCATTGGTGCAACCTTTGTACCGAGCTAGGTTTAGTCGCGAATGTACGCGATTTTCCATTGAAGGCACTATACAGTGCTGCATGGGACGGAGGTATTGGCCGGCCCGTACAGCTTTGTGCGCCTTTTGCCCCGAGAAAGTGTTTGATTTATAAACTCTTCATGCCCATAGCTTCTTGATAATATGCACCTTGCATTAGAGCAACCTTTGCACCGAGCTAGGATTAGTCGCGAATGTACGCGATTTTACATTGAAGGCACTACACGGAGCTGCATGGGACGGAGATATCGGCCGGCCTGTACTGATTTGTGCGCCTTTTGCACCTAGAAATGGTTTACATTTTAAAAATCTTCATAGCCATAGCTTCTTGATAATATTCACCTTGCATTAGTGCGACATTTGTACCGAGTTAGGATTAGTCGCGAATGTACTCGAATTTCCATCGAAGGCACTACACGGAGCTGCATGGTGCGGAGATATTGGCCGGTCCGTACAGCATTGTGCGGCTTTTGCACCGAGAATGGGTTTACATTTTTAAACTCTTCATGTCCATAGCTTCTTGATAATATGCACCTTGCATTGGTGCAACCTTTGTACCGAGCTAGGATTAGTCGCGAATGTACGCGAATTTACATTGAAGGCACTATACGGCGCTGCATTGGTCGGAGATATTGGCCGGCCCGTATGCCTTTCTGCGCCTTTTGCACCGTGAAAGGGTTTACATTTTTAAACTCTTCATGCCCATAGCTTCTTGATAATATGCACCTTGCATTAGTGCAACCTTTTGTACCGAGCTAGGATTAGTCGCGTATGTACGCGAATTTCCATTGAAGGCACTAAACCGCGCTGCATGGGTATGAGATATTGGCCGGCCCGTACAGCTTTGTGCGCGCTTTGCACCGAGAAAGGGATTACATTTTTAGACTCTTCATGACCATAGCTTCTTGCTAATATGCACCTTGAATTAGTGCAACCTTTGTATCGAGCTAGGATTTGTCGCGCGAATTTACGCGAATTTCCATCGAAGGCAGTATACGGCGCTGCATGCGAAGGAGGTATTGGCCTGTCCGTATAGCTTTGTGAGCCTTTTGCACCGAGAATTGGTTTACATTTATAAACACTTCATGCCCGTAGCTTCTTGCAAATATGCACCTTGCATTAGTGCAAACTTTGTACCGAGGTAGGATTAGTCGCGAATGTAGGCGAATTTCCAATGAAGGCACTATACCGCGCTGCATGGGACGGAAATATTGGCAGGCCCGTACAGCTTTGTGCGCCTTTTGCACCGAGAAAGAGTTTATATTTGTAACTCTTCATGCACATAGCTTCTTGTTAATATGCATCTTGTATTAGTGCAATCGTTGTACCGAGCTAGGATTAGTCGCGAATGTACGCGAATTTTCATTGAAGGCACTATATGGCGCTGCAAGGGACGGAGATATTGGCCGGCCCTTACAGCTTTGTGCGCCTTTTGCACCGAGAAAGGTTTTACATTTTTAAACTCTTCATGCCCATGGCTTCTTGATAATATGCACCTTGCATTAGTGCAACCTGTATTCCGAGCTTGGAAGAATAGCGAATGTACGCGAATTTCCATTGAAGGCACTATACGGCGCTGCATGGGACGGAGATATTGGCCGGCCTGTACTGATTTGTGCGCCTTTTGCACCTAGAAATTGTTTACATTCATAAAATCTTCATGCCCATAGCTTCTTGATAATATTCACCTTGCATTAGTGCAACGTTTATTCCTAGCTATGAAGAACCGCGAATGTACGCGAATTTGCATTGCAGGCAGTATATGGCGCTGTAAGGGCCGGAGGTATTGGCCGGCCCGTACAGCTTTGTGCGCCTTTTGCACCGAGAAATGGTTTACAAGTTTAATCTCTTCATGCTCATAGCTTCTTGATAATATGCACTTTGCATTAGTGCAACCTTTGTACCGAGCTAGGATTAGTCGCGAATGTAGTCGAATTTCCATTTAAGGGACTATACTGCGCTGCATGGGACGGAGGTATTGGCCGACCCGTATAGCTTTGTGCGCCTTTTGCACCGAAAAATGGTTTACATTTTTAAACACTTCATGCCCATAGCTTCTTGAAAATATGCACCTTGCATTAATGCAACCTTTGTACCGAGGTATGATTAGTCGCGAATGTACGCGAATTTTCATTGAAGGCATTATACGGCGCTGCATGGGACGGAGGTATTGGCCGGCCCGTATAGCTTTGTGCGCCTGTTGCACCGAGAAAGGGTTTACAATTTTAAACTCTTCATGCCCATAGCTTCTTGATAATATGTACCTTGGATTAGTTCAACCTTTGTACCGAGCTAGGATTAGTCGCGAATGTAGGCGAATTTCCATTGAAGGCACTATACGGCGCTGCATGGGACGGCGGTATTGGCCGGCTCGTACAGCTTTGTGCGCCTTTTGCACCGAGAAAGGGTTAACATTTTTAAACTTTTCAGGCCCATGCCATCTTGATAATATGCACCTTGCATTAGTGCAACGTTTATTGCTAGCTATGAAGAATCGCGAATGTACGCGAATTTGCATTGAAGGCACTATATGGCGCTGTAAGGGCCGGAGGTATTGGCCGGCCCGTACAGCTTTGTGCGCCTTTTGCACCGAGAAATGGTTTACAATTTTAATCTCTTCATGCTCATAGCTTCTTGATAATATGCACTTTGCGTTAGTGCAACCTTTGTACCGAGCTAGGATTAGTCGCGAATGTAGGCGAATTTCCATTTAAGGGACTTTACTGCGCTGCATGGGACGGAGGTATTGTCCGGCCGGTATAGCTTTGTGCGCCTTTTGCACCGAGAAATGGATTACATTTTTAAACACTTCATGCTCATAGCTTCTTGATGATATGCATCTTGCATTAGTGCAACCTTTGTACCAAGCTAGGATTAGTCGCGAAAGTACGCGAATTTCCATTGGTGGCACTATACGGCGCTGCATGGGACGGAGGTATTGGCCTGCCCGTATAGCTTTGTGCGCCTTTTGCACCAAGAAATGGTTTACATTTTGAAACTCTTCATGCTCATAGCTTCTTGATAATATGCACCATGCATTAGTGCAACCTTTGTACCGAGCTAGGATTAGTCGTGAATGTAGGCGAATTTCCATTGATGGCACTATACGGCGCTGCATGTGACGGAGGTATTGGCCGGCCCGTACAGCTTTGTGCGCTTTTTGCACAGAGAAAGGGTTTACATTTTTAAACTCTTCATGCCCATAGCTTCTTGATAATATGCATCTTGCATTAGTGCAACCTGTGTTCCGAGGTGGGAAGAATCGCGAATGTACGCGAATTCTCATTGAAGGCACTATACGGCGCTGCATGGGACGGAGGTATTGGTCTGCCCGTATAGCTTTGTGCGCCTTTTGCACCAAGAAATGGTTTACATTTTTAAACTCTTCATGCCCATAGCTTCTTGATAGTATGCACCTTGCATTAGTGCAACCTTTGTACCGAGCTAGGATTAGTCGCGAAAGTACGTGAATTTCTATTGAAGGCACTGTATGGCGCTGCATGGGACGGAGATATTGGCCGGCCCGTACTGCTTTGTACGCCTTTTGCACCGAGAAAGGGTTTACATTTTTAAACTCTTCATGTCCATAGCTTCTTGATAATATGCACTTTGCATTAGTGCAACCTTTGTACCGAGCTAGGATTAATCGCGAATGTAGGCGAATTTCCATTGAAGGCACTATAAGACGCTGCATGGGACGGAGGTATTGGCCGGCCCGTATAGCTTTGTGCGCCTTTTGCACCGAGAAATGGTTTACATTTTTAAACACTTCATGCCCATAGCTTCTTGAAAATATGCACCTTGCATTAGTGCAACCTTTGTACCGAGCTAGGATTAGTCGCGAATGCAGGAGAATTTCCATTGAAGGCACTATACGGCGCTGCATGAGACGGAGGTATTTGCCGGCCCGTACAGCTTTGTGCGCCTTTTGCGCCGAGAAAGGGTTTACATTTATAAACTCTTCATACCCATAGCTTCTTGATAATATGCACCTTGGATTAGTGCAACATTTGTACCGAGCTAGGATTAGTCGCGAATGTAGGCGAATTTCCATTGAAGGCACTATACGGCGCTGCATGGGACGGAGGTATTGGCCGGCACGTACAACTTTGTGCGCCTTTTGCACCAAGAAAGGGTTTACATTTTTAAACTCTTCATGCCCATAGCTTCTTGAAAATATTCACCTTTCATTAGTGCAACCTTTGTACCGAGCTAGGATTAGTCGCGAATGTACGCAAATTTCCATTGAAGGCAGTATACGGCGCTGCATGCGACGGAGTTATTGGCATGCCCGTACAGCTTTGTGCGCCTTTTGCACCGAGAAAGGGTTTACAATTTTAAACTGTTCATGCCCATATCTTCTTGATAATATGCACCTTGAATTAGTGCAACCTTTGTACCGAGCTAGGATTAGTCGCGAATGTAGGCGAATTTCCATTGAAGGCACTATACGGCGCTGCATTGGACGGAGGTATTGGCCGGCCTGTACAGCTTTATGCGCCTTTTGCACCGAGAAATGGTTTACATTTTTAAACTCTTCATGCCCATAGCTTCTTGATAATATGCACCTTGCATTAGTGCAACCTTTATTCCGAGCTAGGAAGAATCGCGAATGTACGCGAATTTCCATTGAAGGCACTATACGGCTCTGCATGCGACGGAGTTATTGGCCGGCCCGTACAGTTTTGTGCACCTTTTGCACCGAGAAAGGGTTTACAATTTTAAACTGTTCATGCCCACATCTTCTTGATAATATGCACCTTGGATTAGTGCAACCTTTGTACCGAGCTAGGATTAGTCGCGAATGTAGGCGAATTTCCATTGAAGGCACTATACGGCGCTGCATGGGACGGAGGTATTGGCCGGCCTGTACAGCTTTATGCGCCTTTTGCACCGAGAAATGGTTTACATTTTTAAACTCTTCATGCCAATAGCTTCTTGATAATATGCACCTTGCATTAGTGCAACCTTTATTCGGAGCTAGGAAGAATCGCGAATGTACGCGAATTTGCATTGAAGGCACTATACGGCGCTGTAAGGGCCGGAGGTATTGACCGGCCCGTACAGCTTTGTACGCCTTTTGCACCGAGAAATGGTTTACAATTTTAAACTCTTCATGCTCATAGCTTCTTGATAATATGCACTTTGCATTAATGCAACCATTGTACCGAGCTAGGATTAGTCGCGAATGTAGGCGAATTTCCATTGAAGGCATTATACGGCGCTGCATGGGACGGAGGTATTGGCCGGCCCGTACAACTTTGTGCGCCTTTTGCACCGAGAAAGGGTTTACATTTTTAAACTCTTCATGCCCATAGCTTCTTGAAAATATGCACCTTTCATTAGTGCAACCTTTGTACTGAGCTTGGATTAGTCGCGAATGTAGGCGAATTTCCATTGAAGGCACTATACGGCGCTGCATGCGACGGAGTTATTGGTCTGCCGTACAGCTTTGTGCGCCTTTTGCACCGAGAAAGTGTTTACAATTTTAAACTGTTCATGCCCATAGCTTCTTGATTATATGCACCTTGGATTAGTGCAACCTTTCTACCGAGCTAGGATTAGTCGCGAATGTAGGCGAATTTCCATTGAAGGCACTATACGGCGCTGCATGGGACGGAGATATTGGCCGGCCCGTACTGCTTTGTGCGCCTTTAGCACCGAGAAATGGCTTCCTTTTTTTAACTTTTCAGGCCCATGCCTTCTTGATAATGTGCACCTTGCATTAGTGCAACCTTTTTTCCGAGCTTGGAAGAATCGCGAAAGTACGCAAAATTGAATTGCAGGCACTATACGCCGCTGTAAGGGCCGGAGGTATTGACCGGCCCGTACAGCTTTGTGCGCCTTTTGCACCGAGAAATGGTTTACAATTTTAAACTCTTCATGCCCATAGCTTCTTGATAATATGCACCTTGGATTAGTGCAACATTTGAACCGAGATAGGATTTGTCGCGAATGTAGGCAAATTTCCATTGAAGGCACTATACGGCGCTGCATGGGACGGAGGTATTGGCCGGCCCGTACAACTTTGTGCGCCTTTTGCACCGAGAAAGGGTTTACATTTTTAAACTCTTCATGCCCATAGCTTCTTGATAATATGCACCTTGCATTAGTGCAACCTTTGTACAGAGCTAGGATTAGTCGCGAAAGTACGTGAATTTCTATTGAAGGCACTGTATGGCGCTGCATGGGACGGAGATATTGGCCGGCCCGTACTGCTTTGTACGCCTTTTGCACCGAGAAAGGGTTTACATTTTTAAACTCTTCATGTCCATAGCTTCTTGATAATATGCACTTTGCATTAGTGCAACCTTTGTACCGAGCTAGGATTAATCGCGAATGTAGGCGAATTTCCATTGAAGGCACTATAAGGCGCTGCATGGGACGGAAGTATTGGCCGGCCCGTATAGCTTTGTGCGCCTTTTGCACCGAGAAATGGTTTACATTTTTAAACACTTCATGCCCATAGCTTCTTGAAAATATGCACCTTGCATTAGTGCAACCTTTGTACCGAGCTAGGATTAGTCGCGAATGCAGGAGAATTTCCATTGAAGGCACTATACGGCGCTGCATGAGACGGAGGTATTTGCCGGCCCGTACAGCTTTGTGCGCCTTTTGCGCCGAGAAAGGGTTTACATTTATAAACTCTTCATGCCCATAGCTTCTTGATAATATGCACCTTGGATTAGTGCAACATTTGTACCGAGCTAGGATTAGTCGCGAATGTAGGCGAATTTCCATTGAAGGCACTATACGGCGCTGCATGGGACGGAGGTATTGGCCGGCACGTACAACTTTGTGCGCCTTTTGCACCAAGAAAGGGTTTACATTTTTAAACTCTTCATGCCCATAGCTTCTTGAAAATATTCACCTTTCATTAGTGCAACCTTTGTACCGAGCTAGGATTAGTCGCGAATGTACGCAAAATTCCATTGAAGGCAGTATACGGCGCTGCATGCGACGGAGTTATTGGCCGGCCCGTACAGCTTTGTGCGCCTTTTGCACCGAGAAAGGGTTTACAATTTTAAACTGTTCATGCCCATATCTTCTTGATAATATGCACCTTGAATTAGTGCAACCTTTGTACCGAGCTAGGATTAGTCGCGAATGTAGGCGAATTTCCATTGAAGGCACTATACGGCGCTGCATTGGACGGAGGTATTGGCCGGCCTGTACAGCTTTATGCGCCTTTTGCACCGAGAAATGGTTTACATTTTTAAACTCTTCATGCCCATAGCTTCTTGATAATATGCACCTTGCATTAGTGCAACCTTTATTCCGAGCTAGGAAGAATCGCGAATGTACGCGAATTTGCATTGAAGGCACTATACGGCGCTGTAAGGGCCAGAGGTATTGACCGGCCCGTACAGCTTTGTGCGCCTTTTGCACCGAGAAATGGTTTACAATTTTAAACTCTTCATGCTCATAGCTTCTTGATAATATGCACTTTGCATTAATGCAACCATTGTACCGAGCTAGGATTAGTCGCGAATATAGGCGAATTTCCATTGAAGGCATTATACGGCGCTGCATGGGACGGAGGTATTGGCCGCCCCGTACAACTTTGTGCGCCTTTTGCACCGAGAAAGGGTTTACATTTTTAAACTCTTCATGCCCATAGCTTCTTGAAAATATGCACCTTTCATTAGTGCAACCTTTGTACTGAGCTAGGATTAGTGGCGAATGTAGGCGAATTTCCATTGAAGGCACTATACGGCGCTGCATGCGACGGAGTTATTGGTCGGCCCGTACAGCTTTGTGCGCCTTTTGTACCGAGAAAGTGTTTACAATTTTAAACTGTTCATGCCCATAGCTTCTTGATTATATGCACCTTGGATTAGTGCAACCTTTCAACCGATCTAGGATTAGTCGCGAATGTAGGCGAATTTCCATTGAAGGCATTATACGGCGCTGCATGGGACGGAGATATTGGCCGGCCCGTACTGCTTTGTGCGCCTTTAGCACCGAGAAATGGCTTACATTTTTTAACTTTTCAGGCCCATGCCTTCTTGATAATATGCACCTTGCATTAGTGCAACCTTTATTCCGAGCTTGGAAGAATCGCGAAAGTACGCAAAATTGCATTGCAGGCACTATACGCCGCTGTAAGGGCCGGAGGTATTGACCGGCCCGTACAGCTTTGTGCGCCTTTTGCACCGAGAAATGGTTTACAATTTTAAACTCTTCATGCCCATAGCTTCTTGAAAATATGCACCTTGGATTAGTGCAACATTTGAACCGAGATAGGATTTGTCGCGAATGTAGGCGAATTTCCATTGAAGGCACTATACGGCGCTGCATGGGACGGAGGTATTAGCCGGACCGTACAACTTTGTGCGCCTTTTGCACCGAGAAAGGGTTTACATTTTTAAACTCTTCATGCCCATAGCTTCTTGATAATGTGCACCTTGCATTAGTGCAACCTTTGTACCGAGCTAGGATTAGTCGCGAAGGTACGCGAATTTCCATGGAAGGCACAGTACGGCGCTGCATTTGTCGGAGATATTGGCCGGCCCGTACGGCTTTGTGCGCCTTTTGTACCGAGAAATGGTTTACAATTTTAGACTCTTCATGCCCATAGCTTCTTGTTAATATTCACCTTGAATTAGTGCAACCTTTGTACCGAGCTAGTATTAGTCGCGAATGTTCGCGAATTTCCATTGAAGGCACTATACGGCGCTGCAAGGGAGGGAGATATTGGCCGGCACGTATAGCTTTGTGCGCCTTTTGCACCGAGAAAGGGTTTACATTTTTAAACTCTTCATGTCCATAGCTTCTTGATAATATGCACCTTGCTTTAGTGCAACCTTTGATATCGAGCTAGGATTAGTCGCGAATGTAAGCGAATTTCCATTGAAGGCACTATACGGCGCTGCAAAGGACGGAGGTATTGGCCGGCACGTACTGCTTTGTGCGACTTTTGCACCGAGAAAGGGTTTACATTTTTAAATTCTTCATGCCCATAGCTTCTTGATAATATGCACCTTGCATTAGTGCAACCTGTGTTCCGAGCTTGGAAGAATCGCGAATATACGCGACTTTCCACTGAAGGCACTACACGGAGCTGCATGGGACGGAGATATTGGCCGGCCCGTACTGCTTTGTGCGCCTTTTGCACCGAGAAAGGGTTTACATTTTTAAACTCTTCATGCCCATAGCTTCTTGATAATATGCACCTTGCATTAGTGCAACCTTTGTACCGAGCTAGGATTAGTCGCGAATGTACGCGAATTTTCATTGAAGGCACTATACGGCGCTGCAAGGGACGGAGATATTGGCCGGCCCTTACAGCTTTGTGCGCCTTTTGCACCGAGAAAGAGTTTACATTTTTAAACTCTTCATGCCCATATCTTCTTGATAATATGCACCTTGTATTAGAGCAACCTTTGTACGGAGCTAGGATTAGTCGCGAAAGTACGCGAACTTGCATTGAAGGCACTATACGGCGCTGCAATGGGACGGAGATATTGGCCGGCCCGTACAGCTTTGTGCGCCTTTAGCACCGAGAAATGGCTTACATTTTTAAACTTTTCAGGCCCATGCCTTCTTAATAATATGAATGAATGAATGAATGAATTTTAATGACGTTTTAGGCCGGGGAAGCCATTTGTCAACCAAAAGACTAAAGAAACTATGTGACATACTACTATAGTAATAACTGTCTCTGCTTCATACACACATGCACAAACTGAGCCAATTGATGTACTACAGGTATTTCCTTACAACACATTAATGATTCAAATTGTCTATCAAAGTCATTCTCTTGAAAAGAGGGGATGTGGGCTACCGCTATATTGAACAGTTTGAGTCGTTCCTCTGCATAGGTGCTACAGGACATCAGAAAATGCTCCTCATCTTCCACTAGCTTTTTACCCAGTTGTAGACAGCTCGGACAGTAACGCTGATCTGCAGGTCGAGGTTGCGGTCTCTGGTATCTGCCTCTCTCGATCTCTAACAAATGACAGCTAATACGGAATCTACATAGCGCTGTTCTCAACAGAGGACTCTTAACATAGGTTAGATATGGTTCCCATTCGAAACTATGTTTAAATCTCCTGTATGTTCTGAGTTTGTTTCTGCCACCGTGCCTTCTGTGCAAGTCATTTCCTAGGGAGGCATGCCAGTCCTGTACAAAGCAGTCTTCACATCGTTGGCCAAGCTCGCTGAGAAACTGACGAGACTTGGTTTCGTCTATGTCTTCCATGATGTATGCAAAACCATACTTACTAACAATGGCATTTATCTTCATGTACCATGATCTGTAGTTGTGCCTGGACATCAGCTTTGATAATTCCATTGCCTCCATAACCAACTCTGGTGCTTCCCCCACGGAGCACTTAACCCAGTACTGCACTGCCCGAAACTACGTAACTAGCCACAATGGGAATCTACCAAGTTCTCCCAGAACTGCATCAGTGGTTGCCGAATTCGGCACTTCAAGTACTAATTTACAGAACTTCAATAAGGTCTTTTCCAGGGAGTCATAGCACTTGGTCCCCCATACCTCACAGCCGTATGTCAGTATTGGAGCAACCAAAACATCAAACAGTCTGCACTTGATATCTATATCCAGACCACCTAAAAGATCAGCTCTGCTCAGCATTGCCATCATAGCTTTCTGTCCACTTTTTGCCAGGGTGTCCACACACAAGTCAAAAGAGCAAGAACTAGAGAATATCACACCAAGGTACCTAAAGCTATCCACCCACTCCAACTCCAACCCTTTGTACGTAAACTGCAGAACATCCGAATCAGACCTACTACCGAATACCATAACCTTAGATTTCCTGGTGTTAACATTCAAATTCCATTTGTCACAATAACCAGAGAGGGAATCTAGCATGGCTTGCAGGTCAGCACCCGACTCAGCTACCAGAGCCACATCGTCAGCATACATCAGACCTTTTACATTCTGGTTTACAAGCTTCACACCAAGGCCACTCATCTCTGACATTAGGTCATTTGTGTATAATGCAAAGAGAGTTGGGCTGAGGGGACAGCCTTGTCTCACCCCTTTATCACACTGGATTTGCTCTGAGCATCCTCTGCTGGTGCAGACCACAGACTGTGCTTGGCTATACATGCTATGTAATATTGTACACATTCGTGAACTAAGCCCCAAATTTGACAACTTCTTCCACAGCAGCCCATGTGACACCGAGTCGAAAGCTTTCTGAAAATCAATAAAGCAACAGAACAACCGTTTGCGTTTCCACTTCGTCTTCTCCAGTAAGCTATTCAGCACGAAAATCGGATCTGAAGTCCTGTGACCCTTCCGAAAGCCAAACTGATAAATTGGTATTATTCCTTCTTCGGTAGCCCATGTCTGGATTCGTTTTTCCAGTACAGCAGAAAACAGCTTTGCAATAACGGGTAGGAGGGTGATACCTCTGTAGTTATTTGCACAGTCAGGTTCCCCTCCTTTATAGATTGGAATAATCAATCCCTGGGCCCAGGATGCTGGAAATTGGCCAAGTTGAAATACTTTGTTAAACAGTTTGGTCAGTGTATGCAGTGTTATCTCATCTAAATTCTTAAACAACTCTGCACAGAGACCATCTGCCCCCGATGCTTTATATGCAGCTTGCATTAGTGCAACCTTTATTCCGAGCTAGGAAGAATCGAGAATGTACGCGAATTTTTCATTGAAGGCACTATACGGCGCTGCAAAGGACGGAGGTATTGGCCAGCCCGTATAGCTTTGTGCGCCTGTTGCACCGAGAAATGGTTTACATTTATAAGCTCTTCATGCGCATAGCTTCTTGATAATATGCACCTTGCATTAGTGCAACCTTTGTACCGAGTTAGGATTAGTCCCGGTTGTACGCGAATTTCCATTGAAGGCACTATTTTTTGCCACAGTCTTGTGAAAACGCTCTCGTAAGCTAGCTAGCATGCCACCTCAGTGTTGCCGATGTAACGGCAAGGGCCGCTGTGTGGGATGTTCATGTGTTCGTAGAGGAGAGGCATGCACAAACTGTACACCAAGCCGCAACGGAAGATGTGAAAATTTTGACGGCGCCCTGGCCTGTGGAGCCGCAGGTGCCACCCCACCTGCTCCCCAACCTATACCTCATCCTTCGAAAGAGCCCAGACTCTTGGTAGAAGATACCGAATCCGTGGGAAGGATGACTGTTGGCGGGGGAGGTGACCGGGGTGTGTTGCTTGACAACCGCTTACCCGGTAAGGAATTTGCAACGAGAACGCTCTCAGCGTCAATCTTTACATCATCACTGGTGGTATCTACAAGACAAGATGAAAGTCCCGACCTAAGATCAACAGAAGTGGTGGAAGACTCCAATGAGTTGACCAACAGCTCTCCCCTGAAAACAGTCAAGGACCTCCCCCCCTTCACCACTCTCAGCGCTCCTAACTTCAGATGGGGGGACATTGATGGACCTGCCTTCTCCGTCAAAGTCGATAAAGCATATGAAGAAGCCGTTCATTGGAAACGCAACCTATTCGAAATACCCAAAGGTAAAGTGGGCGCTGAGTTTGTCCATGAATTATCACGCTTGCTAGATGCTTACAGTGACGCCACAGCATTGGAAAGCATTGCCCTAAAGGCCTCAATGATTCTCCCACTCCTACTTCTTCAGAGGCCACACCCAAGATCAAAGCCCAAAGACCACACTCGATGTCTGGGGACAGAATGGCTAAATGGCTAAAAGGAGATGTTGACTCTCTCTTACATGAGTGTACTTCAATCCAAAGCCGGCTGAACCACCGTAAGCGCCATAGCCAAGAAGATGGACAAGCTGCAAGATCATTTGCTAAGCTGGTATCCTTGGGCAACCTGAAAGCAGCCATGAGACTCATCACAGAGAAAAATGATTATGGTTGCTTTGCAACTTGACAACATCCAACCAGATGGAAGAACAGTGAAGGATCACCTTCTAGACAAACACCCTCCTAGAACACCTGCATCACCACTTGCTATAAGTGACCAGTCACCAGCAATCGAGCCTCACTCCATCGTCTTCGATCAGATAGACGGTACACTGATCAGATCCATCAGTCAGCAGATGGATGGCTCCGCCGGTCCCTCCGGTCTAGATGCACATGCTTGGAAGGGCATGTGCTCCTCCTTTCACAATGCCTCAGACGAATTGTGTAACTCAGTGGCCAAGCTAACCAGGAAACTGTGCTCCAACCACGTTGACCCAAGTGGAATTTCTGCCCTGACAGCTTGCCGTCTCATCGCTCTTGATAAATGCCCAGGAGTCAGACCAATCGGAGTTGGTGAGACGCTGAGACGCCTCATTTCCAAGGCCATTCTCAGAGTTACACACGATGATATCCTAAAGGCAGTTGGTAGCATACAGCTATGTGCGGGACAGGAAGCAGCACGTGAAGCTGGGATCCACGCAATGAGAAACCTATTCGAAGATGAAGGGGCTGAAGCGATGCTTATGGTTGACGCTTCAAATGCGTTTAACTCACTCAATAGGGAAGCAGCCCTAAGAAACACCCGTATCCTCTGCCCTGTCCTTGCCCCGATGCTCACTAACATGTACCGATCACATTCCATGCTTTTTATCGATGGTGACCACATCCTCTCTCAAGAAGGCACCACACAAGGTGACCCACTGGCCATGGCGATGTATGCCATTGGCACTCTCCCCCTTATCCGCAAGCTACATGGCGATGTGACACAGGTCTGGTATGCTGATGATGCGTCTGCGGGTGGGAGAACTTCAGACCTGCGTGTATGGTGGGACAGTCTGGTATCATATGGCCCACGTTTTGGATACAATCCCAACCCATGCAAGACATGGCTGGTTGTCAAGCCCGAGCATTTACCCGCAGCAGAAGAACACTTCCGAGGCTCTGGAGTCAACATCACTATCCAGGGACATAGATACCTCGGTGCCCCTTTAGGGTCAAAGTCCTTTGTAGAAGATTTCATCCGGGACAAGATCAGCTGTTGGGGTTCTGAGATCAGACGTCTAGCCGAGATTGCTAAAGTCCAACCTCAGGCTGCATATGCTGTCTTTACCCACGCCCTTACAAGCAGGTGGACGTTCCTCATGCGCACTGCTCCTGGCATAGAACCTCTCTTGCAACCATTAGAGGAAGCAATCCGGCACCAATTTCTGCCGGCAATGACTGGGAGACAAGGAATCACTGACATAGAGAGGGAATTATTGGCCCTACCAGCGCGCCATGGTGGCCTTGGTGTACAGATTCCAACTAGAAATGCTAAAAACCAGTTCAAAGCCTGCACAGAAGTGACTGCTCCCCTCGTGAAGCTCATCCGCCAACGGAACCCCAATTATCCCAAGCCCTCGCAGCAAGAGCAGAGGCAGATGAAGTCTGCACTCCGCACAAGGAACCGAAGAGAAACCACAAAAGAGGCTGAGTTATTGAAACCAAAACTATCAGGGGCTGGGCAAAGGGCAATGGAACAGGCCAGCGAAAAAGGTGCCTCTACATGGCTCACAGCCATCCCCATGTCCAAACACGGCTTCAACCTTCACAAACAGGCCTTCAGAGATGCCCTCTGCCTTAGGTTTGGCTGGACACCAGCAAGACTAGCCACACACTGCCCATGTGGCCAACCATTTAGTGTTAACCACGCGTTCAGCTGCCCGAAGGGTGCCATGCCTTCCATTCGACACAATGCTATCAGAGACATCACTGCACAACTTCTCACGGAGGTATGCCCAAACGTTTGTGTAGAACCCATTCTCCAGCCGTTGACTGGAGAGAGATTCCCCTTCAGAAGCACCAATACTGAGGAAGGCGCAAGACTTGACATCATGGCCCAAAATTTCTGGGACAAAAGCAAAAAATCAACCTTCTTTGATGTCAGAATCTTCAACTCCCATGCACCAGCGAATTGTACTTCCTCCACCGATGCTTGCTACAGAAGACATGAACGCGAGAAGAGGAGAGCATATGAACAGCGTGTCCTCGAAGTGGAGCATGGTACCTTTACTCCTCTGGTCCTGTCCACAAGTGGAGGTTGGGGTCCGTCTGCCACGGTTGCTTTCAAGAGACTTGCAGGTCTCATTTCTGAGAAACACGACCAACCATACAGTAGCACCCTCAGCTTCATCAGATGTAAGATCGCTTTCAGCTTGATTGACTCAGCCATCGCATGCCTCCGAGGTCCCAGATCTGCCTTCCATGCTCCAGCCAGGGACTTCAACCTGACAGACCACCCCCTGGACCTCATCCATGCTGAGGTCCATCTTCAGGCCTAAACACCAGTCAATCTTAACATGCCAATTGGACATTAATAGAACTCTTACAATTCTTTATATGCTATTTGGTTTCCATGTTTTTCCTACTTTCCTTTTTTACCCATCTGTACAGAGTACACACATATATATATATATATTGAAGGCACTATACGGCGCTGCATGGGACGGAGGTATTGGCCGGCCCGTACTGCTTTGTGCGCCTTTTGCACCGAGAAAGGGTTTACATTTTTAAACTCTTCATGCCCATAGCTTCTTGGTAATATGCACCTTGCATTAGTGCAACCTTTGTACCGAGCTAGGATTAGTCGCGAGTGTACGCGAATTTCCATTGATGGCACTATAAGGCGCTGCATGGGACGGAGGTATTGGCCGGCCCGTACAGCTTTGTACGCCTTTTGCACCGAGAAATTGTTTATATTTTTAAACTCTTCATGCCCATAGCTTCTTGGTAATATGCACCTTGCGTTAGTGCAGCCTTTGTACCGAGCTAGGATTAGTCGCGAATGTACGGGAATTTCCATTGAAGGCAATATACGGCGCTGCATGGGACGGAGGTATTGGCCGGCCCGTACAGCTTTGTGCGCCTTTTGCACCGAGCAAGGGATTGCATTTATAAACTCTTCATGCCCATAGCTTCTTGATAATATGCACCTTGCATTAGTGCAACCTTTGTACCGAGCTAGGATTAGTCGCGAGTGAACGCGAATTTCCATTCAAGGCACTATACGGCGCTGCATGGAACTGTGGTATTGGTCGTCCCGTATAGCTTTGTGCGCCTTTTGCACCAAGAAATAGTTTACATTTTTAAACACTTCATGCCGATAGCTTCTTGAATATATGCACCTTGCATTAGTGCAACCTTTGTACCGAGCTAGGATTAGTCGCGAATGTACGCGAATTTCCATTGAAGGCACTATACGGCGCTGCATGGGACGGGGGTATTTGCCGGCCCGTACAACTTTGTGCGCCTTTTGTACCAAGAAATGGTTTACATTTTTAAACTCTTCATGCTCATAGCTTCTTGATAATATGCACCTTGCATTAGTGCAACCTTTGTACCGAGCTAGGATTAGTCGCGAATGTACGCAAATTTCCATTGAAGACACTATACGGCGCTGCATGGGACGAGGTATTGGCCGGCCCGTACAGCTTTGTGCGCCTTTTGCACCGAGAAAGGGTTTACATTTTTAAACTCTTCATGCCCATAGCTTCTTGATAATATGCACCTTGCATTAGTGCAACCTTTGTACCGAGCTAGGATTAGTCGCGAGTGTACGCGAATTTCCATTGAAGACACTATACGGCGCTGCATGGGACTGTGGTATTGGTCGTCCCGTATAGCTTTGTGCGCCTTTTGCACCAAGAAATGGTTTACATTTTTAAACACTTCATGCCGATAGCTTCTTGAATATATGCACCTTGCATTAGTGCAACCTTTGTACCGAGCTAGGATTAGTCGCGAATGTACGCGAATTTCCATTGAAGGCACTATACGGCGCTGCATGGGACGGGGGTATTTGCCGGCCCGTACAACTTTGTGCGCCTTTTGTACCAAGAAATGGTTTACATTTTTAAACTCTTCATGCTCATAGCTTCTTGATAATATGCACCTTGCATTAGTGCAACCTTTGTACCGAGCTAGGATTAGTCGCGAATGTACGCGAATTTCCATTGAAGACAATATACGGCGCTGCATGGGACGAGGTATTGGCCGGCCCGTACAGCTTTGTGCGCCTTTTGCACCGAGAAAGGGTTTACATTTTTAAACTCTTCATGCCCATAGCTTCTTGTTAATATGCACCTTGCATTAGTGCAACCTTTGTACCGAGCTAGGATTAGTCGCGAGTGTACGCGAATTTCCATTCAAGGCACTATACGGCGCTGCATGGGACTGTGGTATTGGTCGTCCCGTATAGCTTTGTGCGCCTTTTGCACCAAGAAATGGTTTACATTTTTAAACACTTCATGCCGATAGCTTCTTGAAGATATGCACCTTGCATTAGTGCAACCTTTGTACCGAGCTAGGATTAGTCGCGAATGTACGCGAATTTCCATTGAAGGCACTATACGGCGCTGCATGGGACGGGGGTATTGGCCGGCCCGTACAACTTTGTGCGCCTTTTGCACCAAGAAATGGTTTACAATATTAAACTCTTCATGCTCATAGCTTCTTGATAATATGCACCTTGCATTAGTGCAACCTTTGTACCGAGCTAGGATTAGTCGCGAATGTACGCGAATTTCCATTGAAGGCACTATACGGCGCTGCATGGGACGGGGGTATTTGCCGGCCCGTACAACTTTGTGCGCCTTTTGCACCACGAAATGGTTTACATTTTTAAACTCTTCATGCTCATAGCTTCTTGATAATATGCACCTTGCATTGGTGCAACCTTTGTACCGAGCTAGGATTAGTCGCGAATGTACGCAAATTTCCATTGAAGACACTATACGACGCTGCATGGGACGACGTATTGGCCGGCCCGTACAGCTTTGTGCGCCTTTTGCACCGAGAAAGGGTTTACATTTTCAAACTCTTCATGCCCATAGCTTCTTGATAATATGCACCTTGCATTAGTGCAACCTTTGTACCGAGCTAGGATTAGTCGCGAGTGTACGCGAATTTCCATTCAAGGCACTATACGGCGCTGCATGGGACTGTGGTATTGGTCGTCCCGTATAGCTTTGTGCGCCTTTTGCACCAAGAAATGGTTTACTTTTTTAAACACTTCATGCCGATAGCTTCTTGAAAATATGCACCTTGCATTAGTGCAACCTTTGTACCGAGCTAGGATTAGTCGCGAATGTACGAGAATTTCCATTGAAGGCACTATACGGCGCTGCATGGGACGGGGGTATTTGCCGGCCCGTACAACTTTGTGCGCCTTTTGCACCAAGAAATGGTTTACATTTTTAAACTCTTCATGCTCATAGCTTCTTGATAATATGCACCTTGCATTAGTGCAACCTTTGTACCGAGCTAGGATTAGTCGCGAATGTACGCGAATTTCCATTGAAGACACTATACGGCGCTGCATTGGACGGAGGTATAGGCCGGCCCGTACAGCTTTGTGCGCCTTTTGCACCGAGAAAGGGTTTACATTTATAAACTCTTCATGACCATAGCTTCTTGATAATATGCACCTTGCATTAGTGCAGCCTTTGTACCCAGCTTGGAATAGTCGCGAATGTACGCGAATTTCCATTGAAGGCACTATACGGCGCTGCATGGGACGGGGGTATTGGCCGGCCCGTACAACTTTGTGCGCCTTTTGCACCAAGAAATGGTTTACAATTTTAAACTCTTCATGCTCATAGCTTCTTGATAATATGCACCTTGCATTAGTGCAACCTTTGTACCGAGCTAGGATTAGTCGCGAATGTACGCGAATTTCCATTGAAGACACTATACGGCGTTGCATGGGACGGAGGTATTGGCCGGCCCGTACGGCTTTGTGCGCCTTTTGCACCGAAAAAGGGTTTACATTTTCAAACTCTTCATGACCACAGCTTCTTGATAATATGCACCTTGCATTAGTACAACCTTTGTACCGAGCTAGGATTAGTCGCGAGTGTACGCGAATTTCCATTGATGGCACTATAAGGCGCTGCTTGGGACTGAGGTATTGGCCGGCCCGTATAGCTTTGTGCGCCTTTTGCACCAAGAAATGGTTTAGGTTTTTAATCTCTTCATGCTCATAGCTTCTTGATAATATGCACCTTGCATTAGTGCAACCTTTGTACCGAGCAAGGATTAGTCGCGAATGTACGCGAATTTCCATTGATGGCACTATACGGCGCTGCATGGGACGGAGGTATTGGCCGGCCCGTACAGCTTTGTACGCCTTTTGCACCGAGAAATTGTTTACAATTTTAAACTCTTCATGCCCATAGCTTCTTGGTAATATGCACCTTGCGTTAGTGCAGCCTTTGTACCGAGCTAGGATTAGTCGCGAATGTACGGGAATTTCCATTGAAGGCACTATACGGCGTTGCATGGGACGGAGGTATTGGCCGGCCCGTACAGCTTTGTGCGCCTTTTGCACCGAGCAAGGGATTGCATTTATAAACTCTTCATGCCCATAGCTTCTTGATAATATGCACCTTGCATTAGTGCAACCTTTGTACCGAGCTAGGATTAGTCGCAAATGTACTCGAATTTCCATTCAAGACACTATACGGCGCTGCATGGGACGGAGGTATTGGCCGGCCCGTAAAGCTTTGTGCGCCTTTTGCACCGAGAAAGGGTTTACATTTTTAAACTCTTCATGCCAATAGCTTCTTGATAATATGCACCTTGCATTAGTGCAACCTTTGTACCGAGCTAGGATTAGTCGCGAGTGTACGCGAATTTCCATTCAAGGAACTATACGGCGCTGCATGGGACTGTGGTATTGGTAATCCCGTATAGCTTTGTGCGCCTTTTGCACCAAGAAATGGTTTACATTTTTAAACACTTCATGCCGATAGCTTCTTGAAGATATGCACCTTGCATTAGTGCAACCTTTGTACCGAGCTAGGATTAGTCGCGAATGTACGGGAATTTCCATTGAAGGCACTATACGACGCTGCATGGGACGGAGTTATTGGCCGGCCCGTACAGCTTTGTGCGCCTTTTGCACCGAGCAAGGGATTGCATTTATAAACTCTTCATGCTCATAGCTTCTTGATAATATGCACCTTGCATTAGTGCAACCTTTGTACCGAGCTCGGATTAGTCGCGAATGTACGCGAATTTCCATTGATGGCACTATACGGCGCTGCATGGGACGGAGGTATAGGCCGGCCCGTACAGCTTTGTACGCCTTTTGCACCGAGAAATTGTTTACATTTTTAAACTCTTCATGCCCATAGCTTCTTGGTAATATGCACCTTGCATTAGTGCAGCCTTTGTACCCAGCTTGGAATAGTCGCGAATGTACGCGAATTTCCATTGAAGGCACTATACGGCGCTGCATGGGACGGGGGTATTGGCCGGTCCGTACAACTTTGTGCGCCTTTTGCACCAAGAAATGGTTTACAATATTAAACTCTTCATGCTCATAGCTTCTTGATAATATGCACCTTGCATTAGTGCAACCTTTGTACCGAGCTAGGATTAGTCGCGAATGTACGCGAATTTCCATTGAAGGCACTATACGGCGCTGCATTGGACGGGGGTATTTGCCGGCCCGTACAACTTTGTGCGCCTTTTGCACCAAGAAATGGTTTACATTTTTAAACTCTTCATGCTCATAGCTTCTTGATAATATGCACCTTGCATTAGTGCAACCTTTGTACCGAGCTAGGATTAGTCGCGAATGTACGCAAATTTCCATTGAAGACACTATACGGCGCTGCATGGGACGAGGTATAGGCCGGCCCGTACAGCTTTGTGCGCCTTTTGCACCGAGAAAGGGTTTACATTTTTAAACTCTTCATGCCCATAGCTTCTTGATAATATGCACCTTGCATTAGTGCAACCTTTGTACCGAGCTAGGATTAGTCGTGAGTGTACGCGAATTTCCATTCAAGGCACTATACGGCGCTGCATGGGACTGTGGTATTGGTCGTCCCGTATAGCTTTGTGCGCCTTTTGCACCAAGAAATGGTTTACATTTTTAAACACTTCATGCCGATAGCTTCTTGAAAATATGCACCTTGCATTAGTGCAACCTTTGTACCGAGCTAGGATTAGTCGCGAATGTACGCGAATTTCCATTGAAGGCACTATACGGCGCTGCATGGGACTGGGGTATTTGCCGGCCCGTACAACTTTGTGCGCCTTTTGCACCAAGAAATGGTTTACATTTTTAAACTCTTCATGCTCATAGCTTCTTGATAATATGCACCTTGCATTAGTGCAACCTTTGTACCGAGCTAGGATTAGTCGCGAATGTACGCCAATTTCCATTGAAGACACTATATGGCGCTGCATTGGACGGAGGTATAGGCCGGCCCGTACAGCTTTGTGCGCCTTTTGCACCGAGAAAGGGTTTACATTTATAAACTCTTCATGACCATAGCTTCTTGATAATATGCACCTTGCATTAGTGCAGCCTTTGTACCCAGCTTGGAATAGTCGCGAATGTACGCGAATTTCCATTGAAGGCACTATACGCCGCTGCATGGGACGGGGGTATTGGCCGGCCCGTACAACTTTGTGCGCCTTTTGCACCAAGAAATGGTTTACAATTTTAAACTCTTCATGCTCATAGCTTCTTGATAATATGCACCTTGCATTAGTGCAACCTTTGTACCGAGCTAGGATTAGTCGCGAATGTACGCGAATTTCCATTGAAGACACTATACGGCGTTGCATGGGACGGAGGTATTGGCCGGCCCGTACGGCTTTGTGCGCCTTTTGCACCGAAAAAGGGTTTACATTTTTAAACTCTTCATGCCCATAGCTTCTTGATAATATGCACCTTGCATTAGTGCAACCTTTGTACCGAGCTAGAATTAGTCGCGAGTGTACGCGAATTTCCATTCAAGGCACTACAAGGCGCTGCATGGGACGGAAGTATTGGCCGGCCCGTATAGCTTTGTGCGCCTTTTGCACCAAGAAATGTTTTACGTTTTTAAACTCTTCATGCTCATAGGTTCTTGATAATATGCGCCTTGCATTAGTGCAACCTTTGTACCGAGCTAGGTTTAGTCGCGAATGTACGCGAATTTCCATTGATGGCACTATACGGCGCTGCATGTGACTGAGGTATTGGCCGGCCCGTACAGCTTTGTACGCCTTTTTCACCGAGAAGTTGTTTACAATTTTAAACTCTTCATGCCCAAAGCTTCTTGGTAATATGCACCTTGCGTTAGTGCAGCCTTTGTACCGAGCTAGGATTAGTCGCGAATGTACGCGAATTTCCATTGAAGACACTATACGGCGCTGCATGGGATGGAGGTATTGGCCGGCTCGTACAGCTTTGTGCGCCTTTTGCACCGAGCAAGGGATTGCATTTATAAACTCTTCATGCCCATAGATTCTTGATAATTTGCACCTTGCATTAGTGCAACCTTTGTACCGAGCTAGGATTAGTCGCGAATGTACGCGAATTTCCATTTAAGACACTATACGGCGCTGCAAGGGACTGTGGTATTGGTCGTCCCGTAGAGCTTTGTGCACCTTTTGCACCAAATAAATGGTTTACATTTCAAACTCTTCATGCTCATAGCTTCTTGATAATATGCATCTTGCATTAGTGCAACCTTTGTACCGAGCTAGGATTAGTCGCGAATGTACGCGAATTTCCATTGAAGACACTATACGGCGCTGCATGGGACGGAGGTATTGGCCGGCCCGTACAGCTTTGTGCGCCTTTTGCACCGAGAAGGGGTTTACATTTTTAAACTCTTCATGACCATAGCTTCTTGATAATATGCACCTTGCATTAGTGCAACCTTTGTACCGAGCTAGGATTAGTCGCGAAAGTACGCGAATTTCCATTGAAGACACTATACGGCGCTGCATGGGACGGAGGTATTGGCCGGCCCGTACAGCTTTGTGCGCCTTTTGCACCGAGAAAGGGTTTACATTTTTAAACTCTTCATGACCATAGCTTCTTGATAATATGCACCTTGCATTAGTGCAACCTTTGTACCGAGCTAGGTTTAGTCGCGAATGTACGCGAATTTCCATTGAAGACACTATACGGCGCTGCATGGGACGGAGGTATTGGCCAGCCCGTACAGCTTTGTGCGTCTTTTGCACTGAGAAAGGGTTTACATTTTTAAACTCTTCATGACCATAGCTTCTTGATAATATGCACCTTAATTTAGTGCAACCTTTGTACCGAGCTAGAATTAGTCGCGAATGTACGCGAATTTCCATTGATGGCACTATAAGGCGCTGCATGGGACGGAGGTATTGGCCACCCCGTATAGCTTTGTGCTCCTTTTGCACCAAGAAATGGTTTACGTTTTTAAACTCTTCATGCTCATATCTTCTTGATAATATGCACCTTGCATTAGTGCAACCTTTGTACCGAGCTAGGATTAGTCGCGAATGTACGCGAATTTCCATTGAAGGCAATATACGGCGCTGGATGGGATGGAGGTATTGGCCGGCCCGTACAGCTTTGTACGCCTTTTGCACCGAGAAATTGTTTACAATTTTAAACTCTTCATGCCCATAGCTTCTTGGTAATATGCACCTTGCGTTAGTGCAGCCTTTGTACCGAATTAGGATTAGTCGCGAATGTACGCGAATTTCCATTGATGGCACTATACGGCGCTGCATGGGACGGAGGTATTGGCCGGCCCGTACAGCTTTGTGCGCCTTTTGCACCGAGCAAGGGATTGCATTTAATAACTCTTCATGCCCATAGCTTCTTGATAATTTGCACCTTGCATTAGTGCAACCTTTGTACCGAGCTAGGATTAGTCGCGAATGTACGCGAATTTCCATTGAAGACACTATAAGGCGCTGCATGGGACGGAGGTATTGGCCGGCACGTATAGCTTTGTGCGCCTTTTGCACCGAGAAAGGGTTTACATTTTTAAACTCTTCATGCCCATAGCTTCTTGATAATATGCACCTTGCATTAGTGCAACCTTTGTACCGAGCTAGGATTAGTCGAGAGTGTACGCGAATTTCCATTCAAGTCACTATACGGCGCTACACGGGACTGTGGTATTGGTCGTCCCGTATAGCTTTGTGCGCCTTTTGCACCAAGAAATGGTTTACATTTTTAAACACTTCATGCCGATAGCTTCTTGATAATATGCACCTTGCATTAGTGCAACCTTTGTACCGAGCTAGGATTAGTCGCGAATGTACGCGAATTTCCATTGAAGGCACTATACGGCGCTGCATGGGACGGGGGTATTTGCCGGCCCGTACAACTTTGTGCGCCTTTTGCACCAAGAAATGGTTTACATTTTTAAACTCTTCATGCTCATAGCTTCTTGATAATATGCACCTTGCATTAGTGCAACCTTTGTACCGAGCTAGGATTAGTCGCGAATGTACGCGAATTTCCATTGAAGACACTATACGGCGCTGCATGGGACGGAGGTATTGGCCGGCCCGTACAGCTTTGTGCGCCTTTTGCACCGAGAAAGGGTTTACATTTTTAAACTCTTCATGACCATAGCTTCTTGATAATATGCACCTTGCATTAGTGCAACCTTTGTACCGAGCTAGGATTAGTCGAGAGTGTACGCGAATTTCCATTCAAGGAACTATACGGCGCTACATGGGACTGTGGTATTGGTCGTCCCGTATAGCTTTGTGCGCCTTTTGCACCAAGAAATGGTTTACATTTTTAAACACTTCATGCCGATAGCTTATTGAAGATATGCACCTTGCATTAGTGCAACCTTTGTACCGAGCTAGGATTAGTCGCGAATGTACGCGAATTTCCATTGAAGGCACTATACGGCGCTGCATGGGACGGGGGTATTTGCCGGCCCGTACAACTTTGTGCGCCTTTTGCACCAAGAAATGGTTTACATTTTTAAACTCTTCATGCTCATAGCTTCTTGATAATATGCACCTTGCATTAGTGCAACCTTTGTACCGAGCTAGGATTAGTCGCGAATGTACGCGAATTTCCATTGAAGACACTATACGGCGCTGCATGGGACGGAGGTATTGGCCGGCCCGTACAGCTTTGTGCGCCTTTTGCACCGAGAAAGGGTTTACATTTTTAAACTCTTCATGACCATAGCTTCTTGATAATATGCACCTTGCATTAGTGCAACCTTTGTACCGAGCTAGGATTAGTAGCGAGTGTACGCGAATTTCCATTGATGGCACTATAAGTCGCTGCATGGGACGGAGGTATTGGCCGGCCCGTATAGCTTTGTGCGCCTTTTGCACCAAGAAATGGTTTACGTTTTTAAACTCTTCATGCTCATAGCTTCTTGATAATATGCACCTTGCATTAGTGCTACCTTTGTACCGAGCTAGGATTAGTCGCGAATGTACGCGAATTTCCATTGATGGCACTATACGGCGCTGCATGGGACGGAGGTATTGGCCGGCCCATACAGCTTTGCACGCCTTTTGCACCGAGAAATTATTTACATTTTTAAACTCTTCATGCCCATAGCTTCTTGGTAATATGCACCTTGCGTTAGTGCAACCTTTGTACCGAGCTAGGATTAGTCGCGAATGAACGCGAATTTCCATTGAAGACACTATACGGCGCTGCATGGGAAGGAGGTATTGGCCGGCCCGTACAGCTTTGTACGCCTTTTGCACCGAGAAATTGTTTACATTTTTAAACTCTTCAAGCCCATAGCTTCTTGATAATATGCACCTTGCATTAGTGCAACCTTTGTACCGAGCTAAGATTAGTCGCGAATGTACGCGAATTTCCATTGATGGCACTATACGACGCTGCATGGGACGGAGGTATTGGCCGGCCCGTACAGCTTTGTACGCCTTTTGCACCGAGAAATTGTTTACAATTTTAAACTCTTCATGCCCATAGCTTCTTGGTAATATGCACCTTGCGTTAGTGCAGCCTTTGTACCGAGTTAGGATTAGTCGCGAATGTACGCGAATTTCCATTGAAGGCACTATACGGCGCTGCATGGGACGGAGGTATTGGCCGGCCCGTACAGCTTTGTGCGCCTTTTGCACAAAGCAAGGGATTGCATTTAAAATCTCTTCATGCCCATAGCTTCTTGATAATTTGCACCTTGTGTTAGTGCAACCTTTGTACCGAGCTAGGATTAGTCGCGAATGTACGCGAATTTCCATTGAAGACACTATACGGCGCTGCATGGGACGGAGGTATTGGCCGGCACGTATAGCTTTGTGCGCCTTTTGCACCGAGAAAGGGTTTACATTTTTAAACTCTTCATGCCCATAGCTTCTTGATAATATGCACCTTGCATTAGTGCAACCTTTGTACCGAGCTAGGATTAGTCGCGAGTGTACGCGAATTTCCATTCAAGGCACTATACGGCGCTGCATGGGACTGTGGTATTGGTCGTCCCGTATAGCTTTGTGCGCCTTTTGTACCAAGAAATGGTTTACATTTTTAAACACTTCATGCCGATAGCTTCTTGAAGATATGCACCTTGCATTAGTGGAACCTTTGTACCGAGCTAGGATTAGTCGCGAATGTACGCGAATTTCCATTGAAGGCACTATACGGCGCTGCATGGGACGGGGGTATTTGCCGGCCCGTACAACTTTGTGCTCCTTTTGCACCACGAAATGGTTTACATTTTTAAACTCTTCATGCTCATAGCTTCTTGATAATATGCACCTTGCATTAGTGCAACCTTTGTACCGAGCTAGGATTAGTCGCGAATGTACGCGAATTTCCATTGAAGACACTATACGGCGCTGCATTGGACGGAGGTATTGGCCGGCCCGTACAGCTTTGTGCGCCTTTTGCACCGAGAAAGGGTTTACATTTTTAAACTCTTCATGACCATAGCTTCTTGATAATATGCACATTGCATTAGTGCAACCTTTGTACCGAGCTAGGATTAGTCGCGAGTGTACGCGAATTTCCATTGATGGCACTATAAGTCGCTGCATGGGACGGAGGTATTGGCCGGCCCGTATAATTTTGTGCGCCTTTTGCACCAAGAAATGGTTTACGTTTTTAAGCTCTTCATGCTCATAGCTTCTTGATAATATGCACCTTGCATTAGTGCAACCTTTGTACCGAGCTAGGATTAGTCGCGAATGTACGCGAATTTCCATTGATGGCACTATACGGCGCTGCATGGGACGGAGGTATTGGCCGGCCCGTACAGCTTTGTACGCCTTTTGCACAGAGTAATTGTTTACATTTTTAAACTCTTAATTCCAATAGCTTCTTGGTAATAGGAACCTTGCGTTAGTGCAACCTTTGTACCGAGCTAGGATTAGTCGCGAATGTACGTGAATTTCCATTGAAGACGCTATACGGCGCTGCATGGGAAGGAGGTATTGGCCGGCCCGTACAGCTTTGTGCGCCTTTTGCACCGAGAAAGGGTTTACATTTTTAAACTCTTCATGACCATAGCTGCTTGATAATATGCATCTTGCATTAGTGCAGTCTTTGTACCGAGCTTGGAATAGTCGCGAATGTAAGCGAATTTCCATTGAAGGCACTATACGGCGTTGAATGGGACGGAGGTATTGGACGGCCCGTACAGCTTTGTACGCCTTTTGCACCGAGAAATTGTTTACAATTTTAAACTCTTCATGCCCATAGCTTCTTGGTAATATGCACCTTGCGTTAGTGCAGCCTTTGCACCGAGGTAGGATTAGTCGCGAATGTACGCGAATTTCCATTGAATGCACTATACGGCGCTGCATGGGACAGAGGTATTGGCCGGCCCGTAAAGCTTTGTGCGCCTTTTGCACCGAGCAAGGGATTGCATTTATAAACTCTTCATGCCCGTAGCTTCTTGATAATTTGCACCTTGCATTAGTGCAACCTTTGTACCGAGCTAGGATCAGTCGCGAATGTACGCGAATTTCAATTGAAGACACTATACGGCGCTGCATGGGACGGAGGTATTGGCCTGCCCGTACAGATTTGTGCGCCTTTTGCACCGAGAAAGGGTTTACATTTTTAAACTCTTCATGCCCATAGCTTCTTGACAATATGCACCTTGCATTAGTGCAAATTTTTGTACCGAGCTAGGATTTGTCGAGAGTGTACGCGATATTCCATTCAAGGCACAATACCGCGCTGCATGGGACTGTGGTATTGGTCGTCCCGTATAGCTTTGTGCGCCTTTTGCACCAAGAAATGGTTTACATTTTTAAACACTTCATGCCGATAGCTTCTTGAAGATATGCACCTTGCATTAGTGCAACCTTTGTACCGAGCTAGGATTAGTCGCGAATGTACGCGAATTTCCATTGAAGGCACTATACGGCGCTGCATGGGACGGGGGTATTTGCCGTCCCGTACAACTTTGTGCGCCTTTTGCACCAAGAAATGGTTTACATTTTTAAACTCTTCATGCTCTTAGCTTCTTGATAATATGCGCCTTGCATTAGTGCAACCTTTGTACCGAGCTAGGATTAGTCGCGAATGTACGCGAATTTCCATTGAAGACACTGTACGGCGCTGCATGGGACGGAGGTATTGGCCGGCCCGTACAGCTTTGTGCGCCTTTTGCACCGAGAAAGGGTTTACATTTTTAAACTCTTCATGACCATAGCTTCTTGATAATATGCACCTTGCATTAGTGCAACCTTTGTACCGAGCTAGGATTAGTCGCGAATGTACGCGAATTTCCATTGATGGCACTATACGGCGCTGCATGGGACGGAAGTATTGGCCGGCCCGTACAGCTTTGTACGCCTTTTGCACTGAGAAATTGTTTACATTTTTAAACTCTTCATGCCCATAGCTTCTTGGTAATATGCACCTTGCATTAGTGCAGCCTTTGTACCGAGCTAGGATTAGTCGCGAATGTACGCGAATTTCCATTGAAGGCACTATACGGCGCTGCATGGGACGGGGGTATTTGCCGTTCCGTACAACTTTGTGCGCCTTTTGCACCAAGAAATGGTTTACATTTTTAAACTCTTCATGCTCATAGCTTCTTGATAATATGCGCCTTGCATTAGTGCAACCTTTGTACCGAGCTAGGATTAGTCGCGAATGTACGGGAATTTCCATTGAAGACCCTATAAGGCGCTGCATGGGACGGAGGAATTGTCCGGCCCGTACAGCTTTGTGCGCCTTTTGCACCGAGAAAGGGTTTACATTTTTAAACTCTTCATCCCCATAGCTTCTTGATAATATGCACCTTGCATTAGTGCAACCTTTGTACCGAGCTAGGATTAGTCGCGAGTGAACGCGAATTTCCATTCAAGGCACCATACGGCGCTGCATGGGACTGTGGTATTGGTCGTCCCGTATAGCTTTGTGCGCCTTTTGCACCAAGAAATGGTTTACATTTGTAAACACTTCATGCCGATAGCTTCTTGATAATATGCACCTTGCATTAGTGCAACCTTTGTACCGAGCTAGGATTAGTCGCGAATGTACGCGAATTTCCATTGAAGACACTATACGGCGCTGCATGGGACGGAGGTATTGGCCGGCCCGTACAGCTTTGTGCGCCTTTTGCACCGAGAAAGGGTTTACATTTTTAAACTCTTCATGACCATAGCTTCTTGATAATATGTACCTTGCATTAGTGCAGCCTTTGTACCGAGCTTGGAATAGTCGCGAATGTACGCGAATTTCCATTGAAGGCACTATACGGCGCTGCATCGGACGGGGGTATTGGCCGGCCCGTACAACTTTGTGCGCCTTTTGCACCAAGAAACTGTTTACATTTTTAAACTCTTCATGCTCATAGCTTCTTGATAATATGCACCTTGCATTAGTGCAACCTTTGTACCGAGCTAGGATTAGTCGCGAATGTACGCGAATTTCCATTGAAGACACTATACGACGCTGCACGGGACGGAGGTATTGGCCGGCCCGTACAGCTTTGTGCGCCTTTTGCACCGAGAAAGGGTTTACATTTTTAAACTCTTCATGACCATAGCTTCTTGATAATATGCACCTTGCATTGGTGCAACCTTTGTACCGAGCTAGAATTAGTCGCGAGTGTACGCGAATTTCCATTGATGGCACTATAAGGCGCTGCATGGGATGGAGGTATTGGCCGGCCCGTATAGCTTTGTGCGCCTTTTGCACCAAGAAATGGTTTACGTTTTTAAACTCTTCATGCTCATAGCTTCTTGATAATATGCACCTTGCATTAGTGCAACCTTTGTACCGAGCTAGGATTAGTCGCGAATGTACGCGAATTTCCATTGATGGCACTATACGGCGCTGCATGGGACGGAGGTATTGGCCGGCCCGTATAGCTTTGTACGCCTTTTGCACCGAGAAATTGTTTACAATTTTAAACTCTTCATGCCCATAGTTTCTTGGTAATATGCACCTTGCGTTAGTTCAGCCTTTGTACCGAGCTAGGATTAGTCGCGAATGTACGCGAATTTCCATTGAAGGCACTATACGGCGCTGCATGGGACGGAGGTATTGGCCGGCCCGTACAGCTTTGTGCGCCTTTTGCACCGAGCAAGGGATTGCATTTAAAAACTCTTCATGCCCATAGCTTCTTGATAATTTGCACCTTGCATTAGTGCAACCTTTGTACCGAGCTAGGATTAGTCTCGAATGTACGCGAATTTCCATTGAAGACACTATACAGCGCTGCATGGGACGGAGGTATTGGCCGGCACGTACAGCTTTGTGCACCTTTTGCACCGAGAAAGGGTTTAAATTTTTAAACTCTTCATGCCCATAGCCTCTTGATAATATGCACCTTGCATTAGTGCAACCTTTGTACCGAGCTAGGATTAGTCGAGAGTGTACGCGAATTTCCATTCAAGGCAATATACGGCGCTGCATGGGACTGTGGTATTGGTCGTCCCGTATAGCTTTGTGCGCCTTTTGCACCAAGAAATGGTTTACATTTTAAAACACTTTATGCCCATAGCTTCTTGATAATTTGCACCTTGCATTAGTGCAACCTTTGTACCGAGCTAGGATTAGTCGCGGATGTACTCGAATTTCCATTGAAGACACTATACGGCGCTGCATGGGACGGAGGTATTGGCCGGCACGTACAGCTTTGTGCGCCTTTTGCACCGAGAAAGGGTTTACATTTTTAAACTCTTCATGCCCATAGCTTCTTGATAATATGCATCTTGCATTAGTGCAACCTTTGTACCGAGCTAGGATTAGTCGAGAGTGTACGCGAATTTCCATTCAAGGCACTATACGGCGCTACATGGGACTGTGGTATTAGTCGTCCCGTATAGCTTTGTGCGCCTTTTGCACCAAGAAATGGTTTACATTTTTAAACACTTCATGCCGATAGCTTCTTGAAGATATGCACTTTGCATTAGTGCAACCTTTGTACCGAGCTAGGATTAGTCGCGAGTGTACGCGAATTTCCTTTGATGGCACTATAAGTCGCTGCATGGGACGGAGGTATTGGCCGGCCTGTATAGCTATTTGCGCCTTTTGCACCAAGAAATGGTTTACGTTTTTAAACTCTTCATGCTCATAGCTTCTTGATAATATGCACCTTGCATTAGTGCAACCTTTGTACCGAGCTAGGATTAGTCGCGAATGTACGCGAATTTCCATTGATGGCACTATACGGCGCTGCATGGGACGGAGGTATTGGCCGGCCCGTACAGCTTTGTACGCCTTTTGCACCGAGAAATTGTTTACATTTATAAACTCTTCATGCCCATAGCTTCTTGGTAATATGCACCTTGCGTTAGTGCAGCCTTTGTACCGAGCTAGGATTAGTCGCGAATGTACGGGAATTTCCATTGAAGACACTATAAGGCGCTGCATGGGACGGAGGTATTGGCCGGCCCGTACAGCTTTGTGCGCCTTTTGCACCGAGAAAGGGTTCACATTTTTAAACTCTTCATCCCCATAGCTTCTTGATAATATGCACCTTGCATTAGTGCAACCTTTGTACCGAGCTAGGATTAGTCGAGAGTGTACGCGAATTTCCATTCAAGGCACTATACGGCGCTGCATGGGACTGTGGTATTGGTCGTCCCGTATAGCTTTGTGCGCCTTTTGCACCAAGAAATGGTTTACATTTTTAAACACTTCATGCCGATAGCTTCTTGAAGATATGCACCTTGCATTAGTGCAACCTTTGTACCGAGCTAGGATTAGTCGCGAATGTACGCGAATTTCCATTGATGGCACTATACGGCGCTGCATGGGACGGAGGTATTGGCCGGCCCGTACAGCTTTGTACGCCTTTTGCACCGAGAAATTGTTTACATTTTTAAACTCTTCATGCCCATAGCTTCTTGGTAATATGCACCTTGCGTTAGTGCAGCCTTTGTACCGAGCTAGGATTAGTCGCGAATGTACGGGAATTTCCATTGAAGACACTATAAGGCGCTGCATGGGACGGAGGTATTGGCCGGCCCGTACAGCTTTGTGCGCCTTTTGCACAGAGAAAGGGTTCACATTTTTAAACTCTTCATCCCCATAGCTTCTTGATAATATGCACCTTGCATTAGTGCAACCTTTGTACCGAGCTAAGATTAGTCGCGAATGTACGCGAATTTCCATTGAAGACACTATACGGCGCTGAATGGGACTGAGGTATTGGCCGGCCCGTACAGCTTTGTACGCCTTTTGCACCGAGAAATTGTTTACAATGTTAAACTCTTCATGCCTATAGCTTCTTGGTAATATGCACCTTGCGTTAGTGCAGCCTTTGTACCGAGCTAGGATTAGTCGCGAATGTACGCGAATTTCCATTGAAGACACTATACGGCGCTGCATGGGACGGAGGTATTGGCCGGCCCGTACAGCTTTGTGCGCCTTTTGCACCGAGAAAGGGTTTACATTTTTAAACTCTTCATGCCCATAGCTTTGTGATAATATGCACCTTGCATTAGTGCAACCTTTGTACCGAGCTAGGATTAGTCGAGAGTGTACGCGAATTTCCATTCAAGGCACAATACGGCGCTTCTTGGGACTGTGGTATTGGTCGTCCCGTATAGCTTTGTGCGCCTTTTGCACCAAGAAATGGTTTACATTTGTAAACACTTCATGCCGATAGCTTCTTGAAGATATGCACCTTGCATTAGTGCAACCTTTGTACCGAGCTAGGATTAGTCGCGAATGTACGCGAATTTCCATTGAAGGCACTATACGGCGCTGCATGGGACGGGGGTATTTGCCGGCCCGTACAACTTTGTGCGCCTTTTGCACCAAGAAATGGTTTACATTTTTAAACTCTTCATGCTCATAGCTTCTTGATAATATGCACCTTGCATTAGTGCAACCTTTATACCGAGCTAGGATTAGTCGCGAATGTACGCGAATTTCCATTGAAGACACTATACGGCGCTGCATGGGACGGAGGTATTGGCCGGCCCGTACAGCTTTGTGCGCCTTTTGCACCGAGAAAGGGTTTACATTTTTAAACTCTTCATGACCATAGCTTCTTGATAATATGCACCTTGCATTAGTGCAACCTTTGTACCGAGCTAGGATTAGTCGCGAGTGTACGCGAATTTCCATTGATGGCACTATAAGTCGCTGCATGGGACGGAGGTATTGGCCGACCCGTATAGCTTTGTGCGCCTTTTGCACCAAGAAATGGTTTACATTTTTAAACACTTCATGCCGATAGCTTCTTGAAGATATGCACCTTGCATTAGTGCAACCTTTGTACCGAGCTAGGATTAGTCGCGAGTGTACGCGAATTTCCTTTGATGGCACTATAAGTCGCTGCATGGGACGGAGGTATTGGCCGGCCTGTATAGCTATTTGTGCCTTTTGCACCAAGAAATGGTTTACGTTTTTAAACTCTTCATGCTCATAGCTTCTTGATAATATGCACCTTGCATTAGTGCAACCTTTGTACCGAGCTAGGATTAGTCGCGAATGTACGCGAATTTCCATTGATGGCACTATACGGCGTTGCATGGGACGGAGGTATTGGCCGGCCCGTACAGCTTTGTACGCCTTTTGCACCGAGAAATTGTTTACATTTTTAAACTCTTCATGCCCATAGCTTCTTGGTAATATGCACCTTGCGTTAGTGCAGCCTTTGTACCGAGCTAGGATTAGTCGCGAATGTACGCGAATTTCCATTGAAGGCACTATAAGGCGCTGCATGGGACGGAGGTATTGGCCGCCCCGTACAGCTTTGTGCGCCTTTTGCACAGAGAAAGGGTTCACATTTTTAAACTCTTCATCCCCATAGCTTCTTGATAATATGCACCTTGCATTAGTGCAACCTTTGTACCGAGCTAGGATTAGTCGCGAGTGAACGCGAATTGCCATTGATGGCACTATACGGCGCTGCATGGGACTGTGGTATTGGTCGTCCCGTATAGCTTTGTGCGCCTTTTGCACCAAGAAATGTTTTACATTTTTAAACACTTCATGCCGATAGCTTCTTGAAGATATGCACCTTGCATTAGTGCAACCTTTGTACCGAGCTAGGATTAGTCTCGAATGTACGCGAATTTCCATTGAAGGCACTATACGGCGCTGCATGAGACGGGGGTATTTGCCGGCCCGTACAACTTTGTGCGCCTTTTGCACCAAGAGATGGTTTACATTTTTAAACACTTCATGCCGATAGCTTCTTGAAGATATGCACCTTGCATTAGTGCAACCTTTGTACCGAGCTAGGATTAGTCGCGAATGTACGCGAATTTACATTGAAGGCACTATACGGCGCTGCATGGGACGGGGGTATTGGCCGGCCCGTATAGCTTTGTACGCCATTTGCACCAAGAAATGGTTTACGTTTTTAAACTCTTCATGCTCATAGCTTCTTGATAATATGCACCTTGCATTAGTGCAACCTTTGTACCGAGCTAGGGTTAGTCGCGAATGTACGCGAATTTCCATTGAAGGCACTATACGGCGCTGCATGGGACGGAGGTATTGGCCGGCCCGTACAGCTTTGTACGCCTTTTGCACCGAGAAATTGTTTACAATTTTAAACTCTTCATGCCCATAGCTTCTTGGTAATATGCACCTTGCGTTAGTGCAGCCTTTGTACCGAGCTAGGATTAGTCGCGAATGTACGCGAATTTCCATTGAAGACACTATACGGCGCTGCATGGGACTGTGGTATTGGTCGTCCCGTAGAGCTTTGTGCACCTTTTGCACAAGAAATGGTTTACATTTTTAAACTCTTCATGCCGATAGCTTCTTGAAGATATTTACCTTGCATTAGTGCAACCTTTGTAGCGCGCTAGGATTAGTCGCGAATGTACGCGAATTTCCATTGAAGGCACTATACGGCGCTGCATGGGACGGGGCTATTTGCCGGCCCGTACAACTTTGTGCGCCTTTTGCACCAAGAAATGGTTTACATTTTTAAAGTCTTCATGCTCATAGCTTCTTGATAATATGCATCTTGCATTAGTGCAACCTTTGTACCGAGATAGGATTAGTGGCGAATGTACGCGAATTTCCATTGAAGACACTATATGGCGCTGCATGGGACTGTGGTATTGGTCGTCCCGTATAGCTTTGTGCGCCTTTTGCACCAAGAAATGGTTTACATTTTTAAGCACTTCATGCCGATAGCTTCTTGAAGATATGCACCTTGCATTAGTGCAACCTTTGTACCGAGCTAGGATTAGTCGCGAATGTACGCGAATTTCCATTGAAGACACTATACGGCGCTGCATGGGACGGAGGTATTGGCCGGCCCGTACAGCTTTGTGCGCCTTTTGCACCGAGAAAGGGTTTACATTTTTAAACTCTTCATGACCATAGCTTCTTGATAATATGCACATTGCATTAGTGCAACCTTTGTACCGAGCTAGGATTAGTCGCGAGTGTACGCGAATTTCCATTGATGGAACTATAAGTCGCTGCATGGGACGGAGGTATTGGCCGGCCCGTATAATTTTGTGCGCCTTTTGCACCAAGAAATGGTTTACGTGTTTAAACTCTTCATGCTCATAGCTTCTTGATAATATGCACCTTGCATTAGTGCAACCTTTGTACCGAGCTAGGATTAGTCGCGAATGTACGCGAATTTCCATTGATGGCACTATACGGCGCTGCACGGGACGGAGGTATTGGCCGGCCCGTACAGCTTTGTACGTCTTTTGCACCGAGTAATTGTTTACATTTTTAAACTCTTCATGCCCATAGCTTCTTGGTAATATGAACCTTGCGTTAGTGCAACCTTTGTACCGAGCTAGGATTAGTCGCGAATGTACGCGAATTTCCATTGAAGACACTATACGGCGCTGCATTGGAAGGAGTTATTGGCCGGCCCGTACAGCTTTGTGCGCCTTTTGCACCGAGAAATGGTTTACATTTTTAAACTCTTCATGACCATAGCTTCTTCATAATATGCACCTTGCATTAGTGCAGCCTTTGTACCGAGCTTGGAATAGTCGCGAATGTAAGCGAATTTCCATTGAAGGCACTATACGGCGCTGAATGGGACGGAGGTATTGTCCGGCCCGTACAGCTTTGTACGCCTTTTGCACCGAGAAATTGTTTACATTTTTAAACTCTTCATGCCCATAGCTTCTTGGTAATATGCACCTTGCGTTAGTGCAGCCTTTGTACCGAGCTAGGATTAGTCGCGAATGTACGGGAATTTCCATTGAAGACACTATACGGCGCTGCATGGGACGGAGGTATTGGCCGGCCCGTACAGCTTTGTGCGCCTTTTGCACAGAGAAATGGTTCACATTTTTAAACTCTTCATCCCCATAGCTTCTTGATAATATGCACCTTGCATTAGTGCAACATTTGTACCGAGCTAAGATTAGTCGCGAATGTACGCGAATTTCCATTGATGACAGTATACGGCGCTGCATGGGACGGAGGTATTGTCCGGCCCGTACAGCTTTGTGCGCCTTTTGCACCGTGCAAGGGATTGCATTTATAAACTCTTCATGCCCATAGCTTCTTGATAGTTTGCACCTTGCATTAGTGCAACCTTTGTACCGAGCTAGGATTAGTCGAGAGTGTACGCGAATTTCCATTCAAGGCGCTATACGGCGCTGCATGGGACTGTGGTATTGGTCGTCCCGTATAGCTTTGTGCGCCTTTTGTACCAAGAAATTGTTTACATTTTTAAACACTTCATGCCGATAGCTTCTTGAAGATATGCACCTTGCATTAGTGCAACCTTTGTACCGAGCTAGGATTAGTCGCGAGTGTACGCGAATTTCCTTTGATGGCACTATAAGTCGCTGCATGGGACGGAGGTATTGGCCGGCCTGTATAGCTATTTGCGCCTTTTGCACCAAGAAATGGTTTACATTTTTAAACTCTTCATGCTCATAGCTTCTTGATAATATGCACCTTGCATTAGTGCAACCTTTGTACCGAGCTAGGATTAGTCGCGAATGTACGCGAATTTCCATTGATGGCACTATACGGCGCTGCATGGGACGGAGGTATTGTCCGGCCCGTACAGCTTTGTACGCCTTTTGCACCGAGAAATTGTTTACATTTTTAAACTCTTCATGCCCATAGCTTCTTGGTAATACGCACTTTGCGTTAGTGCAGCCTTTGTACCGAGCTAGGATTAGTCGCGAATGTACGGGAATTTCCATTGAAGACACTATAAGGCGCTGCATGGGACGGAGGTATTGGCCGGCCCGTACAGCTTTGTGCGCCTTTTGCACAGAGAAATGGTTCACATTTTTAAACTCTTCATCCCCATAGCTTCTTGATAATATGCACCTTGCATTAGTGCATCCTTTGTACCGAGCTAAGATTAGTCGCGAATGTACGCGAATTTCCATTGATGACACTACACGGCGCTGAATGGGACGGAGGTATTGGCCGGCCCGTACAGCTTTGTACGCCTTTTGCACCGAGAAATTGTTTACAATGTTAAACTCTTCATGCCTATAGCTTCTTGGTAATATGCACCTTGCGTTAGTGCAGCCTTTGTACCGAGCTAGGATTAGTCGCGAATGTACGGGAATTTCCATTGAAGGCACTATACGGCGCTGCATGGGACGGGGGTATTTGCCGGCCCGTACAACTTTGTGCGCCTTTTGCACCAAGAAATGGTTTACATTTTTAAACTCTTCATGCTCATAGCTTCTTGATAATATGCACCTTGCATTAGTGCAACCTTTGTACCGAGCTAGGATTAGTCGCGAGTGTACGCGAATTTCCGTTGATGGCACTATAAGGCGCTGCATGGGACGGAGGTATTGGCCGGCCCGTATAGCTTTGTGCGCCTTTTGCACCAAGAAATATTTTACGTTTTTAAACTCTTCATGCTCATAGCTTCTTGATAATATGCACCTTGCATTAGTGCAACCTTTGTACCGAGCTAGGATTAGTCGCGAATGTACGCGAATATCCATTGATGGCACTATACGGCGCTGCATGGGACGGAGGTATTGGCCGGCCCGTACAGCTTTGTACGCCTTTTGCACCGAAAAATTGTTTACATTTTTAAACTCTTCATGCCCATAGCTTCTTGGTAATATGCACCTTGCGTTAGTGCAGCCTTTGTACCGAGCTAGGATTAGTCGCGAATGTACGCGAATTTCCATTGAAGGCACTATAAGGCGCTGCGTGGGACGGAGGTATTGGCCGGCCCGTACAGCTTTGTGCGCCTTTTGCACCGAGAAAGGATTTATATTTTTAAACTCTTCATCCCCATAGCTTCTTGATAATATGCACCTTGCATTAGTGCAACCTTTGTACCGAGCTAGGATTAGTCGCGAGTGAACGCGAATTTCCATTGATGGCACTATACGGCGCTGCATGGGACTGTGGTATTGGTCGTCCCGTATAGCTTTGTGCGCCTTTTGCACCAAGAAATGTTTTACATTTTTAAACACTTCATGCCGATAGCTTCTTGAAGATATGCACCTTGAATTAGTGCAACCTTTGTACCGAGCTAGGATTAGTCGCGAATGTACGCGAATTTCCATTCAAGGCACTATACGGCGCTGCATGAGACGGGAGTATTTGCCGGCCCGTACAACTTTGTGCGCCTTTTGCACCAAGAAATGGTTTACATTTTTAAACACTAAATGCCGATAGCTTCTTGAAGATATGCACCTTGCATTAGTGCAACCTTTGTACCGAGCTAGGATTAGTCGCGAATGTACGCGAATTTCCATTGAAGGCACTATACGGCGCTGCATGGGACGGGGGTATTGGCCGGCCCGTATAGCTTTGTGCGCCTTTTGCACCAAGAAATGGTTTACATTTTTAAACTCTTCATGCTCATAGCTTCTTGATAATATGCACCTTGCATTAGTGCAACCTTTGTACCGAGCTAGGATGAGTCGCGAATGTACGCGAATTTCCATTGATGGCACTATACGGCGCTGCATGGGACGGGGGTATTGGCCGGCCCGTATAGCTTTGTGCGCCTTTTGCACCAAGAAATGGTTTACGTTTTTAAACTCTTCATGCTCATAGCTTCTTGATAATATGCACCTTGCATTAGTGCAACCTTTGTACCGAGCTAGGATTAGTCGCGAATGTACGCGAATTTCCATTGATGGCACTATACGGCGCTGCATGGAACGGAGGTATTGGCCGGCCCGTACAGCTTTGTACGCCTTTTGCACCGAGAAATTGTTTACAATTTTAAACTTTTCATGCCCATAGCTTCTTGGTAATATGCACCTTGCGTTAGTGCAGCCTTTGTACCGAGCTAGGATTAGTCGCGAATGTACGCGAATTTCCATTGAAGACACTATACGGCGCAGCATGGGACTGTGGTATTGGTCGTCCCGTAGAGCTTTGTGCACCTTTTGCACCAAGAAATGGTTTACATTTTTAAACACTTCATGCCGATAGCTTCTTGAAGATATGCACCTTGCATTAGTGCAACCTTTGTAGCGAGCTAGGATTTGTCGCGAATGTACGCGAATTTCCATTGAAGGCACTATACGGCGCTGCATGGGACGGGGGTATTTGCCGGCACGTACAAATTTGTGCGCCTTTTGCACCAAGAAATGGTTTACATTTTTAAAGTCTTCATGCTCATAGCTTCTTGATAATATGCATCTTGCATTAGTGCAACCTTTGTACCGAGATAGGATTAGTGGCGAATGTACGCGAATTTCCATTGAAGACACTATACGGCGCTGCATGGGACGGAGGTATTGGCCGGCCCGTACAGCTTTGTGCGCCTTTTGCACCGAGAAAGGGTTTACATTTTTAAACTCTTCATGACCATAGCTTCTTGATAATATGCACCTTGCATTAGTGCAACCTTTGTACCGAGCTAGGATTAGTCGCGAGTGTACGCGAATTTCCATTGAAGACACTATACGGCGCTGCATGGGACGGAGGTATTTGCCGGCCCGTATAGCTTTGTGCGCCTTTTGCACCAAGAAATGGTTTACGTTTTTAAACTCTTCATGCTCATAGCTTCTTGATAATATGCACCTTGCATTAGTGCAACCTTTGTACCGAGCTAGGATTAGTCGCGAATGTACGCGAATTTCCATTGATGGCACTATACGGCGCTGCATAGGACGGAGGTATTGGCCGGCCCGTACAGCTTTGTACGCCTTTTGCACCGAGAAATTGTTTACAATTTTAAACTCTTCATGCCCATAGCTTCTTGGTAATATGCACCTTGCGTTAGTGCAGCCTTTGTACCGAGTTAGGATTAGTCGCGAATGTACGCGAATTTCCATTGAAGGCACTATACGGCGCTGCATGGGACGGAGGTATTGGCCGGCCCGTACAGATTTGTGCGCCTTTTGCACCGAGCAAGGGATTGCATTTAAAAACTCTTCATGCCCATAGCTTCTTCATAATTTGCACCTTGCATTAGTGCAACCTTTGTACCGAGCTAGGATTAGTCGCGAATGTACGCGAATTTCCATTGAAGACACTATACGGCGCTGCATGGGACGGAGGTATTGGCCGGCACGTATAGCTTTGTGCGCCTTTTGCACCGAGAAAGGGTTTACATTTTTAAACTCTTCATGCCCATAGCTTCTTGATAATATGCACCTTGCATTAGTGCAACCTTTGTACCGAGCTAGGATTAGTCGAGAGTGTACGCGAATTTCCATTCAAGGCACTCTACGGCGCTACATGGGACTGTGGTATTGGTCGTCCCGTATAGCTTTGTGCGCCTTTTGCACCAAGAAATGGTTTACATTTTTAAACACTTCATGCCGATAGCTTCTTGAAGATATGCACCTTGCATTAGTGCAACCTTTGTACCGAGCTAGGATTAGTCGCGAATGTACGCGAATTTCCATTGAAGGCACTATACGGCGCTGTATGGGACGGGGGTATTTGCCGGCCCGTACAACTTTGTGCGCCTTTTGCACCAAGAAATGGTTTACATTTTTAAACTCTTCATGCTCATAGCTTCTTGATAATATGCACCTTGCATTAGTGCAACCTTTGTACCGAGCTAGGATTAGTCGCGAATGTACGCGAATTTCCATTGATGGCACTATACGGCGCTGCATGGGACGGAGGTATTGGCCGGCCCGTACAGCTTTGTGCGCCTTTTGCACCGAGAAATTGTTTACATTTTTAAACTCTTCATGCCCATAGCTTCTTGGTAATATGCACCTTGCGTTAGTGCAACCTTTATACCGAGCTAGGATTAGTCGCGAATGTACGCGAATTTCCATTGAAGACACTATACGGCGCTGCATGGGAAGGAGGTATTGGCCGGCCCGTACAGCTTTGTACGCCTTTTGCACCGAGAAATTGTTTACATTTTTAAACTCTTCATGCCCATAGCTTCTTGATAATATGCACCTTGCGTTAGTGCAACCTTTGTACCGAGCTAGGATTAGTCGCGAATGTACGCGAATTTCCATTGAAGACACTATACGGCGCTGCATGGGAAGGAGGTATTGGCCGGCACGTACAGCTTTGTGCGCCTTTTGCACCGAGAAAGGGTTTACATTTTTAAACTCTTCATGACCATAGCTTCTTGATAATATGCACCATGCATTAGTGCAGCCTTTGTACCGAGCTTGGAATAGTCGCGAATATAAGCGAATTGCCATTGAAGGCACTATACGGCGCTGCATGGGACGGAGGTATTGGCCGGCACGTATAGCTTTGTGCGCCTTTTGCACCGAGAAAGGGTTTACATTTTTAAACTCTTCATGCCCATAGCTTCTTGATAATATGCACCTTGCATTAGTGCAGCCTTTGTACCGAGCTAGGATTAGTCGCGAATGTACGCGAATTTCCATTGATGGCACTATACGACGCTGCATGGGACGGAGGTATTGGCCGGCCCGTACAGCTTTGTACGCCTTTTGCACCGAGAAATTGTTTACAATTTTAAACTCTTCATGCCCATAGCTTCTTGGTAATATGCACCTTGCGTTAGTGCAGCCTTTGTACCGAGCTAGGATTAGTCGCGAATGTACGCGAATTTCCATTGAAGGCACTATACGGCGCTGCATGGGACGGAGGTATTGGCCGGCCCGTACAGCTTTGTGCGCCTTTTGCACAAAGCAAGGGATTGCATTTAAAAACTCTTCATGCCCATAGTTTCTTGATAATTTGCACCTTGCATTAGTGCAACCTTTGTACCGAGCTAGGATTAGTCGCGAATGTACGCGAATTTCCATTGTAGACACTATACGGCGCTGCATGGGACGGAGGTATTGGCCGGCACGTATAGCTTTGTGCGCCTTTTGCACCGAGAAAGGGTTTACATTTTTAAACTCTTCATGCCCATAGCTTCGTGATAATATGCACCTTGCATTAGTGCAACCTTTGTACCGAGCTAGGATTAGTCGGGAGTGTACGCGAATTTCCATTCAAGGCACTATACGGCGCTGCATGGGACTGTGGTATTGGTCGTCCCGTATAGCTTTGTGCGCCTTTTGCACCAAGAAATGGTTTACATTTTTAAGCACTTCATGCCGATAGCTTCTTGAAGATATGCACCTTGCATTAGTGCAACCTTTGTACCGAGCTAGGATTAGTCGCGAGTGTACGCGAATTTCCTTTGATGGCACTATAAGTCGCTGCATGGGACGGAGGTATTGGCCGGCCTGTATAGCTATTTGCGCCTTTTGCACCAAGAAATGGTTTACGTTTTTAAACTCTTCATGCTCATAGCTTCTTGATAATATGCACCTTGCATTAGTGCAACCTTTGTACCGAGCTAGGATTAGTCGCGAATGTACGCGAATTTCCATTGATGGCACTATACGGCGCTGCATGGGACGGAGGTATTGGCCGGCCCGTACAGCTTTGTGCGCCTTTTGCACCGAGAAATTGTTAACATTTATAAACTCTTCATGCCCATAGCTTCTTGGTAATATGCACCTTGCGTTAGTGCAGCCTTTGTACCGAGCTAGGATTAGTCGCGAATGTACGGGAATTTCCATTGAAGACACTATAAGGCGCTGCATGGGACGGAGGTATTGGCCGGCCCGTACAGCTTTGTGCGCCTTTTGCACCGAGAAAGGGTTCACATTTTTAAACTCTTCATCCCCATAGCTTCTTGATAATATGCACCTTGCATTAGTGCAACCTTTGTACCGAGCTAGGATTAGTCGAGAGTGTACGCGAATTTCCATTCAAGGCACTATACGGCGCTGCATGGGACTGTGGTATTGGTCGTCCCGTATAGCTTTGTGCGCCTTTTGCACCAAGAAATGGTTTACATTTTTAAGCACTTCATGCCGATAGCTTCTTGAAGATATGCACCTTGCATTAGTGCAACCTTTGTACCGAGCTAGGATTAGTCGCGAATGTACGCGAATTTCCATTGATGGCACTATACGGCGCTGCATGGGACGGAGGTATTGGCCGGCCCGTACAGCTTTGTACGCCTTTTGCACCGAGAAATTGTTTACATTTTTAAACTCTTCATGCCCATAGCTTCTTGGTAATATGCACCTTGCGTTAGTGCAGCCTTTGTACCGAGCTAGGATTAGTCGCGAA
The DNA here is from genome assembly GCA_949130485.1 of Agelas oroides. NCBI lineage: Eukaryota > Metazoa > Porifera > Demospongiae > Agelasida > Agelasidae > Agelas > Agelas oroides. The sequence goes on along the minus strand of OX422202.1, from coordinate 2,215,025 downwards.
TGTACGGGAATTTCCATTGAAGACACTATAAGGCGCTGCATGGGACGGAGGTATTGGCCGGCCCGTACAGCTTTGTGCGCCTTTTGCACAGAGAAAGGGTTCACATTTTTAAACTCTTCATCCCCATAGCTTCTTGATAATATGCACCTTGCATTAGTGCAACCTTTGTACCGAGCTAAGATTAGTCGCGAATGTACGCGAATTTCCATTGAAGACACTATACGGCGCTGAATGTGACTGAGGTATTGGCCGGCCCGTACAGCTTTGTACGCCTTTTGCACCGAGAAATTGTTTACAATGTTAAACTCTTCATGCCTATAGCTTCTTGGTAATATGCACCTTGCGTTAGTGCAGCCTTTGTACCGAGCTAGGATTAGTCGCGAATGTACGCGAATTTCCATTGAAGACACTATAAGGCGCTGCATGGGACGGAGGTATTGGCCGGCCCGTACAGCTTTGTGCGCCTTTTGCACCGAGAAAGGGTTTACATTTTTAAACTCTTCATGCCCATAGCTTCGTCATAATATGCACCTTGCATTAGTGCAACCTTTGTACCGAGCTAGGATTAGTCGAGAGTGTACGCGAATTTCCATTCAAGGCACAATACGGCGCTTCTTGGGACTGTGGTATTGGTCGTCCCGTATAGCTTTGTGCGCCTTTTGCACCAAGAAATGGTTTACATTTGTAAACACTTCATGCCGATAGCTTCTTGAAGATATGCACCTTGCATTAGTGCAACCTTTGTACCGAGCTAGGATTAGTCGCGAATGTACGCGAATTTCCATTGAAGGCACTATACGGCGCTGCATGGGACGGGGGTATTTGCCGGCCCGTACAACTTTGTGCGCCTTTTGCACCAAGAAATGGTTTACATTTTTAAACTCTTCATGCTCATAGCTTCTTGATAATATGCACCTTGCATTAGTGCAACCTTTATACCGAGCTAGGATTAGTCGCGAATGTACGCGAATTTCCATTGAAGACACTATACGGCGCTGCATGGGACGGAGGTATTGGCCGGCCCGTACAGCTTTGTGCGCCTTTTGCACCGAGAAAGGGTTTACATTTTTAAACTCTTCATGACCATAGCTTCTTGATAATATGCACCTTGCATTAGTGCAACCTTTGTACCGAGCTAGGATTAGTCGCGAGTGTACGCGAATTTCCATTGATGGCACTATAAGTCGCTGCATGGGACGGAGGTATTGGCCGACCCGTATAGCTTTGTGCGCCTTTTGCACCAAGAAATGGTTTACATTTTTAAACACTTCATGCCGATAGCTTCTTGAAGATATGCACCTTGCATTAGTGCAACCTTTGTACCGAGCTAGGATTAGTCGCGAGTGTACGCGAATTTCCTTTGATGGCACTATAAGTCGCTGCATGGGACGGAGGTATTGGCCGGCCTGTATAGCTATTTGCGCCTTTTGCACCAAGAAATGGTTTACGTTTTTAAACTCTTCATGCTCATAGCTTCTTGATAATATGCACCTTGCATTAGTGCAACCTTTGTACCGAGCTAGGATTAGTCGCGAATGTACGCGAATTTCCATTGATGGCACTGTACGGCGTTGCATGGGACGGAGGTATTGGCCGGCCCGTACAGCTTTGTACGCCTTTTGCACCGAGAAATTGTTTACATTTTTAAACTCTTCATGCCCATAGCTTCTTGGTAATATGCACCTTGCGTTAGTGCAGCCTTTGTACCGAGCTAGGATTAGTCGCGAATGTACGCGAATTTCCATTGAAGGCACTATAAGGCGCTGCATGGGACGGAGGTATTGGCCGCCCCGTACAGCTTTGTGCGCCTTTTGCACAGAGAAAGGGTTCACATTTTAAAACTCTTCATCCCCATAGCTTCTTGATAATATGCACCTTGCATTAGTGCAACCTTTGTACCGAGCTAGGATTAGTCGCGAGTGAACGCGAATTGCCATTGATGGCACTATACGGCGCTGCATGGGACTGTGGTATTGGTCGTCCCGTATAGCTTTGTGCGCCTTTTGCACCAAGAAATGTTTTACATTTTTAAACACTTCATGCCGATAGCTTCTTGAAGATATGCACCTTGCATTAGTGCAACCTTTGTACCGAGCTAGGATTAGTCTCGAATGTACGCGAATTTCCATTGAAGGCACTATACGGCGCTGCATGAGACGGGGGTATTTGCCGGCCCGTACAACTTTGTGCGCCTTTTGCACCAAGAGATGGTTTACATTTTTAAACACTTCATGCCGATAGCTTCTTGAAGATATGCACCTTGCATTAGTGCAACCTTTGTACCGAGCTAGGATTAGTCGCGAATGTACGCGAATTTACATTGAAGGCACTATACGGCGCTGCATGGGACGGGGGTATTGGCCGGCCCGTATAGCTTTGTACGCCTTTTGCACCAAGAAATGGTTTACGTTTTTAAACTCTTCATGCTCATAGCTTCTTGATAATATGCACCTTGCATTAGTGCAACCTTTGTACCGAGCTAGGGTTAGTCGCGAATGTACGCGAATTTCCATTGAAGGCACTATACGGCGCTGCATGGGACGGAGGTATTGGCCGGCCCGTACAGCTTTGTACGCCTTTTGCACCGAGAAATTGTTTACAATTTTAAACTCTTCATGCCCATAGCTTCTTGGTAATATGCACCTTGCGTTAGTGCAGCCTTTGTACCGAGCTAGGATTAGTCGCGAATGTACGCGAATTTCCATTGAAGACACTATACGGCGCTGCATGGGACTGTGGTATTGGTCGTCCCGTAGAGCTTTGTGCACCTTTTGCACAAGAAATGGTTTACATTTTTAAACTCTTCATGCCGATAGCTTCTTGAAGATATTTACCTTGCATTAGTGCAACCTTTGTAGCGCGCTAGGATTAGTCGCGAATGTACGCGAATTTCCATTGAAGGCACTATACGGCGCTGCATGGGACGGGGCTATTTGCCGGCCCGTACAACTTTGTGCGCCTTTTGCACCAAGAAATGGTTTACATTTTTAAAGTCTTCATGCTCATAGCTTCTTGATAATATGCATCTTGCATTAGTGCAACCTTTGTACCGAGATAGGATTAGTGGCGAATGTACGCGAATTTCCATTGAAGACACTATATGGCGCTGCATGGGACTGTGGTATTGGTCGTCCCGTATAGCTTTGTGCGCCTTTTGCACCAAGAAATGGTTTACATTTTTAAGCACTTCATGCCGATAGCTTCTTGAAGATATGCACCTTGCATTAGTGCAACCTTTGTACCGAGCTAGGATTAGTCGCGAATGTACGCGAATTTCCATTGAAGACACTATACGGCGCTGCATGGGACGGAGGTATTGGCCGGCCCGTACAGCTTTGTGCGCCTTTTGCACCGAGAAAGGGTTTACATTTTTAAACTCTTCATGACCATAGCTTCTTGATAATATGCACATTGCATTAGTGCAACCTTTGTACCGAGCTAGGATTAGTCGCGAGTGTACGCGAATTTCCATTGATGGAACTATAAGTCGCTGCATGGGACGGAGGTATTGGCCGGCCCGTATAATTTTGTGCGCCTTTTGCACCAAGAAATGGTTTACGTGTTTAAACTCTTCATGCTCATAGCTTCTTGATAATATGCACCTTGCATTAGTGCAACCTTTGTACCGAGCTAGGATTAGTCGCGAATGTACGCGAATTTCCATTGATGGCACTATACGGCGCTGCACGGGACGGAGGTATTGGCCGGCCCGTACAGCTTTGTACGTCTTTTGCACCGAGTAATTGTTTACATTTTTAAACTCTTCATGCCCATAGCTTCTTGGTAATATGAACCTTGCGTTAGTGCAACCTTTGTACCGAGCTAGGATTAGTCGCGAATGTACGCGAATTTCCATTGAAGACACTATACGGCGCTGCATTGGAAGGAGTTATTGGCCGGCCCGTACAGCTTTGTGCGCCTTTTGCACCGAGAAAGGGTTTACATTTTTAAACTCTTCATGACCATAGCTTCTTCATAATATGCACCTTGCATTAGTGCAGCCTTTGTACCGAGCTTGGAATAGTCGCGAATGTAAGCGAATTTCCATTGAAGGCACTATACGGCGCTGAATGGGACGGAGGTATTGTCCGGCCTGTACAGCTTTGTACGCCTTTTGCACCGAGAAATTGTTTACATTTTTAAACTCTTCATGCCCATAGCTTCTTGGTAATATGCACCTTGCGTTAGTGCAGCCTTTGTACCGAGCTAGGATTAGTCGCGAATGTACGGGAATTTCCATTGAAGACACTATACGGCGCTGCATGGGACGGAGGTATTGGCCGGCCCGTACAGCTTTGTGCGCCTTTTGCACAGAGAAATGGTTCACATTTTTAAACTCTTCATCCCCATAGCTTCTTGATAATATGCACCTTGCATTAGTGCAACCTTTGTACCGAGCTAAGATTAGTCGCGAATGTACGCGAATTTCCATTGATGACACTATACGGCGCTGCATGGGACGGAGGTATTGTCCGGCCCGTACAGCTTTGTGCGCCTTTTGCACCGTGCAAGGGATTGCATTTATAAACTCTTCATGCCCATAGCTTCTTGATAGTTTGCACCTTGCATTAGTGCAACCTTGTACCGAGCTAGGATTAGTCGAGAGTGTACGCGAATTTCCATTCAAGTCGCTATACGGCGCTGCATGGGACTGTGGTATTGGTCGTCCCGTATAGCTTTGTGCGCCTTTTGTACCAAGAAATTGTTTACATTTTTAAACACTTCATGCCGATAGCTTCTTGAAGATATGCACCTTGCATTAGTGCAACCTTTGTACCGAGCTAGGATTAGTCGCGAGTGTACGCGAATTTCCTTTGATGGCACTATAAGTCGCTGCATGGGACGGAGGTATTGGCCGGCCTGTATAGCTATTTGCGCCTTTTGCACCAAGAAATGGTTTACATTTTTAAACTCTTCATGCTCATAGCTTCTTGATAATATGCACCTTGCATTAGTGCAACCTTTGTACCGAGCTAGGATTAGTCGCGAATGTACGCGAATTTCCATTGATGGCACTATACGGCGCTGCATGGGACGGAGGTATTGTCCGGCCCGTACAGCTTTGTACGCCTTTTGCACCGAGAAATTGTTTACATTTTTAAACTCTTCATGCCCATAGCTTCTTGGTAATACGCACTTTGCGTTAGTGCAGCCTTTGTACCGAGCTAGGATTAGTCGCGAATGTACGGGAATTTCCATTGAAGACACTATAAGGCGCTGCATGGGACGGAGGTATTGGCCGGCCCGTACAGCTTTGTGCGCCTTTTGCACAGAGAAATGGTTCACATTTTTAAACTCTTCATCCCCATAGCTTCTTGATAATATGCACCTTGCATTAGTGCATCCTTTGTACCGAGCTAAGATTAGTCGCGAATGTACGCGAATTTCCATTGATGACACTACACGGCGCTGAATGGGACGGAGGTATTGGCCGGCCCGTACAGCTTTGTACGCCTTTTGCACCGAGAAATTGTTTACAATGTTAAACTCTTCATGCCTATAGCTTCTTGGTAATATGCACCTTGCGTTAGTGCAGCCTTTGTACCGAGCTAGGATTAGTCGCGAATGTACGGGAATTTCCATTGAAGGCACTATACGGCGCTGCATGGGACGGGGGTATTTGCCGGCCCGTACAACTTTGTGCGCCTTTTGCACCAAGAAATGGTTTACATTTTTAAACTCTTCATGCTTATAGCTTCTTGATAATATGCACCTTGCATTAGTGCAACCTTTGTACCGAGCTAGGATTAGTCGCGAGTGTACGCGAATTTCCGTTGATGGCACTATAAGGCGCTGCATGGGACGGAGGTATTGGCCGGCCCGTATAGCTTTGTGCGCCTTTTGCACCAAGAAATATTTTACGTTTTTAAACTCTTCATGCTCATAGCTTCTTGATAATATGCACCTTGCATTAGTGCAACCTTTGTACCGAGCTAGGATTAGTCGCGAATGTACGCGAATTTCCATTGATGGCACTATACGGCGCTGCATGGGACGGAGGTATTGGCCGGCCCGTACAGCTTTGTACGCCTTTTGCACCGAAAAATTGTTTACATTTTTAAACTCTTCATGCCCATAGCTTCTTGGTAATATGCACCTTGCGTTAGTGCAGCCTTTGTACCGAGCTAGGATTAGTCGCGAATGTACGCGAATTTCCATTGAAGGCACTATAAGGCGCTGCGTGGGACGGAGGTATTGGCCGGCCCGTACAGCTTTGTGCGCCTTTTGCACCGAGAAAGGATTTATATTTTTAAACTCTTCATCCCCATAGCTTCTTGATAATATGCACCTTGCATTAGTGCAACCTTTGTACCGAGCTAGGATTAGTCGCGAGTGAACGCGAATTTCCATTGATGGCACTATACGGCGCTGCATGGGACTGTGGTATTGGTCGTCCCGTATAGCTTTGTGCGCCTTTTGCACCAAGAAATGTTTTACATTTTTAAACACTTCATGCCGATAGCTTCTTGAAGATATGCACCTTGAATTAGTGCAACCTTTGTACCGAGCTAGGATTAGTCGCGAATGTACGCGAATTTCCATTCAAGGCACTATATGGCGCTGCATGAGACGGGAGTATTTGCCGGCCCGTACAACTTTGTGCGCCTTTTGCACCAAGAAATGGTTTACATTTTTAAACACTAAATGCCGATAGCTTCTTGAAGATATGCACCTTGCATTAGTGCAACCTTTGTACCGAGCTAGGATTAGTCGCGAATGTACGCGAATTTCCATTGAAGGCACTATACGGCGCTGCATGGGACGGGGGTATTGGCCGGCCCGTATAGCTTTGTGCGCCTTTTGCACCAAGAAATGGTTTACATTTTTAAACTCTTCATGCTCATAGCTTCTTGATAATATGCACCTTGCATTAGTGCAACCTTTGTACCGAGCTAGGATGAGTCGCGAATGTACGCGAATTTCCATTGATGGCACTATACGGCGCTGCATGGGACGGTGGTATTGGCCGGCCCGTATAGCTTTGTGCGCCTTTTGCACCAAGAAATGGTTTACGTTTTTAAACTCTTCATGCTCATAGCTTCTTGATAATATGCACCTTGCATTAGTGCAACCTTTGTACCGAGCTAGGATTAGTCGCGAATGTACGCGAATTTCCATTGATGGCACTATACGGCGCTGCATGGAACGGAGGTATTTGCCGGCCCGTACAGCTTTGTACGCCTTTTGCACCGAGAAATTGTTTACAATTTTAAACTCTTCATGCCCATAGCTTCTTGGTAATATGCACCTTGCGTTAGTGCAGCCTTTGTACCGAGCTAGGATTAGTCGCGAATGTACGCGAATTTCCATTGAAGACACTATACGGCGCTGCATGGGACTGTGGTATTGGTCGTCCCGTAGAGCTTTGTGCACCTTTTGCACCAAGAAATGGTTTACATTTTTAAACACTTCATGCCGATAGCTTCTTGAAGATATGCACCTTGCATTAGTGCAACCTTTGTAGCGAGCTAGGATTTGTCGCGAATGTACGCGAATTTCCATTGAAGGCACTATACGGCGCTGCATGGGACGGGGGTATTTGCCGGCACGTACAACTTTGTGCGCCTTTTGCACCAAGAAATGGTTTACATTTTTAAAGTCATCATGCTCATAGCTTCTTGATAATATGCATCTTGCATTAGTGCAACCTTTGTACCGAGATAGGATTAGTGGCGAATGTACGCGAATTTCCATTGAAGACACTATACGGCGCTGCATGGGACGGAGGTATTGGCCGGCCCGTACAGCTTTGTGCGCCTTTTGCACCGAGAAAGGGCTTACATTTTTAAACTCTTCATGACCATAGCTTCTTGATAATATGCACCTTGCATTAGTGCAACCTTTGTACCGAGCTAGGATTAGTCGCGAGTGTACGCGAATTTCCATTGAAGACACTATACGGCGCTGCATGGGACGGAGGTATTTGCCGGCCCGTATAGCTTTGTGCGCCTTTTGCACCAAGAAATGGTTTACGTTTTTAAACTCTTCATGCTCATAGCTTCTTGATAATATGCACCTTGCATTAGTGCAACCTTTGTACCGAGCTAGGATTAGTCGCGAATGTACGCGAATTTCCATTGATGGCACTATACGGCGCTGCATGGGACGGAGGTATTGGCCGGCCCGTACAGCTTTGTACGCCTTTTGCACCGAGAAATTGTTTACAATTTTAAACTCTTCATGCCCATAGCTTCTTGGTAATATGCACCTTGCGTTAGTGCAGCCTTTGTACCGAGTTAGGATTAGTCGCGAATGTACGCGAATTTCCATTGAAGGCACTATACGGCGCTGCATGGGACGGAGGTATTGGCCGGCCCGTACAGATTTGTGCGCCTTTTGCACCGAGCAAGGGATTGCATTTAAAAACTCTTCATGCCCATAGCTTCTTCATAATTTGCACCTTGCATTAGTGCAACCTTTGTACCGAGCTAGGATTAGTCGCGAATGTACGCGAATTTCCATTGAAGACACTATACGGCGCTGCATGGGACGGAGGTATTGGCCGGCACGTATAGCTTTGTGCGCCTTTTGCACCGAGAAAGGGTTTACATTTTTAAACTCTTCATGCCCATAGCTTCTTGATAATATGCACCTTGCATTAGTGCAACCTTTGTACCGAGCTAGGATTAGTCGAGAGTGTACGCGAATTTCCATTCAAGGCACTCTACGGCGCTACATGGGACTGTGGTATTGGTCGTCCCGTATAGCTTTGTGCGCCTTTTGCACCAAGAAATGGTTTACATTTTTAAACACTTCATGCCGATAGCTTCTTGAAGATATGCACCTTGCATTAGTGCAACCTTTGTACCGAGCTAGGATTAGTCGCGAATGTACGCGAATTTCCATTGAAGGCACTATACGGCGCTGTATGGGACGGGGGTATTTGCCGGCCCGTACAACTTTGTGCGCCTTTTGCACCAAGAAATGGTTTACATTTTTAAACTCTTCATGCTCATAGCTTCTTGATAATATGCACCTTGCATTAGTGCAACCTTTGTACCGAGCTAGGATTAGTCGCGAATGTACGCGAATTTCCATTGATGGCACTATACGGCGCTGCATGGGACGGAGGTATTGGCCGGCCCGTACAGCTTTGTGCGCCTTTTGCACCGAGAAATTGTTTACATTTTTAAACTCTTCATGCCCATAGCTTCTTGGTAATATGCACCTTGCGTTAGTGCAACCTTTGTACCGAGCTAGGATTAGTCGCGAATGTACGCGAATTTCCATTGAAGACACTATACGGCGCTGCATGGGAAGGAGGTATTGGCCGGCCCGTACAGCTTTGTACGCCTTTTGCACCGAGAAATTGTTTACATTTTTAAACTCTTCATGCCCATAGCTTCTTGATAATATGCACCTTGCGTTAGTGCAACCTTTGTACCGAGCTAGGATTAGTCGCGAATGTACGCGAATTTCCATTGAAGACACTATACGGCGCTGCATGGGAAGGAGGTATTGGCCGGCACGTACAGCTTTGTGCGCCTTTTGCACCGAGAAAGGGTTTACATTTTTAAACTCTTCATGACCATAGCTTCTTGATAATATGCACCATGCATTAGTGCAGCCTTTGTACCGAGCTTGGAATAGTCGCGAATATAAGCGAATTGCCATTGAAGGCACTATACGGCGCTGAATGGGACGGAGGTATTGGCCGGCACGTATAGCTTTGTGCGCCTTTTGCACCGAGAAAGGGTTTACATTTTTAAACTCTTCATGCCCATAGCTTCTTGATAATATGCACCTTGCATTAGTGCAGCCTTTGTACCGAGCTAGGATTAGTCGCGAATGTACGCGAATTTCCATTGATGGCACTATACGACGCTGCATGGGACGGAGGTATTGGCCGGCCCGTACAGCTTTGTACGCCTTTTGCACCGAGAAATTGTTTACAATTTTAAACTCTTCATGCCCATAGCTTCTTGGTAATATGCACCTTGCGTTAGTGCAGCCTTTGTACCGAGCTAGGATTAGTCGCGAATGTACGCGAATTTCCATTGAAGGCACTATACGGCGCTGCATGGGACGGAGGTATTGGCCGGCCCGTACAGCTTTGTGCGCCTTTTGCACAAAGCAAGGGATTGCATTTAAAAACTCTTCATGCCCATAGTTTCTTGATAATTTGCACCTTGCATTAGTGCAACCTTTGTACCGAGCTAGGATTAGTCGCGAATGTACGCGAATTTCCATTGTAGACACTATACGGCGCTGCATGGGACGGAGGTATTGGCCGGCACGTATAGCTTTGTGCGCCTTTTGCACCGAGAAAGGGTTTACATTTTTAAACTCTTCATGCCCATAGCTTCGTGATAATATGCACCTTGCATTAGTGCAACCTTTGTACCGAGCTAGGATTAGTCGGGAGTGTACGCGAATTTCCATTCAAGGCACTATACGGCGCTGCATGGGACTGTGGTATTGGTCGTCCCGTATAGCTTTGTGCGCCTTTTGCACCAAGAAATGGTTTACATTTTTAAGCACTTCATGCCGATAGCTTCTTGAAGATATGCACCTTGCATTAGTGCAACCTTTGTACCGAGCTAGGATTAGTCGCGAATGTACGCGAATTTCCATTGAAGGCACTATACGGCGCTGCATGGGACGGGGGTATTTGCCGGCCCGTACAACTTTGTACGCCTTTTGCACCAAGAAATGGTTTACATTTTTAAACTCTTCATGCTCATAGCTTCTTGATAATATGCACCTTGCATTAGTGCAATCTTTGTACCGAGCTAGGATTAGTCGCGAATGTACGCGAATTTCCATTGAAGACACTATACGGCGCTGCATGGGACGGAGGTATTGGCCGGCCCGTACAGCTTTGTGCGCCTTTTGCACCGAGAAAGGGTTTACATTTTTAAACTCTTCATGACCATAGCTTCTTGATAATATGCACATTGCATTAGTGCAACCTTTGTACCGAGCTAGGATTAGTCGCGAGTGTACGCGAATTTCCATTGATGGCACTATAAGTCGCTGCATGGGACGGAGGTATTAGCCGGCCCGTATAATTTTGTGCGCCTTTTGCACCAAGAAATGGTTTACGTTTTTAAACTCTTCATGCTCATAGCTTCTTGATAATATGCACCTTGCATTAGTGCAACCTTTGTACCGAGCTAGGATTAGTCGCGAATGTACGCGAATTTCCATTGAAGACACTATACGGCGCTGCATGGGAAGGAGGTATTGGCCGGCCCGTACAGCTTTGTGCGCCTTTTGCACCGAGAAAGGGTTTACATTTTTAAACTCTTCATGACCATAGCTTCTTGATAATATGCACCTTGCATTAGTGCAACCTTTGTACCGAGCTAGGATTAGTCGCGAGTGTACGCGAATTTCCATTGATGGCACTATAAGTCGCTGCATGGGACGGAGGTATTAGCCGGCCCGTATAATTTTGTGCGCCATTTGCACCAAGAAATGGTTTACGTTTTTAAACTCTTCATGCTCATAGCTTCTTGATAATATGCACCTTGCATTAGTGCAACCTTTGTACCGAGCTAGGATTAGTCGCGAATGTACGCGAATTTCAATTGAAGACACTATACGGCGCTGAATCGGAAGGAGGTATTGGCAGGCCCGTACAGCTTTGTGCGCCTTTTGCACCGAGAAAGGGTTTACATTTTTAAACTCTTCATGACCATAGCTTCTTGATAATATGCACCTTGCATTAGTGCAGCCTTTGTACCGAGCTTGGAATAGTCGCGAATGTAAGCGAATTTCCATTGAAGGCACTATACGGAGCTGAATGGGACGGAGGTATTGGACGGCCCGTACAGCTTTGTACGCCTTTTGCACCGAGAAATTGTTTACAATTTTAAACTCTTCATGCCCATAGCTTCTTGGTAATATGCACCTTGCGTTAGTGCAACCTTTGTACCGAGCTAGGATTAGTCGCGAATGTACGCGAATTTCCATTGAAGGCACTATACAGCGCTGCATGGGACGGAGATGTTGGCCGGCCCGTACAGCTTTGTGCGACTTTTGCACCGAGAAAAGGTTTACATTTTTACACTCTTCATGCCCATAGCTTCTCGATAATATGAACCTTGCATTAGTGCAAATTTTGTAACGAGCTAGGATTAGTCGCGAATGTACGCTAATTTCCATTGAAGGCACTATGCGGCGATGCATGGAACTGAGGTATTGGCCGGCCAGTACAGCTTTCTGCGCCCTTTGCACCGAGATAGGGTTTACATTTTAACTCTTCATGCCCATAGCTTCTTGATGATATGCACCTTGCATTAGTGCAACCTTTGTACCGAGCTAGGATTAGTCGCGAATGTACTCGAATTTCCATTGAAGGCACTATACGTCGCTTCATGGGAAGGAGATATTGGCCTGTACGAACTGCTTTGTGCTCCTTTTGCACCGAGAAATGGTTTATGTTTTGAAACTCTTCATGACCATAGCTTCTTGATAATATGCACCTTGCGTTAGTGCAACCTTTGTACCGAGCTATGATTAGTCGCGAATGTACGCGGATTTCCATTGAACTCACTATACGGCGCTGCATGGGAAGGAGGTATTGGCCGGCCCGTACAGCTTTGTGCGCCTTTTGCACCGAGAAAGGGCTTACATTTATAAACTCTTCATGCCCATAGCTTCTTGATAATATGCACCTTGCATTAGTGCAACCTTTGTACCGAGCTAGGATTAGTCGCTAATATACGCGAATTTCCATTGAAGGCACTATACGGCGCTGCATGGGACGGAGATATTGGCCGGCCCGTACAGCTTTGTGCGGCTTTTGCACCGAGAAGGGGTTTACATTTTTAAACTCTTCATGCCCATAGCTTATTGATAATATGCACCTTGCATTAGTGCAACCTTTGTACCGAGCTAGGATTAGTCGCGAATGTACGAGAATTTCCTTTGAAGGAAATATACGACGCTGCATGGCATAGAGATATTGGCCGGCCCGTACAGATTTGTGCAGCTTTTGCACCGAGAAAGGGTTTACATTGTTAAACTGTTTATGCCCATAGCTTCTTAATAATATGCACCTTGCATTAGTGCAACCTTTGTACCGAACTAGGATTAGTCGCGAATGTACGCGAATTTCCATTGAAGGCACTATACGGCGCTGTATAGGACTGAGGTATTGGCCGGCCCGTTCAGCTTTGTGCGCCTTTTGCACCGAGAAAGGGTTTACATTTTTAAACTCTTCATGCCCCTAGCTTCTTGATAATAGGCACCTTGCATTAGTGCAACCTTTATACACGAGATAGGATTAGTCGCGAATGTACGCGAGTTTCCATTGAAGGCACTATACGGCGCTGCGTGGGACGGTGATATTGGCCTTCCCGTACAGCTTTGTGCGCCTTTTGCACCGAGAAAGGGTTTACATTTTTAAACTCTTCATGCCCCTAGCTTCTTGATAATATTCACCTTGCATTAGTGCAACCTTTGTACCGAGCTGGGAAGAGTCGCTTATACGCGTATTTCCATTGACGGCACTGCACTGCGCTGCAGAGGACGGAGATATAGGCCAGCCCGTACAGCTTTGTGCGCCTTTTGCACCGAGAAAGGGTTTACATTTTTAAACTCTTCATGACCATAGCTTCTTGATAATATGCACCTTGCATTAGTGCAACCTTTGTACCGAGCTAGGATTAGTCGCGAGTGTACGCGAATTTCCATTGATGGCACTATAAGGCGCTGCATGGGACGGAGGTATTGGCCGGCCCGTATAGCATTGTGCGCCTTTTGCACCAAGGAATGGTTTACGTTTTTAAACTCTTCATGCTCATAGCTTCTTGATAATATGCACCTTGCATTAGTGCAACCTTTGTACCGAGCTAGGATTAGTCGCGAATGTACGCGAATTTCCATTCATGGCACTATACGGCGCTGCATGGGACGGAGGTATTGGCCGGCCCGTACAGCTTTGTGCGGCTTTTGCACCGAGAAGGGGTTTACATTTTTAAACTCTTCATGCCCATAGCTTATTGATAATATGCACCTTGCATTAGTGCAACCTTTGTACCGAGCTAGGATTAGTCGCGAATGTACGAGAATTTCCTTTGAAGGAAATATACGACGCTGCATGGCTTAGAGATATTGGCCGGCCCGTACAGATTTGTGCAGCTTTTGCACCGAGAAAGGGTTTACATTGTTAAACTGTTTATGCCCATAGCTTCTTAATAATATGCACCTTGCATTAGTGCAACCTTTGTACCGAACTAGGATTAGTCGCGAATGTACGCGAATTTCCATTGAAGGCACTATACGGCGCTGTATAGGACTGAGGTATTGGCCGGCCCGTTCAGCTTTGTGCGCCTTTTGCACCGAGAAAGGGTTTACATTTTTAAACTCTTCATGCCCCTAGCTTCTTGATAATAGGCACCTTGCATTAGTGCAACCTTTATACACGAGATAGGATTAGTCGCGAATGTACGCGAGTTTCCATTGAAGGCACTATACGGCGCTGCGTGGGACGGTGATATTGGCCTTCCCGTACAGCTTTGTGCGCCTTTTGCACCGAGAAAGGGTTTACATTTTTAAACTCTTCATGCCCCTAGCTTCTTGATAATATTCACCTTGCATTAGTGCAACCTTTGTACCGAGCTGGGAAGAGTCGCTTATACGCGTATTTCCATTGACGGCACTGCACTGCGCTGCAGAGGACGGAGATATAGGCCGGCCCGTACAGCTTTGTGTGCCTTTTGCACCGAGAAAGTGTTTACATTTTTAAACTCTTCATGCCCACAGCTTAGTAATAATATGCACCCTTCATTAGTGCAACCTTTGTACCGAGCTAGGATTAGTCGCGAATGTACGCGAATTTCCATTGAAGGCACTATACGGCGCTGCATGGGACGGAGGTATTGGCCGGCCCGTACAGCTTTGCGCGCCTTTTGCACCGAGAAAGGGTTTACATTTTTAAACTCTTCATGCTCCTAGCTTCTTGATAATATGCACCTTGTATTAGTGCAACCTTTGTACCGAGCTAGGATTTGTCGTGAATGTACGCGAATTTGCATTGAAGGCACTATACGGCGCTGCATGGGACGGATATATTGGACGGACCTTACAGATTTGTGCGCCTTTTCGACCGAGAAAGGATTTACATTTTTAAACTCTTCATGCCCATAGCTTCTTGATAATAGGCACCTTGCATTAGTGCAACCTTTATACCGTGATAAGATTAGTCGCGAATGTACGCGAATTTCCATTGAAGGCACTATACGGCGCTGCGTGGGACGGTGATATTGGCCTTCCCGTACAGCTTTGTGCGCCTTTTGCACCGAGAAAGGGTTTACATTTTTAAACTCTTCATGCCCCTAGCTTCTTGATAATATGCACCTTGCATTAGTGCAACCTTTGTACCGAGCTGGGAAGAGTCGCTTATACGCGTATTTCCATTGACGGCACTGTACTGCGCTGCAGAAGACGGAGATATATGCCCGCCCGTACAGCTTTGTGCGCCTTTTGCACCGAGAAAGTGTTTACATTTTTAAACTCTTCATGCCCACAGCTTAGTGATAATATGCACCCTTCATTAGCGCAACCTTTGTACCGAGCTAGGATTAGTCGCAAATGTACGCGAATTTCCACTGACGGCGCTTTTTGCACAAACTCAGTGCTAACATTTTTGAACTCCCGATACCCTCAGCTTCTTTTAGATATGCTCCTTGCATTAGCGCAACGATTGTTCCGGGTTTGGATTAGCCGTCAATTTGCTTGAATTTCCATTGACGGCATTACGCGCCGTTGTAGCAAACGGATTATTTGGCAGGTCCGTACCGGTTTGTGCGCTTTTTGTACAAACTGAGTGCTCACATTTTTGAACTCCCGATACCCTCAGCTTCTTCTGGATATGCTCCTTGCATTAGTGCAACAATTGTTCCGCGCTTGGATTAATCGGGAATTTGCGTGAATTGCCATTGACGGCATAATGCGCCGTTGTAGCAAACGGATTAATTGGCAGGTCCGTACCAGTTTGAGCGCTTTTTGCACAACCTCAGTGCTCACATTTTTGAAGTCCCGATACTCTCAGCCTCTTCTAGATATGCTCCTTGCATTAGTGCAACGATTGTTCCGGGCTTGGATTAGCCGTCAATTTGCTTGAATTTCCGTTGACGGCATTACGCGCCGTTGTAGCAAACGGATTACTTTGCAGTTCCGTACCGGGTTTTGCGCTTTTTGCACAAACGCAGTGCTCACATTTTTGAACTCCCGATACCCTCAGCTTCTTCTGGATATGCTCCTTGCATTAGTGCAACAATTGTTCCGCGCTTGGATTAATCGGGAATTTGCGTGAATTGCCATTGACGGCATAATGCGCCGTTGTAGCAAACGGATTAATTGGCAGGTCCGTACCAGTTTGTGCGCTTTTTGCACAACCTCAGTGCTCACATTTTTGAACTCCCGATACTCTCAGCCTCTTCTAGATATGCTCCTTGCATTAGTGCAACGATTGTTCCGGGCTTGGATTAGCCGTCAATTTGCTTGAATTTCCGTTGACGGCACTACGCGCCGTTGTAGCAAACGGATTACTTTGCAGTTCCGTACCGGGTTGTGCGCTTTTTGCACAAACGCAGTGCTCACATTATTGAACTCCCGATACCCTCAGCTTCTTCTAGATATGCTCCTTGGATTAGTGCAACGATTGTTCCGGGCTTGGATTAACCGGGAATTTGCGTGAATTTCCATTGACGGCATAATGCGCCGTTGTAGCAAACGGATTATTTGGCAGGTCCGTACCAGTTTGTGCGCTTTTTGCACAAACTCAGTGCTCACATTTTTGAACTCCCCATACCCTCAGCTTCTTGTATAGACATGCTCTTTACATTAGTGCAACGATTGTTCCAGACTAAGGTTAACAGGGAAGTTGCGTGAATTTCCATTGACGGCATATATACATGGCGGACGGACCATTGAATTGACGGATGAACAATCGACGTGAAATCCAGTGAAAAGACGGCGCACTCTCCAGTGTACCGTTGGACTGACCATTGACTCGACAAAAGTACCAGTCGAGGTCAGAAGAAGTTAACTGTCGGTGCTGAGACCAATGAACTGAAGGACTGACAACTGACTTCGCTGACAAACCTTGCACTTGGCAGAAGGACCGTCGATACAGCTACTAGCGAAATAAATGCGGAATATTCAGTGAACAGAAGTGCTGACCATATAGACTTGGCAGACGGAGCATTGAATTGACGGATGAACAATCGACGCGAAAGTCATTGAAACGACGGTGGACTTTCCAGTGAACCAGTGGACTGACAATTGACTGGGCAAAAGTACCAGTCGAGGTCAGAAGAAGGTAACTGTCGGTATTGAGACCAATGAACCGAAGGACTGACAACTGACTTGACTGACAAACCTTGGACCTGGCGTAAGGAACATCGATGCAGCTACTAGCGAAATAAAGGCGAAATATTCAGTGAACAGAAGCGCTGACCATAGACTTGGCAGACGGACAATTGAATTGACGTATGAACAATCGACGCGAAAGCCAGTGAAAAGACGGCGCACTCTCCAGTGTAGTGGTGGTCTGACTATTGACTAGGCACACAAGATCTGGTACCCACTTGAAACTAGTGCAACCCTTAGTGTCAAACAACCGACAAAAGCATTTCTATTTTAACAGAATTGCTCGTCTATGGAACTCACTACCGCCTATTGACGTTTATTCCAGGAGTTATCTTTAGCATTGTGGTTACGATCAAGAGTATATTCTGGGAACAGTTCAATTTAACTTTTGAATCTTCGAACTCTTGTACCTATCATCTTTGCTGTCCATGCAACAAATGCCAAGCTCTCACCAGATCATCCTTTCAAGTCCATCAGTAGCAGTCATTACTTTACTTCTGATATGAACTGTATTAAACTACCCGTGTTATGTTGGAACAATTATTCTTTTTACTCCTGACTCACTGTTATTATTGTACTACATCTTGCAAGTATAGTTTTGTGTTTAGGCTGCCAGCTTGCTCTGGTTGTCCGTCAGTGCATCTTCTGTCACAACTCTCATGTCTTACCCACCCACCCATCTCACCTCGTGCGCTGTAAAGCGATAATAATAAAAGTATCAGTTGAGGCGAGAACAAGTAAACTGTCGGTGCTGAGACCAATGAACCGAAGGACTGACAACTGACTTCCCTTACAAACCTTGCACTTTGCGGAAGGACCATCGATGCAGCTACTAGAGAAATAAAGGCGGAATACTCAGTGAACAGAAGTGCTGACAATAGACTTGGCTGTGGGACCATTGAATTGACGGATGAACAATCGACGCGAAATCCAGTGAAAAGACGGCGCACTTTCCAGTTACGAAGTGGCTAGAGAGCCGGTAGTGGAAATTATATTCCGTAGGGTCGATAACTTCTGATAGCAAACGCCAATTTTAATGAAACTAGCATCAGTCGGTGCTGAGACCAGTGAACAGAAGGGCTGACAACTGACTTTGCTGACAAACCTTGCACATGGTAGGACCATCGATACAGCTCCTAGCTAAATAAATCCGGAATATTCAGTGAACAGAAGTGCTGACCATAGACTTGGCAGACGGAGCATTGAATTGACGGATGAACAATCGACGCGAAAGCCAGTGAAAATACGGCGCACTCTCCAGTGTACTGGTGGTCTGACCATTGACTAGGCAAAAGTATCTGTTGAGGCGAGAACAAGTAAGCTGTCGGTGCTGAGACCAATGAACCGAAGGACTGACAACTGACTTCCCTTACAAACCTTGCACTTTGCGGAAGGACCATCGATGCAGCTACTAGAGAAATAAAGGCGGAATACTCAGTGAGGTGTCACGAAGTAACTTGCCCCCCGAAGTAAAGTGTCCGGGGGGCAAGTTACTTCGAAGCAAACTGTCCCCCGGACACTTTACTTCGAAGCAAACTGTCCGCCCCGGACACTTTGCTTCGAAGGAAAGTGACCCCCCTCGAAGTAGATTGTCCCCCTTGTGAGGGGACAGCTTGCTTCGAAGTAAAGTGTCCGGGGGACAATTTACTTCGAAGTAGAGTGTCCTGGGGACAACTTACTTCGAGGTAGAGTGTCCCGGGGGACAACTCACTTCGAAGTAGAGTGTCCGGCGAAAAATCTACAATGAAGCAGATAGTCCAGCACACAAAGTATTTCGATCAAAAGTATGTTTGAAGAAAGTATTCCACCAATCAACAAGTAATTATAACAACAGTTATGTAGTACATAAAACAACAAAACGTAGCCTCTTCGGCCTCTACGCTGCATTCCTCCGTCTCAGCTCCGTGCGCCGCATCGCGCGCAACACCGCGCCCCCCTGGCGCAGTAATCGTTGTTGATACTTCGTCATCCATGACTAAAATGCTTTTGCGCATTATGCATGCATCTTATATGGTGGCACCTCATGACAGCTATTGATCTGATTACGTCGCTCTCGCTCCTGGTACAGGGTCGATGTCAACTATGCTTTGCGCGAGAGCGATGAAAGCGGAGGGAGGGGGGGGGCAAATGACTTCAAAGGGGGACGGTTTACTTCGAAGTAACTTGCCCCTGGGGGACACTATACTTCGGGGGGCAAGTTACTTCGTGACAGAACAGAAGTGCTGACCATAGACTTGGCAGAATATCAGTACACTCGCAAGGAGGTTGCTATTAGTTTCAGTGCTTAGACCTACTTTAGAATATGGCAGTGAAGTGTGGGCATGTAACAAAAGACAGATGGCTTCTTTGGAATCTATTCAGCTGGGAGCAGCGAAAAAGATATATACTTGGATGCTCTTCTAAAACTTGTAATGATGCCGTAAGGGAGGATATGGGATTAGAGTCCTTGAAAGGGAGGAGGGACAGGAGCAAACTTAAGTGGTGGTATAAAGTCAATGAATTGGGTGATGAGCGGTATCCTAAATTACTACTACACACTGAGTGGGAGGTGAAACCTTGTAGAGGTAGACAGAGGAAGACTTGGACCAGAGTAGTTAATGGTACAGTTAAATCTAGACAGTCAAGAGGTATTAGCCAAGGATTACAATACTGATTCGTTTCTAGACACACTAGATGAAGCATCGAGGAATAGAGAATGTAAAGACTTTAGTGATGGTTTGAGTAGTAAAGTTAAGTTAAATTGGTACAAGTCCTTTTGTAAGGAAATAGAATTCAAACAGTACCTGCAGGGGGTATGTGATCCGGGTACGAAATTGATATTTAAATTTAGATCAGGAACTAATGGCATGAATGAAGAGTTAGGAAGACACAGAGGTAAAAGTGATGACAGGCGGTGTAAGCTATATGGGACGACTGTGAGAGTGTAGTTCATATACTTTGGAAGTGCCCTGAGTACGAAAGCATTAGAAATACGGTGGAATTGGCAAGTTTGATGGGAGGGGATTTTGAAAAGTTTCGCAAACTAGATCATTTTAATAGAGCGGGTTTTGTTTTTGGCTGCAACAATTGGGACGGATACGATTTTAGTAAGAATTTTGTTTTATCAATCTGGGACATGAGGAAGAGTAAATTGTATGGCGATCTAGGTTCTGATTGTTCTTCCTCTTATCCTCTGACTGGAGATCCTACAATTAAGCTCCACCTGCATTAGTGGGTGTGTGGTCAATGGCATAACCACTACGGCAGTAACATGAGTACTATTCTTAATACCACCACTACCATGCTTACCAGTATTACCACTACTACCATGCTTACCAGCATTACCACTACTACCATGCTTACCAGTATTACCATGATTTCTGTAGTACAAGGATAGTTGCCAGTATTGAACTAGTTACAGTTCACTTTTACCTGAGCCATCTACCCATAAAATGGCCGCTTTTGTACACTTACCCATGAGGCTAAGGTCTAACCTGAACCTCAATCAATATCAATATCAAACTGGATTTAATGCCATACCATGAAAAAAACAATTGAACATGTACAAACTGTGCATAGCCTGGATGGTGATTGCCTGTGCTGGGCACTAGGCAGGCTAGGCAGTAGTGAAAAATGGCAATCATGTAGAGTTATCATCTCTATCATCAAAACTGTCTTTAGAAGTCAGTGCTAAATTCACTGAAATGTATAGGGGAAACTCTGCACTGCCGTCCACTGTCATCAGGGGGTTTTCCTGGCAAAGAGAAAAAGATTGTATGTTACGATAAAAGGGTGGAAATGTGAACTTAATGAACGTAGCCTTCAGTTGGTTTCCACAAAAGTTGTCAGGTAAAGAGATCTTGATGCTAGACTTAAAGCCTTAAACATCATTGATCACTTGAATGTGAACTTATATGTAGTTAATACGTGTGGAGTTGAATACTTAGCTCGATGGTTGTTCATTCAGAGTTGAGTTCCGGAGCAGAAAAGATTTGCCATAAAAATCTCTCTAGCTGTTCCACTATATCTGTATCCAGGGATTAAGTATGACATCACTGGCTCACGTACCTCATCCTGGGAGAGAGCAAGCTGCACAATTCCTGTGTCTTGGTAGGTACACACCTCACTGTGTGATCCAAAAGATGTTTTGAAAGACGTCACTCTAAGTCTGAAATAGATAGAGCCCAGAATGATAGTAGTCACATGGTACATATGTGCAATGAATATACTGACAGGAACATAACATTTAGGAAATGTGTCAGTTCGTTAATGCAGTAAACTTTGAGAGCTATGTAGCTACTAAAAAAAAGTTGCAAAGTCTTCATGACACATATGTATGTACATCAGAGTTGCCAACCTTTATCTATTGCCTACCAATGGACACTGCACCAGCAAAAAACCATAAGGGAACAACAACGTACTGAGGTCAAGCCTCCAGAACTTGGCTACTGAGTTCAGGCCAGCTGAAACTACCCGTCAAGGACATCTGAATATCAGAGAGTAACTCGTGATGCACGCATGTACCTGATCATTAGTATTCTCTTGGGCTGCAAACTGACTGCAGAAGTACAGGGCTGTGCTCTGGTGTTTCTCTTCACAGCTATCAATCTTGAGAAACAACAACGGTATGATTCATACATACTTATGTTGCAGTAACTTGTTATTTAGACTTAGATCACTGTGCAACTCTGTAGGTTCGGTCAATGCAAAGACTACATGCAAAGTGAAAATAAGGCTCTGCATACATGTCAACTGGGAAAGACCCTGTAAGTGGCACCAGCCTGGGAATGAAGCCTACATATTCTCTGATTGATTACCACTAAGAAATACAGACTGCATGTGGCCTGGTAACAAACGTGAACCTACCCAGATGTGGAATCATACTGGATCAGCACATCAAACCCAAAGGAGTAGCCCATCCATCTCCAACAGTACTGAGGATGAGAATCAGCACAATGCCTTGGGATTCTTTGGCAAGGATGTTATATAGGACACTTATCAAAGTGCCCTCAAAGTGTCACAAATAAAGATTTTGCTTAAATACAATATGTGGGTGGTTCAACTAAATTCAAACTTTATGTGACATGACTGAAGTTCTATTAAAATTGAGGTTTACAGCAATGGAAAGGTTAAGACTCACAGGTTATATATTACCCAGTGGGTGTTAGCCACACCCACCTTAATTGGCACATGATTCTTTAATATTTGAATTTTACTTGAACCACTCGCATATACTGCTATAGTTAAAGAATCCTTGTGAATTTTTTTTACAGAGTGTGGTAATGGCCCTCACTGAAGATCATGACAACCACACATCGATTACATAATAGTGTTCCCAATAACACCATTGCTATTTCACTACTGGAGTATCAAGTTATGCACACAAGCAGACATTTGTTGTTGTCTGTTGAACCTTTAATTTGAGCTAGGATGGGTGGAGATGTAGCAGTGGGTTACTAGGGAACAGACAACCAATACATTGCAATTCCTAGACAGAGCAGAATTCAGTTGCTCTGTGCTTAACAGTACTGGGTTACCTGTCCTTCCTCGAGGAGAACCCTACCACATCGGAAGGAGAGCGCATTGAACTGATCGTGAGTGAGTGCAGATGGTCTGCATGTAATAGCAACACATAAATCACGTGTTACACCAAGTCTGGATCTTTTCCCAAGCCTGTATACACCCATTGTGACAATTCTCTCATAGCAGTGCAGGTTAGCCTCATACCCAGTCCTCCACCGCAGCCATCGTCGCTTGCGGAATGAATAACGCATTATTTCGTACTGCAAGCGACGATAGCTGTGGTGGAGGACTGGGAACGAGGCTAGAGCAGTTAAGGTGTCTCTTACCATGTATTTGTCTCCATTCACTACTATACAGTCGATAGTTACAATACCTACAATACATCTCAAACGAGCAGCTCTCTTCAACATGTATTCACATCCCTAGAACTGTAGGCCACCAGGCTAGTTAGAATGTTGTAAACTAATTTTAGCACACAGAGCTCCAGCAATTCACAATCAGCAATCAGCTCAATGGTTGACACACACGCACATTTAGTCACGTGGTCCAGCCAACCGACTTACCCTGGATCCAGTCTCTGGTCTACCATCAACATTGCTAGCCACTGCTTTCTGTACAGTGACAACAACCATGCTGTGATAAGAGAATGGAATATGGGCCTCATACACAGAGATACAAAGACAAATTGAAGCTTGTAAGGAGGAAGGGGAAGCGAAGGGAGGAGGTGGAGAAATGATTGGTGTTCACTATAGAACACTGTCATGACATGAGCACAAAAAAAAAAGAAAGAATAGTGCAGATTCACTCATCTCTAGTGACAGTGCACTGTCACTAGAGATGAGTGAATCTGCACTGTCACTAGAGATGAGTGAATCTGCACTATTCTTTCTTTGATTTAAAACTGAAGACCAGTCAGGAGACCTGCATGAAAGATGGTCAGTGAAAGCTCACACTCAGGAATGATTCTGTCTGCCTCCAGTGTTCCAGTAGAGACCACTTCATTGAGGATGTGCTGTAGCCGTATTGCTCTGAACACAATCACATAAGGCTGGCCCACTTCAGTCTCCAGAAAGAAAGATTCATCTCTCCCTGCAAGCAAATCAGTTTTACACATATTCAGCTTACATGCATGCAAAATATTGATGATGCTAACCTTGGAGGAAAAATTTCAAGGTATCCAGGTAGATTCTTCTAGTTACTAGCCAGACATTCTTCTTACTCTAGCTTTAGCCTCATTCCAAGGCTCTCTCCTCAAAAAAAATGGGGGAGGGGGGAGCCTGGGAATGAGGCTAGCTCTACCACCAACAAGTCTACTACCAAACTGTGCAGCTATGTGTATAAAACTTAGTATGTAAAGAACTAAAAAAAAATGTGATCAACTTTTTAGATTGTGCTCCACCACTCTCTTATCATGGACAGAGAAAACAATTCCTCTACTTCACTCACATGGCATAACGTAAGCATACTATATGGTATGCATACTTACCTTGGTTTTGAAAGTATTCGTCAGCATCACTTGTCAGTTTCTCAAACTCTCCTGACCAATCAGGATTTAACAGCAAGAACAGCCACTACATATACAACAGGGTAGCAATAGATTCACTGTATCATTGATCCACTGCTCCTGAATCAACTCCAAGTGGTATTGTGCTCTCTGCATGCTAATATAATATGGCTTACCCTCTTAGCAAGAGTGTACACATCCATTTCCACTTGCATGACATAGAGGTCTGGGGATGCCAGTATTTCAGCTAGTAGTTCAGTACTATAGCAGTGTAAAACATGTTGGGACAGTTATATACTGTAATCAACAACTTAGATACTGGTGCTCTAGTAAACTATAGCCTTGGTTACAGATTGTTTTTACCTCCATTGTTTCACTGCTCGCAGTATGTAAAGAGAGGGGAGAGTATAATGCAACATAGGCCCTCCCTCTTTTTGCTTGCTGTATGCAATGCAAGGAAGTGCAATGCAGCACATGCAGGCCATCCAGACTGTGTTGTCAGTACCACACAAAGCCAAACCTTTCCCCTGGTTAAAGTACATGTGCGCAAACATGGAAAGAGGTAGAACAGTTTGGGATACAAGGTATACATACCTCATTTCCTTCAGAAGTGCAGTGTTGTAGCTCCTCACAAGATTAATGTTCAACCATTCCTTGCATCTGCACATATACAGTCCGAGTGACACCTCATCCTTACTGAACCATACTCTGTGGTAATTTAACTCACCCTTGTTCCATTTCATGTAATCCGTACATGGAAGATGCCGTAAGATAGCGAATAACATACTCAGGTCTAAATCACAAAAGAGAGTTAGTTTAGAGGAGGAAAGTCAAATCTCACAGATTAGAGCGTAACATTTCAACACATACCATACGGAAAGCATCACAGTATAAATGCATGTTAGAAATCATTGTTGAAGCTTTGGTGCTTCTTGTTCTCTGACCTCCGACATGGTGGATGATTCAAGTGATGGTATCGCATACATACACTCCATGCCCACTCTAGCTGTTACCCTTGATATATTATCAGATTGGCTCACCTCAACGTTTCTCTCATGAACTCCTCACAGTGCTCCAAAAGACCCTCCTAATGCACAACAGAATCATATTGGTAACTCAGGACCTAAGGAGTGGACTACAGACTATACAAAAGCACAAGAGTGCAAGAATCATATTGGGGTATATAAATCAAGACAATGCATGGGAGTGTTAACTCAGGACTTGAAGAGTGGACTACAGTGAACTACAAGTATGTAAGGGGGTCTTCCAAATGCACAAGAGTGGAAGAATCATATTGGTAACTCAAGACCTAACCTGGGCCATGTTGGTCTGAGGAGCTATTAGTTGTTAGATTACAAACTCTACGACTGTACTTATGCATGGCCCAATTAACTTGAATGCTATCATAATCACAGTGCAGTATCTAGAGGTTGCATTAAATTTATGGTCTATTTCAGAAACCATTCCATGATGAAGCATGATGTCATTGCACAATTCTCTGCAGTACTGATGTGTATCATGTCCTCTTGTGTATGCATGCTCTTGTGTAATGTACATGTATTGTATTGTGAATCAGAAGGTTTTAACATGACAAACTGGGGCAACTGTCAAACCAGAGCTATAGTGTGAAGGCAGTGATGGTTCTATATCTACATGCACTTGATGTGAGTGTGGAGGTGTGCGTCCACTTACCAGTTGCAGCATGGAGGCAGCAGCGATGACAGAGCATATCTCACTCTCCACCAAATGAACTTCATCCCGATAGAGAGAGCTGAAGGCCAGGTCCAGTGCTGCATGCATGCATGCACATGACATGAAAGGAAGGTATTTATATGTCTGTCAGCAGAGATCTTTCAAAGTGTGACACAGGTTAGCAGTGAAAAGCATGATATTGGTGTGTCATATTTTCCTGAAAAAGAGCTTAACAGTTGACACTGCCTAGCTTTAGATGCAAAGCCTCAGGCTTCCCCTGTTGTATTCCTTGGATTACATTCACCATAGTACAAAAGAGCAGTCACAAAACTGTGCTTACCCTCCACGGTGATGTTGGGATCTGGGATGTCAAGGGAGACAAAGGGTTCAGTTGATTCCTTCCAGTTACCACTGAACATGCTCGAGAAGTAGCCAGACTGGAGTGAACACAGATGAACATTCTCTCACAGTTGATTGCACAAGTGAGGCAACACATACTGACACCATGCCAACACAACCACACCAAGCATACGCTACAAACAGTGGAGCCCACAATGGACTATATCACCTAGAAGACTCAGGCCTGGGCAACAAAAATTTGGCTAAAAGCGATAATTGCAAGCGATAATTATCAACTGTGCATGTGTGAATCTTGTATGACCATGAGTTGGATGTACACCTCCAACCTGGATAAGTGTATTTGGTGAACGAGACCTGAATATCATGCAAAATCTCAAGATTGTCAACTGTAGATGGGAGTTGTATGCTTTGCAGTGAGACTATCACCAAGATGAGGGCCCATGTGACTAATAGTATCAGTTTAAATTTGGCCATACCAATCTAATTTTGGTACTCAGGACGGATGACCTTTCAATAAGGGTCAATAAATACACTTAAAATTGGTGACCTGACATAGCTACATACATACCTGACTGAGATATAGTTTGTGCAATCTCCACTCTCTTCCTGTAGTAGTTCAAGAACATTGCACAGTTGAAAGAAATGCCTCACATACAAAGATTATCACTAACTAGTGTAAGCAAATACACAATAAGGGGGAGCCACGCCCCCTTCTTTACTGTGAATATGATTAATATTTGAATTATTGACATGAACTGTCACACAACACAGAGTGGCTTATAAGTACAGTATAGATGTACATACTCAAACATTTTTACTGGTGGCTTTGGTGTTAGACAATTCAACGCTTCTGCATTCAAGTGCCATTAGTAATTGACAAGAGAGGAGAGAACATGAGGAAGGTCAACTTCTGTAAATAATGTTAGTTGGTTATAAAAAGAGTTAGGCGTATAAAAAGATAGGTGTTTGCTTTGATATAGTAGATTGTGCAGTTTCTTAAAGGCATCCTCAGGGGTGTTTTCTGGATCACTATCTGATCACTCCCTTGAAGGATCTAGCTTCTCCCACTTGGCTCCTACATGCCTGTGCTCGTCCACCCTCGTGTCCTTGTCACCCCCACCTTCTGATAAAATGTTGTGATTAATTTGGTGGGCGGAAATGCCAAAAAGGAAGGCCTACCTAGTGCATTAATGGTGACATCTGAATTTACTCCCTTCTTGAACAGAGTCTCAAAAATGTATGCAGATGTGGTCCGAATCTTCTTCCTGGAAAAAAAAAACAGCATCTCGGAATAGCACTTTGATTTTAGCCTCGTTCCCAGGCTCTCCCCACGCGCAAACTGCAAGCGACGGAAAGCTGGGCGGGGCCTGGGAATGAGGCTACTTTGATTTGTTGGCTGACTTGGTGTACAAATTCATCATTGTATGGGAGCTTTACTAGTGTATACATGTTGCAACATGTGGAGAAGCCTTTTGAAGAGTTCAGTGTTCTCAGGCTCATTCCTTGGCTCCTACCCAGCTATCATGATATTACTGTGCTGCAAGTGACAGAAAGCTGAGCAGGAACCTGGGAATGAGGCTAGCAAAGATTCTGATCACTGGACCTTCAGCACTGGTCCTGCTGTACATGAGGTTGTCTGGCTGTATGGAAATTGGTGGAGACCAAATTCTTGCTGACAAACATGGTAATGAGCCTCCTGTCTGTGCTTGCTCTGCTCTCGATCAGCATAGGAGGTATTAATTCTTTTAGCAGTACATCTATCTCATAATGTGAGTCTCACTTTGTACTAGCCTTGTTCCCTTGTTCCAGGCTCTCCCTGCTGCCTGGGAATGACCTGGGAACGAGGCTAGTTTGTACCTAGATGTCATTATTTAGGATGATTATCAAATTGAGTTTGAGAACATCGTCACCTTCATCCATCTTAGAAGCTACATCCAAGAACAGCTGAACTACAAGGTTAGGTCTATGGGTTGCAGTGGGTGCTAATGCACCAACCTTCTTGGTGACAGTTCCTCCACCTCTTCGTCTCCTGCATCCTCACTGTGTCTCTTTCTGGAGCGACTGGTGAGTGTGGAGGACACCCATTCCCCATCACCAATGGCACCAGGGCCAGCAGAGGTGTCATAATCACTGTTTGCACCCCAGATGTTACCCATCTGTTTCAGGACAGAGTCTTTGGGCAGTCCTGTTTGATGTGTTGATGTAGCACATAAAACGGTTGGACACAGATCTTTACTTTTGAACATACAGTCTACATCCAACACTTCATCGCAAACAACAGATAAAGAGTACGACCGAAAGACTTACATGCATCAAAGTGCTGTGAACAGCTAGGAGAAAAGTAGCAACTACACCGCCGTACAGTACGGCCGTACTCAGTAACTCACAATAATAAATCGCTCGGCTGATTTCTAAATAGTCACCACCAATTTGGATGAGCCCCACCCACACACTTTAGAGTTGCTGAGTCAGGACGGCTAGTCTCTCTGGGATACATATCGCATAGGCGCACGAAGTAACGACAGCTGACGGAGAAATGGACCAATCAGGTAGCCAAGGAGCAGTGGCACTGAGTACAGTGCACCTGTATTACGAGGATACAGAGCTCTTCTCCAACACGGCAAAGGTCATCGCAGTCCGTGAGGCGGATCCGGAGGTGGAGGGAGAGAAACTAGTAGTACTTGTAACGGATGAAACTGTCATGCATCCCCAAGGAGGCAAGGAGAAAATGGTTATGGGTCACACCAAATCAGTTTCTGTTCGTTATGGTTTACAAGTGAATACAACAGTTTGTGATGCCATACTCTGTGAATTATGCATAATTTCATGAAACTCCGCTGGCTTGCCTGGCTTTTTTGGCATAGTAGTACACTTTGTTGATGTAGTCTGCCTTGTGAATCTGTCTATGTGGTACATACATTAATTAGGCATAGGCCTATATGTGCGCACATATATGTACAACTAAATCTGTTTCCGTTTCAATGTTTTTAGCTTGAAAATCTTCTGTATACTAATCTTGTTTTCAGCTGCAATGTATAGATATCTAGTAACTGCAGATTAAACTCTTTACAGTCTATTCATATCTCAGCTACAATGTAAACCTGCAGGTGGCCAGCCAACAGACACAGGAACAATCACCAGTATAGATGGAAGCATCACATTTGAGGTGAAGTCTTGGAGTGGAGTGTGCTTGTGTGATAACCTTGTTCTGTTGGCTTCTTGTCACCAGTGTCACTGCTTATGTCACACTGCAAATGAAAACAAAGCTAGCTTGCAGCATATAGTGAAGTAAAACACTTGTAGCATAGTTCAGAGCTAGTTATACATAAGATGTGTGTGGTGTGGATAACAGACAACATGCAGTCACAAACTGGACAACAATTTTTTGCTTCAACAGATGAAAAGTAGCCTCATGCATACATAAACATGATCAGAACTGCATTGATGGGAACAAGCCAATGACTACATGCTTGCATACCTTTTCATTAGCTTGCTTTTAATGCTCTGCATGGCGTAGTGCTGTTTGCTTGCAAAATACAGTGGTGCTATTTCAGTTGACTTGTTGTTTAATTAACCCTTTAACCACCGATGATGCCTTTTGGTGTCGTCTGACTTTGGCCGCATGTTATCAGTTGGTGCAATCTATTTTGAAGATAGGTTTTGCACTACCAAAAAAGGTGGGATGGGGGAGGTGGGCGGGCATATTCAAGACATGCCGTGTGCATGGTGGCTGCCTTGGCTTGCTGTAGAATGGCCTTGGTCGGCACTGGCTGGACCATTTCTCACCTTGTTGGCACAAATAGGTCCTCTCCCCTTGTAGGGGCACCATTTCTAGAACTGTAGCCTGTTTTCGGTCAGCAGGAGCATTCACTGGGTGTGGTTAAGGTCATGAACCCCCAGAGAATGTGTCAAAGAAGCTTTAGCTCAAGTTTCCTGTGCTAGCTCCAAGCAGAAGTGGAAATACAAACCAAAGAAGGTATCCATAGCCTAGAAAAGATTTCCAGCAAATAGCCTATGGTGGTTAAAGAGTTAAAGTCAACTCAGGAAGTGTTTAACAGCCATTCCATTCCTCATGACAGCATGGGATCTGGACATGAGACTGTATTATTACGACTGATTGATACCTCATTTTCAGGTATCTCATGTTCAGAAACCAAAGGATTGCTTGCATATTGAGCACATTGGAAAGTACACATCCAATGACAAGCAGTGAGTCGTTGGGTAGCAGATGAATCATTTAGTAGCATTAATTATGGTTTGATTTACAAGTCTACGATAACACACTAGTTCACCTACATGTATGTTCCTTGGCCACTCCCAGATTTTATCTTGCAGCCGTGAATCTGGGGGTGGCCTGGGAACGAGGCTACATGCAGATGAATCATTTAGTATAGCATTAATTATGGTTTGATTTACAAGTGCTTGATAATACACTAGTTCACCTACATGTATGTTCCTTGGCCACTCCCAGATTTTATCTTGCAGCCGTGAATCTGGGAGTGGCCTGGGAACAAGGCTACATGCACATTGCATTATTTTCTGAAGTTTATCAGAAAACCAACCCTTGGGCAAACTTTGGTATTGATTCTTGAGAAACCATCACTAGTGCAGTAGCTATAGTCTTCCTTCCCTATGTCTGGCAGGTTCTCAGTTGGGGATGAGGTGAGGATTGAAGTTGATGCTACAAGAAGGATGCTTCATGCAAGGGTGCACAGTGCTGGCCACCTCCTGGACTCTGCCTTTCTCAACATGGGCATGACAGACCTTGTCCCTGCCAAGGTGCTGACTGAGTGATATCTAACAACACACCTGGTAGCTACCGCTTATGTGTATAGATGCCATCGTTGGTGGCTCTTGACAAGAAGTGGAGTGTGTTCAGTTAGCTGTAGTCATTTTGTGGGCAAGCAAATGTACACAACGATTTTTTTCAAATGGCTGTAGGCTTGTGTGCATTAGCTGAACAAGTGAAACCTGCCTGTGTATGGCCACTATCGACAATCCTGTACATAGTAATTAAAAGCAGCTGGCACAGAAATTCTGGAGCTCATTGCGACAAAGATGATGTCTCAGCTGAGTGAAAAAAAAGCAGCCACCTGCAGCCGCCCATATAGCAACCATTCTGGACAGGTATTACTGAAGTAGGTAGTTTACTTATACCCATTGTGAATGTTTGACTGTAGTTCAACATCTACAAAAAATGAAACTGAATCCCATGTAAGGAAGCTAAAAAACAGTTGAGAGACTTTTGTCGGTCGTCCAGTTAGCCTCAGTCCCAGGCTCTTGGCTCATCGGTATGAGAAAGATAAGGCCTCTACCACTTTAAGATGACACGACCTTGTTTCTTGAAATCATCATGGTCTCTTTATTTTCTCATGTTTACAGGGCTATCATTTTCCAGATGGACCCTATGTGGGTAAGTACACACATTATGTGTGGGGCTGAAATATTGTGGCTGTCTTGATAGAACAAGAAGCACTCAAATTTCTCCTGTGTATAGAGTACATTGGTGCTATTCCAATGGAAAAGAGAGGGGAGGTAATACAGCAACTCAACAGAGAGGCCAACAGACTCATACAGGTTTGTGTATAGCTGCATGCATGAAAGTACATGTATATAGTAGCAATTGGTTCACAGGTTATTTATGCTGGGGTGAGGATGGTTAACAGTTTGCTATACCTTGCAGGAGGCTATTCCAGTTGAAGTAACCAAGAATGAACGAGGTAGGAATGACCTGCACACTGTTATAGAACAGTAGTAAGAAGCATAAAGTAGTGCCATCCCTAAACCAATCCATAAGCTGATCCTTATAAGCCATGGGTCTGTAAGAATGGTTTTAGCCAATCCCCACAAGCCTAATCATAGTATCCCATGTAATGGATAGATCCTGTCACACTGTTTATGTATGCACTGCATTCCCAGGCCTCCACTCACAGTTTTGTGCTTGCAGTGCAAAACTGAATGGGAAGGCATAATGTCTGTAATGTAGGCTAGAAATGATTGTAGTAGAGGGGTTATGCACTCTTGCTTGTGCTAAGTTGTATGTTTGTACTTCCAGGGGAGAGGATGGTGAATGTTGGAGGTGCAGTGTGTGCATGTGGGGGCACCCATGTTAAGAACACTGCAGACATCCGAGGTGTCACTGTAACTAAGATTAAGAAGGTGAGCCTGGGAGCGAGGCTCCTGCAGACTGATCTTGGTACCATGCAACTCACTAAATAGTTGTTCTTAGCCCATCCTCACATTTGGCCTGGGCATGCATTACAGAGTTAGAAACAGCACCAGTTGCACACAACATTTGAAAGTGAAACTGAAAACCTTCCATGTTTTGGTATTTGTTTTGTGCTTGTATCCTTTTCCTTTCTCCTGTATCTACATGTACTGGGAAGCACAGCTTATAGGCTTGCCTTTTATGCACCCATGCTAAGTGCAAAAATCACTCAAAATGTTTTACTGTCATTATAATTGCTTGCTTGCTGGGCACAAGAGGTATATAGCAAACAAGGCTCCAGTAACTGTATTACTAAGTCCAATATCTCTACAAGATTGGTCCAAGGGCTATGCTATAATCATTTGTGCTTGCATGATGCAGAGGAGGTTAGAAACTAGTGGTGTGCACAAGATAGCAGTATGAGTTATACAGACTTTCATAGTGAAAGGCGAAATTGATAGAAACTGCCCTAATTTCAAGAGAAACTTGCTGAGTACCTAATGCTTATAGTACATGGTAGATGGCATGGCCCCATGCGCTGGCCTGCCGTGAAGTGGGTGTATCATCACGTGCTAATAGACAATGTCCTCTTTCTTTATGAAGGTAATGTGTATTAGGGCATAATTATTGTGTATTACCATTAGGTATTAGGTATTGTGTATTGGGTATATTGTGTATTGGGTATTAGCATTAGGTACTAGATATTGGTATTAGACATTAGCTGCAATCTCCAGGGTCATTGCACAAGGTGTTGAGTTGTAGAAAATTACAAATGTACTTTCTCATTTTCAGAGCAAGAAGAATGTTAGAGTGGCCTATGGGATCAGTGAAGAATAACATTGATATTAACACTTATATTTTGTCACATGTTATTGTAAATATTGATTTCTGAAGTTCTGAAGCCGGGTTATAATTGTATGTACCTCCAGAGTGATTAATAAGCAATTGAAATGACATCATGCATTTACACATGAAAGTTTTTCACAAGTGGTTGGTATTTCTCAGCAAAAGCACAGAGTACCTAGCTACAACAATGCTCCACAAATGTTTATCCATTAGCTAAATAGTAGCCTTGCTATCAGTCCTGTGACAAAACACAGCTAATAAACAGAAGGTAAAGGTGTGAAATTACAAATACTGGCTAGTAAAAAGCACACTAGCAAATTCTGAATGTTTAGCATTAACAAGTGTATGATATCGAGTACGAGAGTTAACTTTCAGTTGCAGTAACTGCTTTCAAAACTTGCATCATTCTTGTAGAGTTGTGTACCATTATAGTTGCTGATCTTCAAGCGATAGCTTTGGTGTCGAATGAAGTAGCCAGGATTATTGACACTTTCATATCCATCTGTTCCTGGGAAGAATTTGTTTTTGCGTACTGTGAATGTGGCATCATTTTTGTACAGTGCAGAGGGGTTGTATGGGTGCTCCCAAACAAGAAGGTTTGCGTGCCTGAGGTAGTTTGTAGCATTATAACAAGCCCGGAATGACACACTCCCAATGTGACCAGCTAATCCAGGGCTGATCACAGCCCAGCTGTCTCCATTTTGCTTAATGTATGCAGCACCTCCAGTAACTCCAATGGAGTAGTTTGGAACGTTGAATGACTGAATTGTATGGCACGTTGGTTTTAAAATTCGAAAGCTGGCATCCATTTCAAAAAGTGCTGCACTCTGGTACGTATGCAGCCACAACCGCCAAGAAGAGTGACGGATGAACCGACCAGGTACGTTAAAACTCTCAAATGCATCATGACCAGGAAACCATTTATCTTTCCATTGGAAGAAGCATGCATCCTTCTTGTACAGATCAGTGTTAACAAAAGGATCTTCATATAACAGAAATCCACGGTGGCGTAAGTACCTGTTTGGGTTGGATGCTGACTGGATTGATATGGTACCTGGACTTCCACACAGTCCAGGACTTACAATCTTCCACCGCTGTGGTAACGTTTGTTGAAGGATGTAAGCGGCATTTCCAGTGAGGCCAACGTAGCGAGTAGGGTAGTTGTAGGACTGCAGTTCAACTGTAGTGGCACAAAACTTTAATGGTTATAATATGAATGCTTGGTAAAAGTGTATGAATGTGAATATGTAATGCCACTGCCAGTAGCTGAAATCATACCTGAGCTAACAGCGTGGCTGTTTCCAATGGCAAGGATTTGCAAAATTGCCCCAAGTGAAATCAGCTCTTTCAACATTGTCACTGCAAGGATCAACTTGAGTCCTGAAGTGCTTTTTGTTCAAACTTGATAATTCACTGTATTAGCTACATAGCTCCTTGCTTATATAGTGACAAATTAGTATTATTCATGGTACATCTAAACTATATAAGTATGACCTCTACATTGAGTAACTGATAAACTTTCTATGGCTCTATGAGGGGTGCAGTAGGAAACTGGTAAACTTTCAGTCAAGAATACTCTTGATTAAACATCATCTAATTTTGAGCCATCGAATACTATCTGAAAATCCTTTCATACTCCATAGTGCCATATTGTGACATGTGAGTACTGTAGCAGTCCCTTACTTTCCAGCTATTTATGCATTCTCTGCTATGACGTGTAATGAATAGCTTATAAGTTATTCATTGCTTTGGCCACTAAATGTTTTCATGGAATGTGTGTGTAGTACTGATAAACAACAGTTAGTCTCGTGCCCAGACCCCATTCAAATGGGGTCTCGGCACGAGACTACAGTGTGACACACCAGTATTCTCAACAAACATTGTTTTGCAAATTGTATACCTCATTACATTTTACAGCTCGTGCAATGTGGACTTACATGAGATATCCCAGGTAATGGAGGTGTCCAATCTATGGTTTGTATCTATGGAGGGAGTACTAAGAGTTGGTAATGTCATAGTCCACTCTTCTACATGCACAACACAGGAATGTCAACGTAATTGTACTGTCTATGGCCCCAGCTTTCCCCATCCAATAACAGAATTACAAAAATATCTGCTAACAACTTAACAGCGTTGTTTGTGTTATGTACACCACATACTTGCATACCACACTTTTGAGGACCTAGCCTCTACCTATGAATAAGGTCAACCATTTGACTGGAATCTGTGCATGGGATAGCAGTCCACATCTCCCAGTAACCCCAGCACAGCTGATGAGGCCTTGTATTGGCCAAAACATTTCCTGCACAGCATGACTTTGCAGATCTATATATGCTAAGCCTGCCTCTTTTATTTTTTTCTTAGACTGAAGCAGTCACAAAAATCAAACTCTTGCTAGTAGCATTACTTCAGTATAAAATTCTGCTGCTGCAGCAATATAAGAAAGCATACCATATAGATACAAATTGCTCTGAAAGTATAAAATATTCTTTTACAAACCCACAATAGTGATTTGAATGATGTACACAGAAAATTAATAATCATTGGCTATACGTATATTTCTACCTTTATTTATAACACAAAAAGCAACACCTCGGAGAACAACATTCACATAACGGAATGACATTAACAACAATGATATAAATTACATAAGAGTTTGGGGCGGTAAGAAAATAATTGCAAACTTGTAGTGATGAAGGTGCTAGTCATCATCTGAATCATCTGAATCCTGCTTTGAAGCTCCACTGGTTGCTCCGTTCTTCTGGGGCTCAGAATTGTGGCTCCTTGATTCTGCTGCTGGGTTGGTTGAGTGGGGAGCTACAGAGTCAGGAGGTCTCTTATTGCGCTCAATCTGGAGGGAGAGTGGAGGGAGGGGGGTTGGTGAATTGCATCAGAAGGAAGTGATTACGTAATTATTACTTCCTGTCTACATACAGTTGCTCACGCTTGGACTGTGTATATAGGCTTTACAGATTGAAAGCATATTCCACAGACTCAGGAGTCAGGGGAGAAGGGAGAAGGGGGAAGGGGGAAGGGGGAAGGGGGAAGGGGGAAAGGGAAAAGAGATCTAACACTACAGTGGAACCCCTCTATAGTGGACACCATTGGGACCAACAATTTTGTCCTTTATAGAGAGGTGTTCCTAATTCAGGGGCTTCTGGTATATTTCCGGTAGGTTTGATACTTGCGTAATCGGGCTGTCGAGCACAATGTGGCTTTATGTTTTCAGAGTTTCCCCTTGCTATATGCTGGCAGGGAAAGCACTAAGCCGAGGATAATACTATGAGTAACAGCGCTAATCCAATTGTTAACTCCAGCAGCGATGGTGGACAATCTTGCTGAAAAGGTCCACTAAATCGGGATCATTACGTATTGGGAGCATGAAAAGTGTCTGTTATCTGGAGTAGCAGGATATCCGCTATTCAGGGTTTCTAATGTACAAATCTATGGAGAAACGGTTGGGACTTTCAGAATTGTCCGTTATTTCGTGGGTATCCACTGTTGAGGTGGGTCCGTTAAGCAGGGTTCCACTGCATCCCATTCAGAAACCTACTCTTGCATCATCAATAAATTTAATCCACACAAGCATCTCGTCCCTCGTACTAGCTTGCACCGGGTAGTCCTTGCCTGCGGAGAAGAGTACAACAAACATAACAAGTTTTCTAAGTGGAAATATGCACGACGATGAAACTCCCCAAAGCAACCAAACAAGGAAGGAAAAACACCATATACCATCCTTATATATTGTGCCGTTCCCTACATCTCATGCAATTTTGCAGCGTATGCATTTGCTTGAAATCACTGTAAAGCTTTAGCCACCGAGCTACGACCACTGAACTACAACCACTGAGCTACAACCACCGAGCTACGACCACCAAGCTACGACCACCGAGCTACGACCACTGAGCTATGACCACCGAGCTACGACCACCAAGCTACGACCACTGAACTACGACCACTGAGCTACGACCACCGAGCTACGACCACTGAGCTACAACCACCAAGCTACGACCACCGAGGTACAACCACTGAGGTACGACCACCAAGCTACAACCAGTAGCTACGGCCACTGAGCTACGACCACTGAGGTACGACCACCAAGCTACGACCACTGAGTTACAACCACCAGCTTTCACAATCCTCTACTGCAGTCATAACACTCAATTACGCATCATCATATCTATTTACAGCTGAGGCAAGCTATTCTCAAGTGTTTGCATATTTGTGTACGTGTGTGAAGACACAACATCATCGTCAGGGGAAACACAAGTACCTTCTGCAGTCCAACATGTCAAGACATGTTGATGTTTCTGAAATGTATCTGCAATAAACAGAAAACAAAAAATAAACAAAGGCCACACAAAGTTAATTTCCTGTTTCAGGTCCTACAAGTCACTTTAAAATGACCAGGCCACCAGGCTTGTTTTGTTTGTTTGTTTAAACTAAAGTGGAAAGAAAATTGCAGTGTGCATATCAGTTTCATTTTCATGATACAGTCACCCTTGAATCAGAGGAGGTTGGAAGCTGGTAATTAGTGATACGCAGGATAGTAATTAGTGCTACGCGAATGACGTAATCATACTGCCTGCCATAGAGGCCCATAGTGAAAGGTCAACTCGATTTACACAAACAGCTTTCGTTTGTTTGGGACGAAACTCACTCAGTGAATACTGCCAGGTGCGCTCTAGATCGACCACTATAGCTCTTCCTTACGCGCGAAGCATTTGAGTCTTGGGAATCCCCACGAAAAATTCTGCTTATCATAAAATGCCATAGAGGTCAATCTAGAGCACACCTGGCAGTATCCACTGAGTGAGTTTCGTCCCAAACAAAGGAAAGCTGCTTGTGTAAATTGAGTTGACCTTTCACTATGGGCCTCTATGGCAGTCAGTACGATTACGTCATTCACGTAGCACTAATTGCTTACCTCGTGCATATCACTAATTACTAGCTTCCAACCTCCTCTGCCCTTGAATAAGCCTTATGCAATGCTCATGTAATTACATGTGAAATGAAGCACATATAGTACAAAACCCTCGGCGTTTGATGCGTTTTTTTGCTTTAAGAGTGATAATTATTTGAAATGAAAATGTTCAACTTTAAAAAATTTTGTGCTAAAACTGGCAATAACCCTGTCATTATGCTCTTATGTAATGTTATTATGCCAAAGCATAGCTATGCCAGTATAAGGTGTATAGCGCGGTGTGAGGATTATATATATACTGTACAGCTGGAAAATTTATGCTGGAATAAAATGAATGGATAGTGTGAGAAATACTGCCCTGCCCTGCTACTATATATAGAACATCCTCCACGTTATTCATAGCTGGGCTAACTAGAACGTGAGCAAATGCACGTACGTGCAAGCAGCAGGAATGCAATATGCATAGGAATGTGAAACGCGCGCACGCGCGTGCATATAGACATGTATGTATCACGTGTGCCAGCATAGTGCCAGGTCAACAGATACACACTGATGAAAGCCAAGAAGCTTTCGAGGATAATGGCTATTTTAGTAAGATCAGTGACAAGTCAGCTGTGTTATAGGAGCTATCGCTATCCCTACACACTAGTCTGTCTCTCTTGTCCATCGAGAGCTCGTCATCATCATCAAGAAGCCAGGAAGGCAGTGGTGGTCAGAAAATCACGCCAGAACTTTTGAACGAAGCGTTTTCAGCGAAAGCCACACGACTAAAATCTTGAAAACGCCATAAACAACCCTATGACACCTCACTTGAGACGTATAAACGAGGTATGTAGCTGCTAGCGTGGTAACAGACAGACAGACAGACACACACACACACACACAGAACGACTACTGTAACCCTACGGCGCATGCGCGCCGAGGGTTAATGAACGGTGGATGGACATCCAGATACTACACTGCCATTTCGAATGGGAAGAAAGACCACGCCCAATGGAGCGTTAAGTACAGCGAGGCAGTTTGCCAGCTCCTTTTGCACAAGTAACCAAACTGGTTTACATTTCCACCCAGAATACACAAGATCTCAACAGGTCTACAGTTCACTGAAGCAAAAAAGCTCATCTGTATGGTTCATTACAAGCTCACAAACTTCACTGTTGATCTTACACTCCATTGAGCGTGGTTTTTCTTGCCACTCAAATGGTGGCTAATCGGATGTCCGTCCACTATCTGTTTCAGGTATAGCTTTGCATAAGGTCTATCTATACGCATGCACAGTCATGCACACGCACCACTCACCTTCCTTTACTGTGCTTCCAAACAAAGGAACGACTCCGATTGGCTTTACGTCCTACAACAGACAGAGGGTACATGTGCTTTACGTCCTACAACAGACAGAGGGTACGTGTGCTTTACGTCCTACAACAGACAGAGGGTACGTGTGCTTTACGTCCTACAACAGACAGAGGGTACGTGTGCTTTACGTCCTACAACAGACAGAGGGTACGTGTGCTTTACGTCCTACAACAGACAGAGGGTACGTGTGCTTTACGTCCTACAACAGACAGAGGGTACGTGTGCTTTACGTCCTACAACAGACAGAGGGTACGTGTGCTTTACGTCCTACAACAGACAGAGGGTACGTGTGCTTTACGTCCTACAACAGACAGAGGGTACGTGTGCTTTACGTCCTACAACAGACAGAGGGTACGTGTGCTTTACGTCCTACAACAGACAGAGGGTACGTGTGCTTTACGTCCTACAACAGACAGAGGGTACGTGTGCTTTACGTCCTACAACAGACAGAGGATACGTGTGCTTTACGTCCTACAACAGACAGAGGGTACGTGTGCTTTACGTCCTACAACAGACAGAGGGTACGTGTGCTTTACGTCCTACAACAGACAGAGGGTACGTGTGCTTTACGTCCTACAACAGACAGAGGGTACGTGTGCTTTACGTCCTACAACAGACAGAGGGTACGTGTGCTTTACGTCCTACAACAGACAGAGGGTACGTGTGCTTTACGTCCTACAACAGACAGAGGGTACGTGTGCTTTACGTCCTACAACAGACAGAGGGTACATGTGCTTTACGTCCTACAACAGACAGAGGGTACATGTACTTTACGTCCTACAACAGACAGAGGGTACATGTGCTTTACGTCCTACAACAGACAGAGGGTACATGTGCTTTTACGTCCTACAACAGACAGAGGGTACATGTGCTTTTACGTCCTACAACAGACAGAGGGTACATGTGCTTTACGTCCTACAAGAGCTCATAAGAACGGGCGGCTTGAGTAAGAGTGTGTAACTCCTATGCTTAGCAACATGTATACGTGCAGCTGCACATACATGTATGTGTTACTATTTTTAATACTCGCGGTAAATTCCGACCGGTTTCAAATTTTACGGAGTTACACGCTCTTACTCTAGCCGCCCATTCTTATGCGTTCTTGCAGACAAAGCGTGCATGCGCTTTACGTCCTAAGTGCGTCCTATAACAGACAAAATTAAGATACATGTTTGTAACTGCATAAACAGCTGGAACCACAAGACTGGAGAATCAACATGTGTACATGTACATGTAGCAAAACACCAATGCACTCTCGGCTTGTACACTCCTAGCCTCGTACCCAGGCCGTTAATTAGGAAAAACGGCCTGGCAACTTACCCGGGTTCAAACTGTATACGGATGTGACGTGAAAAAGATTACAGCTGCACCCATACAAGCCATGAATATTGGATAATGCATGTGATATTTAATCTTAGCCACGTGACTGTTCGTAATGGCCGACTTGCATAATGACGTCACGTACGAGGGCTGGGGTAAAACTTCAGCAGCTGGCCATAGAGAATGTATGGGGAATTCCAAACGCATGTTGAGAAGATCCATCAGTTTGCTTCGCGGAAAGAGCGATCGTCTCCATGCGCTAATATTTGCTACCCAAAGAGTTGGTGTCTTCATAAGTGAGTCCAATGGCCGTATTGCGTGCAGTGCGCGGCGTTAATTGACTGGAAAGCCGCCGATGGTTCAGCTCATGATGTCTACCAATATGCTATTTCTGGAAAACGGCTAAGACCTCTGTCTTGAAACTATTTGTAAGCCACCTTTTTGTATATATTGTGTACAATATTTCTGTTTTGTGCAATGGGGAGGGTGGGAAGGCATGAATAAGCCAGATTTACAGCTGAATTTGTATGATTTAATTAGTTGCAGCTGCTGGGATACTCTTGTACTTCATGTGGGTATGCAACTTTTTCTTGGAGAGAGTAACCAGAAAGTAGACTGTGTAGCCTCTTTCTCAGGCCCCCACCTGGCTTTCTGTTGCTTGCTGTATGGTGGTAAGGGACAGAAAGCTGGGTGGGGCATGCATGGGAATGAGGCTACTGAGACTGTGTGTAGCTGAAGGTTTGCAGCAGGGTATCACATGTAGCATTGTTCCCAGACCTTCTCCAAGTCAACGTTCTGATTATTTGCAGCACAGAGAAGGCCTGGGAGATTTTCACATGATTGATATGAATTCGTGACAGAGGCAAAAGGGTCAAGAGATGTCAAGGTCTTTCTGGTAGTTAGTGTCTGTTGTTGTTGTTGTTGTTGTTGTTGTTGTTCAGGGCAAAAGAACGCATGCATGGGTAAAACACACCACTATGAGTGATGTTCAATTTACACATTCCCCTCCATACGCTTTCACAGGGCCATAAATTGATGCTCTCCTTAGATGCCGATGAAGGTGACCATGAACTGTGCAGTGTGCAGACCCAAGAGACAATCCTCGAAGAGCTGCTTCTGTCCAAGAAGGAGCACAACTGAACTTGCATGATCAGTGTTATACTGTTGTTCTGTACGTACTACCATTTTAGCCTTATTATATCTCCAAAATATGACATGGTACAATGTAGCTGAACCATGGCTAAATCATGGAGGTGTGCATGTATGTGGGCGGGGCAGCGGGTTCTGCGCCTTCTACAGGATCTATTCAAGTGAAGTAAGTTATCTCTGACGCTGACTCTAACTTGAGGTAGCTGTGAGGGCAGTTGTAGCAATTGTAATTGAGACTCTTGAGCGTGTGCGTAGCTTTGCATGCTAGCCGAAACGTTGCGCAACGTCCGAAGCGCATAGGAACTATTCGGAGGATAGAACATTCTGCTGTGGTCAATGCATGCGAAAAGAGCGGCAACAGCTACTATTGATCACAAGTTATAACGGTGTTTATCAGGTGGGATACAAAATCCCCATACATTCTCTATGGCACGCCGTCGAAGTTTTACCCCAGCCCTCGTATGTGACGTCATTATGCAAGTCGGCCATTGTGCAAGCGCGTTGTTTTTGCCAGTAGACTCGTTACA
Source organism: Agelas oroides (assembly GCA_949130485.1). Taxonomy (NCBI): domain Eukaryota; kingdom Metazoa; phylum Porifera; class Demospongiae; order Agelasida; family Agelasidae; genus Agelas; species Agelas oroides. The sequence goes on along the minus strand of OX422202.1, from coordinate 2,172,312 downwards.
GGCTTATATTGGATGGTTACTGTCTTACTTGTCATCTGTAGACGAACTGCTTGCAGTAGACTCGCTCTCGCTCACCGATGTCGATGTGTCCGACTGACAGTAAGTACTAAACTAGTACCTGACACTGCTACTCTCGAACTGGTCTTTTTTTATAAAGAATCCGTTTTGTCCGCAGGCACTGTAGTTGTTGCACACAAGTCAACGGAAGGAGTTAGAACAAAAGCGTCATTCCAAGCGCTAGCGGTACCACGGGACGGGTATATTAATACTGTGATGCATTTATGACGCAATTAAAATTCTGTACAACTGTCACGTGAAGCGTTCTGAAATCTGATTGGTACTGACAACTCCAGTGCAGCGGAAGTCAACAGTTTGAACTCGGAGAAGTTGCCAGGCCGTTTTTCCTAATTAACGGCCTGGGTACGAGGCTAGTACACTCCAGGTTGTAGCCTTGTTCCCAGGCTCACCCCGCACCTTTCTGCTGTGCGCGCGTGCCTTTCAAACGGGGTGTGGCCCACCGTGCACCAACCAACGCTTATTGACAATGTGGGTGTCCAGTCATCATTTCTGGAACATGCTTGGGATGTTCTTATTCGACGACTAGTTTCAACTGTTGATAACAGGATTGAGAGGCTGTGCGTACTACTATCAGTCGTTGCATTGCGGTTAGCAGCTGAGAAGTAGAGTGTCTACCCAACAGCAAAATGGCTCCTTAGCGGGAGACGTCTGGGAAATGAGGCTAGGTAGTGTGTAGCCTCGGACCTGGGAATGAGGCTAGGTAGTGTGTAGCCTCAGACCTGGGAATGAGGCTAGGTAGTGTGTAGCCTCGGGCCTGGGAATGAGGCTAGGGTAGTGTGTAGCCTCGGGCCTGGGAATGAGGCTAGGTAGTGTGTAGCCTCGGGCCTGGGAATGAGGCTAGGTAGTGTGTAGCCTCGGACCTGGGAATGAGGCTAGGTAGTGTGTAGCCTTGGACCTGGGAATGAGGCTAGGGCAGTGTGTAGCCTCAGACCTGGGAATGAGGCTAGGTAGTGTGTAGCCTCGGGCCTGGGAATGAGGCTAGGTAGTGTGTAGCCTCGGGCCTGGGAATGAGGCTAGGTAGTGTGTAGCCTCAGACCTGGGAATGAGGCTAGGGTAGTGTGTAGCCTTGGACCTGGGAATGAGGCTAGGCAGTGTGTAGCCTCGGGCCTGGGAATGAGGCTAGGGCAGTGTGTAGCCTCGGGCCTGGGAATGAGGCTAGGTAGTGTGTAGCCTTGGACCTGGGAATGAGGCTAGGCAGTGTGTAGCCTCGGGCCTGGGAATGAGGCTAGGTAGTGTGTAGCCTCGGACCTGGGAATGAGGCTAGGTAGTGTGTAGCCTCGGACCTGGGAATGAGGCTAGGGTAGTGTGTAGCCTCGGGCCTGGGAATGAGGCTAGGGTAGTGTGTAGCCTCGGACCTGGGAATGAGGCTAGGGCAGTGTGGGGTGAGCATGAGCAGGCGTGGTATGCCTTATCCCCAGGCACCTCCTTAGAAGAATTTGTTTTGAACTGTAACAATTTTTCCAGTCCATGGTAGCTACCAATGCTGTAGTAGCAGGAATGAGGCTAAACACTGCCCTGCATTCCACCAGCATCCTGGTTGTGTTAAACAAGGTGGGGCAAGGTCTGGGCATGAGACTAAATGTCTGAAAGAACTTGATTAGCTGAGTTTAACAAACTGGGAGTAATGAAAGTAAACTGGACTAGTTTCAAACTGCCTGAGGGAAATAGCAAGTTCTCACACTGATATAGTGTCTGTGTTCTGTTAGGTATTTCTATCTTCACTACACTATCATCACTACACTAGTACTGTTGCTGATCAGCACATTAACAGCAAGAGCGCATAAGAACGGGCGGCTAGAGTAAGAGCATGTAACTACGTAAAATTCGAAACCGGGCGGAATTTACCACCAGTATAAAAATAGTAACACGCCCAGCGCACGCTGCATTGACATAAGCCATTATGCATTGTTGCTAAGCACACACGTGACCGGATGTTCTATATTTAGTACGGTTCAATAATTTTGCCCGGACTACGGGCTTCTATTGGAGTTACACGCTCTTACTCTAGCCGCCTGTTCTTATGCGCTCTTGTAACAGTGATGGAGTGTAGAGTACTACTCTGGTCGTAGCTTGTTTGAATACAGTGAGCTCCCTATTTCCTCAATTGCGGACTTCACAATTATCTTGACGAACGTGTATGGTCCTAAACGCTTGCCTATATAAACCTGCACAAATCTTTCCCTGACTTATAGGAGGACCTTCTTATGGCATACAGTCACTCCCTGATTTACAGACATCTGGAGGACCTTCTTACGGCATACAGTGCTAGACACTCTGTAGGTCCTCTGGTACCAAATAGTACGATGAAGTTGCGTGCACTCAAAGATTGTTCCAACTATCCGCTCGCAAATATCCTTGTCTAACATGTGCATCACCACTGCTGGATTCAAAGACTGAGTATTAGTTATATTAGCACTGTTGATCATCGTACTAGCCTTTCTCGCCATCATACAACAACTGAGAGGTTCAGAAACGTGACTTCATCATGCTCAACAGCCTGAGTACACGTTGCCACACCCACCGGAAGTATACTAGAAGCCCCTGAATTACAGATGCCTCAGTGGTGATGGCTGATACCAATGGTGTCTGCTTTAGAGCACTCTTTGATTCTCTCCTGTGTTAGTATTGTTCCCAGGAGAGAGGAGAAGAAAGGGCCTGGTTTCAGCCATTCATGCATGCACTTAATTATCACCAATTTAAGCATGTTTTCATCAGTGGGAGGGTGCTAATGACCCTTCAAAGTCACATGGTCAGATTATATGACATCGCTAGTCACTAGCACTCAGAGGAGGTTGGAAGCTGGTAATTAGTGGTACATGCAGGAGGTAGCAATTATTGCAACGTGAAGGTGAAATCGATTTACACAAACAGCTCTCGTTTGTTTGGGACGAAACTCACTCAGTAGATGCTGCCAGGTGAGCCTGGGAACAAGGCTACTCCTGTCTTACAATACACTAGTGTAAGAACTGATTGCATCAAGTCACATGGTTACCATTAAATGGTCCAGTGGTGTGACAGCAGACAGTGACGTGACAGCTGACAGTGACGTATGTGTCTACCACAGTTGTGAGGATGTAATCATGGTACATGTAAACTACACTACCATTGACAAATTGGCTAAGTGGCGCAACTACTTGACCAATTGTGACATATCTGCCTACCTTCACGAACAATCAATGAACCGGATCTCCCTAAAAAAAGTAGGCCTAGACATTGTGCAAAGACACCGCAGACAAGGTACGCAGGACGCGTTTTGTCCAATACCAGGCCTCATTAGCTACGCTAGGGTGACTGCTATCTCCTGTACAGAATGCAGTCAGGTGGCTGGCCTTATTCAAAAGGTTGGCAGAAGCTCCTCAAAAGCACTGTCTCTTCATGTAGCTCTCCTTTGATGCATTTTACACTGCACAGTTACAGTAGACTACAATAATAGGGGCGAGCCTGAGCGAGCCCCACACTAGTGAGATTGCATTGCGCATGTGTGTGTGTATGCGTGCTTGTTTGCTTGCAGCCATATACCATAAATTTTAAATGCGCGTTTAAATATTTCCCGAAATTGAAGGTCCTTGTGCACGCGCACTTAGTAGGTAGCCTCAATAGGTGAAGGGCAATGCTGGGCTACTGCCAGAGTGCAGCGTTGGCAACCGTAGAGGAGACGGCTCAAGTTTCTTGTTTGTCACATCAGCTACGGACCGAACATCAATGGCAGGCTGCTCGCAGACCATACAAAATTATACACGCTGGGTTGAGATCACTTCAGGTAAGGGTCGTGCATAAACGACACTCATAAATGTTAGGGATTCAGCTCATCATTTCAGCGTTAAGCTTAGTCTATTCATGTGCATGTTAGCAGCTTGCTCAGGCTCGTCCCCACAATGTTCTACATTTTCTAGTAGTATGAAGCTACATGGCAGGGTCCCAGAGCTGCTATTAACAGTTGATACAACAGCTGATACAACTGGTGACACATTTGTCCACCATGCCACACTCGGGAGGGTCATGTGGCTGCCACGAACAGTTGGTCCAGTGGTACAACAACAGGTGACACATTTGTCCACCATGCCACACTCGGGAGGGTCATGTGGCTGCCATGAACAGTGGTACAACAGCTGGTGACACATCTGTCCACCAAACCACATAAGAGGGTCACATGACTTCAGTGATAGTGTTGACCACAGGTAGTGTCCTCAAGAACATTATAGTTCTATAGTAAACACTTTCTGAGTACAATTGTCCACAGTGATGTCACAGTAGCATCAAAGAACATTCCACTAGGGTGATGAGAATCTTTCTCAGTCTTGCTCCTACATGTAGGTCTTTGCCACCATGCGGTTTTTGATTACAGACAGTAGGCAAAAATGGAGGGGTAAGCTTTTATCATGTGAATGACATCGATAACTATTCAGGTAGACAAAAGGAGGGGCCCCGACTGAAAATTGAAGCCTTTTCTTGCGAACATTGTGCGCATGAAACATGGTCCTTCAGTTGGGGGGTGAGCCTTCCCCCCTCTGTTTTTGCACACCGTAAGCGATCAAAAACTGGACAGTGGGAATGAGGGTAGCTCCATGAACTACTTTGACCCTAGATGGGCAATGGAACTCCAGGGGTGTCCTTAATGGAGTTCCAGTGCCCATCTAGGCTCAAAAGTAGTGTGGGGTTGGCCCGAGTGAGTGACACCTTGGCAGCTTCTCTGAGACTTTTGTACACTCACTGACAGTTTCCCGCAGAGCTCTGCTATCTGTACTAGCTTATCATTGTCATTACTTTCACAAACAGCAGAAGAAAGTCGCCACAAATGCTATATACACAGCTATTCAGTTTGGGTAGGTTTGAAGTCAAAATTGACTTAGCAGTCTGTGTTGTCTTATTCAAGACAATTGGCGTGAACTTCTCAAAGAAAAATGCTATAATGTTGAGCGTAAACAAACAATTGTGTTAACAAAACGAGCTAAGTTTTTTTGTTGGTGGTTAGCATTTCAGATGGCAGAAATTGACTGACTTGTAGTGCAAAGGTAAAAGTTAACGGCTTGTCACACTGATATAATATTCCATTAAATCAGTTCACACATGCACAAACAGTAGCTACCACGATACCTTCTCCCTCCTCCCACACTGGGTGGCATTAGGCCAGGCAAACTAGATGTATTGTTTCACATCAGCACCCGCTTCTTCTGAGACCTGCCACCTCAACTGTCATTATCGCCTTCCAAGCAATGACACACCCACTTTTAATGGCCGTAGTGCTGTAGATTTGCCGAGTGTACATGTGTATACGATATGCTAGTAATGAATAATGACCGCCTGCACGCAAATTGAGTAAGTGGCTGATGCAAAACAATAAATCTAGTTTGCCTAGCCTTATAGGATGTAAATGCAATTCGCCCTTTTCATGTAACATTACCACCTTTCAGAATATGAAGGAAAACAGTAAATTGCTAGTGTACAAGTGATACCAGCAATCAAGAGGCAGTTGCATAGTGGACCTTTCGCCTTGAGAAAAAGCAGCTTCTTTTTGTCTTTGAGGCACTGATGTTAGGATACAATGTAACTACATTTCGCACACAGCTGTACTGACAGCAGGTCTTGATTCTTTCCCTCAGAAAGTGAAGCCATGCCCCATGAAAACTATCTACATGGGAAGTCATACACAAACAGACTTGACGGGACACAAACTCACGGTTCTGTTCTTGTAGTAGTAGATGCCCTCTGTTGTGAGCACGAACCACCTATCCAGCCAGTTTCGTCTCACATGGCCTTTCTTCCTCAGGAACCCCACCTTTAGTACCTCACCCTGCTGCTGAGTCAGCAGATCTGCTGTGTAGGACCGCTTCCGTAAAGGCATCTTTGGTCAGCTGTGCCCTCTACCTCTCACTCCCACAAATAGAATGATACAATGTCTTTGAGTGATAATAACCAGTGTTAGCACAACTTTGAAATGATTGGTTCCTGTGTTTGCAGCCACACACCCACGTGCTGATCTCCTGCCCAGGACCTCAGCACACTCAGGATCAGCTAATATTCAGAACCAATCTAAAGGCCTCGCTCAACAAAGCGACAAGTAGACGGTGTTATAGGGATTCCCTGAGCTGTTTTTCAAAGTCTTCGCTGACAACTTCTGGCTGCAGTCACAGACACACAAACTCTGTTTATCTGCAATTACCGGTCAATCGTGAGTTCGATTACAGATATCCAACTCCCTCACTGCCACTTTTAGATGCCCGGCATGCATATCGCATGAAAGTGGGATCAGCAAGAACGTCACGTGACTTTAAATGGTGCAGGAAGTTTAACCTTTGACCCTTATGTAATTGGTTTACGCTCGATCGCTGCTTTTCAAGGGCCGGCGTGGGCTGGTGTGCTGTGCAGCTAGCTGGTTAGCGAGGCCAGCTGAGGGATGGCTGTGTTCTCTGACTGCCAGATTACACTGGAGCTCGACTCCTCGCTACCATTTAAGGGAAAACTTGAACTCAAGCGGAAAATCGTTGACAATGGTGGAATAATCTCGTTTATTGTCACCAAGAAGGTAAGGCGGAGAGAGCTGCCAGTCGTGCTAGGAGAGCATGCAGATCACATTTCTGGTGCTCCAGTTCTTATATAAGTGTAGATAGCAATATGCGTATGATTTGAGTACCACACCCACCCACACCCCCGTAGTTTGGACCCCAGACCCTTCTGGCCATGAGGAAGGGTATGGGGAAAAACCTTGCTCAGAAGTGTCTTGCCGGAATGCCATGGTTTTTAAATTCTGCAAAATTCGTTCAGATCTTCAACGCGAGATCATGTACTATTCTGTCATTAGTAGCATTCAAATTAGTCTCGCAAGCCAGACCCTTTCCGCGCAGCGCCGATCACTTTCAGTATGCTGCACGGAAAGGGTCTGGCTTGCGAGACTACATTTGAATGCTGGTTGGCTCCCCCCCTGCATGTACTGTTAAGTGTTCCCTAGGACAGTGTAGATTAGTCTGACCCTTGCTCAGAGACCCTTACTCAAATGTAGGGGCCACCGGTTTTCAATCTTGCATGCTAATCTTTAACCTGATTGGTCAGGTTCTGCACCAAATGTTTACTGTATATTTGAGCTCACAACAAGTACCCTTATATATAGGTTAGCCGATGTGGTATTCTTTTTCTCATCAACACTGATGGGATCATTCCAACACTTAAGAGAAAGGTTATTTCCCCGGACCCTTGCCTGGTCAAAAGGATCTGGGATCCAGACTATATAGTCTAGATCATGTGATATTGAGGGTAGATCATGTGACGTTGAGTGTAGATCATGTGACGTTGAGTGTAGATCATGTGATCATTGTCTCTGCCCAGACTACCCACCTGGTGGTAAACAATGCTGAAAAGGCACAAGATTCGTACAAGAGCCGGATGGCCCAGAAGTGGGGCATCCCTGTGGTCAACATGGAGTTTGTGGACAAGTGCATTGGAGCTAAGAAGCTGCTGGAGGCAGACCAGTTCATTGTGGTGGGAAAAACAGCTGCCCAGGAGTTCAGCACTGGGAAGATTGTTGGTACGTAGCTGTCTCGTCTGTAATCTGATTGGCCCAAAGTACATGTATCCTAATACACATGTAGACCAGGCAGAACTAGCCATCTGCAGCTGTGAACGGGTATCCATTTCGGTTTTTGGGGGGCGACAAGTCAAAGTTTGTTCCTCCAGTGTTCAAACTGAGGATACTCCTGAACTGTTGTGTAGCACTATCATTCTCAATGTGCAAGTTTGTATGGTTGTCAAAATATTCAATTGGAATACACGACACCGGAAATTCGGATTAGTTAGCGCACCGGTAGGGTAAGGGTTAGGGTTGGACAGGTGAACAGGATTACCGGTGCCATATGTTCCAACTGATCCCAAGATACAATTATTCTATTTATTATATATCATGACATTTGACTGATATTAATTATGCTATTTACTTAATATATCTTGATGTTTGCATATGATGTTTGCATATGACGTGATATTCATTATCTTCTGACATTTGACTATATATCATGATATTTGACTGATGTTAATTATGATGTTTGCATATGATGTGTGCATATGACGTGATATTCATTATCTTCTGACATTTGACTATATATCATGATATTTGACTGATGTTAATTATGATGTTTGCATATGATGTTTGCATATGATGTGATATTCATTATCTTCTGACATTTGACTATATATCATGATATTTGACTGATGTTAATTATGATGTTTGCATATGATGTTTGCATATAACGTGATATTCGTTATCTTCTGACATTTGACTATATATCATGATATTTGACTGATGTTAATTATGATGTTTGCATATGATGTTTGCATATGACGTGATATTCATTATCTTCTGACATTTGACTATATATCATGATATTTAGCTATACATCATGACATATTTAGCTATATATCTTGATGTTTGCATATGATGTTTGCATATGACGTGATACTCATTATCTTCTGACATTTGACTATATATCATGATATTTAGCTATACATCATGCTATTTACTTATATATCTTGAGAAAGTTTCCTCTGAATATTTTGACATATGACGCCCCATAAGTTTGTGACTTCTTACACAGAATATAACATTGGCGCCATGTGTTTTCTCCTAGCTTCCATGCAGGACAAAGCCAACGCTGACAAGAAGAAGAAGCGTCCTAGATCCAGTGTCAACATGAACCAGCTCAAGTGAGCCCTCAACACACCTTTCCACCCCTCTACATGTACCTCCCCTCTCTCCCTACACATCCTCACACATCACACCTCTCCACTCCTCACTTTCCTCTCCCCACATACTCAGTCTTCACACAGTGACACACATAACACTTTCTACTCATGTGCCCCTCTACCCCCTCACACGCCACACCTTGCCCCTCTACCCCCCTCACACACCACACCTTGCCCCTCTACCCCCCTCACGCACCACACCTTGCCCCTCTACCCCCCTCACACGCCACACCTTGCCCCTCTACCCCCCTCACACACCATACCTTGCCCCTCTACCCTCCTCACACACCACACCTTGCCCCTCTACCCCCCACACGCCATACCTTGCGCCTCTACCCTCCTCACACACCACACCTTGCCCCTCTACCCCCCTCACACACCACACCTTGCCCCTCTACCCCCACCTTGCCCCTCTACCCTCCTCACACACCACACCTTGCCCCTCTACCCCCTCACACACCACACCTTGCCCCTCTACCCTCCTCACACACCACACCTTGCCCTTCTACCCTCCTCATAGTACACCACACCTTGCCCCTCTACCCCCTCACACACCACACCTTGCCCCTCTACCCTCCTCACACACCACACCTTGCCCCTCTACCCTCCTCACACACCACACCTTGCCCTTCTACCCTCCTCATAGTACACCCCACCTTGCCCCTCTACCCCCTCACACACCACACCTTGCCCCTCTACCCCCTCACACACCACACCTTGCCCCTTTACTCTCCTCACACGGCCCCTCTACCCTCCTCACACACCTTGTCCCTCCACCCCCCTCACACGTCACACCTTGCCCCTCTACCCTCCTCACACACCACACCTTGCCCCTCTACCCTCCTCACACACCACACCTTGCCCTCACCACACCCTCTGGCCTCTTGAGTGGTAATCGCTATCATTTCACTGTGTCCCTCCCTTCCCCCCCTACAGGGTGTGGGCGTGGCCACACATGGACACAGTGGCACCACCGTATCCCGAGGACAAGTACGAAATTGCAAGGCATGCTTTTCTGAAGGTATTAAAGTGTAACAGTAACAGTGTGCATAACTAGGTACTTTGTTTCCAGTTGAAACTGTTGCTGTGTGTGTGTGTGTGTGTGTGTGTGTGTGTGTGTGTGTGTGTGTGTGTGTGTGTGTGTGTGTGTGTGTGTGTGTGTGTGTGTGTGTGTGTGTGTGAGTGTGTGTGTGTGTGTTTGTGTGTGTGTTTGTGTGTGTGTGTCTGTGTGTGTGTGTGTGTGTGTGTGTGTGTGTGTGTGTGTGTGTGTGTGTGTGTGTGTGTGTGTGTGTGTGTGTGTGTGTGTGTGTGTGTGTGTGTGTGTGTGTGTGTCTGTGTGTGTGTGTGTGTGTGTGTGTGTGTGTGTGTGTGTGTGTGTGTGTGTGTGTGTGTGTGTGTGTGTGTGTGTGTGTGTGTGTGTGTGTGTGTGTGCGAGAGGAGGGAGGAGTGGAGAGGAGATTGTGTTCATGAGTAAAGATCATTCCACACAAACACACATGCATGCACATACACACAGAAATTTGACCCTCGTTCTCAGCAGACCTCTTTCGCTTGCCTGGAGATCCATGTGGTCCCACACTGGGGAGAGGAGGGGGAGGACCCATCAGTACCACTGTACCGGGTGTTCTCCCACCATGGCGTGCTGGAGAAGAGGGATACAAAGGTAGGATGGGGCAGGTAGAATCATCTGACCAGCCCCACTGACCACACCTACCCATCCATCCATCAGTCCATCTGTCTGTCTGTCCACCCTTCCATCCATTTGTCTGTCAGTCAGTCCATCTGTCCGTCCATCCGGCACACAAGTGTATATGTATAGCTACAGCCTCATTCCCAGGCCCCATCTCAGTATTCTTGGGGCCTGGGAATGAGGTTGGTACCATATTTACACTTCTTGCATGTATGTATGTCTGCGTACATTCTCCACTAGACTGGAGACATTGGTAAGAAGGAGTGTCGCTACGTGACCTCTGCGCTAGACGTGGAGTATGTCTACTCTCAACTCTACCGCCAGTTCACCAACTCACCCTACCACCTAAGCAAGGTCTCCTTCCTCTCCTCACAAGTTGGATCACCACATCTGAAGAAGGTACAGGCAGAGAAAGCAAAGAACTCATCTATATCCTGACAATTATTTTTTGTCGGTGCACGGGAGAGCCTGGGAACTAGGCTACCTGAGGGATTCGACACCAAGCTCCGAAGCATACTAGATTATGATTGGTTTACTCATAGTATACAGACCTAACCAGACTTAACCAACTTCTTGTAGTCAAGCTATCAGATTCTTTTGGCCCCTGTCCAACATACCGTAGTCTTGCGAAAGAGCGCCCATGGGCAGAGCGCCTTACACGTCTACCAAAGAGGGGAGGGAGGTGGGTGCTCTTTCGAATGTTTCCACATTTAACCACGAAAGAGCGCCCATGTCATGTTTACAGCGACTGGATGCCCTTGAAATAACGTACAACGGAACCACCAGCGGCTTCAAAGTTGAGTCCTGATGGCACACATGCAACACTCTGAATGGCACCAAGTCACTGTGAGCATGGTGTAGCTCATGATATGCACTGCATTAGTTACGTCCGTCTATGCAAAGATAGCATTACACGAAGTTCAGTCTTTCTTTAGATATGCATAGTGTTTGAGGCCATGCTTCTCAAACTCCACGCGAAGCTCGCTCCAGGGTGGGCATTCATTCGAGTAAACTTTGACCCTATACAGGAAATTGGGCCAAAAGTAGGGGGTGGGCGCTCTTTCGTGAGTGGGCGCTCTTTAGCGAGACTACGGTATATCATTGTTCTCCATAGTTTCAACTAATGTGGTAGTGAGACGTGAGCAGTACTGCTCCTCATTTCCACATTAGCTGAAACTGTGGAGGATGTCAGTGCTTAGTCTCGTGCCCAGACCTCACCCAGCTCACACGAGGAGAAGGGGTCTGGTGTCACAAGTCCAAATCCTTGGGGTAGCTCCAGAAGCGTGGAGCGGCCAATCAAATCGCAGGGCGGCATTTATGTGGCAAGTACTTCAATCATATCGCTCAAAGTACTGTTATGAGATTCATTGTAACTCTACACCAACAATTACAAGGCTTCAACACTTCAGCAAGCCCAAGGACTCAGACTTGTGACACCAGACCCTTTCCTCGTGAGAGGGCTGGGCCTGGGCACAAGACTAATCAGTGCTATCACGGACAAGGGACCAGAAGATCTGGTTGCTAGGCTATAGCTTGGCTATCTAAGCTTGATTTCTATTGTTATTTGGTGTATGACATTTCACTTGTGAGCCCTCAAGTGAACCATATCTATCACTATATATGCTGGCTACGTGGTATAGTGACCTTGAACTTTAAGCTTTTCCGCACACTGGGTGCTAATTTTATCTGAAAAGAGTAATTTATGTTGTTGATTTCTCTGTAGTTGATGGCAGAAGTACGCAGCAGTGGCAGTTCTGGTGTTGCCATAGCACCGGAGGTTACGCAGCTTGTGGAGTATGTCTGGGAGGAGGCCAGTGGTTGTCTTGGCGAGGTGCTGAGCCTTCCTGTGGAGTCGGTGAAGTTGGAGCAAGTTGAGAAGGCAGAGGCTGCCCTACTGTCTATCAGGAGGCTATTGGACCAGGGAAAGGGGAGAGTGATGAGGGTAAGGGGGAGAGGAATGGAGGGAGGGGCAAGGGGTGAAGGTGAGAGAAGGGGAGGAACGGTAAGTGAGGGAGAGGGGGAAAGGGAGGTGCATGTAGTGGTGAGAGTGAGGAGGAAGAGGGTATAGGGGGAGAAGAGTGTGTGTTGTGCTTGCAGACGTCCCTTGCATCTCAAGGGCTATCTCCTTTTCTACAACATTCCTCCCATCTCCCTTTCTCTTCCTTTCCCTGTTCGTTCTCTTTCTCCTCTTCTTTTTACTTTCTCTGATCCTTCTTCTCCTTTGTCTTCCCCTCTCTTCCTCTTTCTCTCCTTACTTTTTTCTCTTCTCTTCCAGAGATTCAGACGCTATCCAATGATTTCTATGCTGCCCTCCCACACAAGAGCCCCCATTGTTCCACCATCAACAGCAAGAGGACCATTGCCCAGAAACAGGACCTCTGCCAAGTAGGTCAATGGGAGGGAGGGAGGGAGGGAAGGAGGGAGGGGAGGGAGGGAGAGAGGGAGGGAGGGAGGGAGGGAGGGAGGGAGGGAGGGAGGGAGGGAGGGAGGGGAGGGAGGGAGGGAGGGAGGGAGGGAGGGAGGGAGGGAGGAGGGAGGGAGGGAGGGAGGGAGGGAGGGGAGGGAGGGGAGGGAGGGAGGGAGGGGAGGGAGGGGAGGGAGGGAGGGAGGGGAGGGAGGGAGGGAGGCAGGGAGGGAGGGAGGGAGGGAAGAGGAGAAGAGGAAGAAGAAGGAGAGAGGAACTGAAGGAGGATGGGGAGAATAAACGGAGGGAGGAAGTATTAGGGTTTGCTCTTCACGCACTCAGCTAATCAAAGACATGGTAGGTGTGAGTGAGTCTACTAACTGGTCATCTCGCAGTAGTACTGAAGCAAAGTATAGGGCCCTGCGGTGTGAGGTACAGCTGCTTGACCCTGCCTCCCTTGAGTACGCTGATGTGAGAGACCATGTGCTGAACAGCCAAGATGAGTGAGTTTATGTGTGTGGTGTGTGTGTGTGTGTGTGTGTGTGTGTGTGTGTGTGTGTGTGTGTGTGTGTGTGTGTGTGTGTGTGTGTGTGTGTGTGTGTGTGTGTGTGTGTGTGTGTGTGTGTGTGTGTGTGTGTGTACCTGTGTGTTTGTAGGAGGCTGATCATAACTAAGTTTTTCCCCTTCTATTGCATACAAATTGTGCCCACACCACTTGTAGCTCCCTCTCCCCTGCAATGACATTTGAGGCAGTGTACTCCGTGCATCGTGCGGTGGAGGAGAGCAACTTCACCCACGCTATGGAGAACAAGCAGCTGCTCTTCCACTCTTCACAGGTCCAGAACTTTGTGGGCATCCTGTCACGGTGAGCAGGTGTCATATGACTGTCACATGATTGCATTTTAGTATAGTTTTGAAAATGTGCTCACACACACACACACACACACACACACACACACACACACACACACACACACACACACACACACACACACACACACACACACACACACACACACACACACACACACACACACACACACACACACACACACACACACACACACACACAGTGGTCTACTAATGCCCAAGATAGTGGTGGATGATTTTGGGGGGACTCGCAGTGACCCTGGCATGCTGGGGTCAGGGATCTATTTTGCTTCATCATCAAGGTAGGGAGGGAGGGGAGAGGAGGAAGGAAGGAAAGAAAGAAAGAAAGAAGGAAAGGAGGAAGGGAGGGTAGGAGGGTGGGTGGGTGATAGGAGTCAAGTGGTAGAAGAAAGGGGAGGGAGAGAGGGTGGGATGATATTGGCTGATTGTTGTTCTTATTCCTATATAGTCTCTCCTGTAAGTTCTCCAAGCCTGGTAAGGGAGGAAGGCGCACAAGACTGATGCTGGTCAACAAGGTGGCTCTTGGAAAGTGCAAGGTATGGAGAGTATTGCAGAGGAGGTAGGACGCGGTTACATGGTAGGGAGAATTAGTGTACTCCAACGGCAAGAATTCTGAACACGTGCAGTAAGAACTGCTCTATAGACAAAGTCATGATGGGTGTGTAAGGTTTTTGACAAAGCTGAAGCTGCCTGGTTAGTCAAATTACCTTTCATGACTTTGAACTGGACAGGTGTTTAGAAGGTGAGATGAGTCATCAGCAGCAATCTGGACTAGCCAGATATAGCCTTGTTGAAGACTAATGTATGCACCTTCATAGCTTCATTTGTACAGCATTTCTATTTGCAAGTCTTGCCCTTGTGGTCCGAGTACGCCAATTTGCTACAATGTGGCATTATATCCTGCTGCCTCTGATTGCCAATCCATGGTTACTATGCAACAAACAAGAATATGTACCCTTTACTTCTTCCTGTTCCCTCCCTCCCTCCCTCCCTCCCTCCCTCCCTCCCTCCCTCCCTCCCTCCCTCCCTCCCTCCCTCCCTCCCTCCCTCCCTCCCTCCCTCCCTCCCTCCCTCCCTCCCTCCCTCCCTCCCTCCCTCCCTCACTCCCTCCCTCCCTCCCTCACTCCCTCCCTCCCTCCCTCACTCCCTCCCTCCCTCCCTCCCCCCCTCCCTCCCTCTCTCCCTCCCAACTTTCCAGGATTTCACCAAGCCATCAAAGAACCTCACTGAGCCTCCTGAAGGGTACAACAGCACCCGAGGAATGAAAGCAACTGATGAAATTCCATCTTTCTTCAAGGTAGCTAGATCTTTAAATTTCTCTGTGTAGGCAGATTTTTAGATAGTGCTATGAAATGGCTCCTTTCTTTCTTTCCTCTAAGGCTGATGAGTATGTGGTGTACAGTCCTCATCAACAACAGATGCAGTATTTGGTTGAGTTCACATTAGCTGTGGACTCTGAGGAGGAGCGAGAGGGGGAGGAGAGGGAGGAGGAGGGGAAGGAAGGGGAGGAGGGAGGCAGGGGGGAGGTTGCCGTGGGAAGCGAGGGAGAGGATGAGAAGGAGGAGACAGCCACAGGAGGTGAAGGTGAGGGGTGTGAAGAGGGTTTAAGGATTTGGGGAGTTAGAATTCACTCTATCAGCCCGTTTACACTACATAGCGGTACCAGTGGGATCGCTCCAGTTCAATCCGGGAAGTGAGGGCGTTGTCAGTGCGCAACGGGATTTAAAACCGGAAATCAAATCCTTGGTCCAATTCGATGGGGTTTGTAGGCCTGTTTGGAGCGGTTCAGTGTGGTTTGGTTCGCGTTTACATTACGAGATAACTCGAACCGAGTCGAACCATTTCGACCCAGAACACTAGTGTAAACAGGCTATGTTGGTGACAATGTACCTCCTCAAATCAGACTAAAATCTGAGAATAATGTATTCAAAACCATCTGTGAAATTGTTTTTAAGTTTCTACTTAACAACACACACACACACACACAGTTTCATTGCATGATGTGAAGGATATCCAGGATCCCCTCCAGAAGGTTGAGGCAGGACTGCAGGCAGCCGGTGGAGATGTGCCACTCAAGTCTGTGCACATCAGAGCCAAACTCATCGACCTTGTGGCAAAGGTGTGTGTGTGTGATGTGTGTGTGTGTGTGTGTGTGTGTGTGTGTATGCGCATGCGTGTGCGTGCATGATGATGCATGTGTGAAAGTGAAGCTGTTAACCTTATAGTGAACATACAAACTGTATGTGTTTGTGTTTCAGGTGATTGTGTTTCAGTCGTACAAGAACAACAGCACCGCCCCCATCGAGGCCAAGTATGTCTTTCCCCTCGATGACATGGCAGCAGGTATGCTTCCCAGTCAGCACCAACATGTATGTATGCAGTTTTTAATTTTAGACCAGGTGCAGTTATACCGTGATTTTCTCACCAGTTCTATGGTTTTGGGGCACCATTAATCCATGGTACAAGTTTTGGGAATAAGCAATATCATTATTTTTATAGGTGTCCAACTAGTAAAAGATGCTAGTAGGTACCTTGCATACTTTCTTCTTAAGACTGCACCTTGGCCAAAGAAATGTCACCATATTCATGTAATCTGGGATGGGTGTGACCAGCTTCATTTGCAGTCTAGGTTGACCCTTGCATTTGGGTACGAGACTAACAAAGTTCCACTTCAGCTATCCATAGCTGCGTTCATATATCAAGAGCGCATAAGAATGGGCAGCTAGAGTAAGAGCGTGTAACTCCAATAGAAACCCGTAGTCCGGTCAAAATTATTGAACTGTTACTAAAAATAGAGCACCCGGGACGAGCTTAGCAACAACGGCTTATGTCTACGTGCAGCTGCACAGTACATGTTACTATTTTTAGTAACGTTTCAATAATTCCGACTGGTTTCAAATTTACGGAGTTACACGCTCTTACTCTAGCCACCCGTTCTTATGCGCTCTTGATATATGTATACATGTGTAAGTTTTCATTGTAAATGTTGCATACATGAATCATTCAATTGAGTAATTTTAAGTTTTAATTGGCCAACTACTTTTTCCTGCTTGCTTCATACACGTGTGTAAACATAACAAAGCTGATTAAAATATTGGATTGGCACACATGCATACAGTATGTAAAACATCTAGACCTAGCTGGGAGGTGTAGTTCATGATTGTTCTGTACAGTGACAGTGACTTACAAACACAGTTAGTAATGGCGTAAACAAAGCTGCTAGATGATTACAAGAGTGTTCTAATGTATAACACACAGGACTACTTGTTATTGTCCATTCTACTTGGTACACACAGCACACGTGAGTTCTTTCTGAGGGTCATAAGGGGGACAAGGAATGCCATTGCATGTAGCCTCAACATGCCAGAATTGAGTACCATCTGTGTTCGCAGCACTTCCAGGTAGAGAATCAGGATTCTTGTCCACACACTCAAACATTGTTCGGTAGTGTTGACTCCTAACAGAAGTTGACATCAAGTAGCCAGAATATTCCAGGGTCCACTCTGATGGACATTGGGTTTTTGCTGGGACCATCACAACTGCTACTCGTGTTGAAGCATAGCACACGGCACAGGGTGCATTGTGGTCATGAACGTTCCCTAGTGGTCCTGTGTATGTTTGATACTCTGTCCCATACACAGGGCTGTGGCCCTGGACCCCGGGCCAATAGCTGAGGTAGTCTGGATTTTCTGGCATGCAGAGGTAGTTAGCACCACCTCCAGTAGTCTGGTACCAGCGGCTTCCTGCAGTTCTCCCCGTGTACACCAACTCAGTTCCTGTTACGTTTGGGCAGGTTGTCTTCCCCCACCTGGTGTAGACCACCCCACCAATACTTGGACCAGGTGGTCCTTGTTCCCCTCGGGGGCCTTGATTCCCTGTGTGACCACGTGGGCCAGGTGGCCCATCATGACCAGGTCGTCCGTCACGTCCAGGTAGTCCGTCACGACCATCCCTTCCACGCAACACTTCAATGTACGGAAGATTGTTGGACGTGTTGTTCCCTGCACTGGTCTTCTGGATGCTTCTCTGTGGCCGGTTCAGCATTTCACCTGACATTGCATCAAGAGTATTTCAATTTGCTACTTGTATATTAATATATGTATAGATAGCATTATGCAGTGTAACCTATAATTATGTAATTGAATTTTTGCACATGCAGGGAGTACTATAAATGCACTTCCCACAATAACTACCCAGGGGTATGTACTTTCTATGACTTTGACCACACCTGTTTTATAACTACTCCCAGTAAGAGTGGTCTCCAGTTTATTGTTGTTCTTTATTTCTGGCAAACAAGAGTTAAGTTTCATTGTCAGACTCTTCTCTCTTTGTCCTGAAAAATCATCAAACAGATGTGTGTCCGAGTGCAACTGCATACAGCTGTTTTACAAATGCCTGGTTGTGGCTTGCTAGTCCACCTCAAGCTGACTCAGCAGCTTCAGCAACAGCAACAGATTTATTTATACTCACACAATGGGCACCTGGGCTCCACAAGTGCAGACTGTCATTGGATAGGCTATTTACAAATAAGCCAGTCCTGATAGTGAGTAAGAGCTGATCATAATAACATGGCTCTACATTATCATCTTAGACAGAAGCGTTCATGCACTCTTGTGGACTAGCAAGAGGACACATGAAAAAAGGAGGGGGAAAGGGTGTGTAATTGCACCTTCTCAACAGCTACCCCACAATGATGAATCATCTGACTGGTTACTGTAGTGACAGCAGAATCTCCTGCCCATAGAGCTTCCTGTTATATATATGACTTGCCCATATGACTTTGCTAAGAAAGTGTGAAATATTGATGGGAACTAGGGCTCTATTCTTATAGCATAATGCACAATGTGTTTTCACTAGAAGAAGAACTTGCAAACTGTGAAGTTATGTACCTTTGGCCAGTTGTGTAGAGCAGAAGAGGATAAGCGTACACAGGACCACTGCCACATCCAGCACCTTCATTCTTTAATCTCTTTGCAAACCTTGTGTTGGTTCTTGAACGTTTGTCAGGTAATACCTCTTGCTGGTATCTTTGCTGCAAACAGCAGGTTTTATAGTCACTCTATCTGTGGTCTCCCACTCATTCCTGAAGTTAGTGAGTGCAGACACTTATTTCTCAAGTTACCAAGTGCAGACTGCTTCATGACGCATGTGCAGGTGTGTGTGACATGCAGTTCAGAACTGTATCTTCTTAGTATGGAGGCAATTGCTATAGCAATGACATAGTTATTGTAATGGGCTTCATAGACATAAGTGCAAATCTGTCAACAGTAACAGACTTCAAGATGTAGGTTCAAGTATGGGTGACATCCAGCTCAGAATTATGTCTCCTGACGTTTTAATACCGAGACAGTTACTATAGCGTTAAATTAGTAGTAATGGACTTCATGACGTAAGTGCAAGTTTGTCAGATCAGAGACAATGAGTAACGAACTTTATGACGCAGGTGCAAATCTGAGTGATGTTCAGTTCAGAATTGTGTCTCCTTACATTTAATGTGGAGACAGTTGCTATAGCAATGTGAACTTTATGGCACATGTCACATTTAGTTAGCATGCGGGTTCACAGTTGCTACCTCATTTTGATGTCCTTATTTTTGTTTCAACTAGAGTGCCAGTTAACCATAGAGGTAAGCGGTACCAGCCAGAGGCGATTTGATACAATACTGAGTATTTACATGGCGTATCAAGACAATACGATACAACACTGATACTGACTTCTCCCTGCCCAAATCAAAGGTGCATTCTTGACCAGTACAAAAACAATGCTCTTTGTCCTCACTCATGTCGCTATTTCCTCCCCTGTGGCTGCTGAATGTGCCACGTGAGCTAAACATTGTTATGGAATTGTGAGGAACCAAGGACCAATATGGCACCGGTATTGTTGGTCATGATCAGTAATTGTGGTATCATATTGCTCTAGTAGAGTACTTACCTCATGTTAACACTGTACCTCATGTTAACACTGCACCTCATGTTAACACTGCACCTCATGTTAACACTGTACCCCATGTTAACACTGCACCCCATGTTAACACTGTACCTCATGTTAACACTGCACCTCATGTTAACACTGCACCTCATGTTAACACTGTACCCCATGTTAACACTGCACCCCATGTTAACACTGTACCTCATGTTAACACTGTACCTCATGTTAACACTGTACCCCATGTTAACACTGTACCTCATGTTAACACTGCACCCCATGTTAACACTGTACCTCATGTTAACACTGTACCTCATGTTAACACTGTACCCCATGTTAACACTGTACCTCATGTTAACACTGTACCCCATGTTAACACTGTACCTCATGTTAACACTGCACCCCATGTTAACACTGTACCTCATGTTAACACTGTACCCCATGTTAACACTGCACCCCATGTTAACACTGTACCCCATGTTAACACTGTACCTCATGTTAACACTGTACCCCATGTTAACACTGCACCCCATGTTAACACTGTACCCCATGTTAACACTGTACCTCATGTTAACACTGTACCTCATGTTAACACTGCACCCCATGTTAACACTGTACCTCATGTTAACACTGTACCCCATGTTAACACTGTACCCCAAGGAGAATTGGAGTAGGTACATATAGTATGTGTATGCGTAATCTAGGATGGGTGTGACCAGTTTCATTTGTGTGGTCTTGTACCCAAACAGACCCTTGCATCCGAGTATTGGACTAGCAATTCCGATAATAAGCAAAATAGAGCCGCCTTTAGCTACATTAATTTTAGATATACATGCAGAAAGATTTTACACCATGAATTGCCAGTTTGAATGATTTTTTACCGACCAACGGTTACTTTACTGGCAACTGCTTTGCGCATGCATTAAACGGGGACATGCATGTATTTGTGTTTGTATATGACATCTAGACTTGCCTTTAAATAGTTCATTGATTAAAGATGGCTCACAAAAAGTCATGGTTCAAGCAAGATTCCTAGAGGAGATGGCAGTGTGTTCTAACACACAGGACCACTTGTTATTGTTCATTCTACTTGGTACACACAGCACATGTGAGTTCTTTCTGAGGGTCATAAGGGGGACAAGGAATACCATTGCATGTGGCCTCAGCATGGAGGAATTGAGTACCATCTGTGTCTGCTGCACTTCCAGGTAGAGAATCAGGATTCTTGTCCACACACTCAAACATTGTTCGGTAGTGTTCATTTGTAGCATAAGCTGACATCAAGTAGCCGGAGTACTCCAGGGTCCACTCTGATGGACATTGGGTTTTTGCTGGGACCATCACAACTGCTACTCGTGTTGAAGCATAGCACACGGCACAGGGTGCATTGTGGTTATGAACGTTTCCTAGTGGTCCTGTGTTGTCTGTCTGATACTCAGTCCCATACACAGGGCTGTGGCCCTGGACCCCAGGACGGTAGCCGAGGTAGTCTGGATTTTCTGGCATGCAGAGGTAGTTAGCACCACCTCCAGTATTCTGGTACCAGCGGCTTCCTGCAGTTCTCCCCGTATACACCAACTCAGTTCCTGTTACGTTTGGGCAGGTTGTCTTCCCCCACCTTGTGTAGACCACCCCGCCAATACTTGGACCAGGGGGTCCTTGTTGCCCTCGGGGGCCTCGATCCCCTGTGCGACCACGTGGGCCAGGTGGCCCATCATGACCAGGTCGTCCGTCACGTCCAGGTAGTCCGTCACGACCATCCCTTCCACGCAACACTTCAATGTACGGAAGATTGTTGGATGTGTTATTGTCTGCACTGGTCTTCTGGACGCTTCTCTGTGGCCGGTTCAGCATTTCACCTAGCATTGCATGGAGAGTATACATGAACAATCATCTCCCTGAATTTTAACAAAACAGGCCTGTTGAAGTTGAAATACGTATTATACTTTCCCTTTAACTCCATAATCTTAATGCCACATGTGCAAGTCCTGAGGCTACCTGCTAATATTGGTTTCTTATTCCCAGACTTTCCTCTGTGGGGAGACTTCATCATGAAATGAATGTGTGCCAGAGTTTAAATGCATACTGCAGCTCAGGGCTATAACTGCCTCAAGCTGAAAACAGATAGAGTAGTTAATTACAAATAAGGGTGTCAGATAATCATAAAATTATCACTGGACAGTATCACAGTTATTGATTAGCCTCATGCATCATGATGTTAAAAACAAAAAGAATTTTAAAATTATGAGCTATAGTGTATGTACCTTCAGCAGAGCAGAGGACAAACGCACACACAACCACTGCAACATTCCACTCTTTCATCTTCTGCAAACCTTGTACGTTTTGTAGGTTTACAAACCCAGAAACTCAGAAACTCAGATTCTTTTGCTGATATATTTGGTTGCTGCAGTAAATTTATATAGTCACCCGGACTTTTAAGTGGGCTGTTACCAATACTAATGGACTTCAGGACACAGGTGCAGGTCTGTGGGATGTTTGATGTGTCTCCTCATGATTTAATATTGAGACAGTTGCTATAGCAATGAACTTCGAGATGCAGGTGCAGGCCTGTGTGATGTTCGATGTGTCTCCTCGGCTTCATGATTTAATAATGCATGCAGAGCATGTTAGCCTCGTTCCCAGGCCGTTCCCGGCTCCAGTTTTGATCGCTTGCAGTATAAAAACGGAGGGGAAGGCCTGGGAGAAAGAGTCACGTGCGTGACGTCAGGTAGACGTGAGGGTAGACGTGAGGGGGGGCGGTGCCCGACAAAGAATCTCGAGGTCCTTCCTGTAATATCTTGTCCAAGAACTTGAGACTGTAACATTCGAAATACAGCGTCAATACAGCTCGTTGTTTGGTAGACTCGAGGCTGATCAACGCAAAGTTTGTGAGTTACAACGATCGGGCACCGCCCCCCTCACGTCTACCTGACGTCACGCACGTGACTCTTTCTCCCAGGCCTTCCCCTCTGTTTTTATACTGCAAGCGATCAAAACTGGAGCCGGGAACGAGGCTAAGAGCATGTCACATTCAATTGGCATGCGCATGCAGATTCACAGCTGCATGTCATTAGAGAGCAGACTCCAGCTGCATACTATCACTAGTACTGCCTACAGTTCCTTCAATTCATCACCTGAGCTGATAGTTTGGAATAACTTTCAGGAAACAGCACCCCACCTAGCTTCGTATCCAGGTCCCTCCCCCCACCTAGCCTCGTACCCAGGCCCCTCCCCCTCGAGGCTAGGTGGGGGGGAGGGGCCTGGGGACGAGGCTACACCCCGCCATGTTTGCCATACTCATAATCACTATTACTATCATGGTACATTCATTAGGTATAGTTCTCCCCCCGTATTATGTGACATTAGCACATCCCAGCTGACTGCTATGAATAATTAGCTAGTGTTTGTAAAAGTGTTGACATTTTTTCAAAGTACACCGTTTCATATGAAACAGCATTTCCACTTCTGTTTTGAGTTTAAAAGTTTTCCCCATGTCCAATTTATGGTTTTTCTGTTATGGTTTACCTGGTTAATAAGGAAATCCCCAATAGCACTTAGGCTAATTTTAAGGGGTTCCCCGGGACCGACGGCTTAACGTCCCCTCCGAAGGATGTGAAGGAAAACCTTCTACTCAATCTTTGAGGTTGGGCTGAGTGCACCCAGAAGAGAAATAAATCTCTGCTGCTAGTGGGACTGGAACCCTGGACCTTTCAATCCACAGTCCAGTGCTTTAACCAACAGGCCACCAGTCAACCCCCTTGTGACCCTAACCACACCCACTGATAACATACTTTCAATAGTCAGGTTTTCAGTCAGTGATTGCCTGCCTGGACCCTAAACACCATGAATGGAATCCCTGTGTAGTGAGAGGAGTGTTTTCTAAGCTAAGGCCATTCTGAATTAATTGTTTGTTTGAACTAACATGAGCACAAGAATGCTGGGTCGGTCCGGCGGGTAATATTTTATTTAGGCCCACTGGATGTATTAATAGCTACAACACGTGGCAGCCAGTAACGGTAGCCTAAAAAACAATTTTAGCCTACTTGTGCTAAAATATTTGAGGCGGTGCATATACCAATTATTACCCAACTATGAGGCACTTTTAAAACTTCAGGTAGGTCGGGTTAGTTCAAACAAACAATTAATTCAGAGTGGCCTAAGCCAATTTGTGCAAAGCAGGAGGGAAATTGCAGAAAATTAAGGGGCTTTCTTTCCTTATCTTGATCCAGTGTGTGGATTTGAGGCGTTCATCAATGGCAAGCACATTGTGGGTGAGGTGAAGGAGAAGGAGCAGGCTCACAAAGAGTATCGGGAGGCCATCAGCAAGGGACATGGTGCCTACCTCATGGATGAAGAGACACCGGTGAGGTGGAGTGTCAGAAAGCCATTATCATAGAGGAAGAGATCTAGATTCTGTTTACATTGTTCCTATATACAAGGCGGCGGTACATGAGCATTAGGGAAGGAGAGACCTGTATATATTTACCTGTGTATCAGTTTGTCTAGACTCTGAGAATACAGCTTGCTGTAATTACCCTGCTCCTCCCTACACACACACACACACACACACACACACACACACACACACACACACACACATGCACACACACACACACACACACACATGCACACACACACACACACACATACACACACACACACACACTTCAGGATGTCTTCACAGTGAGTGTCGGCAACCTTCCCCCTGGTGCCAGCGTCCTCATCAAGATCACCTATGTTGCTGAGCTGGCAGTGGAGGGGGAACACATCGTCTTCTCCCTTCCCGGCTCTGTAGCACCATGGAAACAAGCAGCAGCCTTGGAGGAGACAACACAGACAGACGTGCAGAAGGTCAAGGTGAAGGAACAGAGGTCAGGAGTTACCGTGGTCACAGATATTTTCTGCTTTGTTATGTTCTCCAGGGATCAAGCAGTTTACATTTTACATGTAGTTTCTACCCCAAGGGCTTACTAATCTGAAAAAGTAGCAGGCAGTTACATACGGTTACATACAGTCTTACTCAGCCCTAGCCTCGTTTCTAAGCCTTCACCACCATCCAGTTTTTGATTCGTTTCAGTATACAAAAATGGAGGGGGAGGGCCTGGGAGATATTGTCACGTGTATAGGTAGACACATGGGGGGCAGTGCCTGGCGAAGAATCTCGAGGCCCTTCTTGTAATATCTTGTCCAAGAAATATGAGACTATACCGTTTGAAATACAGCATTAATACAGCCCGCAGTATTGTAGACTCGAGGCTGATCAATGCATAGTTTGTGAGTTACAACAATCAGCCACCGCCCCCGTCTGTCTACCCTCTGTCTACCTGACGTCACCAAATCTCCTAGGCTTTCCTCTCCATTTTCTTCTGCATTGCAAGCCATCAAAAACTAGAGGTGGGAACTGGGAATGACGCTAACTCACCCTCTTCCATTCCTCCACACCTCTCTCTATCCCACTCTACTCCTTATTTCTTCTCTCTCTCCTGGACGGTTTCCCTCCTCCGCCCTCTCTCTTCCACCTTCCCTCCTCCGCCCTCTCTCTTCCACCTTCCCTCCTCCGCCCTCTCTCTTCCACCTTCCCTCCTCCGCCCTCTCTCTTCCACCTTCCCTCCTCCGCCCTCTCTCTTCCACCTTCCCTCCTCCGCCCTCTCTCTTCCACCCTCCCTCCTCCATAATTTAGTGACAACCTGTCAGTGCAGATTGCCGTAGAGATGCCATTTGATATCAAGAGCATTGAATCTTCCACACACAAGATCAAAATGAAGGTAGACATACAGACCAAGTTTATGTTTATACTTACGTTGAGTCAAGCATAATTCTCGTGTTTTATGTACTATCGTAACCTCCCCTCCACCTCAAGCAAACGTCTACCATGGCAACCATTGAGCTGTGTCCTGGTTCCATTCTGGCGGAGGGGTTTCAACTACAGATTGGTCTTGCTGAGATCCATGTCCCCCGGATGTGGGTGGAGGAAGACAAGAAGGGACACCACGTGAGTTGGCACAGAAACAAAGACCCCAAACTATGATGATTTTGTGGCGATAGATTTGTACGTACCTCATTGGTCACGTGATCTTCTAGCCAATCTTGTTCCATTTTTAGAAGAGGCGTCACAACCTTAGACTCAAATATCAGCATAGCTAACTAATTGTGATAGCGTCTTCCTACCTCCCCTTTCCCTTCCCTCTAGGCATGCATGCTGACATTCTACCCTGAGTTCGAGGCTGATGAAATCACCGAGAATGAGATCATCTTCCTGTTCGACCTCTCTAACTCCATGAAGGTACCAATCAGAACCAGTCAGTGAAACAACTGATTATTTTTGTTAAAGCCGCAGATCAAAGGCAGTAGGCCATCACCATAAGACCCGTGATGCACGTGCACCTAATTCTGATTGAATTCTGATTGCAGGAGCTACTGGTCTGTCAAATGGTAAACTCACTTGACCCTTTTATTTACCTTTCTACTGTCTCACGTCTCCATAGGGTGATGCTCTGAGCAGTGCCAAAAAGATTCTGTTGCTCCTCCTTCACCACCTTCCACCCAAGTGCCACTTCAACGTCATCACCTTTGGAGCAAGTGAGTCAACTATCACCTAAACTGATGAAACTCAGCTGTATTGTACTCCTACTGGTGACATTGACCTCTTCTCCAATTTTCTCAGCTCATGACGTCCTCTTCCCAAGCTGTGTGACCAAAACCAAGGACACTCTCACCACTGCACACAAGTTCATCCAGGTGGGAACCTGCTGTACACCATGGGACCCTCTGTAGTACACAGTTGACTTGTGTGCTGCAGTCTGGTCTGGTTCCCATACAAGTGCCTGGGAATGAGGCTGGATTGTAGCATTTGTGTGCTGCTCGTATATTTTTTGGACTAAAACAACTGCCATTCTGAGGAATACATCTAGATCCTACACACACACACACACACACACGCACACACACACACACACACACACACACACACACACACACACACACACACACACACACACACACACACAACACACACACACTAGGAATGCACGGCCACCATGGGCAGCACAGACCTGTGGCGCCCCCTCCAGTCCCTCCAGTTGTTATCAGACAGTGAGGTCTCCCACCCTGGCACAGACACCACCACTCTCCCCCCTCGCTCCTTGTTCATCATCAGTGACGGTCACATGACAGAGGAGGGGCCAACCCTGGCTGCCATACGACAAGGAGTCGGGAACTCCCGGCTCTTCACATTTGGAGTCAGGTAGAGCAGATAGAAAGTACGCATGCACAACAGAGAAAACATGTCACTAAATGCATATTCAAGTGAAATAAAGGAATGAAAAAGCTGGCAGTCACCTGAAATTGAACCCAGAATTCCTGCCAGTGCTATGACCACTTACTGGCTCTGTATTTCACCTCATACCATCAAATGTGCACAGCTGGCACAAGATGCTCTCAAGCCATTAAGTGGAGTCCCTCTTAAAAGACAACCCTGATCAATCAGGACACTATGCTTATCAGGACACTAGAGCAAGTCCTGCATGTTTTGTTTTCAAGTTTAATGTGATGGGATAGACACTTACACACACACAGTTCTACATCAAATCGCCACTTCCTTCGCTCCATGGCGAGGGTCGGTGCTGGCTGTGGAGAGTTCTTTGACACCAAAACCAAGTCAAAGTGGGAGAAGAAAGTGAGGTCACAACTGTCCAAGGCCTTCCAGCCTGCCCTCACCTCCGTCTGCGTTGAGTGGCAACAGTTTGACGAGAATACCACCAAACCAATACAGGTTAGGAGGTGTCGTCTAAAAGATAAAAGATAGACACCATAAACTTTTGTACACCAAGCATTGCAGTATCCTGTTGGAAAAAAGTGATTATGAAGAGTTCTTCTCACTCTACAGGCTCCACATGAGATTGTATCGCTGTTCAGTGGCTCTCGTCAGGTTGTGTACGGGTTTGTTCCCCACTGCAAGCAGGCGACACTCAGAGCCAAGATTGGCAGCAAACATGTGGATACCATGGTCTCCACCTCTGAAATGGGCATGACCAAAGGAAGGGTGAGAACTGTATTAGTGTGTGTAGTCTCATTCCCAGTCCACACTGGGTCTGGGAATGGGTACCGAGGTTTTTGGGTTGGTTGGTCAATGATAAATTGAAATCCATTCACGCATGCTTTCTGCCTTCTTTTGTGCGTGTTGTGGACTCTTAAGATCCAAGTCCCACAAAGTGTAGCATCCGTGAGGTGATCATAGAGCAAATGCAAGGTGTTCTCTGCCGGTTTCAAAGTTTATGGGCAACTAACCAGTAAATTGAAAGTTTTGTGCGTTAATAATTTATGTAAGGATATTTTTTGTGGTTTGGGGCTCATTCCCGGGTTTAGTGACTGGGAACGAGACTGGATGTGCTATGGTAGGCTGGATGCACTTTGATTGAAGAGATTACCACTTACACATGTGCCACTTTGCCTCTCTCTTGTCTAGACACTCCACCAGCTGACTGCCAGGGCCATCATCAGAGACTGGACTGAGGGATCCCTGGACAGTGACAGAACACAACATGAGGTACATTCCCACCACAGTACGAGGGAGGGGGATAGTCTAGATTTTTGTCTGATGGGGTGTGGTTGGATGATTTGTGGTAGTTGAACACATCAGCTTCAGTCCTTGAAGCTATGATGAAGGTTTTCAATACATGAACATTCTCAATGCCAACTTGTGTGTACTCCTGCATTACGTAGATACATGTACCTGTCCTACTTGTCTTGCAGATTGTGAAGCGAGATCAGAAGTCTTTTGTCATCAACATCAGTAAAGAGTACTCCATTGTCTCCCAGTTCACCAGCTTTGTGGCAATTGAGGAGAGGGAGAAGGTAAGAGAAATGAGTCTCCCAGTTTGCCAGTTTTGTGGCTGTGAAGGGGAGAGAGAACTAGTGTTCCAGTTCACCAGCTTTGTAGCGATTGAATAGAAGGAAGCTCAATTTTATACTACATCATCAATCTGGAAGTGCAGAATCCATAGAGAAGAGATGGAAAGTTAGGAGGTCTCTAGCTTTTTGCTGGCATACGTATCATTCAGGGGAAAAGCAAGAAATTACCCAACTCCTTCATCTGGGAATTTTAAGTAAGCTGAGAGCTAATGAGCATTGTTTTACAGCATTCATATGCTCCTGTGTAAACAGAGGAAAAGTTTGCATTCTTGGTTACAGAAGAAGTACCTGATGCCGAGTCTTCCTTCGTGTACTTACACTCTCACTCTCACTCACGTAGGGTGAACGTTTTGACCAGCAGAAGGGCCCTGCTATTGAGGAGCTGGTGGCACTGGAGGATGTGGACAAGCTTGGCTACATGGGCTGGCAGATTGACCAGGCTGCTGACCCTCAGAAGGTAAAGTGTACACATACGCTAGCCTCATTCCCAGGCCTCCATACCTAGCTGGGTATGGAGGCTGTGAACCAGTTTAGTGGTACTCAGTGCATGAAGTCGTGGAGATTACATGTCATAGAAATTTGGCTACACATATTTTCACCGAGGTATTGTAGTGCAGAATATAAGTCATTGTACTTAGGAAACATATGGGATTGTTGATATCTTTTTTTGTACAGTGGTGTTGCCTATAGGTAATTGGTTATACACTGTGTATCCTTACCTGGGGGGTTGGTCTTACATATTGCATGATATATGCCCATTACCAATACAATGTAAACCTCCCCCCTTACTTTCCCAAACCAAACTATGTATTAATACTTGTATTACTTGGAATTTGAGTTGGAACTGATGGGAGCCATCCCACTGTGTATAGGATGCAGTGGACTTGATTGAGAGTACTCTTGTGTCAGCTGTCATGGAGGATGATGAAGCTGAGGTGGTGAGTAGCTATGAGAAGACGTGGGAGGCCATAGCCAAGGTGCTCGGACCCACGCACCCAGCTAGGTTCCAGGTATGTGACCTTGGAATGAGTTCATCATGCCTCTGAGATACCTGTAGTCACGACAGCTACTGAGACTATTCCTCAGACAGTGACAAGAATCTCTTTTAGCAGTAGCCAAGAATCTCCCTTGTGTTGTGTCACATCTGCCTGTGTGCATGGATGCAAGAGAGCTTGACAATAAGATCTAGCATTAGCACTGTGCCTCTTACCTTAGTAATGCTGTGATATCTCTCCCTCCTGTTCTGGCAGCTACTAGAAGCATTATCAAAGCTCTACTCCAGGCAGAAGCGCTATTCAGAGGCACTTGATGTAGTGACCAAGCTACACTCTGAACTGGGGTTGGTCTTTTCTCCTGAAGCCGCCAAGCGGATGAACCAGGTGGAGACATTGATGAAAGAGTAAGCTTGAAGTGTGTCAAGGTGCTCACTTACTCAACAACAGTCCAGTGTGTATTTATCAATGATTGCGGAAAATAAATCTAAAAGAAGAGCACTAGTCAATTCCACTTGGCATGTCTTAATTGTGACATAGTAAATGCCTATTCAATAGTATGAAGCACAATAGAGGAACATGAAATGGAAGTGTTCGAAAACTTTGACAGAGATAAAATGAAGAGATTGATGAAAATTATAAGCAAGCAGGTGTATCAAAACAATCAGTGTGAGTGGTCATGTTTTAGTGACAGAAGGGTAAAAATGACCTTAGCTTATTACTAGTGTGATTGTGTGTCTATGCTCAGTATATGCACAGCTCTTGAAACAGGTTACATATACATAACTGCAGGATTGAAGAGAAAAGAGTAAGGGAGAGGGAGAAAATGCTACGTAGACAGGAAGAGGCGAGGAAGCGCATTCCCAAGGCTCCCATGTTCAACATTTTACCTGCTGATGCAGGTGGATATTTTGAGGGAGATGAATATGAGAGCATTGTTATAGACACGGGAATGGCCACTGTGAAGGTAAAGGAACATATAACCATTTTAACATGACAATACACACTGTTTGTACAACCAACATGTATGATGCTTTTATGAGAAGCAGATTTAATTCAGTTTCTTTTGCCTGCAGGCTGGCATGGCCGGTGAGGATGCTCCCCAGGCCGTTTTCCCAGCGTTGGTTGGAAGGCCAAGACACCAGGTGAGAACTATTATAATAGTGCTTTCTGTAATAATCTAGCCACATCATAAGGTCCTCATTCCTCCCTACATTCATGAATGTAGGGAGGAATGAGGACCTGCAGTCTGTCTTGCATGCAGTGTGTGTTCATACTGCAACTGATGAGAAGTTGGGTGAAGGTCTGGGAACGAGGGTAGCTATTACTTGGAGATCTGTGTGCAGGCTAAATTCTTTCTTTCTGACACATACCATGAAAAGATTTTTGAAGGATATTTAACCCTGGACTTACTTGCTATTACATCTATTTGATGGACTCCAAGATGTATTAGAGAGCTAATTAGTCTCAACTAGATACTGTTGAATGCTAACCCTAGGACTGCTCATAAGTAGCAAAAGTATCGTAATCTCCCAAAAATAGGACCAAATAAACCTATCCCCTTTTTAATGACAAAGAGTGCTTTTCTCTCAAAAGCTGTTTGTACTGGTTATAGCAAGTAGCATTGAAGAAGTGTTACTATAAAGAGGTTCAAAGGGGAGGTGGGGGAGACTAACAAATGAAGGGAGGCACTATATGCTGTTATTGTGTAACAAGTGCATGACAAAAGTGTCGTTGCAGGATCATCCCATGCATACATCTGTAGGGTTAGACTAATTGCGTGTGAGGTGAGCATGTTTTCGAGGGAAATAGCATAACTTTCAAAAATGCATCAACCCCCCTTTTGAGGAGCCACTTAAGTTCGGCACCCATGGGCGTATATTCAGGAGGTTACAGTAACTAAAACACTTGGCTTTGTTCCTGTGCTTAACTATTACATCACTTTGCTCTGCTAATGTGTTCATTAACTAGGGTGTGGATCACATGCACACTCACAACACCTAGGGGGTGATGGTTGGTATGGGCCAGAAGGACAGCTATGTCGGTGATGAAGCTGCATCAAAGAGAGGCATCTTAACCCTCAGAAGCCCATTTGAGCGGCCAGCTAGACGTCTTACAAAAGCTTCACGCAGATCAAGAAGGAGGGATGAAGGAGAAGTTCATGTTGGATCAGTGCGAGAAACTGGTACGTTGAAATAGTTTTTCATGCATGGAAATATTGTAGCTTGTTCTCACACTCTATTTTAATGCAAACAGAGAAAGGGAGAGCCTGGTGCAACTTATGACGTGAGTAGGGTTAATTTTTGCTTGGACAACCAAACTAGCACAATTACAGTGTACCTGAATGTACCTGAATGTACGTAGCTAGTGGGGGAATTTGAAGCACAGTGCCAGGGATTTATGGCAGCAAACAGACAAGGTTTATTTACTAACAGCCATAAATCCCTGGCCACCTGTGCTATCACTATTATATATCCCACCTGATTGGTCCTTTGTTGTCATTATTGTAAACACATCTGTACATGTGCAAGTGTTTACAGTAACTTCAATATTGTTTACACACAACTGTATATAAAAACTGTACTGCAGTATGGCAGTGTAGTGTGAGCCATATTTCCCCATGTAGCTACCCCTCAGGGAGGGAAAATGTCACAGTTAGCTAAACCCCACCTGTTGTATAGGCAAACTATACCAGGTAGGATATATTGTTGTATGGCGAAAACTTCAAACAGGTGTGAATCTTCATTCTCTGTGTCGATATGAACTCTAGTCTGCTGCACACAATTACACTTGTGTTTGCATACCTGCTCACGTGATGAAGTATACCAGGCATTTCCCCCCTACTTCTTCCACTTTATTTTGTCATACTGGTACCACAATGATCAAAATCTGAAGGAGAAATGGCCTGGAAACAAGGCCAGAATTGCATGCTGAGCCTAGCGCTACATAAGCCCCCTTCAGTTTTCATCCAAGAAGTACAAGTGGCATATCACAGTACTAGACGGTAACTAGCTGCATGCTGCAGTTAGAATTCCCTGCTACATGAAGAAAGATTGTATGGGCAGGAAAAAGCTTAACACCTTCCTCAGTAACAAGTCAAGAAAGCAGAGAAATAAACAAGTCAAACTCAGCAGTTGCAACAGCATTCAGGAGAAAGATCACTGGATTTTCCACATCTCCAGACACCCATCTAACCTCCAAGTACTTCAATGCACATGATATGCATTCTAGGCCTGCTCCCACTTTGGTACCACGCAGAACTGCAAATATTGTTTCCACTTTCCCTACTCACCGTTATAGGTGTGAGAGCAAATATGCTTGTGAAGAAGAAGACTATTTATGGTCTGTTTACTTTCTTTACAGAGCCTGTGAATGTAGATGGAATTACTTACCCACCACTGAGTGGGAAGGCACAAAGTGGCCCACGATACAAGAAGAACATTACTGAAACTAGAGATCAAAGCTCCTATTCTTACAGTCACATGTCTCAACTGCCATCTTTGCCTTGCTATACCCCTGCCAACAGTCCTACCTCACCAGCCTACTTCCCTAGAGCCACAAACCCCACCACAAATGACTACCCTACGTCTCCAGCTTACAGCCCTACGTCTCCAGCTTACAGCCCTATGTCTCCAGCTTACAGCCCTACGTCTCCAGCTTACAGCCCTATGTCTCCAGCTTACAGCCCTACGTCTCCAGCTTACAGCCCTACATCTCCAGCTTACAGTCCTACATCACCAGCTTACAGCCCTACATCTCCAGCTTACTACCCTACATCACCAGCTTACAGACCTATGTCACCAGCTTACAGTCCTACATCACCAGCTTACAGTCCTACATCTCCAGCTTACAGCCCTACATCACCAGCTTACAGACCTATGTCACCAGCTTACAGTCCTACATCACCAGCTTACAGTCCTACATCTCCAGCTTACAGTCCTACATCTCCAGCTTACAACCCTACATCACCAGCTTACAGGACTCTATCACCAGACCGTTGGACAAGTAGTCGTTTTCAAGCTGAGTCTTCACCATTAGCATCACCACTTTCATCTCCCACATCATTCGCTCTTGAAGAGGGTATCAACTCTATTCTGCCTACATCTGCAAGGGATGGTTATTCGATTTCAAGGTCTGCAATGCACAGCATCCCTCCTGAGACCCAGCAGGGTTGGTTTGACGGAGGAAGCTTAGGGGTCCGACCTACCAACAGGAGAGGTTTGTTGGATAGAAGCTTTTAACAGAGCAAAATGGTCCACTGATAGTTTGTGCATTCCCGGGTTAGTTATGGTTGGTGCATTGCTCAGGTCAGTCGGAGCTCCATTTAATAGTCAGTTGCAGTGACGTTGGGGATTGTCATCATAGCAGGCACCCACACTGACAACAGGTTTCACAATGACAGTCCTTATTCGTATTTGGAGATGTACGACTTTTGTTCCTTGAAGTTCTGCCTCAATTTGCTTGTGCAGTGCTAAGTCATTTGTCTTTGAGGCTGATACTAGCCTCGTACCCAGGCCACCTCCCATGCGGCCTGGGTACAAGGCTAGGCTGAGCTTTGATAAATCTTGCAACTGAAGACAAATCTAGAATATCTGAATACTGATAATTTTTGGAAACAATTGAAGGAGTGATGTATAGTGTGGTTGCCACTGGATACCACCCAAGAAGAAATTGAAGAGTCATTTTGCTCATTCCAGTTGATACATGTGAATATGCCATTAATGCTTTTCACTCAAATAAAGGTTTGAAACTCGAAGAGATGCTTGCTAGCAATTGACTCCCAGCTGCCATGTCGTTGCTCTTTTGTTTTTCATACATTGTTTCTTGGTCAGTTACTGACAACAGCTGCATATTAGAAGAGTTACTTTCCAATCTGCAGGAATCCCTTGCACCTTGCATCAAACAGCCTGGGTACAAGGGCTAGTGCCCATTTCATTGTTTAATGCATGTAGAAGTAATCTGTCTTATATTACCAGTGGCTTGTCATGATGTATTCATCTAAGCTGTGTCTCTCCTTGTCCTTCTCCAGCAGCGTACAGTGGTGTTATGAGGGATGTCCAACAAG
The DNA here is from genome assembly GCA_949130485.1 of Agelas oroides. NCBI lineage: Eukaryota > Metazoa > Porifera > Demospongiae > Agelasida > Agelasidae > Agelas > Agelas oroides. The sequence continues at coordinate 2,137,627 of OX422202.1, read as the reverse complement.
AACTGAAACCTACAGTTGAGAAACCAGGTTGGTATGCACAAGTAATTTTTTATTTCTAGCAGGCTTTACCAACTCCTGTTTTAGTGGGGAAGTACTTAATGATTTACTGTAAGCTATCAGCATGGTAACAGCGTTACGGCTTGAGATCATGCAACAGAGTCATTGTCAGCCAAGCACCAAAATAACTGATAATGTACTACACCAACTCTGTTTGATAGCAGGGCCAAGATTTTTGGCTGTGCTGGCAGTATAGATCATTTCCAGTTTTTCTGGCTCCAGTTTTTGCAATCATAAACTGAAGCCTAAGGGATCAAAAACTAGAGCCTGATCAAAAATTTGAACCGAGAAGGCCTGAGAACGAGGCTGTGGTATTACACATTATTTGCTAGTCTATTAGGAACATATACATTATGATAAAAGCGGAGAATTATAACACCATCATTCTCATCAGACCTTCCCTCTGTGGAACGAGCCCGGGGGTCGACAGAATCCAAGATTGCCCTCATGAAAATGAAAGGAGACTACTTACGTTCTCTCGCAGAATCTCCATCCTCCTCCAGCTCAAAGAAGCAAATTGTAGCAGAGGCTTCTGACCAGGCCTACAGTGAAGCTTTAGAGGCTGCAAAAGATGAGATACAACCAGACCATCCACTTCGGCTTGAGTTAGCTTTGAACTATTCTACCTTCTGCCATGAGACCCTACAGGCTCCAGAGAAGGCCTCCAGGGTGGCTAAAGAAGCTTTTGACAATGCTATTTCTCAACTGGACACGCTGAGTGAGGAATCATACAAAGACAGCACACTTATGATGCAGCAACTAAGAGATAACCTGACAGAATGGACAGAAGAGAAATCTGAGGAAGTGGAAGAGAAGGCTAGAGAGAGTTAGTTTTCAAATTCTGTCTCTGGTCTGTCAAATTTCTCTCTAAGACCATTTGTGTACATGTAGTTTAGCAACACTTTTGTTTCATGCAGCTGATGTTATGGTATACCATTAAGAGGAAAGGACTGTTGAGAACCTAGCCTGTGGGATATACAAATCTAGCTAAAGACCATTTGGTTGACTTTTGGGTTTTCTTCCTCTGCAGTTGAAGGCTACATCTTTGCTGCTGCAGCCCCTCCCCCACCTCCACCTCTGCTGCAACCCTTGCCTAGCTATGGGGCACCCCCACCTCCTCCACTTGGAGGACCTCCACCCCCTCCCCCTGGGGCACCCCCACATCATCCACCTAAAGGAGCTCCACCTCCTCCACTTGGAGGACCTCCACCCCCCCTCACTGGGGCACCCCCACCTCCACCTCTGCAACACTTTTCTGCACCAGTCCCACCCTCACCACCTCTCCTTGGTATGGGACCCTCACCCCCACCTATTCCCCCTAGGGGACTCCCACCGCCTCCTGGGACTTCCCTGCAGCATCCAGTACCAAGACCTGCACTTAAGATGAAGATGCCAGGTAAACCTCCGACTCATATGCCTAATCATGAGGTCATGGGCCGCATCTTGCTATTTCACATATTAGAGCTAGAGCAGGGGATTGAAATCCTAATCTGTGACCACAGACCTTTCACTTGAAATTGCTTTGTGTTTGTGCATAATTGCATAGCAGCTAGAGCCCATCTGTTCTGTACTTTCATCCCAAAAGTGCACTTGGCTGTTGTAGTAGTAGCTATTGCTCACAAACTGCTGCAGTATTTTAACAGTAATCTGCAGGTAGGGGAAAGGGAAACAAACAACCTGACACTTAACATTGTATTTGCTTTACAGCCATGCCGTCTCAGGCAAGGAGGGGACTTGTGGCAGGTATGTGTCAGTTCTTGGATTTATTAGTTTGTGACATTGTCCATTACCAAGTATCACAATATAGGACCTGTGATGCGGAAAATGGAGATGGAGCAGCAGGGGCAGATTGCAGCAAAGAGTGAGAAACTGGAGATGTTAGAGGAAGCGGTGCACAAGATTCGCCAGAAAACGCGTTAGAACTAGACTTTGTTTTAAGCTATGATAAATGGCTACGTATGGGTCCTCTCAAATCATAAGTATAGTCCTTAGGATGATTGCCTCCCAAGCACTAAAGTAGGTCTTGGCCTTTCCCTTTGATACACTATATTTGTAGCAAAGGGAAGGTAAGCTGGAGAAGGATGTTTAACCTTAGGATGAATGTAGTTATAGACCGTTCATCTCATTTACAGAGCATGCAGATGCAGACAAGCCTACATTGATATTGGAAAACACAAACCCAAGATATATGACTAGAGCCAAACTGTAACTCCTGTCAAGCTTGTATAACCTCGCTAATTTTTAGTCACTTCAATGACCTTGCCCGTAGACCTATAACTTACGCTAGTTATAAACTTTGGTAGCCTAGTACATATAGCTTTACACTAGCCTATAGCCCTACAGTATAGGCCAGATATCTTTAGTATTAATCTGTTTCATCCCACCAGGCTACATGTATTCACCACTTTCCACAAGAGGTGGTCTTTCTTCACCTCCGCAAGAAATGATAGTACGCTTTGCAGCAGATAAGCCCATGGCCAAGGCAGCTGCTCCTCCCCCACCACCTCCAGTCCACCGCCTCATGGCCGCCTCCACTCAGTCTCTTCCTTTGAAGCCTCCTGCTCAAGCTGCCACAGCACGAGCCAGAGCACAAGTTAGAGCACAAGTTTCAGACCGTTCGTCACTGTTGGGTGCTATCCAAGCTGGAAAGGCATTGAAGAAAGTCGAAGTGAAAGAGGTGAATTTAGGTTATGTGTATGCATGACTAAGTGTATAGTTCCCAGAAATTATGAACTGGGATCTGGAAATCAGGGAATGGGATTCAATTGAGCTTATTTGTCACTTCTGTGCTGACCTGTTTGTTTGCCATCAAAATCTCAGTATTAGTGCCCCCAAGACACCGTTCTACCTCAGAGCCTCAACTTCCACACACCTCCTTCTTGATTTAGCTATGGTAGTTCAACTTTATAGTAGGAAGTCACTTATCCGAACTTCAGTTATAGCTTCACTTATCTGAACCCCCCCAAGATGATATCCATAGATATTTTGTAACCTCATTCCCAGGCTGATTTTTCAAATGGGCCTGGAAATGTGGCTAAGATATTTTGCTGTGCATTAAATGGAAAGTACTCTGGTTTGTATCCAAATAGTACAAATGGTATATATTGGATAAATGAAAAACAATATTGTTTCACTTATCCGAACATTTCAGTTATATGAACACCCCTTGGTCCCAGCATGTTCGGATAAGTGACTTCCTACTGTATGTAGGTGTGTCAGTGTTGGTATATTAAGTATGTGGAAGCCGTATGTAGAGAAACTAACCTTTGTTCCATGTGCTAGAATACCATGCATACACTCAACATTAGTTCCAAACCCAGTTACTAGGTAATTACTTCTTGTGAAATGAGTACTGATATAAATAACTGCAGTCAATTGTCAGCCTTGTTATACATTCAGTGAAGTTACTGCTCCAACCCACCTGGGACCACAGTTGCATGTACATACATTGAGAGTAGCAATGTCTAAGGAGAAATGCATGTCGTCATGAAGACACACATGCACAAGGTGGAATGTTAGAGCATGCCTGACAACATAGTCATTCTTCACACTGGCAACAGCATGTTTGCCAAGTTCACTGTCGTACTTTAGGTTGCAGCACCAATTCTTCTCTGATAACTGACTGGTATTTAGACAAACATTTAAAACACACCTAGTTTTACATCCAAGGAAATGTGTTGTTTTCTCCATCTTTAGCCACCAAAGCAATCACCAGCTACTGCTATAGATCTCTCTCATCTGCTCAGGACAAGAAGTAGTAGTAAGTCGTGTGTTGCAGTGTGTGTGTTGTGTGTGTGTGTGTGTGTGTGTGTGTGTGTGTGTGTGTGTGTGTGTGTGTGTGTGTGTGTGTGTGTGTGTGTGTGTGTGTGTGTGTGTGTGTGTGTGTGTGTGTGTGTGTGTATGTGTGCGTGTGTGCGTGTGTGTGTGTGTGTGTGTGTGTGTGTGTGTATGTGTGTGTCACACACTACAGACCCACTGCACCCACATGCACATCAATTTTTCAGATACTTAATCACAGCATTGTTGGATGCCATTCATTCATTCTAGCTAATAGAGGAGAACTTAGAGGTGTTCAATATACCAAGAGAAATTTCTTGAATCATACTTTAGTTGCTGACACAGTTGTACACAAAATGGTAGCGTGGGTGGTACTAGCTACCATTTGGGTGCAACGGGTCTACACATACATGCACACACACAGTACAAGATGATGAATCTGATGAAGATGAAGATGATGACTGGGATAGTGATGGCGATGGAGGGGGAGGGGGAGGGGGAGGAAGGTTCTATAAGGCATTGAGGAATGAAGCAGTCAATAGAGCAGGTTGGTAGTATGGATTGATACAAGAAGGTTCTCTACATCATACCAAAGTGGGGGGCAATGGCCTCTCCCCCCACTTCTGATCCTCATGTGTTATTGGGCAGTACTAGGAGGATCAAGTACAAGGGATGATGGCTACCTTTAGGTTTGGTGGAGATGTACATACATAAGTCAAAGAAACGTGTTTAAACAGTTGGAAGAGGGAGGTTACAACAGATAGTTTTTTAAACTGTAGAAAGAGGTCATCTAAGCATAACCACAAAATTGGATATTTTGGTCTGACATACCTGTGGGAGGACAGACGAGCACCCTACCAAACCCTTATTTTATTTTCTTATTTGTTTCCCTTTATCCCTCACACACACACGCACGCACGCGCACACACGCACGCACACACACACACACACACACACACACACACACACACACACACACACACACACACACACACACACACACACACACACACACACTAAAGAGAGAGCAGATAAAGAGGAGGAGGAGAATGAAGGTGAAGATGAAGAGATGGGGTTTGGGCTGTTTAGCGATGATACCCCTGTTGGCAGTGTTATGTTCTTTGAGCAGAGAAGAGTAGTCACACACAGCCTTAAAGCAGGTTGGTGTAGCACTAGCAAGCTAACAAGTACCAGGGTTGAACAATAATAAAGTGATTTAGACTCTGAAACCCTTGGGGCTGTAAAGCTGTCTCACAATGTATGTTTTCCTTGTTTCCATCTCTCTGTGCTCAACTTCAGACTTTGCCAGCTCTAGGAGTACCACACATGCCCTGGCTGGAGATGCTAAGAAGAAAAAGGCAGCTGTGCCTCTATTGAAGAAAGGGAGAGAAATAACAGTTGTGCCTCCGCTAGAGAAAGAGAAGAAAAAGGCAGCTATGCCCTTATTTGGTCGGAAAGTGCCATTGGTGGAGAGTGTCAGTGACGAGATGTTTGAGGAGTCAGAATCACTGTACAGTAGTGAGGGCAGCTGGGACGATGAGTCAGATGAGAAGCGGGATAACTATATACCACTGGATGTAATGGTGAGTGCACAGTTAAGGTGAAAAGTTCATATATTCCTAGTACATAATTTGTGTAGTCAGTGGTAACCTTGGATGCAAATACTCAGTAGTTTCACAATCGTACTAGAGCCTTCATCTCAGATCCCTTTCCTCACTCCTAAACAGAACACTGAATGAATCCAGAGACTTCAAAACCCCCAATAGATCTAGTGTTGTTTCATTTACTATACATTATAGATAATTCAGTTTACATTCTCCCTCTCTGATTGCAGGCTTCCTCCTCAGAGCTAGCAAAAGTGATTTGTACACTGGATGATGATGACATCAATGCAGTATTCGCTTCTCAGAAAGGGGTTAGTTTGCCAAGACTTCAGTATTTCCATGCCTTACCTCACTTGTGGTACTATATTATAGTTTACTTTAGTAATGAAAGTTTATGTTTCTATAGCTACAACCTGCAACATATAACTGTGTGTTTGTCCAAATCTTGTTTTCACCTGCAATGTTTTCACTCCAATAGTCACAACAATTTCGCAAGTGTTTGTCCATTCCTTTATTGAGTGGTGCAAGGTCATGATGTTGTATTGTACTGATCACACACCGTGAAACTTGACTAGCCCTATAACTACCGGGATAGTTCACAAAACCTTTCTAGCTTAAAGCTGAAGGTACTACTATTAATGCACCTTGAAGTGCAGTGTTTAGACTTGTAGATATCTCTTGGCTTTATTGTCAGAAGTGGGCAACCCACATAATAATAGTTATTATACATGCCACAGCAGTATTGTTATAGAGAATACTTGCACAGTTTGAGCATAGAAAATTTTGCTTGGGACATCATACAGTAGTATAATTATTTTCACAGAAATAGCTGTTTGCTTGCGTGAATGATTCTTTGCTCACCACTTTAGGATGGCCACTGGATATTGGAGGACCTTTATCTGATTCAGTTGGATGTGGCCATGCTGGAAGAGATGCTTGCAACTGCAGGAGCCAAGTCACTGGGTACAAAGTATACAGGCTGAATCCTTGACATTTTCACGTGTTACTCAGTGTTTTCTACCGTTGGGTCCCATCAGTGATATACCATCATTCTGATCATGTGTTATTCATGCAGTGTTCCTCCAGTTGTTGAGCCCAGCAAACTAATGAGCATAACTACCTGTCTGCCTGCCTATTAATGTGTGTGTCCATCTATTTGTGTGTATCTGTTTGAATGTGGGACAAAACTGACTGTCTGAGTACGTGTCATTATTTCTGCAGGGAGCACAACATACAAGGCACTCCTGGATCTCCTTGCAACACTGCTAGTCCTCAAGCTCCTTGCATACAGTCGACCAGAAAAATTCCCCCTTGCATTTTCACCCAAAATCTGCATCATGGGAACGGTTGAGAGCTCAGTCAAGAAGGGAGTGATTATGGCTGTAGAATTTGCCACACAGCTTGACCAGATGTATCAAAGTCTGTATGCACGTTTGGAGCTGGGTTATAATTGGGATTCTACCCTTGAAGATATACTGTGTAAATGCCAGGTTGGACAGTAGTTTATTATGACAGAGCCGTACTATCAAATGTTGATTGGGTTATTTTTCCCCCCCTTTTTTGATCTGTACCATATAATATAGAGAAGCATCTATTTTGTAATACTATAAATTTTTATGGCTATGATTCTCATTATCCCTGTATGTACAAACAAGTATGCATGGAAGAGTTCCCTCGTGGAAGTTACTTGGGGACCAAGGTGTCCTTTGACAAGATGCTGGTGTCAAGTGACAGGCTGGGTTGCTTGTGGCCTAGTGTTTAAAATACTGGGATGTGGATTGAAAGGTCCAAGGTTCCAGCCCCACTTGCAAAGAGATTTGTTTCTCTTCGGGTGCACTCAACCCAGCTACCTCAAAAATCGGGAGGAGATTTTCCTTCACTTCTTTTGGAGGAGACAGCTGTTGGTCCCTACACTCCTTCCATACAGTCAACTAGGAAGTTTCACCTTTCCATTTTCACCCAAAAGTTGCATGAGAGCTCATTCAAGAAGAGAGCGGTAAAGGCTGTTGACATTGCTATATACATGCAAAGCTTGACCAGATGTAATCCAAGTCTTGATGCACTGGCGGGTGTTAAATTTTTTCCCTTTTTTGGTCTGTATATACCGTATATCGAGAAATGTTCTGTAATTCACGATAATAATTTTTTAATGCATTTTATGGGCTATAATCATTGCTCCCGTTTACAAACAAACAAACACGAGCCAACCATGGACGAATACGGTTGCTTGGGGACCAAGGTGTCCTTTGGGAAGACACTGACGTCGAGTGTTGACGTTCCGGCGCAAGGGAAGGCACTGGGGGTCCTCACCAGCGGCGGAGATGCACAGGGGATGAACGCGGCCTTGCGAGCGATCGTAAGGATGGCTATTTTCAATGGGATGAAAGCGTATGCAATATACGAAGGGTACCAGGGGCTCGTTGAGGGAGGAATGAACATAAAGGAGCTACAATGGTCGAGCGTCTCCAACATCTTGCAGCGGGGTGGTACCATCATTGGAACGGCCCGTTGCAACGAGTTTCGCGAACGCGAAGGGCGCCTCAAAGCAGCTACAAATCTCATAAAACGAGGCATCAGCAATCTGGCTGTAATTGGTGGTGATGGCAGCCTCACTGGAGCCAGTATTTTCAAGGACGAATGGAAAGATCTTGTTAAGGAGCTCGTTCAATCCGGTCATGTGACAGAGGAAGAAGCGGCTAATTGTAGCTATCTGAACATCGTCGGGCTTGTGGGGTCTATCGACAACGACATGTGCGGGACTGACATGACCATCGGTACTGATTCTGCTCTCCATCGCATCATTGAAGCTATTGACTGCCTCACAAGTACAGCAGCAAGCCACCAGCGAAGCTTCGTCCTTGAGGTCATGGGTCGACATTGTGGCTACTTGGCTCAAATGGCAAGCTTGGCTGGAGGTGCAGACTGGGTTCTGATTCCGGAGAACCCTCCGAGGCCAGGCTGGGAGGAAGCCATGTGTGAAAAGGTCTCTAGCTGTCGTAAGCTAGGTCGGAGGCTCAGTCTGGTGATTGTTGCAGAGGGTGCCGTGGACACCATGAACAAGCCAATCACATCACAGCATGTCAAGCAAGTGCTTGAGAAGCAACTAGGTCACGACACCAGGATCACTGTTCTGGGCCACGTCCAACGAGGTGGGAAACCATCAGCATATGACCGTGCCATTGCCTGCAGAATGGGAGCAGCTGCAGCCCTTACCCTGGTACATGCACAAGGTGAAATTCCACCCAAAATGATCGGAGTGCAGGGCAATCAGATTATGCAGGTACCACTCATGGATTGTGTAAAGCGCACAAGGGCCATTGACAAAGCCATGAAAGAATGCAATTTCAAGCTTGCACTAGAGCTCAGGGGAAGCAGTTTCCAGCGTAGCATGAACATTCTTAAGAAGCTTGAATCCTGTGGCACACCAGCATGTGGCAGCATTGATAGAAGTTCTGGTGACAAGTATCGATTTGCTGTCATGAATATTGGAGCACCTGCGGCCGGTACCAACAGCTGCACCAGAGCATTCGTGAGGCTCATGTTGTTTCAGGGGCACACAGTTTTGGGCATCAGTGAAGGTTTTGAAGGCCTACTAGAAGATGATATACATGAAATGACCTGGCAGGAGGTAAATGAGTGGGGTTCAGTGGGTGGCTCAAACCTTGGAACAAACCGTACCAAACCTACCGAACACACCCTTCCTGAGATTGCTGCCAAGTTTGGTGAGTACAAAATCCAAGGCCTTCTCATCATTGGTGGCTTTGAAGGTTACGAGAGCCTGTTGAAACTTGAAGAAACTCGCAAGCTCTACACTGCATTCCGAATCCCACTCCTTGGAATTGCAGCTACTGTGAGTAACAATGTCCCTGGTACTGATTATAGCCTGGGTTGTGATACTGCCCTCAACATGATCATGGCTGCCTCTGACACACTGAAGCAATCAGCTTACGCCAGCCGAAAGCGTGTGTTTGTTGTTGAGACAATGGGAGGTTACTGTGGCTATCTTGCCTCAATGGCAGCCCTAGCTGGTGGTGCTGATGCTGCATACATCTTTGAAGAGAAATTTACTATCGCTGACCTCCAGAGAGATGTTACGTACCTCATTGGCAAGTTCAAAGATGGTCTTCAACGTGGGATGCTCCTGAGGAACGAAAAGTGCAGCGGGAGTTTCACCAATGATTTCCTCTGCCAGCTTCTAACAGAGGAGAGCCAGGGAATGTTTGTCACTCGACCTGCTGTTCTTGGCCATTTGCAACAAGGAGATCGCCCAAGTCCCTATGACCGAATTCTTGGAGTCAAGTATGCATCAAAAGCTGTGGATTTTCTTATTGAGCAAGTCAAAAAGAACCTAAACGCACATGGACATGTACGAGCTGTGTCCAATGAATCTGCTTGCATGGTGGGTATACGAGGTACTGAGTTCAATTGTGTACCTTTTCAAGAGCTCATTCCAAACACAGACTTTGAACACCGCATCCCAAAGCAGCAGTGGTGGATGTCACTTAGACCACTCATTAGTGTACTTGCAAAGCATAAGGAGCATATCTTTTTGGGAGAGCAGCATCAGGGGACACAGTGACTATAGTGTATGTACCAACTGTGTGTAGTTATAAGCATGCGAGTGCATAATTCCCTTATGTATACTGCCTATCTTAGTGACTGTACAAGTGATGTGTATAGTTGGGTATGTTATCAATTTGTCTGTATCTTGTGTGTAGGAGTTACAATTATCCGGTACATATTCTGAATACTAGTGGTAAATTTTTTCATAATTACACTGCATGCATGAACCTAACCTCAGAGTGCACGTACGTAGATCAAACCGCACAAAAAATCTTTGTATATACATATGTTCAATTTATAAACATATAAGGAGTAAACAAGGTAGCTTATTGGAAACATCCTTTTACAACTTCCTGTGGTATATGAAACACAATCTACAACTTCCTGTCAATATATGGAAAACAATACCCACCTGTTACCACAGAAACATTGGTGAAGTGCATTATTATCAAAGTTATGAATCAAGGCTTCATATGTGACCTAATTGTCGTGCGTATAGTATATACACACTTCATATCTACTGTAATTGACAAATATTTCAGGTTGTTCATGTTGCCATTAGTCTGATTCTACTCTACCCTATCTACAAACAGTGAGCTGGTGTCAGAAGCACACCAAAAAGCCATACAAAGTTTTGTCCAACATATGTACGGTGGCCACAATGTCATGCTCATCAAATCTGCATGTGCACAACACCCAAAATGGCATTCATGTTAGTAGCTAATACCCAGGTCACATTAAGAACCCTCATCTGAGTGCATAATTCATTCCATATCAGAAGACCCCAGAACATGGGGATTCTAGAAACAATAGCCTTGTCATGTTGTTACCAGGCTGTTCTGCCTCCAATGTTTTTTTGTGTTTTTTTTGTTGTTTTTTTGTTGTTGTTTTTTTGCTTGCAGTATGCAAAAACCACACTGTGAGTAATCAAAAACTGTAGGTACTGTACAGGAATGAGACTATACACGAACTTGCATGCTATGTGTAGCCTCGTACCCAGCTTGCAGTATGCAAAAAACAAAAACTGTAGGTGGAGAAGGCCTGTGAATGAGCCTAGGGAAAGAGACTTACATGTTAGCATTTACATGAACTAGTCTGGTCCCCAGACCCTCAGTACAGGAATGAGACTATACATGAACTTGCATGCTATGTGCAACTTAAAAAAATAATGATCCACACATGCATGCATAACCAACTACCTTAATGAAATACAGCATACAAAGTTTCAAACTGGCTAATTCACAATTAATTGTCTGTCAGTGTGTCTTCAGGTATTGTTCGCCTAGAAACCTATGCTCCTTATTTCTTGCAAGAACCTTCAGCAAGCGGTGAAGGGATATCCACCATTGTGTGTTTGGAATTTGGTTTTTAAAGTCTGTCTCAGGGCGAAGGGTCTGAAATGGTGTGGCAACTATCTTAGTGCCTCGGATCCCAAGCATGCATGCAGAGTCATATCCAGTGGCTTCGATAGCACCAGACTCTTTCTGATTCTTTTGCAACTGGTCCTGAAAAAAATCAGCAGCATGTGCAGCATACTGAATCCCAAGAATTCGATCGTAAGGTGAAGGGTGGTCACCCTGTTGTAAATGGCCAAGAATGTTGCTGTGTGTGACAAAAAGTCCCTTTCCCTCTTCTGCAAGCAGTTGGCACATGAACTTGCTTGTAAAGTGGACATTACAATTTTCATTTCTTATGATAATTCCTCGCTCAATCTTTTCTTTCTTGAACTTTCCTGTCAGGCAGGCAACATCCCTTTGCATGTCAGCAATGCTAAATTTTTCTTCGAAAATGTATGCAGTGTCTGCACCTGCAGCTAATCCAGCCATGGTGGCAAGATATCCACAGTTGCCACCCATCGTTTCCACCACAAAAACCTTCTTCCTACTAGCATGCGCAGACTGCTTGAGGACATCACAGGATGCTACAATGGTATTCAGGGCAGTATCACATCCCAAACTGTATTCCGTACCTGGAACATTGTTGCTTATGGTAGCAGCAATTCCAAGTATTGGGATTCGAAAAGAAACATAACGATCTCGGTACTTCTCCAGAGTGAGTAAGGTCTCGTATCCTTCGAAACCCCCAATCACTAGGAGGCCTTGGATGTTGTACTCAGCAATCTTTGCTGCTATTCTGGGAAGGTTTTCCTCTGTGGGAAGGATGCAATTAGTCCCAAGGTATGATCCACCAGCTGAGCATAATCCACCTACTTCTAACCAACTTATTTCATGGATATTTCCCTTGAGCAGGCCTTCGACTCCTTCACTAATTCCTAAAACTGTATGCCCTTGATACATCATCAGTCTCACAAATGACCAGAGAGCACTGTTCATACCGGCTGCTGGGGTTCCTATATTCATGACTGCAATGCGGTACTTTGGGCTAGAATGCGAGGTTGAGTGTGCAGGGCCACATGCTGCCAGTTGTTTCAAGATTCTTAGGTTGCGTGAAAAACTTGTACCCCTCAATTCAATGGCCAGCTTGAAGTTGCGTTCACTCATGGCTTTGTTGACTGCTCTTGTCCGCTGCACACAGCTCATTAGGGGTGCTTCCACAATCTTGTTCCCTTGGACTCCAATCATTTTTGGAGGGATTTCACCTTGTGCTTGTAAGATGACAAGAGCTGCCGCCGCTCCCATCCTGCAGCCAATCAATCGATCATACGCTGATGGTTTCCCACCTCGTTGGACATGGCCCAGAACAGTGATCCTGGTATCGTGGCCTAGTTGCTTCTCAAGCACTTGCTTGACATGCTGTGATGTGATTGGCTTGTTTGTGGTGTCCACGGCACCCTCTGCAACAATCACCAGACTGAGCCTCCGACCTAGCTTGCGACAGCTAGAGACCTTTTCACACATGGCTTCCTCCCAGCCTGGCCTCGGAGGGTTCTCCGGAATCAGAACCCAGTCTGCACCAACTGCCAAGCCTGCCATCAACGCGAGATAGCCACAATGTCGACCCATGACCTCAAGGACGAAGCTTCGCTGGTGGCTTGCTGCTGTACTTGTGAGGCAGTCGATAGCTTCAATGATGCGATGGAGAGCAGAATCAGTACCGATGGTCATGTCAGTCCCGCACATGTCGTTGTCGATAGACCCCACAAGCCCGACGATGTTCAGATAGCTACAATTAGCCGCTTCTTCATCTGTTACGCGGCCAGACTTACGTAGGTCGCTTACAAGGCCGCGCCACTCACTCTTGAACACATTTGCTCCCGTGAGGCTTCCATCTCCGCCTATAACCACCAGATTATTGACCCCGAGCTTCACGAGGTTTTCGGCAGCTCTCAAGCGACCTTCCCTCTCGTGAAACGCTTTACAGCGTGCAGTACCGATGGCAGTACCACCGCGGTGGAGGATGTCAGTGACAGATGTCCACTTACACTCTTCGATGCAGTCTCCACCTTCCACTAGTCCTTGGTACCCTTCGTGAATTGCAAAGGCATTCACGCCGTTGAAGAGGGCCATTCTTACAATAGCACGAAGGGCAGCATTCATCCCCTGGGCATCTCCACCGCTCGTCAGAACTGCTACACTACTTTCAAATATTGCAGCATCAGTATCATCATCAATACTCTCTGAGAGCAGCCGCCTGTTCAATTGCGCACCAAAAGACAATCGCTTCCCTGCACACTCCCGGTCTGCCATAATTCGTCTGACTGCTGGATGAGTTCGTCCGTGCGGACCGTGTATAGTGTGAACGACCCGGCTGGGGAGTGGAGGTCGGGTCAGGTCGGGTCGGGTCAGGTCAGTTTACATTGTTGTAGGGTCACTAATTAGAGTGGGTGGGTCTTGTGCGAGCACGGGGTCCAGGGTAGTACAGTGAACCTCTTCTGCATGGCTGCATGGGTTATTGTGCACATGTAGTCATAAAAGTGAACATTCGTCATGCTGTTACTGATTGCCTTGGTACAGGCTTAGGATAAGGATGTAGCTACCCATAGGTAATTTGTGGTCACCCAAGCATTCCCATGCTTGCTGTAGCTACATGCAAACTACCAGTATTGCACTAAGTGTGTTGGTGGACTGAGTGAGATAGCCCTGATCACACTCAACTCTATGGTAAGTAAGTCTGGGATATAGCCGGACAGAGAAGGTCCATTTCTACTGTTTTTTGTTTTTTTAACTTTGGGAGGGGGAGGGGGAGGGGGAGGGGGAGGGGGAGGGGGAGGGGGAGGGGGAGGGGGAGGGGGAGGGGGGGAGGGGGAGGGGGGGGAGGGGGAGGGGGAGGGGGGGGAGGGGGGGAGGGGGAGGGGGAGGGGGGGAGGGGGAGGGGAGGGGGAGGGGGAAAAGCACAGTGGCTATGTCGCTAACAGATTCATTGCTCAGTGGACTGCAGACAGGCAAAAAGACAGATCACAGTTGTGCGTCCAGTATAATTATGCCCTTGAGTTGGCCTCCCACCATCAGCTAGATTTCGGGTATGCACCCTTTATTGATCTCACCTTGTAGCTTTCTATATCGGCAAGTGATGGAACAAAGCTACAGCTGAGTAAAATATCCGAGTAAAACATTCAGGTAAGATATTATTGATCATGTACATAATACCTAGCATGAATATAGATATATACAACTTAACCAATTTTGTAAACTCGAAAAGTTCTGTTTATAAACACCGGAGTGAAGTACTTGCTATAATGTCCTCCATAACGCACAGCATCACAAAATCGATGTTTGACTGCAGTGGTCCTATCATCATAGTAAGAAATGTCCATTATATCTGTTAGTCTGCAGTTGGGATTGTTGGCTTTTGGTGATGCAAGACATATGCTGTCTTCCAGTATGATATAGTCGGTGCCGAATGATGAAAGAACTTGGTAAACATCCTCAGGACTTTGTCTTGCATACATTTGATACACCTGGATTGAGTGTAAAGACTTTGATCACTGTATGAGCAGGTGCTACACTACAGTTCTAATCATAATTGCTATTGTCAGTTAGATAACATTCCAGCTGGTCTATAACAGGACATCTAAGACCTCCAGAGCCAAAATCATCATGGCATTGCAGTGTAACTTCCAATCATCGTGCAGTGTGCATATCTCTTAGAGAGCTAGTACATGATGCACAAGTACATTCTTATACTGTATGACTATGTACCACATGTGACTAATAAGTTTTATGTAGTCTACCTGCACAACTTACTTCCAATCTATATATACCACCAGTGGCGGATTTAGAAATTTAGAAAGAGGGGTTCAGCCACTGGCGCGCGAAGCGCAGCCGAACATTTTTGGGTTGCCACGCCCACTCCTGGTCACGTGAATGCATTCATGACACACGTAATTATTGCTAGTGAGTTTAAAATAGCTGGAAGTCCGAACTGAATATCTCGAAGCCTAGTCAAACGTCTGGAGATCAGTAAGGAACTGATACATGAGTGTGTAACTGTGCCTGGTTGTTGTTGCTGCATGCCACTGCTGCATAATCATTTGATGGACTCGTGCAGTTATGTACGCAAAAATACACTACTAGCCGCCAAAGGGGGGTGCATTTGCACCCCCTAAATCCGCCACTGACCACCCTGCAGTGACAGTCTTAACATGCTTGTTGGACCATGGATCTGAAATCCTGGCAGTGAGTCAGCAAAAGCTACTGTAGCTATATCTTAACTCACTTTTGCTGTTCTTTCTCGGAGCTGTTTCTCTTCAAAGTGTGGGTGATTGGTGATACTACGACCTGTGCAGAGCTTCACCCCAGCAAGCAACTGCATGCTACCAGCAAATACAGCATGCTTGGGAGTTGTAGAGCTGCAGAGGATAAAGGTGGGAGATTGTGTTTGATAAGTACTACACTGTGGTATACCCTACTATTATTGGGGGTGAGCCTGTGTGAGTGAGCTTTACACTAGCGGGTCTTCATTACGCATGTGTGTGTGTGTGCTTGCTGGTTTGGACAGACCACTTACTGTATATCTCATACTCAATGTCCAAACAAAAATACTTCACAGAACTGAGAATGCATACATTGTGAGAAGTTGGCATTACCACGTTGATGGGTGTTAATCATAATTATGCGAGTCAGACCTGGAGAATGTATGTGGAGCGAGCTACTTCTGACCATGAAATCTTCGTTCTTTTTTATTAGTTGAAAATTAAAAGGCTGCTAGTTTGCGCTTGCTGCATTGTGTGGGTGTAGATAGTGACGGTGTTCTCTAAGCTGTACAGCAGAAGACAGTAAAGTAGTTTCAAGCTTGGTAGCTGCTTCAGACTTGATCTGGGAATGTTGCTTCATATTTTGCACATGTTTTCACCCAGGCTTGCCTCACAATACATTCATTCATTTGCATTTTGATTCTACATGTATTATACATACATTATCCAATTCATGAGCTCCACAGTGTCTGGGTCATAAAATTCTCTCAGCTGTTTGAGGTGCATAAGCACACCTGGCAATTCCTGTAGAAGGACCAATTCTGCTCAATAATTGTTATATGCAGCAATAAATATAGCACTAATACACATACCTTCAAACACAGTGCAGCTATCAGCAGTCCCACACCAATACCATGAAATAGATTTCCCTGCAAATATAACAATGTACTAATTTAAGTACTTTCTGTTGCAGGCCTGAGCTCAAGCTGAAAACACTGGTGCACAACTTGTTTGAGAAATAGTGGATTACTACAGTGAAGTTGACAAATTTTGTGTAATGTTTTTTCAAATCGTCTTTGTGCATCATGCATTGTGGTTCAGTCCACTATTTTGTGAACAAGACTTTAGACCTTCCACAGTACCATGGGCATAATGGTGCGCAAACTTACAACTTTCCCCTGTACTCCAAGTCTTCTTTGCAGTTCCCCCCACACTTGATGATGGCTTGCACATGCTGCTGCCAGCACACACATGTGCGGGGTCCAGAGGAACTTGAATCTCACTGTGGAGAGGGCAACCACTCCAAACAAGATGCTCAGAAAGAGATTGTAAGCAAGCTCTGGGGAGATTGATGGATGATGGTGTTGATTGCAGGGTGGCAGGTCTTCTTGTGCATGTGGCCATGTATGTCTGTAAGAAGAGTGGTTTGAATCCAACTTTAGCACTCTCAGTTTTTGGCTTGAAGCTGATTGCATTATACTTCAGGACTACATGTATTACCAGCTAGGAGCCTATAAGCTGTTTGAGCCAAGAATACACATTCTGGGTTGAGCAATACCATCAGTATACTATGGGATATTAATATACTAATGTGTCGCCTGAAGAAGCATTTGCAACTAGGATTGAAAATGAAAATGCTTGATCAACTGATCAAGATGAATTGCAAATGACTAAGATCAACAGATCCAAAGATTGTAAGGAGGTGTGGCTACAATTTTGTACTTTGAACCACTGTAAAAAAAAAAGAAGCAAGCAAGCTTCAGAAGGGAATGTTCAAGCGACCAAGAGTGATTTTTGCTGATTAAGATCCCAGTCCAAAATCCATCTGAGCCTTGAGTACTTAGCTATATCATGAATCCAGTATACCACAATGTCACTTCTTAAAGTGCTAAAATAAATTGTGCTTCTTGTGGCAAGATATGGGACCAACATTATATCTCAATATACCACACATAACATGGGTATGGTATATTGGAGCCACGGAAAGTAATTTACCTTTCTGCAATTGCTCTCCAAAGGTGTAAAACTACCAGTGCCAGGAGGACAGCTATAGTGACCAGGTAAAGTGGCAGCAGTAGGGTTGCAGAGAGCCTAGTAAGGGTGTCCAGAGGCAGGTGCTGGAAGGCAGGTTGACACAGGTACAGTAGACTGTCAAAATCCCTGCAACGGAGAGGCAAAATTGTGCTACATACTGCAAGATTTGACAGACAGCCATTTGCTGAAAGTCTAGACCTGCTTACGTAGCAGATTTGTACACAAGGCTGCATACAAAGCTTTAAGCAACTCCAGAGTCCAGCCCCCCCAAATTAATGGTTGCAAGTGCAACTGTACCTTGACTGCTGGATGCCAATCTTGCCAAGAACAAACTTGAAAATGTGCTCATCTTCAGTGATGTTACACATCCACTGCAAAGAAAAGTGTTGATACACAAGTTTACTGCAACTAGCTGTTCAAGATACCACAGTAAAGATTTGCACACTTTTACTGCTTGCTCACTATTGTACTGTAGAGATACTGCAGATTGCAGTTCCGTTTGAATGTCACGCCATAGATAATATTCCGTGGGTTTTTGTGTTCTTCAAGGGAAAGCATACACAAACGTGTTATTTTGTTTCCGAATCTCAGCGTAATTTACGTCGTGCAGTTTGCGTGAGTCCTCCCTTGCTGAACATAGTTTCCGTGAAAACCAACGGAATATGCGATGTTCAAACGTTACTGCAATCCGTGGTAGTTCAGTGAAAATGCACTGAAGGTAGTCTGAAGTTAGATGCTGTCAAAGTAGGATTGCTTGTAAGTAGTGAAAGTGCCTTGGTTTTACCTAATACTCTAACTATTACTTAGTACTGCCATGTATACGTGGTAGCTTACCTTCATTACAAGGCTAATGGCCACTGTAAGTATGGGGAGGGATACCAAGGACAGACATGTCCTGATGGCAGCTCCAATGACTGAAATACCAGTGGGTTTTATCAAAGCCTGCATATTGACAGAATAAGACAGCATGCAACATTGGTATACAATAGCGGAAAGACATTTTAATGAACAGACTATCTTTGGCTCTTTTTTTTTTTTCAGAGGGCCACATTTGGCCCACTATATAGACAGGGTAT
Organism: Agelas oroides; assembly: GCA_949130485.1. NCBI lineage: Eukaryota > Metazoa > Porifera > Demospongiae > Agelasida > Agelasidae > Agelas > Agelas oroides. The sequence goes on along the minus strand of OX422202.1, from coordinate 2,118,923 downwards.
GAAATCACACTGTTGCATACTGTGAGCCAGAGGACATTGTGGGTGACCCTGTGTGAGGCTACAAGAGATGGATCTGTTCCAGAACAGTCCAGTATAAACACTGCAGCATAGCAACGTGCATGTCTACTGAGAAGTGCAGGTATTTTCCCTACCAAGGTAGCTATTTGGTATACTGTCTGTGAGAGCAAAGCAGACATAAAGCCGCTATGCATGCTAACTATCCCCCCCCCCCCCCCTCTGTCTACCAAGGTAGACACTGACGTCATTCACATGATAAAATGGACCAGGCCTTCTCCGCCCGTTTGGGCATACTGCAAGCAATCAAAAACTGGAAACAGGAAGTCCTGGGAACGAGGCTAGGCAAAACCTTTGATCTACCTACGCAAGTCACAATAAAGGTCATCAGTATTAAATAGAACACAATATCAATAGGCTTACTTGCAGTGCAAACACTATTCCTGCAGCAGCGGTGAAGCTGAAAGCTAGTGAAGCCAGCAGCATCATGTTGAAGAACTGAAACACACACACAATTAGAAGTGCTGTAATATGGCACAAAAGAATCCTCCATACCTGCCAGAAGGAAAAGCTCACCATAGCAACCATTGTAGGCAAATATGTATGACACTGAACTTAAGTAAGCTGCAATTAAGGTTATTCTTGTAGCCAGACTTCTGACCCTACAAGACCATTGGATGGTTTCTTGGAGCAGCCATTGGCTGTGATAGAATGTTTCCGTACAAAGTGCAATATTATTTTAATCTCTCAAGAAGCTGCTCTGATAGGATCTAATCCATGCTTGAAGAACGTCAATGGGTGTGCCTTGTCATCAATCACTGGTGTTGGCAGTTGGCTATAAGCAGCATCACATTGACTTGGACAAAATGTGCATGAGTTGTGCATGAGTTGTGCATGAGTTGTGCATGGGTTGTGCATGGGTTGTGCATGGGTTGTGCACGAGTTGTGCACGAGTTGTGCACGAGTTGTGCACGAGTTGTGCACGAGTTGTGCACGAGTTGTACCACTACAAACCGCAAGTAACAAATGCTGGGGTACACTCATCAAAAGTGGGGCTTTTGGGACAGCCTGCACTTGCAGTTTGTAGCTATAGTACAATGCTACTGTAGAGCTACCACTAGTTCTCTTTTACAACTATACCTTTGATGTTGGGGCAATTCCCAGCACTTGTACTGCAAAGAGTGCAAGACCTTCCAACAGGAATACAAACTGTGCAAATTGCCATGTCAGCGCCACACACAGGCTGCTCAAGAACACAAGCCCTAGAGTAATTGTCTGAATGGAAAGTGATGCGACATGTGCACACCAGGTTCTTGTGACAAGCGATTCACACAAAAAGGCACATGCAGTTATATTACCTGTGTTTGTTTTCCAATGAGTTTGAACTGCCTGAGGTAAATCGTGGTGAAGAGAATCTGTGCTGCAATGAAGGGAAGTGCAAAGGATTCCCTGAGAGGAATGGCAAATTCCAGCCGTGTGGTGTCAGTTCTGTATGTAAGAAAAAAGCTATTGTGAGTGTCTAGTGTACGTGTGGAACTTGCACTCTAATATTTATGGACTGAATTACTAAATTTAATATCACAATAATATATCCCACCTAGTATAGTTTTGCCTATACAACAGGTGGGGTTTACGGCTCATAATTCCCTCTCCATGTATTTTTAGTTTACACTACACTACACTGCCATACTACAGTACAGTTTTTATATACAGTTGTGTGTAAACAATATTGAAGTTACTGTAAACACTTGCAAACATACAGATTTGTTTACTGTAAACACTTGCACATGTACAGATGTGCTTACAATGATAACAACAAAGGACCAATCAGGTGGGATAGATAATAGTTATAGCTCAGGTGGCCAGGGATTTATGGCTGTTAGTAAACAAACCTCATCCTCGGGCTACACCCTCTGACTCGGTCTGTTTACTGCTATAAATCCCTGGCACAGAGCTATAACTATTACTGTTTACTGTTGCAATATTGCTCTAATACAAGTCTTGCCTATTAAAAAAGAAGAATGTGTATGCCAGTACTCCACCCAACAGACTCCCAGAAAGAAGCCATGCGGTGCAGAACAGAAATACCGTGTACGCTCCATGCAGGCCAAACACAGTATTGATGTAGAAGTAGACTGGTTCAGTGAAGTGCTGTAAGGAGTGTAGAGTATAGTAGTGTTGGGGGTTCTTGAAACAGCTGCTGCGCACGTAACACTTGATTTCTGGCAGTAATGCGAGGAGTGTGGACAAGGTCACACTCTTGATTGAAATTCAAGTAAGTATTTTGAAAAAGAACTGGTAATTACAGCTACAAGTTTGTACAACATTATACTGGTATGTTAACAGCATGCAAACTAGATGCTCTCGTGTAATTTAATACATGTATGTATTGTATGTAGTACTTTGTAGAATTGACCACCCAATTGCCCTGTTAATCATGTCGTGCATAATTTAACAAGGATTTAACTGCCAAGCATGTCTGGTAGACTGGGTGGGACTTGATTAGCCACTATGGAATACCTAAATCATTGTTAATATTTTGGTTATCTCAGCTGAACACCAGACATGCCAAGGTTTAGAAATATAAAATATTGGTCACATGAATGGGACTGCTCATACTCAGTGAGAAGTAGGGGGTGGGGCAAGGGGATTATCAGCACATTTATGGGGTTAAACGGTTGCTACACATGTCAAAAACATGGCAAAACCCCCCAGCAATGTATGTGTACCTGATAGAGACCGAAGCAGTTCTATTGTCCACATTTCCAGCTCTTTTCGGTTTAACAATGATAATATTTTAATGCAGTCAACTACTTAGATACAGTGAAGACTGGGCATATGCGGGCTCCAAACACGTGTTGTTAGTTTGTTTACTAGCCTTGTTCCTATTACTGCTTGCAGCAAAAAAAAAAGGGCCAGCTAGCAAGCTATCTTACAAGACAGGTTTTTAAAGAGAGTTACATAGCAGGTAAGCTGGTCTGTTGTGGAAAATGAAGTCCTACTCCTAATCCATAAAAGGCGGGGCCACTTGGAATGTTTGGAACACTTTGAAAAGTGTCAATGAAAAGGTTTGTTTAGTAAACCTCTTCAGAAAACCTATAAACCAGCATTTGTGGAAGGGTTTGTTGTTTTGATCTTTCACATCTGGCATGGAGGATTGTTTTAGTTGCAGGGTTTTGGTAAAGATGCCAGGAATGTAATAAAATAGGTCTTCTGAAAGAAGCAACTAATTAAGCTGATTAAACTGATTAAATGAAGAAGGTTTTGACGGACTTTCAAGAAAATGTATTAGATCCTTGGTCACGCTAATACAATTGAGATAACCTAAAGGTGTGGATAAAGCAACCCAAGTGTATTTTTCATGCTGTTGATACTTAGCCATATTCAGCTGAAGCAAGATATTGTTGTACATTACTGTATTCTACAGTATACTAGTATGCACTACCCTAGACACTTGTTACCAGACTTCTTAAACCTAGCCCTGAACTAGCCTTGTTACCAGGCTCTCTTCGCTTAGGGAGAGCCTGGGAATCATGTAAGGCTAGCCCTGAACACCTGGTGGGCAGAAAAGATAGCCTCGTTCCCAGGCCCCGTACTGCAAGCGATGGAAAGCTGGGCGGGGGCCTGGGAACGAGGCTACAGAAAAGATATGACATGATTGGGTGTAGCAGTAATAACTTGTTCTATATACGTAACTAGCTACTATGTTTCTGAGTTTGAGAAGGAAACAACATTAAAGTGTTCTAGCATGTAGTCTGTCCTGTCCATACTCTCAAACTTTGATGGGGCACCTCAGCTATCTACTCTTATTCCCAGGTGAGTAATCCAAAACTGGAAGCGGAGGAGGCCTGGAAAGGAGGAGGCTACAGTTATCAGGACTTTACAGGATTTTCTTTCAGTGGCTTCTCAGTTGGCTCCTGCATAAACAACTGGAGCAATGTTTTTTCTGAACTCAAGTTGGCATCCTTTACGGGATTGTTTACTGTAAGGCCAATTTACTGGTTACTGCTTATGATGACGTAGCTCTACATTCCATTTATGACCATTACCGAGGCTACACACTAGAATGTTGTTCATCACTCTGTTGCACATACCTGCATCACCGCAAAAGCAAAATTGTGGTTTTAACCACAGTGTGTTTCCTGATTGCAGACAAGCTGAAAACACAGTGGTCATGGGAGGACTCACTGACTTACAACTCACTAGCTGACACTTAGGATTGTTTGGAGGGTGGCCTACCGGAGAGAGAACCGTCAAGCCCTGCCACCTGTTTGGAGGGTGGCCTACCGGAGAGAGAACCGTCAAGTCCTGCCACCTGTTTGGAGGGTGGCCTACCGGAGAGAGAGCCGTCAAGCCCTGCCACCTGTCATATCTGCTGTTTCTTATGCATGTAGCATCTGTATTGCCTGGGTATGCTTGGCATTAGCTACCTCTCACCACAAATATTGGTATAATAACTGGCCATGAATACTATTATGAAGCCAGCATACTTTGTCCTCCCTTTGTGGTTATTATGGTCATACGCTCAACTATACCTGTCTAAAATCATGCCACAAAGGGAGGAGTCAGAAGAATGGCATTGGGTTTTCAGGTCGATTGACAAGCTGTAAGTGCAAGTGCAAAGGTCCACTTTGTAAAATAACCACTAATTAGATTTAATGCTGTTCATCAAAGCATACTTGTGTAACAATTTAATTAGTGGTAAGTGGACTTTTCCTCTGGCACTTGTGCAGTTTGACAAGCAAAGTGAAAACCTCCCTAACATGGAGCTTCCTGTTAGGTTGATTTCATCATGTACCTGATGAACCACACAGATGTTCTGAGGAATATGTGTTGGTAACCATCGTTTGTATCAAATTGCAAAACCAGTGACTCCTAGCAGATGTTGCAAGGATTGTCAGTGTACTATCTGTGATTGTTGAAGATGACCCAGACCAGCTTCCTGTCAGGTTAACTTCAGGTTAGGATTGTTGCTGTTGTTATTGAAATACGACTCCTTGTAGATGTTTTGAGGATCAGCATACTATTTGTGGTTGTAAGATAATATGACCCTGCTTCCTATCTGATTCAGTTTATCTGAAACCACGGTAACTACCCTGTGGTTAGAAATTAGAATAACCATCTAATGGTGCATGTATTAATATCTCTGCTTGGTGGGTATATACTTGTTTTATCTTTTGTACTATAGTATACACTAAAAACAGAACTCATGCTGGCTTCCTATCTGGTTCAGTCTGTCTGCAACTAAATCTGTGGTTAAAACAACCAGTTGGTGATATATTGTATAGGTAATGGAAAGATTCCACATCTCTGCAATGTTTGTACAGTCGCTATTCTTATCCTCAAACCTAGGTGTTCTGTTCTGGGATTTTGTCTTGCAGCTTTGGAGAGACAAAATCTAGAATGAAAAGCCTGGGTTGAGGCTGAGCTACCTTCACATATATAAATTTTTTGCACTTGGCTTCTTGGAACTATGCATGTGGAGGTATCTGGATAAACTGTTGTCATAACACAGGAACCGTTCTGCACAAACATTACTATGTTTCTTGGGAATAACATCATTTAGCCAGATGTACTTCCTAATAAACATACCTTTACAAGAACCTCATTTGCCACATCTACTTTCTAATAACATACCTTAACTAAAACATCATTTTCAACATCTGCTTTCTAATAAACAATTTTCAACATCCACTTCCTAACAAACATACCTTTACTAGAACCTCATGCATTTACCACATCTATTTCTTAATGAACATACCTTGAGAGAAAGTAGCCGGTAAAGAGCTGCCAAGACAACCTCCTGAAATATGTTGAATCTTTTCAAGATGTTGATGGTTCTGCCATTCTCAGTTGTATTATCATGTATCAGACTATAGAAACCTGTGAAATGTTTGAAATTCAATAAATTTCATGTTGGATTTGAATCCGTGACTTTAGAATTCCAGGTTCAAGGAGGGGAAAGGGGAAGAGTCAGGGTGTTCACTGAATGCAACATTGTACACAGAGATTAACCATGCATGTGGCAGCTGCATGATGGCATTTACATAGAGTGTACACTTCGTTTTTTATTGGACACCATAAACTGAGCATGAAAAATTAGTGAACTTACCACTGGTGATCTGGGAGCAAGAACATCACGGACATACTCAAAAGCAATATTTGCTGGTGTCATAGTGCATTAATGCTCAAATTGTAGCCATACCAGTGATCATGCACCCATAGCTGTAGTACAGGGTCCTGTGCAGGTTCCAGCAGTAGTATAGGGGCTCCTTACCATTAGAAACATTTTGACTTCCCTAACCATGCACTGTCTTCATTTAATAAGAGGCCCAGTTTTAAGGCTGCAATCAGCAAGTCGTCTATAATTATATCTAGCTTCAAATTACAATTACTCATAAGCCTCACAGTCGGTGCATTTCCATTCTAAGTACATACTTTTGGAATGGTAATCAGAGGCCAGATAAATATTATATTGCAAAGAAATCTACTTCCAACCAGTGTGTTTGCATACACAAATACACCCACTGGTTGATGAGTCACTGCCAGGAAAAACAGTAACAGACATGCACATAAACTTTGGTGATCGGTCTCATTATAATTCAATTCATCATAGCTTTACATTTAGTCTCATACATTCCAGGCATTTTTGCACATCCAAATGGTCCTCCATATTGGTAGAAGCATTTACACTTTTGAATGAACAATGAGCTCTGGAAAAAGGCAGGCCTAGATGCAGTGCTGGGGAGACCAGGAAATGGAGACTCCTATAACCAATCATGCAGGAAAAACAGTCAGGTGGCTGGCATCGTCCATTGTAGTCTCATCTTAAAGGTAGCTAGCATGCATGTATAATTGAGTCTATAAAGCTGAGACCAAGGCTAAATATAGTGCATAATTGTTGCATGCTAACACTCAGGCAACATGCACATTGGGAATGTATGTTGTTCATACCACATAATTGGTGCCACCATATGGCATTTTATGCGCTATGCCCTTGCACCTTTGTCAATTCATACTTTAGCCAAAGAAGGTAATGAATCTACCTAGCTACATGCAGGGGCTACAAGATATTAGCTTGCATGCTTCAAATAGTCGAGTGACATACCAGCATGTAGGTTGGTGAATGATATAGTTGTAACCTTGAAATATTACACTGCATGCGGCACTAGGACAGGACACACCTTGGTTTAGAGTTTGTGCAGCTACCAGCTGCTTGTAGTAGGAATAGTACAGCCCGGCCTCGGTGCGGAAAGAGATCTCACGTTCCAGGTCCTGGAAATATATAGCACGAAGCTATAAATCGTGCATGTATCATAATTTATTCCCTCCCAACCTCCCAAACACAAACTAAAAAAGTGCAATTGCATACGAACGTGCATACGAACTTGCATTCACATTCCGTTAACTCACACTAATTTTTGAAAACCACAGCTCGTTCTCGTGCAAGATTTTGGAGTGCACCGAGTACACGTACCCCATGCAGACGGCGACGATCAATCCAAAAATAACGTACGCCACAGCATTTGCACCCCACGCCTCTCCAATCTGACCATTTATACTTTTAATAGTAATCCTGCTGCAACTATTGCGACCTTTGATTGAGGTCGTTTTTCCTAGCTTACTTTTATTCCTTTTAGTTTCTTTCATAGTAAATCGATTTATGCTGTTGCACGTTGACGGACAATCGGTAGCGTACTACGCATGCACTTATATGGAGCGAAGATGCAAAACTTGCGCATGCGCAGAAGAACAGGAAAACCTTTGCCATAATGAATGATGATACATCACCACCTGCAATATACATGTAAGTGACAGCATGCTTAGCATGCACGGTATATAATACCAGTGAAAAACTCTGCACAGGGCAATGCCAAGGAGCAGTTAAAAATGAATGAATTCCAGTGATGATAGAATGGGATATAGGAAAACAATTACTAATGTCTCACTGAACATAGACACACACACATGGGTACAGAACTCGGCACATATACAAGCTACAAAAACAAAAACACTGAAGAAAGCGTCCATCTGTCGCTGTGGTATCCTCTTGGAGGATTCAAGTGAAACACGCTAATGTAATGACTCACAGGGGAGCCTCATTCATAAAATCAGTATTCCGGGATATGATCAACTGTGACTGGTGGTGATGCTGATAAACCAGCAAAAAACAAAACAAAAATAAAGTCACTAAAATGAAAACTAAAAGGGAAGGGGTGGGAATCAAGTTTCGGATTGTGACTGTGCATTCGTAGAAGCGTTTGTAGTGTTCCCTTGCTGTGAAACCTGAGAATATGGTGGGTCACTGTGAGAGGTCACTAGTGGTGTTACCATGCTCTGGTTGGTCACTGGTGGTGCTACCATGCTCTGGTTGGAGGTCACTGGTGGTGCTACTGGGACAGGATGTTGGGAAATGTCTTGAGCCGTTGAAGCCACAGTGGAAGGTTGCACGGTATTTGCATGAAAACCTGGCTCACTAATTGTAGTGGTTACGTAAACGGGTGGCATTGTCAAACCCTCTATGTTTTCTACATGCACCTCTGTCACAGGTCCTAGGTCATAAGATGCAGTGGATGTGGCATGTTGGGCTGTAGTGCTTGATAGCGACCAGTGCCTGCTACTACCATTGTCACTTAACTGACTTAACTGACTTGACTGACTTGACCGACTTGATTGACTTGTTATTTGTGTTGGGTGTGAAAGCTGTGGGAGGTTTGAGCTTGAATCGACAGGAACGATTGACGTATTAGGAGGAGAAGCTGTACTAAATGCTCTTGTAGATGGAAGGTCACGAGCACTACCACCTCCACCAACTGTGACACCGTTACCACGCTCATCAATAGGGTAAGGTGGCGAAACTTTCTCCATCATGACACTCCCATGACCTTCATTTCCAATTTTCTTCTCCACATCAATGCCATCGTCTCTCACATAGCTCCCTCCTCCTCCTCCTCCACGCCCCCCACCTCCTCCAGAGTAACCCCCACCACCTCCACCACCATACACACCTACAGCTCCACCACCACCAAACCCACCATACTGCCCACCATCACCACCATTAGAAAAGCTACGTGCTGAGCTGGAATTCTGTAGAAAACCAGCGCCACCATACCCCCAACATGGCCCAATAAATGTGGAAGAGTTTGCGTCTTCGCCAGGACCTCCATCGAGCCCACCCTTTCCATGCTCATGGCCACGACCATCAGTGCCGGAGGGTTCCAAGCTAGCATCACAGCCATCCTCGTCTCGGTCATCAAAGCCACGAGTGCCTCCGCCCCCACCAGCTGCAATGAGCAGGTTGTCCTTGGTGATCTCATTTACAGCAACAAACGTACCCCCTCCTCCTCCTGTGTTGCAATACTGCAGCTCAGACATGCCTCCACACAAGATAATGAGCACATCACCAGCCTTGAGGGAGAAGGTAGCAGATATGACAGCACCACGACCACCACGACACCTCTGCCCATCCTTGCCCTTTGCACCCTCTGCAGTGATTCGGTAGCAGCCATTGTGAGGGATTCGGATGCAGTGGATCTTCTTGGTGTAGCCAAGATTGAAAGGGAAATCCTGACAACCACCAGTCACTGGATTGCTCCACATTCCCAACCCAGCGGCATTTGACGAGCGAATTCTGAAACGGTACGCATATCCAGGACAGAGATTGCTGATGAAGGCATTGAGAACATTCCCTGGGATTTCAATGTAGTGGGGTTCTGTATCGTGGTAACTTGTGTCAAGTACACCGCTTCCCCTCCAGCCAATGGCCTGCTTGTTTGGCACATATTCGTACTCGACCTGGTAATGCAGTACGTCACCACAATTAGGAGGGAGCTGCCAATAGAGTCGCATCAGATTACCTCGCTCTCCTGATGGTTGGCATTCAATTTCAGTAGGAGTCGGCCCTCCTCCGACGGCCCCCAGGAGAAGCAACTCATGCTGGATGTCCTTGGGTACATAGAAGGGGATATCTTGGTGTGCGACAGGTCGATATAGACTCTTATCATCCTCCCTCAGCAACTTTTCTAGCTTTTGTGCAACCACCAGGTACTTGAGCAGAAATTCAGCATCACTCTTGGGCAGTAGTGTGTTGAGATCTTCGTTAGCATCGACAAATTCCCACATTGTCTCCTGGACCTTCTCGAGCTGTTTCTCGAGGTTATGCCGCCGATGATCACACTGGGAAGAGGAAGAGAGAACAAGAGGACACAATGAAAGTAACAACAGGATTTCAAACAAAAAGATGAATTCAAACTGCTTGTAGCTAGCTACTGGAAACTAAGATTCGATTTGGTGTCAACTGACATCTTGAAGTCAGTTATGTAAACCGGTTTAAACCAAATTAGACCTGTTTTACTACAGTTTAACAGTTCAAGAGGTGTTCAAATATAGCACCAGGAGTTTAATGACCTGAGAAAGCATGCAAGTAGTACGTACAGACAGCAAATTTCAAACACACTAATTAATTTTAGCTAGACCTGTTCCCAGTCCTTCACACCGTCCAGTTTTGATTGCTTGCAGTATCCAAAAATTGGCCTGGGAGATGGTGTCACGTGAATGATATTAATGTATACTTAGGTACACATAGACAGACGAGGGAGCTCATGTGATCCAAACATCAATTAGCCACACCCATAAGTGGTAGGTAGTCTTGAGTAGAAATTGAACATCATTCTGTTATGTATTAGATTAGCCTCGTACCCAGGCCTTGCACGTTCGTCGCTTGCAGTATGAACTTTGCGCAGAAGGCATGGTACGTTTTATCACATGATGGGTGCTGCAGACGTATTTTTATGCCACACCCAGCATATGGTGTGATGCAAATATTGCCGTGATGCAGAATAAGAACAATGGAGTTGAAACAAGTCACATGCGTATGATAGACCACGATGGTAAACTCGAGATGAAGAGGACAAGGAGCGGAACCCAGGTTCAACCTAGTAACCCAACGTGACCAAGGTACATGTATCTGAACATAGACGTCTACTATCCAGTTAAATATGGCAGCTTGTGCTCTTTCGCTGCCGAAACTTTCAGCACTTAAGGTAAGTTTTCACATGAACTGTCACTGTGCTCTCTGGGGGCCTCTTTCAATGCTAACACTGCGCTAGCTAATCCATGACATCATTGATTTCGGTAGAATGGTTGTGATGTAGGCTATGGCACACATCACGTGATAAAATCTACCAGGCCTTCTGTACAAATTTAGTACTGCAAGTGACGAACGCGCAAAGCCTAGGAACCAGGCTAGTATTACCATAGATCAGGAAACTTTTGTGGTAAAAATAATTCATGTCTTAAATTTTGCGTTAAAATATTTCGTCGCTCGACGGTTCCGGTGCAATGTAACATGTATACATATTTTATTTTCGTGCGTTTAATTTCCGTCGCTCCGGCGCACAGACAAAAATATTTTAACGGCAAAAATGTCAAGATCTACGGTAGCTCATGTTACCACTTTGAAAGTAATGTAGCACATGAAAGGTAGGGCTCATATGCACTGGCAATATCAGACACTTCCATGCAGTGCGTATGAGCTCCGTCCTTAGTGAAGCTCAGCAGTAAATATACAATGGAATAATGTTCAATTTCTACCTGTGACTGCCACATATATAGATGCTAACGTCAGCACTTTCTCATTTGTTCTGTGAGCAAGTGCCTAGTAGGTACTGTGCAAGTTTTACAGATGGACAGAACTTTAACCCTTTGAACATGCATGCGCCTAATCTTTTTACTTCCCGTGAACGTGAATGGCGTATTTATACGCCTGTGTTACATTCGGGCCCCTACCATGTGAAGAGGCGGAGCCTAGTAGCTCCTCGGTAAATCCCTTCTTATTTAGTGGTAACTGTTGAGCCACGCCTTTTCACTTACATCACTATCCAGGAAAAGCAGGAAGGGGCGGTACTGCTTTGTGAGCGATCGTGATTTGGTCAAGGGCTGCCAAACATGAAGCTTTTTCTGAAGCAAACAACCTCCAGTTTTCACATAAGACAGAAGTACATGTACTACCTTTAAATAGCTGAATCTGTCGGGGTTGTAGGTAACAAGTAGAAAAATCGGCACTGTTTCGAAGTGCTGGTAAGTTACGAGTATAGCCATGCGTAAATGGCTTCAAACAAGTACAAATAGCATACCTAGCAGTGAACAGCTACATAGTCCAGGCTAGTTATGCACTATTTATGCAAATCAGACCACTGGCTATGCCTAGGGCTTGGTAAGCAATGCTTCACACTTAGACCTCTCTCTGAGTTGTAACACTGATTGTGGCACAGCTGTCAAGGTTAATCACGTATAATTGCTGCTGCCTTCAGAGGGTTATGGTACACACACATACTAAGATGCAAAGATAATGCCATGCGCATGGGTTGTTCAACTGTCTACATGCCTGCTTGAGTGGTTGTTATTGACTGACAGAGGGCAGATTGATTGCTTTCGCCAGGCTTCATGTACGTACCTGTACCAACAGCCAGATGTAAACAGCTACTTTTCCTAACTGGCCCAAATGAGGTCACCAGGAATGCATAGCAGGAAGATACTTATCTGAATCAGGAATTTGGGAGCTCAATTCCATTCACTAATACTGCCATGTCTGTTCTATTATGGCATCAAATTAGAAAACTTGGCAGAATGAAGAGGGGTCTGGTATCCTTGTTCCAAGCCTCCACCTGGCAGAATGAAGAGGGGGTTGGTAGCCTTGTTCCAAGCACTCACCCGGCAGAATGAAGAGGTGTCTGGTAGCCTTGTTCCAAGCCTCCCCTGCTTCAAACCACGAACATGGCAATCATGAACGCAGGGGAGAGCCTGATATCTTTTCTCGCGTAAGCATGATGTAACTGAAAAGGGCCTGAACAAAAAGCCAACATTTTGCACGTTGTTCAACCAACTATATGTTTAACACTTGGTTTGTATAACTGTTGCCCCCCACTAGCTAGATATGAGTAGTAAGTTACTTCACTCTCTCTGCTGTTCGGAGCCCCAGGTATGTCCATGCACAATTAAACCCTCTCTCTGTCCTTTATGTTGAGAAATGATACCAGCTAGTCTCTCCCCCCAATTATGATTTCAGTATTCATGTTCCGGAGCAGAGGGAGCCTGGAAACAAGGCTAGGGTCTTAACATGTCCTCAAGGTGGTTCATCGTCCTTCTTTCATTTGCTCGCTCGTGGAGGGTCTGCAAACTAAGCTTGCCCAATACTGGGTAACTACTTGTGCAATCCTACCACGAACAATGTGCATTTCTGGGCCACCATTTCAATGCTTAATTAAACAGCCACATTAGGAAGTTAATATTTTGGATTTGGGTAGATGTTACACTTTGGAAGTTTTGCCACTCCTAAGCTCCTGACACACGGTGGAACCGATAAAGGATACAGAGCGGATTACATTCCATTTAAAAAACATCTGTGAATATCATTAATTTGGAGGCAGACGTCATGACTACCAACTAATCTCTCTCTTGTGTGCAGGCCAGATGTACCAATATGATGCAGGACTTGAAACTTGGTCCAGTTTTTCTGGTAGTACTGGAAGTAAGTTATGAAAAACCATTTCCTGTGTTGTCTGTATAGCCGGGTATATTGTAGCTGGGAATGCCAGCTCTCAGTATCCACAAGGGTTTCTGTGGATGATGAGAAGCTGCAGCAGATATGCATTATCTACTACAGGGACTGACCATAAAAACATTCCAGGCATCACATGATAATACATGGCATCGCATGATAATACATCTCATGATAATATATGGCATCGCATGATAATATATGGCATCACATGATAATATATGGCATCTCATGATAATATATGGCATCGCATGATAAAAATGGCATCACATGATAAAAATGGCATCACATGAAATGTAAGGTTTCATAGTGCTCTATGTCATTTTTGTCTCAGCTGGAAATGAAGATTTTGAGAAGAAGTAGAAAAGCTGACAGTTGGTGGGGATCGGACCAAGGGCCTTTTGTTTGAGCTGCCAGACTAGTGCTCTTACCACTGAGCTACGACCATTAGTTAGCCACTTCACAACCACCATGCTACCACCAGCCTGAGCAGCCACGCAGCATGTGCCATCAGAACTCTACTGAAGGTCTCTGTCAAAGGTGCCCAGTGCACACTTTCTTCTTCAAGCTGCACTCCATAGCTGCTACATGCATACACATATTTAGGATGGGTGTGACCACTATCTACAGAGATTTCGGCATCTGGATACAAAAATAATCCAGGGACGTCTGATAATAAGAGAACGCAGCCACTCCATTGGGAACGAGGCTAGGTGAAGGTTAACAGTACAATCCAGGGACGTCTGACAATAAGAGACTCCATTGGGAACGAGGCTAGGTGAAGGTTAACAATACAATCCAGGGACGTCTGACAATAAGAGAACGCAGCCACTCCATTGGGAACGGGGCTAGGTAAAGGTTAACAAAATAATCCAGGGATGTCTGACAATAAGATAACGCAGCCACTCCATTGGGAGCGAGGCTAGGTGAAGGTTAACAAAACAATCCAGGGACGTCTGACAATAAGAGACTCCATTGGGAACGAGGCTAGGTGAAGGTTAACAAAACAATCCAGGGACGTCTGACAATAAGAGAACGCAGCCACTCCATTGGGAGCGAGGCTAGGTGAAGGTTAACAAAACAATCCAGGGACGTCTGACAATAAGAGAACGCAGCCACTCCATTGGGAATGGGGCTAGGTGAAGGTTAACAATACAAAGATTTACACAGTAACTATGATTATTGCATACGTGAGTCGTTAACTAGCTGTTTGGGTGATATCGTCAACAGACATATGTACTGACCAACAAAAATGAAAAACGACTGTGTAATCCTTATGTGCACATGCACACCAGTATAATACATGTATTAACAAAAAAAAGTATATACTAAAGTAAAATGTTAACAAAAGGAACCCCATTATGCTAATTATTGCTGTTGAGCCATTCCAGTATGGTGCAAAATCTGGCTTCAACTATTGATTGGTAGTCATAACTATTAACTTTTTAGAAGCATTCTAGAAAGGGCTTCAACAACCTCTGACCTCTGAACTTTCACTCATCCAAATTGTCTGCACCTAACAGAATTAACATAACCTTGTGGGAATGTAAATTTAACTCCATGGCTGTGGCCAGCTAAAAAATTTCCCCACCAAACCAGTACTAAAATACAAAAAGTGCAGAGTTTGGCAAGCTCGGCCAAAGTGGTTAGCTACTAAGTTCTAACTCTCCTGAAGCTCAAGAGGACCCTCTACCACCCGCTGCTATCTGCGAGCAACCAGTCCTTATTGATAACAGTTTAAAGAACACTGTCTACGCTACTCAATTGATGTGGCTATCGTCACTGTCCACACCTGTAGTAGGGTTAGGATGTGGCCAACACCAGTTGTCACTTGCATTATGCAAAATGAACTCCTTCAAATCGGAAAACTTTCTTGAAAACATTTGACTAAATACTTGATTCCTGATGACAACTGAAGCAAATGTTTTCAAGAGTTTCTGACTTCAAGTTGTAACAGAGATCCTTCCTCCATTCATGCAGGAGCCTGCTGAGGAGCCCCCTTGCAGAGAGAAGGGTGTGGTTTGCAAGACTAGTCACCTTTGCAATGAAGCGCATGTGGCAGTGGGGTGCTTTAACTACTACATAAAATGAAATACTGCAATTGTAAACTCATTATGGACATACATAACTACCAAGAACGCACAAGAATGGGTGGCTTGAGTAAGAGCGTGTAACTACGTAAACCGGTTGGAATTTCCCACCAGTACTAAAAACAGTAACACGTATTGCGCATGTAGTGTTGACTTTAGCCATTGTTGCTAAGCATGTGACTGGGTGTTCTAGTTTAGTACGGTTCAATAATTTTGACCGGACTACAGGCTTCTATTGGAGTTACATGCTCTTACTCAAGCTGCCCGTTCTTATGCGCTCTTGACATACATACATACAAGCACAACCTCAGAAAGAGACCTCGTCAGCACCTGCCACACCCACACAATTATGTGCCTCATGCTAAGGAAGTCCAGCAATGACACACGGTTTTTGTGTTGTGAAAACGGGTAGTTAGAACACGTATAGAATTACAGCCTGGACACACAAACTTGATGCACTACATTCCCCCTGTGGCCCACTCCCTCTAAACCTAATTACCTTAACATCATTTTGGTTTCTTATCACAGGCAGCTCCTCCATACAAGTAAAAAAAAAACAGCTTTGTTCCCCGGCCTTCCCACCATCCAGTTTCCGATTGCTTACAGTGTATAAAAATGGAGGGAGGGGCCATGGTGTCATGTGGATGATGTCCATGTCTACTTTGGGACGTAGACAGAGGGTCCCAAACCAAAAAACACATTTTATTGCATTTTGCTCACGCGTTCCTTAAGCAAGTATGTATTCAGCTTCACAAATGCTCAGGACTCCAGCACTTGGACAGACATTTCAAGAAAAGGCCACAAGATTATTTGAACCCCTCCCTCTATGGCTACATGTGCCTATTATACATTGACATCATTCATACAACACCATCTCCCGGGCCTTTCCTCTTCATCTTCCATACTGCAAATAATCAAGAAATGGAGCTAAGGAAGGCCTGGATATGAGGCTTGGTGAAAAATCCCTGAAATTTTGTAGAGAGGCTTTTCAGTTATGTCATCAAAATGGTACACATCTGTATACTAAAACTTGCACCGTCATTTTGGAGTACAGCTTTATACACAGCAGTATATGCGGTATTGATCAAAAACAAGCTGGCCTCACAGATAAACTTAATTTAGCTCTTTAACTTACAGAGCAGTGGTATTTCACCCGATTCAACACGTACTAGAAGCATTCTAAGAGTCTCCTTGCAATCGTTGAGATCGCCATAGAGGCTACCATCTCGTAACAAACATGATGCCTGTTTTCCACTTCCTTTGTTATAATTTCGTATTCTTAAAAGTGATTACATCATGTGAAAACACCTCTATTGCTACGTAGGTTAAAAGCAATTAGCTACAATAGTAGAGAAGGACAATAATTCAGATAATATCTGTAATTGATTGGCCAGCTTGTTAGACAAAAGAAAACCAATTTACTGCTCACACAAGGATTCAAGCGGCACAAATTGGGCTTTAATATGGTCAACTAGCCCTGTCCCTCATGCAAACATGACATTTGATAGTGTAGTACGGAAAAACAATCAGTTTTTCGCAACCATAACTATGCTACAACTAACTACACCAAGTTTTCGACCCCACTGTTGACCCTACCCCTAACAAGAACAACACCAGAGTCGAACAAGGTAATACCAACAATTTAAGTCTTAAAAGGTTGCTATTACTTACATAAAGCACACATGTTGATAATGTAATAATTGCCACGACTTTCCCTCCTATAACCACAAGACATAGCTGGATATTTTGGTAAGGAATTTATTTTGGTGGTTTGGCGGTTCAACAAAGACACAGCCTAATTAAATTCTGCCAATATTAATTCAATTTTTGGTAGGTGTGGTCTACTATGTTGATCAAGGATGGCGCTGCCGAGTTATTTTGCTCGAGAGTTTCAAGGATTTCCTCTTTGTCAAAGAAACAGATTAAAGCATACGCAAGCGTGAAGCACTCACTGGACAATGAAACTTCAAAGCCCGAGGTAAGTTCTATGGAGGAATAAGCAAGCTGCCGAAAGTTCTCTCGGGACATGCCCCACACAGAGTTCCTTCGCTGAACTGCCATCGCACTTCACTCAATGGTGAAGTTCACATGTTCTTGTGTACGTGATGGCCTTGAACACAATCCACACTGTTAGCACTGTTCATGCTGTTCGCACTGTTCATGATCCACATGTAGACTTTGGAATATGAATGCACAATGACGTAATAAATTTGTATACGCAATTGTCAACTGCCAAATTTAAATTCCACCAACATTTTTTTCAGCCAATTTGAGGCTATTAAGTTTCGCCAAATTTAATTCCTGCCAAATTTTCCGGCTATACGGTAAAGGACACTGTCAAGTGGAGTAGCTACATGAGGAAGATACTAGTATGATCTGGGGGATTTGTGGTAAAGAAGAAGGAAGCTCTGATCTCACTCCCAGGCTCCTGGCCAGCTGTTCATTGCATGCAATACTGTGAGCGGGTGCTTGGGAACAAGTCTGTGATGAGCCAAGACCTCACCATGCCTGCAACGAAGTAGACACCAGGGATTGACGTCTATGTAATCAGCAGAGTTGGATCCTTCAGTAACCTTTTTCTAAATGATGCTCTTCATAGCTAGGAGAGCATTCCTCTTTCTTGTACCCAAGTCGTTGGTGTGTTGAGGTACATGTAGTGTAACTACATAAAGACTAATTATAATCCATGTGTGGGTGTGTGTTTTTGTAGCACGTTCTTGATGATGGCTGCCATCTACTGACATGTGAGACTGTATTCAAGTGTTGTACTTGAGCAATCTAGAAGCCACACCCACAGGTATTTAGTAAACCATTCCTGTGATGGTGGAGACTAGGCTGCAATGCACACTCAGTAAAGCTAGACAGAGGGAAGAACAGCACTCTGTAAAGCTAGACAGAGGGAAGAACAGCACTCTGTAAAGCTAGACAGAGGGAAGAACAGCACTCTGTAAAGCTAGACAGAGGGAAGAACAGCACTCTGTAAAGCTAGACAGAGAAACAGTACAATGGCAAACAATGGCAGAACGGCACAACTCATACGTAGTGGTCACCATGACCAGAGTGTAGTGCAACTATTTTTTCCTTATATGGAAGTGTCTAATAAATGTACTTTAGTTAACACACCCTCCAGATGTACCAATCGCATGAATGTGGGTACTGTCTTATATACCTTCCAGTGAGGCAGCCTCAAGTGGAGCATGTCAGTCAGTGAGGCAGCCTCAAGTTGTGTGAAGCTCCACTCACAGGAAGCTAACCAACAATGTAGGTATTGTCATACCCACTGCTACGACCAAGTAGACTTCAGCAAGTGTCACTTGTGCAAAGCTCCACCACAGGAAGTTGCCAAAGCCAACCTTGCGTTCCCCTTCCTTATCACAAGGCTGCCTTATCAAGATGCACCCTGGTACCCCACAATGCACTATGAATTTGGCCTGATGACACAATGGCTATATAGACTCATTAAACCCATTCAAGTCCAAATAGTGTGGGTAGTAGCTTTTAAGGTTGGACATAGTGGGCTATTAGGGGCCTAACAAGGTCATTAGGTAGAGTGTAGCTGCTAGGCTAAAAGCAGAGCCTGGTAGATCGCCAGCAGTATGCAACAGTTCCCAGGGCTTGGCAGTCATCAGCCATCAGCTCATTGGCCATAGCCGAGATTCTTCACTGCTTTTTGTTGAGACAAGAGACATTAAGAGCTCTTTAGTGAGTTAATAAGTACAGAGACAGTGGTTATCAAAATTAGATATTTTACTGCTTTGTCGCTTAATTAGAGCAAAATTTTTAGTTGTTCTGAACAGATTAGGAACGTCATAGAGCACCATGAGGATTTTGGTTCGAGGAGAAAGTTTATGGACAACAATTTCAGTGATCAAGACGATGGAAATTTAGTGGAGTAATACTGGTCGAAAGGTTACAAATGAAGCTATAACATCAGTAACTTCATTTGTGGTCCAAAAGTGTCCATTTGTCCATCTAGATTCCATTATCATCAGAGTTGTAACTTTCCCTTCCCTTCCTTTCCCTTCCCTTCCTTTCCATCTGTCCCCAAATACACATGTACTATTGTATGTAACTTACTTCTTCCTCAACGTATTTGAGGAGGTTCTGCTGGCGATCTTGGATGATATCCATCAACTCCCCAAACGTTTTCTGAATCTGGGACTTGGCGGTGCTTGCCGAAGGATTCAGCTCATGGATGATTCTAGACAGGGACCTCTTTGAGCCAGTCAGCTTGTCAACAACATCACGGCTATACTGGTTCAGCTTCTGCGCTTGTGTTCTCCAACGTCTCACAACCTCCTGAACTGGTTCGAACTGGTCTGCCCGTGAGATCCAGTCCGGGCTCTGCTTGCATTCTTCACACGCAAACTGGTTCAAGTTTACGGAAAACATGATTGCTCGGTTACCACGGTGTATAGTGCAGATGATATGAGTTGGTGGAGGGTTGTCAATTGGAAAACGTCTATGCCTACGAACCGGTGCGAAAGGACGATTATGTTCCATACTGTCGCACACACCACAAAAGAGAAATTGGGAGCCTGGGAAGCAATCAAGACAGACTACTGTAGCTGATACATCCTTACAAGCTTCACACTTGGGCTGGACAGTTGTTTGGTTTTCAACTGGTTCCACCTGGTCTTTGACAATCTCCATGACAGCGTAGTTTGGGGGGAGCTGCATCACATCTGGACGCTGAAGATCGTGCCACTTGCTACAGACAGGACACTTCACCCCCCTCGTGGTCATGATCTTCATCAGGCATTTCGTGCAGAAGGTGTGGCCACACCTAAGGCTCCTTGGATTATGGTAGAAGTCTCGATTGTACTGTTCGACACATATACTGCACTCTAGAGCAAGACTTTGCTGACTCTGCAGTGGGAGTGGGGGACAAAAGATTTGCAAGGTCACTAACGTACATTGCTACACAGTGGCTAGCAGGGACATTCTTGATTAGCAAGGAGTATTCAATTCAGGAGAAAGCTTTAGGTACCCGTAGGAGCTTTTAGCTGCCACTATAAAACGAGTTTGCTACGAGTACATTTGGAAAAATAACAGTCATTGTCCCTGTTCTTTGAGTTAACAGACCCTCCAGGTGTCTCAACATTGAACCTGCTCCGGAAAGAACGGCTCTGGAAAACCGTAACCCTACTCATCATAATGCTAATCGAGATTTCCAGTGTCGTCCTTTCCAGTGGATCTATCGAAAACGATGGCTACCAACAAGGAACCATTGACCACCTTCAGCAGCTCAATAAGTCCTTGCTACCAAGAACCGACAAACGTCTAGGACTGCCATGGACTTTCCCAGTTGTCAGGCATATACAAAGTGTAGTGTAAACCTCCGGAATATCCCGGGAGGTACTGAGTGTCCTAGCAAGTGGTCTCATGTAATGGACAGTCTGTGGCAGTCCTGGACCACCCTGCAAGAACTAGGTCAAGTGTCCTGATGAATCAAAGTGGTCCTAAATTCAGGTTAAAAGGGGTTGCAGTGGTTCAATATTGAGCAGCTAGTTTGGCCTAGTCTATCAACACAGATGCCGGTAAAGACTCGCTAGGCAGGGATTTACTTGGATAAGAAGGAATGCAGCTACGACTATAAACTTAACAGGACACACAGTGCTAGATCGAGGTGGTCTACCTCTTATAGTGAACTCACCGGGGGCATCTGCAGCGTTAGGTCCCCACCATCGGGAGACGGTGGCTTTGGTGGCGGTTCCATCATATCGCTCCTCCTAGTTCCAGGCGTGAGCGAGCATCAGACGGAGCATTCTAATAACTGCTCCACTTTAAACGTCCGTGGACTGGGGGCGAGTTTGACTGGAATTTCCTGACAAACCCGAAAACTGTGCTGCTCATGCCAAATACTGGCTTCTGCGCATGCGTACTGAAGCAAGCACGTGGCATCACGTGACCTTGTTAACTTGAGTTGTGTGGTCAGTTTCGGCGGAAGTTATGCAACCTAAAAATGTAATTAAACTGTACAGAACGGAAAAGGCGGGTAATTATACCTTCAGCTATGCATTCCAGTGATTGCACAAAAAGTTGATAACAAAAAAAAAAAATCTAGATTTCAGTGTTGACATGGACAATTGTCACTGAGCCATGACCATCATTTCCCAAACTCCTCTTCTCATCCATTCCACCTTCCTTCACGTAGCATCCTCCTCCTCCCCCTCCACGCCCCCCACCACCTCCAGAATACCCCCCTCCACCACCCCCACCATAATATCCCACAGCACCTCCACCACCAAATCCACCAGAATCACCCGGTTCGCCACCGTGCAAGAAAGACTTTGCTGTACTCGATGCACTATCAAACCCAGCTCCGCCCCACCCCCAACAGGGCCCAGCAAACATTGCATCCTTCCCAGCTCCTCCACCCGCACCCCCAGCTGCCCACTGTGACCCAAGTCCATCTGTGCCCGCATCTGAGTGTATGTTGGCAGATCGTCCATCGTGATCTTCAGCATCATATCCTCTGGTCCCACCTCCTCCCCCAGCTGCAATCAGCAGGTCGCGTCGTTTGTTCAGGGCCACAAAGGTGCCTCCTGCTCCACCTGAACTGGGCCCCACCTTCTTGGACATTCCACCACAGAGAATGATCAATGTGTCAAACCTGCAACAAAACATGATTGTAAAAATTTGGAGGTGGAAAATAAATGAGGTTGTTGCTAATTAATTTCTGTATCACAACTGACAAGCTCTTGCTGCTTCTAATGAAGATTAATTTATTTCATCTCTGATATCCAGTAATCTGCTTTGAAGTGAAACAATAATTCTTGTTTCAGTTTATCCAAACACCCTCTGGTTCCAATATGTTCGGATAAGAGACCTCCTATGGTACTCTATACCTGCAGCTAGGATTGTGACCAGGTATACATGTATATAACTTTGTACTACAGAAGTGGGCATTGCTTTGTGTACTTGCAAAGCATTTCAGTAGTTCCTTGAGATTGTCCCATGGAAAAGTCTGCAATTTGGATTGTCTGTCTAATAAACTCACCTGGTAACATTTACTGAATTACTGATTTAAGGGCTGTCTTTGTAAATCTTTACTACAGGAGTTTGTGTCGTTCAGAGACTCAGAGTTATTACGAAAACTTGCCAGCTCTAACCTCCTCTGCGTTCACACCCCCACAAATAACCTGCTAGCTTATTTTTAAGTATTTTCGTGATTCCTCAAGAATGTCCTTGAAAATTATCATAGCTTTCCACCTAGAACTGACTTGGTAGTATCCACTGAGTAAGTCCGTTCGAGGGATGTTTGTTTAACCCTTAACTGTGCACCACTATGGAGTCTGACAATTGTGTTATGGTACTACTATGAATTGGTAGCTTTCAACTGGGTTCACGTAATCTCCGTGAATATTTTACATTAGAATTGCACAAAACTACCAGCTAGCTATGTGGCAGAATTTGTCTATAGCTGTTACCTGGCAAGATGAAACTTGGCCTCAATGATGGCTCCCCTTCCTCCCTTTCGGGTGTCTCCATCAGCTGCCTTGGCTCCCCTTGCTGTGATACAGTAGTACCCATCGGAAGGGACCTGTACACTAATGATCTCGCCGCTGTAGCCAATTTCAAGCGGAAAGTCTGGTGTTTGTCCCACGACAGCTGAGCTCCACATACCCCAGCCGGCACTGTTGAGGGAACGGATACGAAAGCAATACTTCTTTCCTGGCATCAGATTATCGACTCTTCTCTCTGTTCCACTCCCCCTGACATTCAGAGAGCGAGGAAAGCTTTGTTTGTACTGAGTGTACGCACTGCTTGAGATCGTAATTGCGTCAACATCTTCCTCTTCTATCAGCTCCACGCGGATCTCGTATTCTAGGGTGGGCTGATCCATCTGGTCACTACACTCCCATTTCACCATGAGAAGGCCATTGTCTGTCCCACACTGCAGTCTGCATGGAACTCTGCCTCCACCAACCATCCCCAGTTTGTCAATTTCTTGTAGAAACTCTGGATTGATGTTGATGGGAATGCTCCCATTTGATACCGGTCCCTTGTAGAGGGGGAATTCCACGTCGGTGAGCTGTGAGCGCATATTTGCAATGATTCGATCAGCTTGGTGGAGGTAGCTGTAGTCAGACATTTGCAGCAGCATGTTGGCCTGCACAACTGCAGTGTCAGCAGCGCCCTGCGCTACTTCAAGCTTTTCTTGTTGTTCTGTTAGCTTCTTCTTCTGAAACTGGGCCTGGGGAAAAGGGCGGGGGGGGGAAGGGTGTAGTGGGAGTGAGAATGGGTTCGTGTCACTGAACTACTGAACAACTGAACTATGGTCCAGAACCTCACTTATCCAACCTTCATCAATCCAACTCTCCAAATACTATTGGATATTTTGCTGACCAGTAAATGGAAAGTAATCTGCTCCGCATCCAAAGTAGCCTTATTCCCAGACTCTGTGATGCAAGCGCCGAAAAGCTCTGGGAACGAGGCTACATTCAAATAGCTTTGTTTTAAACATTGATTTGAACACCTCTCGGTCCCAAATGAGTGACCTACTATACCCAAGTTATTCATGCAGCCATGGTTTGGTACAAATACCAAACCATGGATGAGTCTGGAAATAATCCCCACCATCTCAAAGACTGGAAGTATAGATCAGACAGGGACATTCCGTTCATTTAGCTATTCCCATATATGGAAGAAGAGCCTTGGAAAGCCCCCAATTTGGCATGAAGGTTAGAGTACACACAAAAGCTCAAAATTGAAATCAGAAGCCATCTTTGGTTAACTATAGGAACTTGTTAGTGGAAGTTGGAAGCCAGCAGTTAGTGGTCATGTGCCAGTGACATCAAAGCACGAGACACACATGATAATAAGTTGCCTTAGAAGCGGCACGTAGTAAAACCACAGTGTGGTGTAGCCTGGCTCCCAGGCCCTGAGCCAGTTTCCTGTCACTTGCAATACAGTGCTGCACATGACAGAAAGCAATGGCCTGGGAATGAGGCTACATGTAAGTGTGTGGTACATGTATAGCCTCATTCCCAGGCCATTGCAGTACAGGGATGGAAAGCTGGGCAATGGCTTGGGAATGAGGCTAAGTGTTTTTTTGACACTTTCTAAAATTAGACAGCTAGAAGTGGTTAATATTGAAGTGGTTGGTCTGATCTTCCATTGTCCCCAGTCTTTCTGTCTCTGGCTCTTGCCATCTTTCCTGCCGAGACCCTGGGTCTCTCTTTGGCACTTTTCTGTTCTATTCTAATTGCTCTCTCTTCAGAGCGCTTTTCTCCCCCCCCTCTCCCAATCAGCTAAGACGGTAGGTCACCGTTGGTTTCGGCAGAGATGCAGTATATACCCCCACTACTGTGGTGGGTCGTGTCAGTGTCAAACTAAACAACCGTATGGCTGTTGGTGCCAGCCAGGCACTGGCATGGCTTGCTGTGCCACATCTGGGAGCCCACCCAATGGCAGCCTGATGAGTTTCATCTTAGATGAATCTCATCAGTGATTACGTATCACTTCCTGTCAGTTTTTGCCTACTCATTCAGTTACAGTTGCTCACGCTCAGACTGTACAGGCTTTCACAAGTTGAAACCACGTGTGGAGATCAATTGAGAAAAGGGAAAGGATGATACTCACCTCATCCTCTACCTTTGCGAGGACCAGAGTCAGCCTCTTCTTCAAGCATACCTCAAACTGATTGAACTCCACCCGAACAAAGTCCATCGTTCGAGTCTGTGGAAGGAACAAGGTACCCATACAACATGTATAATCAACAGCATAGTTTCAAGGTTTGAATCCCAGCTGGATCACTGAATTTTTTTCCATGGATTTATTTCTCACTCTCTCAGCACACACACACAAAAAACATTATTCATCACAACAGATCATTAAGCGACCTTAATTCCATTGCTCTTAATTTTGTCTACTAACTTTGAGCCACCATCTTGGCGGAGAGCATGTACAGCACATCTAGCCTCGTCCCCAGACCCCACCCCCAAAAAATCGGGAAAAGGGCCTGTTCACGCTTGCAAAACCCCCCGTACATGATGTGTCAGCAGTTTTCGTTTGGGGTAGACGAATCACGTTTGGCCATAACTAGTCACTAAATTCTTGACCACGTGAAATTAGTAGTCTCATAAGACCATTTGAAAAGGGGAACGAGGCCAAGACCTTCCCCCAAAACTTGGATGTGAGAAAACCTTAGCCTCATTCCCAGGCATTCCCACCATCCAGTTTTTGATCGCTTGCAGTACACAAAAACCGGAGGGGAAGGCCGGGGAGATTTAGTCACATGTGATGATGTCATGCAGACGAGGGTAGACAGACAGGGAGCGGTGCCTGATCGTTGTAACCCTCAAACTTTGTGTTGATCAGCCTCGAGTCTACCGAACAACAAGCTGTATTGACGCTGTCGTTTGAACTTTATGGTCTCAAGTCAAGAACATGATATTACAAGAAGAGCATCGTGATTCTTGATTGGCCAATCGTTACGTCACATCATCCATGCACAACACTAAACCAGGCTCATTCTGGGAGATACTAAACCAGGCTCATTCTGGGGGACACTAAACCAGGCTCACTCTGGGGGACACTAAACCAGGCTCACTCTGGGAGGCACTAGACCAGGCTCAGTCTGGGACACTAAACCAGGCTCATTCTGGGAGACACTAAACCAGGCTCACTCTGGGACACTAAACCAGGCTCACTCTGGGGGACACTAAACCAGGCTCACTCTGGGAGACACTAAACCAGGCTCACTCTGGGGGGCACTAAACCAGGCTCACTCTGGGGGGCACTAAACCAGGCTCACTCTGGGGGGCACTAAACCAATTCCATACATGAATTGCGTAACCATCTGGTACACCTCTTGTGGTTATGGCTTGATGGCATGTATGTGGTTTTACTCCTAGACTAAATTCTTCCAGGTATGGCATGCAAGATTGCAGGATGAGCCTGAGTGAGTAATGGTCTAGTGTCTCCCAGAGTGAGCCTGGCTTAGTGTCCCCCAGAGTGAGCCTGTGCCTTCTAGTCTTGTCTATGTCATGTACTATCAGTATTTTAGTTCTTCGCTACACCTGTTATTATTTTCATTTTGCTTTTTATTCCCGTCTTTGCCATCTTCCTGCCAAGTACTTACTTTTGTTCAGTTGTACTGTCTGTGTGCGCTGATGAGGGCCACTGCATAGTGGATGAAACATTTGCCCTCAGAACTATTTAGTTGGCACGAGAGCGAAAAAAACCCTGGTATGGATACACCTAACCACACGGGAATCTACAAATCTCCAATAAACAAGGGGTATTTCGCAGCATGTGGGCAGCTTGACGAGCCTTTGCTTCGCAGTACTACATTTTTCTGTTTGAGTGTAAAAGCAGACCATTCACAACCCAATTGATTGCCGCATGTAACCTTTTCATCTCCCACACACATGGCTTTAGGACTCTCCCTTTCGACCCCTACCATTATTGTACATACACAGTATTACTCAAGTGTACTGCAGAAACAGTTAATAAACGTCTACTTTCTTCGGTCACCCCCCTCCAAATGCTACATTTCATGCTTTTCTGCACAAGTTCGAAACGATTAATAGCATAATTGATATAGTCACCCATGCTTAAACTTAGGGAAAGTCCCCAATGAGACAGTCATTCCCGGGCCTTCCCACCATCCATGTTTTTGATTGCTCACAGTGTGCAAAAACAGAGGGGGAAGCCCTGGAAACATTGTTCATGTGAGTGACGTCAGTGTCTACCATTTTGCATACTATAAGTGATCAGATACTAGATGGTGAGAAGATCAGGGGATGAGGTTAATAGCAATACTGGAGTGTGGTCTTACCTTCTCATTATCAACCCGACCAAGGAGTTCCTCCAGCTCTGCCCTTGTGTGAGAGATGTCATCGACACGGTCCCGAGTAAGCTGAATGAGGCCTGGCACCTCCTCCCGAATTTGAGCCACAGCATCATCAATTGCAATGAATTTATCCTCCTCAAAGTTTCGCTCCGATTTGCACTCGTTGCACGCAAACTGATTCACTTTGAATGAGAAAAAGATGCAGGGTTTTCCAGGATGCGTGGTGCAGTTGGGAACAGGGGTCGAGAACCTCACATTTGCGATCGGCTTAGGAAGATGCTCCCTCATTGGGCCAAAGGGACGGTTGTGCTCCCTACTGGAACAAGTATTGCAAAACTTGAAGCCGGCTGGCAGACACTGGAAGCAGATGATTGTGGCCACATCTTGTCGGCAGTCCTGACAGAGAGCTCGTTGGGGAGCCGGAACCTGATGAACAACCTGCTCCCCCGGGGTGACATTCTGCGCTGCATCCACGTAGTTCATGATGGTGATGTTGGGAACGTGGGGTTCCTCGCTGATGAGGGAACACTGGGGGCATTCAAGCTGGTTATCTGTCCTCGGCCGACTGTCGAGACACTTGTGGCAGAAGGTGTGGCCACAACCACTGAGGAGTCTCGGCTGAAAGTCACCAGCTGTGGTGTATTTCTGCTGGCACAGTGGGCAGGTGAGCATGGTGGGCGTGGCTACTTACTTTGACACTCCAATCTAAATGAACAGATCTAGAAGATGTGGGGAGACAAAAGTTATTGTTTCTGGCCCAAATTTTTGAAGTAATATAACACAGTATATATCTTCAGTGCATACTCTAAACTTAGACTCACACAGGCTCGGCTCGTTTTGTTTTCCAAATGCGAAATCTATCTGCTTCTAGTAATTCTACGCCCAATCCATGAAGCGTCCAAGGAGAATAAAGGGAAATCCCCACGGTTTACTTTCTAAATTAGCGTAAGGAAAAATGTAAAACTTGACTCCTGCTGCTGCCTAGCTATGTCTTTGCGAACTTTGCCCATTCTGTTTTTTAACCTGGGAGGGGAGATGCTGTACATCCTCGACCAGCGTCTCAGAGCTCAGAATGTTCTACCAGACAAGGCATCGAAAGGTGGGGAAAATTGGGCTACTTCACACTAAAATTATAGGCATAAGCTTTAATACACCCCAGTCCCGATGTTTTTTAATATAGTCCAAGCATAGATCACTCTACTATCTATGATCCGAGAGGGGTCATGTTAGCTCTCCGAGGGGGGAATGAAATCTAATGCATATGGATAAGGCCAACCACCTGACTGCATTTTGTGCATGTAGCTTGGTCACCCCAGCACAGCTGATGAGGCCTGGTATTGGCCGAAATGCATCCTGTGGACTGGGGGACTTTGTATATGTATACCATCTAGGCCCGCATTTTTTTCGGGAAACGTGGTTCTTTGATTGTTCATGTATATAACCAGTGTTTAAGAGCTTTGCTCTGGAGCTTGCGTGAGGTTAGTCTAGTCTTGTCTATGTCTTGTACCATCAGCTACGCCCTCAGACTATAACTATAATAACATTATACAGTATAGTGGTCAGTACGTCTGTCTATCAGTCTATACAGAGAAATGTTGACATGGCACACCGCACAGGTGTGAGGCTTACTCACACTCACTCCCCCCTCCAACCACTTATGTACACACGCGCATGCATGCAGTGATGCGAGACATTGTGGGCCAGATGTTTGACAGCCGCTGTGTCCAGGAGCTCTTCCGCCCTTCGAAAGTGTTCACCAAGAAAGCTCTGAGAGGAGTGTTTGCACAGCTGGCTCATGCCTCTATCATGAAGCTGAACTCCACCGCCATGGAGAAGGTTAGTACCCACCTAGCCTCGTCCCCAGGCCCCACCCAAAACTCGGGAAAGGGGCCTGGTGTCACTTGCAAACTTTCTCGTATGTGCTGAGTCAGCATATTATGTAAGAATTACATGCCTTACGTGATCACATGGTAGCCAGCTACTGTTGACGATGGCATTACAGAGTAGATGAATAGATCTTGCTACGGAGCGACTACAGACAAATCCTGTGAGGCAAGAGTAGTAGCCTAGCAAGCATAACTACGCTCTAAGTTTCTGAAATCCGAGGTTTATGAAAAGTCTGCTTGCCTCGTTCCCATTTTCAAATGGTCTTGGAACGAGTCTACTACTTTCACGTGTCAAGAATTTAGTAATTGGTAATGGACGAACGTGATTCCTCTACTCCAAACGAAGACTGCTGACACAGCACATACGGGAATTTTTGCAAGTAACACCAGGCCCCTTTCCCGATTTTTGGGTGGGGCCTGGGGACGAGGCTAGTATCCACCTGCCTCCAAATGCACACCTCCATGAAAGTCTGCAAACAAGGCTAAGCATTTGTGTACCACAGCAGGCTCAATGAGTAATTTTTGTTTTCTTTACAGCTTTACGACCTTATGGTGATGGCGGTGAAATACCAGGTAGGTGCTAGCGAAATAGCTTCGTTCCCCAATTCCTTATTAATACATGTGTGTAGGTCACTTTGCAATCAATTGACAGTCATGTGACAGCCTGGCCTCATTCCCAGGCTCTACCATGCATTACAGCCTGGGAATGAGGCTAGTGACATCATGGTTCAAAAAGGCTCAGTAATATTTCTGAACTCAAGCAAAGTTATCTTGGAGAAGAATTTAGGGTAGGTTTGCGTTCAGAAAGGTTTGGTAGTGGTTTGAAGAGGAACAGTTCTGAAGTGAGCCTTGACAGTGGTGGATGTTTAATGTCTTCCAGGTTCTTCTGTGCAAACGTGGTGAGGATGTGATTTTGGTGACGCTGAACCACCTGGACACTGTCCGGGAGTTTGTGGCCAACTCAGAGGAACACGTTGCTCTGGTTGACTCTGCCTGCAAGACACTGACAGATGTGTGTAGTGTGTGTGTGTGTGCGTGTGTGTGTGTGCATGCGTGCGTGCATGCATGGATGCGTGTGTGTGTGTGTGTGTGTGTGTGTGTGTGCATGTTTAGACAAAAGCGCATCTCCATTAATTCTGATATTATGTTCACCTACACGTACTCCCCCTCCCCTCACAGTACTACAGCCAGCTCACGGCAGCCCAGTGCATGCAGCTAAGGTTTACCTTACTCACTATCTTCCAGGACACTCACAAGAGAGTAAGTCTCCCATCTTCTAGCTCCTATCTCTACTAGCCACTTTACCATCTCAGTAATTGACCACCTTCATTTTGCAAACATGGAGGTAGCGTCAAGTAGACAGAAGGTAGAGACAGAGGGGTTGGTGCCTGACAAAGAAACTTTAGCTTAGCTTCTGGCTGTCCAAGGACTAGAGGCCAGAACATTTACAGCATCGCTATAGTTTGTTTTTTGGTAAATTTGGACTGATCAATGGAAAGTTTGAAGCATAAGAGCGTGTCTACCTTCTGTCTACCTGATGTTGTATGACATCACCACACACCCCTGAGGCTTTCCCCCCCCTCAATATTTGCGTACTGGAGGCAGGGAAAGCTTGGAAACACCTTTACAGTAGTAACTATGTCAGTTAAATGGTGAGCATTGTTGTATCATCACACGTTTCACTGCCTTCACTGTCTCCTTCCCCAGGTCTCCATTTTCCTGAAGACTGGTGCCCAGTTGCGAGATGGGCGATTTGTTATCCCTTATGGTGGTCCAGTACCGCATGGCTTTGAAACTCCAGGAATCATTTGGTGGGTGGGGTCTTTCCCCCATAATAGATTTCCACCTCACCTCTCTCCCTCTCCTTCCCCCTCCCCCCCCCCCCCCCCCCAATTTAGCTTCATATCCAACTAACACACTATATGTTTGTAGTTTCTTGCAATCTGTCAGTTTTACCTACACTTTGTACCATGGCAATGCAACTTTGTAGAGAGGTGGTACATGTATCTGGTCTCTACAAGTTACTATAGTAACAGCCCGCTTTTTTTGGTTTTCTTTAGGATTGTATGCTGTCTGTGTAGATTGGAGTCTTTGCTCCCCCTACTCCCCTTCCTCCCTTCTCCCCTTCCTCTCCTTTCTCCCCTTCCTCTCCTTTCTCCCCTTCCTCTCCCTTCTCCCCTTCCTCTCCCTTCTCCCCTTCCTCTCCCCTCCATTTTCACTCGCCTCCTCCCTTCCCTCCTTCCTCACTCCCTCCCTTTCCACTCCCCTCCTCCCTTCCCTCCTTCCCTTCTTCCTCTATTTTCTCACTCCCCTTCCTCCCTTCTCCCTCTCTTTCCCTCCCTTTCTCACCCTCCTTCCTCCCTCCCACACACACTCATGCATATTTACAGGTACTATGATGACCATGGTGTGTGTACAGTAGAACAGTTCCCACCGCTACACAAACATGAGCCGGCAGAGCCACAGGGGTCATTTGAGGTCAAGGGAAACAGGGTCATTTCCCTCGGACGCAACGTGTGAGTAGTCTCATTCCTAGACCTGATGGGGGAGAATGGTCTCGTGACATTGTGAGTCAGCGGTTGCCTTGGGATACATGTAACGGGAGGGGAGAAAAGAAATTGGAGCGAAGAAAGAGCACTTGTGTGAACCTTGGTCAGACACTTCCCGTTTTTTCTTTAGCTATGCTACTGAAAGACTTCCCGATTCCTCTGCATCCTCTTTGGATGGAAGGAGAGGAGTGGCTACCCACATTGAGGAGGAGGAAGAGGAGGAAGAGGAGGAGAGGAGAGTGGTGAGGAGGCCTGTACATGTGCAAACTAGGAATACATGTGTATAGAGTGTGTGCCACACACAGAAGCATGCTTACCCGTGTGTAGAGTGTGTGCCACCCACAGAAGCATGCTTACCCGTGTGTAGAGTGTGTGCCACGCACAGAAGCATGCTTGTACTTGTGGCATCATGTGCTTAGCCTTGTTCCCAGACCTCCATTATAGCTACTGTTACCATAGATAGGAAAGATTTCGGCATTAAATTTTGTCGGTTCCCTTCTACGACGAAAATTAAAAACATGAAATATTTTCAACACTGATGCATTTCTATGTTTGTACTGAGACACTTTAGCTTCTCTACAATGGCTGCCTTCCGCTGCTATGGTACAATGATTTCCCATGAAGGTCTCCACCATTTTTTGACAGCTCAGCTCACACGTCTTTCTCGTGCCCAGATCCAGATGTAGATTTGGGCACAAGACTAAAAATTTCGGTGCGCTGAAGCAACAAACGCGTAAATTTCACAGACGAATATTTTTACAGGTGAAAATTTCCCAATCTACTGTAGTTCTTCAGTAGAGTAAACCAAGACAATGTGTCTAGCTTCATTCTTGGGCCTCTGCACACACGTTATTCTTTTCTGTCATCTTACCACCACACACTAGTCACACACTGCATAGCTTGGTACATGATTGTGTGTCACAATTGCTTAACCTCATTCACAAGCCCATATGGCACGCCGTCCATAACAAACCACACCGACCACACACCCATCTTCTCTCATACATGCTTTGTGGTGGCAAGGGTTTGTGGTCTCTTAATGAAATTTCCGTTGGTCACAGGAAGAAGAAGAAGATGCGAACGTTGACTCCACTGTGAAGGCTGAACTAGCCCTGTTGGAGAGACTGCTAGTGGGAATGAGACAACAACAAACCAGTGGTAGGATTTCCCTCTCAAGACCTCTCTCATTACCATGGCAACCAGGGACGGCCATATTGCAAATTGTGCTAGCCTCCTAGTCTCATGCCCAGATCCCACCCGAGATGAGAGGGTCTAGTGACGTTCGGCTGATTCCTCGGGCTTCATTAATGTTGATTGCTTTCTGGGAAGAATTTTCCAACCGCCAATCATATTGCAACAAACACAATCTGCAGTGCAACACCGAAAGTTCTTGGCTACTTCGGCATGATAACACAGCACTTTTTTGTTACGTAAATTAGTTATGAGATCTCAACTATGCATACAGCAGGCTATGAAGTTTTAATGAAGCCCGAGGAATCAGCCGAATGTCACCAGACCCTCTCCTCATGGGTGGGTCTAGGCACGAGACTAAGGCCATCCCTGCCTCCAATATTTGATCACTTCCAGTATGCAAGCACAGAGGTGGAAGGCCTGGGAGACCTCATCACATGTGGTGGGTAGACACATAAAGATCAGTGCCAAAATTCACAAACTTTGCGTTGATCCTCAGTGTACTGAATAATGTATAAGTATCACCATACATGTAGTACAAAGCTATACCGGAAAATATCATGAGTTTGTTGCCGTCTGTATTGTTACGAGTGTGCAGCATGAGTGACAATGCCAACGGCAACAAACGAGTGATATTTTTTTCCGGTGTAGCTTGGTACTATGGTGATAATGATTTTATCATACGAACCTTCGATTTCATTGCATGTTCAGACGCACGCACGTGACTTGTAGTACCTGATACAGATTCTCATGTGACTTGTAGTACTGATACGGATTCTCGCGTGACTTGTAGTAAAAAATACGGCTTTTTATAAACTGCGTGCAGCTGCAAGGCTTCCCCATTGACTCCCATACATTAGCGTGAGTTAGACGTATGAATAACAAGCTGTATTGGCACCACCTTGCAAATGCCCAGCCCTTAGACAGCCATTTTACAATAAGGTCCTTGAGATTCTTTGTCGAGCACTGCCCCCCATGTGTCTACCCTCTGTCTACTTGATGTCGTCTCACATAACAAGATCCCCAAGGCCTTCATCCTCTGTATTTGCATACTGGAAGCCATCGAAAACTTGACGTTGAAGGCTACTAGCCAACTAGCCTTGCTTCCAGGCCTTCACCACCGTCCAGATTTTGAACGTTTGAAAGTATGCCCAAAAAATGAAGGGAAAGACCTGGTGTATTTTATTATAGGAAGGATATCAGTGTCTACCTTAGAAGTAACTATATAGTTAATTGTTTGATTATTCAGAGATTAACTACCGTATGGTGAGAAGTTTTCACTGTTTTCGCGGATTTGCCTCAGACCGCGAAAATTTTAACCACGAAATTTTGTGATCGTCGTGTTTTGTGCTTTGTGATCGTCGAACCGCAAAAAATTTTCTCGAAATCTTTGGCAGCAGTCAATCCGTGAAAATTTTGTCCCGCGAAAATTTCTCGCCATACGGTATATGGTTAACGGTTTGGTTATTGGGGGTTAACTGCACGGTTGTTTGGTTGTTGAAGATTAACTATATGGTTAATTGTTTGATTAACCAAGACTAAACTGCATGTTATGAAAGGATATGGTTATGAACTGTTATATATTGTAACCATACTTGACCATTCTCACAGCTGACACGTTCAAACTCAGACTAACCAGTGAGATCAATGAGGAGGAGACCCAAGCCAGAAAGTAAGCTCTTGAAGACAATATGCAGGACTGAGCATACATTTCACAGGATTTCCCACTGTCCAGTTCTTACAGTGTGCCATTTATCACGGGAGTGGCATCAATGTGTCTGCTTAGGTAGATGGGGGGGGGGGGGGGGCTGAGAGAACAATATGAGGCTTTTTCTTGCAGTGTCAATCCAAGTGATGAAGTCTCAAACGTTTGAAAAGCAAAAAGAGAAAAAATTGCCACTGCATGCACGAAGCATATCAAGGGCCGCTCCCCCCCTCTGTGTACACTTAGGTAGACATTGACGTCATTCACGTGATCCTTCCCTCTCTGTTTTGCATAATGTAAGCAATCAAAAACTGGATGATGGGAAGGCCTGGGAAAGAGGATGGGTAGCCCACTTTTCACCCCAAGATTGAGTGAAGACTCTTGCTTGAAGAAATGCTGGTGGCTCCATTATAGACAAGAGGTTGGTTGCTATAGGGTAAGATATCCATCTTACCCTATAGCAACCAACCTCCTGTCTATAATGATTGCCAGGACCCATGGCGGCCATTAGAGACAAGTTTCATTTTATTATGAGATGGAAGAGAGTGGGAAAAGGAGTTATAACGTTTTCTCTCAAAACCACACAGGTCTGCAGCTAAAGTGATAGAAATTAACCCTTCAAAGGTACACTATCTGTATTGAAAGTTTTGTGTTACACTGTCCAGGTAGCTTTGTTTCTGATCCTCATACCTCAGCTATGGTCACTTGCAGTATGTGTAGTGTAGTGTAGTGCTCTTGTGCTGCAAGCGATGATAGCTGTGGTGGACTAGGAACACGACAACAGTTGATGTATGAATAAGTTATATCTTGAGCTGTAAGTCGTATGTGTGGGAAAAGATCTAACATACTTGGTAGCCATCGCTCCTGTCCTCTGGGTAATGAACTCCTAGACCCCCCCTGTGTCTTAACATTGTGAGAAGAAAGAACTGTTACCAAGGTGATGGCTGGCTATCAAGTGTTACCATGGTGATGGCTATCAAGTGTTAGCCTCGTTCCCAGGCTCTCTCCTCAAAAACGGGGGGAGGAGAGAGCCTGTAACATTCGCGAGAAAAGCTGTCGACTTCCGGCGTGTCATCATTCATGTGATCAACGTAGGACGCTCCCACTTTAGTAATAATTGTCATGTGATTTAATAACCTCCCATGCAATATCGGTACTATACCTGGTAGCAGTGCAGGCTATTTACAATTTCGCTCCTCGTCTTCAAAGCATCCGCAGCTCTGTTGAGTTCCGTGACGCACTTGGCATGTAAACTCGGAGCTGCGAAGTATGGTAAGCGAGTCGGTCCCGCAAACCAACTACAGCGAACTTCGATCTTGGACTGTCTGGACTTGCGCCCCTTCCGCACATCCGAAAACTGTTTTTCACCAACCTTTGAGGTGTAGTCTACGCTTATAAGTTAATTTTCGAGTTGACAATTTTTTGCTGAGTGGACAAAATGTCACTTCTACAAACGTGGTTTTGTTCTGCAATCTGATTGGTACTGCCAGAGCAAGGTGGCGGAAGTCGACAACTTTTCCCGCGGATGTTACCAGGCTCTCTCCTCCCCCCCCCCCGATTTTTGAGGAGAGAGCCTGGGGACGATGCTAATCAAGTGTTACCATGGTGATGGCTGGCTATCAAGTGTTACCATGGTGATGGCTATCAAGTGTTACCATGGTGATGGCTGACTATCAAGTGTTACCATGGTGATGGTTATCAAATGTTACTAAGGTGATGGCTATCAAGTGTTACCAAGCTGTATTGGCTTGAATGCTAATCTGCTGCACCACCTTTGTACAAGCTTGACACAATAGATGATCACTACCTTTCAACAGGAAGCTGTGGTTAGTACACATTGGTTACTTGCATGAGAGTGGTGCACAGTCAATGACCTGCAGACTTCACTCCTACACAACTGTCTCCCAGGAATGCTTAGCTTCGTCTCTAGCCTTTCCCGTAAAATTGTTGCTTGAATATGGTAAGGCAGGAGAGGGTCTGGTATCTTTTTTCACGTAATTGGCAAATGGCCAGAATTTTCAGAACAAAAAAAAGGCTATTTCTTTGCATGTCGTTCAACCAACTACACATTTTCAACATTTGGTGTGTGTGACAGTTGCACCCCTGCTGGCTAGATATGTGTGATAAGTTGACTGGTACAACCATTGCTCTTCTTGCTGTTCTGTGCCATACTATACCCATGCACGATTATGTTCTTTCTATCCCCTTTCAACCCTTGACGTTATGCACATGCAGGAAAAAACACACCAGGCTCTTCCTGCTTTTACAATTCACGTTCTAGGACAGCTTTTGTCAATTGCAGTGGTAGACCTTTTGTGTATCTTGGTTGATTGGTTGGTTGGTTGGTTGATTGATTCGTCGGTTGATTGATTGATTAATTGATTGATTGATTGATTGATCGATCGAGTCAATGGATTGATAAGTTGATCAATTGATTGATTCATTGATTATGCAGAAAGGCAGTACTGAGTTGAACAAAATTAAGGAAGACTTTTCTACCCAGGATTTTGACAAAGGCAAGTGAAGTATCTTATTGACTAATTTAATAATCTGCAGTGGTAGATTTAATATAAAGGGTTGTGTGTGTATGTGTGGGGAGTCTGGGAATGAGCCTAGGTTATTTGCCATTGACGTCTGAGCAGCAGCCGTACCAATGAATGGATCTGCTATACTACTCAGTGCCCAAGAGTGGCCGGCCCTGTACCTGTCTAGCCTGGAATCCCAATGAGAATCACTTCTAAGTTGTGAGCGTTAAGAATATGACCAAGTTTGGGGCTGAAACTTGCTCTATGCTCAAGCTATATACTGGTGTCCTTGGCCTCCAGTATACATGACAATGTGGGAATAAAATATGGCAACCATGTGTACTTGATAAGTCCCATTGATTACTAGTGTGACATGCTCTTATCCCTATAGGTACAGAAGATGATGACCTACTTGATCTTATGGACAAAGCTTTCTAGAACATTTGGACATCCTTCTAGCAACCCGGTCGCTTCCCAAGTCATATGTCACAGTGTAGTAGTGTTGTACTCTGCAGGGTACAGTTACTTATAATAAGAAATTTGATCTCATATTGAAAGTGCAGATAGAATTGTATTGGTGTAAATTAAGCCCCTTTCCCATTCTCAGTCCAAGTTTGCGGGGTGAATTGGTGGGGGGTATATACACGATCAGCTGGTCTGCGGCGCTGCGCCGTGAGGACTCGATTAGAACTTCCGGTCCATGTTCCAGATCCAGCAGCCGCTAGTGACGTCATAATTTTTAAATTTGACTTTCACCTTAGACTTAGTAACCACGCTACAGTTTCTGCCGTGAAGTCGCCCCCAACACTCCAACATGGCCTGTGTAACGCTGAAGCGGCCAATTGAAGTATTAGGAAGCCCCCATCTAGGAGAACACCAACCCATGGCGAAGAGAAAACGCTGTGGGCCCTCTCTCTTTCCAACGACGCCCCCCTGTAGCCCTTCGAGAGGGATAGGTGTCAAGAGGGCGAAACGAAGACTAGAAGTAGACGACCACTACTCGCCTCCTAGTACCAGTTCAGCCTTGTCCCCTTTCATCAACGCTGCACCGCCAATACAGACAGGTATGCTCAAGTACCACTGCCCGGTGTGTCATGTTTGTGTGCTCTGAATCTAGGGTTGACTCATAACCTGATTTCAGTGCTGTACGCTGCTACCAGTTTGTGGGCCATATCTGTGGTTAGGGGGGAGGTAGGGAGAAACTGATCACAGATCATCTTTTAGGTCGGTCTAATCTTCCCAGACTGTTATGTAATGGGCAGTGAACGAGAGTCATGTACACACTATTTGTACATGCTTAGTGCTCCTAGAATTTCTGGAACCTTTGTAAAATCAACTCTTTCACTAATCTCCATAAATTGTTTGCTTGTCTAACCTCTTAGGGATGTAATGAAAAAGCACTCAGCTCTTCACTTGCAGGAATTATTCACACATTTATCAATTCCAGTTAAATACTAAGGCATATAACCAATTGTTTTGACATTCATCAATTGCCTCAAGCAACAATGCAGACTATTACCATCAAAGTGATATCACTTCACTTTTGGAATCGTCTGAATGTGCTTGATAGAACATTTAACCCTGCAGTGTGGTCTAAACTGCCGTAATTTTAGTGAAGTGGTATAGTATGCAAATTTACGATGAATCTTGTTAATATGCATGCACAGTTACTCCTCACGAGAGCCTGGAAAAAGGATAGAATTGGCCCAACAAGGTTGTTTTTACTGTCCAACGCTGCCTACAATGTTGAAACATTCATGTGGTTCGTTACTATGTTGGTTCCTCATAATTGCATTGTTGCTGGTAGTAGTAACGCAAAGACAGTAATTAGATTAGACCCACCTTATCTAAAGACTGAGATGCCGGAACTTACCTGTGGCAGTGCCTGTGTAGGAATTAAAGATTATTCCATGGCGTATTTCGAGCACATCGCCGAGTTCAAAGTGTTGTATCGCTGAACTCTCATAAAGGGCGGAGCTCATACCTGCTTCACGGATGTATTAGGTACTTATGCGTCTACGAGGCCTGTGTATGTGCCGCCCTTGGCAGAAGTTCAGCAATATGGTGCTTCGAACATGGCAACATGGGTTCGAAATACGCATGGAACAATCTTCTATGTCTACACAGGACTGCTACACCTGTATGTCGAAATAGAGAACAAGTTCTTGAATGACGTGCCACTCCTCGCTGAGGATCAGTTTACACAATTGATTTCCATTAGCCTTGTTCTGGCCTTCTGCCTTATTCTTTAGAGATTACATTCACAATAAAACTCACGTACAGAATCGGAAGAGAAAGTGAAAAAAACATCATGTAAATCACATCAGGTGGATGGAGGAGGGGAGGGGGCCATTGCTAAATAACACACTAGACTTTACCATCAGGTGCTCCACTGCTAGGCAGAACTCCAGATGTTCACGTGGTCGTGATTGATCAGTTTGACAAGTAAGAAAGTCACTCACAGGTTTAGTGCATACATATTTGCTGTTGGCAACGCTCCCCCTACCACCCACCTTGCATCCACTGGCCCTCTTCTTTGTTCATTTACTATTCTGCTTTCATGTATGCAATAAAGCAAAGAAAGCCTGGGAACTGGGCTACACCTTGCTGATCAGTGATGACTTTCTCAGGGACACAATTTGCTAACCAATTGTTGAACAGTTATGAGAACATTGTCTTCCTAATCGAATCATTTCTGGATGTGTGTACCTTTTGATGACCCTTTGTGTAGTGTGTCAGTTGTGATCTATTGATAACAATACTTTGTCGGTGACCATGATGTATT
Organism: Agelas oroides; assembly: GCA_949130485.1. NCBI lineage: Eukaryota > Metazoa > Porifera > Demospongiae > Agelasida > Agelasidae > Agelas > Agelas oroides. The sequence goes on along the minus strand of OX422202.1, from coordinate 2,078,816 downwards.
TTCGGGGCTCATCTGAGCAAGCCCCACACTAGCAAGACTTCGTTGACTGTGTGCTTGCTTGCTTGAACCAACTAGTTACCATTATCTTCAAATGAGCGCATTCAACTACTTCAAAGATTGAAGCCCCATGTACCAGCTCAGGCAAGAGCGACAGTGAGGGCCTTGGCATGAAAGAGACCGGAAGCAAAGACAACTCAAAGAAAGCATGCATGGCAACTTACTTATATTTCTGTAAGCTACATGAACTATACCACAACAGACAAGGCAAGTGCTGCTCAAGAACATCTGAAACTGTTATGCACGGTAGTTGAGGTGGCTTGGTAAAGACCATGTAAGAATGATGCCCATACATGGCAGCAAGAGCACTTAAGAACAGGCGGCTTGAGTAAGAGCGTGTAACTCCAATAGAAGCCTGTAGTCCGGTCAAAATTATTGAACCATACTAAAAAATAGAACACCCAGTCATGTGCTTAGCAACAATGGCTTATGTCTACGTGCAGCTGCGCAGTACATGTTACTGTTTTTTGTACTGGCGGTAAATTCCGACCAGTTTCAAATTTTACGGAGGTACATGCTCTTACTCTAGCCGCCCGTTCTTATGCCCATAGCAGTGATTCAGCTAATGATTGGAGTGTGAAGCTTAGCCCATGCCTGTGTAGCTCCCCTGGCTGCTGCTAAAGCCCCATGGTCTGTGTGCCATGACAAAATATCGATCAATGGTGTGTTGCACACTCAGGCTCACCCCATGATGATCATGCTTTTTACCTAGTTAGTGAGAATTGGGTTTTAGTCTTGTTCTCACCCCACCACTTGTTTCTTGTAGTATTAACGAAAGGGAATCAGATCCCGACGTCAGATAAATATCTGGAAACATTGCAAATCTCAAAACGATCTTTAGTCAGGAGTTTGATGGCTGTGTTGTGATTGATTGAACTTGTGGCTCGTGTGGTGTTAAAAGAACGTATCAGTCCTCCATGTTTTTACCTGACATTAATACTCACTGTGTATGGTGAAGTTCTACCAGACTTTCTGTGGTGTTAGCACTGCAAGTGACCAACACTCAGATGCCATTTCTGTTGTCAAGAGCGCATAAGAATGGACGGCTTGAGTAAGAGCGTGTAACTACGTAAAATTCCAAACCGGGTGGGATTTACCGCCAGTACTAACAATAGTAACACGTACTGCACAACTGTGCATAGACATAAGCCACTGTTGCTAAGCACATGACCGGGTGTTCTATTTTTAATAGTTTTGCCCGGACTACAGGCTTCTATATATTAGAGTTACACGCTCTTACTCAAGCCGCCCGTTCTTATGCGCTCTTGCTGTTGTGCATTTTGAACTGACAGCTTGCCTGTAGTCAATCTACCTGATACATTGATACATATGAAATTTTGTTGTGCATTAAATAGATTGTTTCTTGTTATAGACAAACTCTTGGCTCATGTGGAACAAGAACTAAAGCGTCTCCAGCGCAGGAAAGTATTCACCAGCGACGATTCCTCCAGCAGTACTCATAGTCAGTTACAGTCACAGGTTGCAGGTAGTGGCAGCACGGGTAAGGACCAGCCACTATTCACACTCAAGCAGGTAACAGTTGTGTGCCAAAGGATGCTGAAGGAGAGGGAAGAACAGATCAGAGGGGAGTACGACAAAGTCTTGACCACCAAACTAGCAGGTATGTAGTAGCTTGAACTTACATACATTATTCATGTTAATATATTATCATACGTCTAACTCATGCTAATGTATGGGAGTCAATGGGGAAGCCTTGCAGCTGCCCGCAGTTTATAAAAAGCCGTATTTTTTTACTACAAGTCACACGACAATCTGTATCAGTACTACAAGTCACGTGAGAATCCGTATCAGGTACTACAAGTCACGCGAGAATCCGTATCAGGTACTACAAGTCACGTGCGCTGCGTCTGAATGTGCAATGAAATCCAAGGTTCGTATGATAAAATCATTATCACCATAGTACCAAACTATACTGGAAAAAAACATCACTCGTTTGTTGCCGTTGGCATTGTTACTCGTGCTGCGCACTCGTAACAATACAGACGGCAAACAAACTCGTGATATTTTCCGGTATAGCTTCGTACTATGGTGATAATTATATAGTATCACCATAGTACAAAGCTATACCGGAAATATCACAAGTTTGTTGCCGTCTGTGTTGTTACGAGTGCGCAGCACGAGTAACAATGCCAACGGCAGCAAATGATATTTTTCCTGGTATAGCTTGGTACTATGGTGATAATGATTTTATCATATGAACCTTCGATTTCATTGCACGTTCAGACGTACGCACGTGACTTGTAGTACCTGATATGGATTATTGCGTAACTTGCAGTACTGATACGGATTCTCGCGTGACTTGTAGTACGAAATATGACTTTTTATAAACTGCATTCAGCTACAAGGCTTCCCATACATTCGCGTGAGTTAGACGTATGATAACTTGCACTGTTCATACTGTTCTCTGAACTGTTCTCATCTGCATTTAGCATTAGCCTCGTACCCAAGCCTTCATTATAACAGCAAAAAAAATGTAACGACACCAGAAGTTATCCAAATGAAGATTATGAATCGCTTTGCATGCTGACAGCTCTTTTCCATTTAGATCGAACCTCGATCAATCTGCAGTTTGATTGTATAGCCATTCCTTTCTCTGACCTGTCTGGTATTGCCTTGTATCTTAAGATGTAATATCAGTGCAGTTGGGGTCATTGGTAGCCTCGTTCCCAGGCTCCCCTGCTCCGGAACGTGAACATTGAAACCATGAAGGCAGGGTGAGCCTGGTATCTTTTTCACATGAGCAATGCCAAAGGTAAAACGATGGTAGGAAGGGTGTAATTGCACATGAGCGAACACAAGAGCTGAGAACAGCAAAAAAGAACGAAGGTACTGGGAGCCTGAAAACAAGGCTAGGTCATTGGCACCCTTGGCTTTACCTAGCCTCATTCCTCTTCAAAGAATGGGGAGAGATGCGAGCCTTGGAACAAGGCTAGGCTTCACTGGTCAATCTTTAAATGAAACCTAATATACAAGTCGTACAGTCAACGCAATGATTATCTCACCATCGACACACGTATTGTTCAGTATTACATATGACTGTTCTCTCCCTTATAGAGCAATATGATGCTTTTGTGAAGTTTAGTCATGATCAAGTGGAAAGAAGACTGGCAGAGTCGGCATTTAGCTGTAAGTTTCCTCAGTGCTTACTTATTGTTATATGATTGGGGCAGGCCCTATAGTAGCTGCATGACACCTACAGATCAGCTAGAGAAGGGGAGACATGGTTGACCTTTGCTTATTAAGATACCTGAGGTGACCAGTAATTGATTTCCATATCTCAACAGACAAACTCTCTTAGCTTTTGCTGAGAGGGGTCCCACTTTTCAATCAAGATTCAAAGCCTGGTCCAGTCGTTACAAAGGCTCAAGAAGCTTTTATCGTGCAATTTCCGATAGTGATGACCCCAGTAATTAGATGGTCAACCATGTCCAACCTCCTCTGGGACCCTAGCTCACATACTGAAACCAACATTATATGACTGAACAATGTCGACACTGTCCGAGAAATTCATCATGTACACAGACTCCATGTAGCTAAACTGCCAGTTTGCATGCAGTTCTTTGGATTGGAAGCACTTGCTAAAATCAAGTCTTGAGTTTTGTGGCATTTGTTTAGCATTTTTTCGCCAGACGTACTTTTTGTGCAACCATGATCCACTGTGTAGTGGATTAAGGTTACGATGAACAACCTGTCCTATCTCAGAATTCAATAAATGCGCTTGAATGTCAGCGTTATAACTCTAGAGTGCTTGGAGGTATTTTAGCGCTTCAAAAGCCTATGGAGATACCGAAGACCAGGCTATACACAATGCTCTTTTGGTCATAACAGCTCTAGCAGCTTATAATCCACACCATCCAGAACAAAGCCTTCACATAAACTCTCTTGCATCAAATATCTGCTTACTGACGGCCCTCAAACTCCCCGTTTTCGGTTACTAGTCTCCTAGCACAAGTATCTAGGTCGAGTTGATGGCAATTTTCAAGCAGCGCTTGAAATGTAGGCGCTACATAAAATTTTGAGTAGCAGTCTTCGTAAACCACGACCGAAAAAGCCATTTTCTGATGGTTTGTCCAGAACTTTTTTGGCAAAACTTGACGAGTCGACCTCGAAAATTTAGTACGGAAGGCCGTTGAGCTGTTATCTTCCGCAGAAAATAGAAGTAGTTCGCTAAAATTGCCGCAAAGTTAGTAACGGTAGGAATGCATTCGGACTTGCGGGTATACGTCATGAATATAATTATAAATAAGCGCGCGCACAGCTTGTTCATCGTAACCTTAAACTCGTATTCATGAGAAGTGAACTAGCTACGAGACTGCCTGCAACAAAGACCCCTCCACCAGAGTGATTCTGGACACAGCATGAACGGTGGTCCTAAACACTGGAATGCTTCTCTCAGTGTTTGGTGATGTTGTTGGACAGCATGAGCACTGGAAAGATGCTGTCGGTGTAGATGAGGAAAAGAATTGACTCACCAGCCAACAAACTTTTTGAGTTCTACTAATAGCATGGTCATGATGTCATCATTCTGTAATGTGATTGGTTTGTTTGAATTTGAAATAGAGAATAGCATTATCAAAATTATATCTGACCAATTGTGCTGAAAATGAAACTTGGCAGTATCAAAATGTACTATATAATTATCACCATAGTACGAAGCTATACCGGAAAATATCACGAGTTTGTTGCCGTCTGTATTGTTACGAGTGCGCAGCACGAGTAACAATGCCAACGGCAACAAACGAGTGATGTTTTTTCTAGTATAGCTTGGTACTATGGTGATAATGATTTTATCATACGAACCTTCAATTTCATTGCACATTCAGACACGGATTCTCGCGTGACTTGTAGTACCTGATACGGATTCTCACGTGACTTGTAGTACTGATACGGATTGTCACGTGACTTGTAGTAAAAAATACGGCTTTTTATAAACTGCGCACAGCTGCAAGGCTTCCCCATTGACTCCCATACATTAGCGTGAGTTAGACGTATGATAAATTTTAGTATCCCCACAAGGGTCTGTGGCCTGGACTAGCGTAGGACAGCAGCAAGTTGACTAAGTTTGGTAGCTGTCTTTGGGCAGCAGTGACATGACCCACAGACACAACACTCTGTACAACTACAAACACGCCTCGATCCCACTTGACCACAAAAAACGTACCCTGCAAAGAAAAATACCCACTATATTATGAAAAAGGCACTTCTCATGTGGTATGACAAGGTAGCTACGTGATGTGGACCCAGCCTCGTTCCCAGACCTCCCCCGGTTTACCTTCCATTTGCACTCACAATAATACACAGGAGCGGAAGGCCTGGGAACATTCATGACGTGAGTGGACACGACATGGACATAGGGGGGAGGAGCCAATATTTAAATATGTACACACTAACTTGAAAGTGAGTTGTTTTTTTTACTGGTCAAGGCGAGTAGTTTCGATCATGCTAACGTCTGGAGTTCAAAACTGCAGTAGAACACTCAAACAGATGATCCAGTGCATTATTTTGGTGGTTGGGCCCCTCCCCTCCTACATGAACACCGACATAGTAAAATTGGGGGGACCTTAAACCGAGGCTAATGTGCACCCATAGTTTCAGAAAACCGACTGCCAACTTAGAGTAAACAAGGACTTTTTTGTACATGGATTTCACTGTTTTACCTTGTGTCCAATATGGCAGTCTGTATGTTTGTCATTAGTTAGCACAAGGTGCTGTAATGTATGTAGCTTGTGTGCTATTATGGTGTATCGAACTTTCTCTTGCTCGCTGGAAATTGATGCTGGGGTCTCGCTGAAAGTGCCCTGCCCTGCCCCTAACTTTTATATAGTGTCTCTGCATTTGAACTGAACATGGCTCCTCTTTACTTCTCAGATGTCTCCTGATCTGCCTGCGATGGTGATGGCTCCAAATCCTTACAGCACATCTTCTCTATACAACTGATCACACCTGCAATTCTTGCATATTATCACTCTTCTGCATCCACCAACCTCTTGGTTACTGATGTAGGCGTTCATTTGCATGACTTTTTGTGTATTTACCTTTCTTATAATAAAATTTCCTTATATTATATTATCATGCGTATTGTACATTTGAACCATTCTGTAGGAATTATTTGGGGGTAAATATTACCATATGGAGCTTGGTAGACACTATAGTGGAAGAGGCTAAGTAGCCATAAATGTAGCCTTGTTCCCAGGCCTTCCAACCATCGAGTTTTCATCTCCCTCCGTTTTTGCACACTGCAAGTGATAAAAAAAACAGGATGGTGGGAAGGCCTGGAAATAAGGCTACCAGAGATGTGCATAGTGCTGTTGGAGAGGGTACAGTATATCCTACCACTTAGCCTACAGTGGTAGGATGAGGCATAGATATTGCTCCGTGAGGCTACCTAGTCTCGGAACCAGACCCTTCAAAAATTGAGGGTCTAGGTCTGGATCCGAGACTAGAGGCTACCTAACTTGCACTACATGCCAGTGGGGTAGATATTAATTAGTCTTGTGCCCAGATCCCACCTAGCTCACATGGCTGGTGGGCACATGGGGTAGCACCATACAGTTGTGTTAGTGTTGCATGCTATCGTCCATGCACAGTATGACCGTAGTCTCGTGCACAGACCCAACCCTGAATCCTTGGGCTTGCGTGATGGGGGCACTCTAAAAGTAGGAACGAGGAAATGAGAAACTTTTTGCCACTCACCACAGAACTCAATAGAGCGGCTGCATGTGACGTCACGGGGGGCGTGGCTTCCCTTAATTTTGATGCTACAGAGCTGCAAATTTTTAAAGGTAATCTTGGAAGCCCCAGTAACCCAAATCTGCAGTATGGACATTTTGAGACTTACCATTGATTTTATAAAAATGTCCAAAGTTTGGTCCTTATGTATGGAGTTCTATGGTGCATGGCAACTTCTTGCCATGCACCATAGAACTCCATACTTAAGGACCAAACTTTGGACATTTTTATAAAATCAACCATAAGGTCCAAGACTTTCATCTTTCAGATTTGGGTAATTTAGGCTACTAAAATTGACATATAAAATTGGCATCTCCATAGCAACAGGAATAATTTTAGGCCACACCCCTTGCAGCCGCTCTATACTTAACAGTCAAAGTTTGACGATTTTTAAAAAATCAACTATAAGGCCAATAACTTTCATATTTGAGATTTGAGTCATTTGGACTATAAGAATTGTCGTATAAAATTGGTGTTACCATGGCAACATAAATAGCGGTTGCTAACCTTGAAGCCACACCCACTGCATAAGGTCTATATAGTTGCTTTCCTCATCAGAGAAGGGTATTATAAATGCGAACAAACGTATAGGCCTATATACCCCCTCTAGCAAATACTTGAGCTACTTTGCACAACAAGTACACTCTACTGTCCTGTTTTACAACTCACCGTTGCCGTCTCCATTTCCCCATTTCTTCATTTCCCCATTTCCCATTTCTCATTTCCCATTTCCCGTTCCTACTTTTACATGTAGAGTAGTCTCGTGACCAGCCGGAAAAACCGGATTTTCCGTAGGTTTTGACCCTGCGCATAGATAGTATATACCTTCCGAAGGTATAAACAATCTATGCCCTGCGCGTGCGTGACATGATGCATGGGTGGGGTACGGGTCTGGGCTAGCCTCGTTCCCAGGCCCTGCGCGTTCGTCGCTTGCAGTACGAAATTCGCGCAGAGGGCCTGGGCTCGTTCATCACGTGATGTGTGCCGCAGCTTACGTCACGTCCATTCTACTGGAATCAATGATGTCATAGATGAGCTAGCACCCAGTTTAGCGTTGAAAGAGGCCCACAGAGATCACAGTAATGGTTCGTGTGCGAACTTACCTAAGTGTTAAAAGTCTCGGCAGCGAAAGAGCACAAGCTGCCATGTTTAGCTGGATAGTAGACGTCTATATTCAGATACCTTGCCACATCGTGTTACTAGGTCGACCCTGGATTTCGACTCCTCGTCTTCTTCAGCTCGAGTTTACTATTGTAGTCTATCGTACGCGCGTGACCTGTTTCAGGTTCTTCCAACTCCATTTGTGGTTATCTCTACAACCAATGCTGCAACACAGCGCGGCCATATCTGGTGTGACGTAGAATTACGGCTGCGGCACACATCACGTGATGAACGAGCCCAGGCCCTCTGCGCGAATTTCGTACTGCAAGCGACGAACGCGCAGGGCCTGGGAACGAGGCTAGGTCTGGGCACGAGACTTGTATGACCGCATAGAAGACGGAACGTCACGTGACGTCATGGAATTTGGGGGATCCCGGTGATGATATTCACCAGACAACAGCAAGGCTTCGAAGCTTTGTGCATGTGTGTACTGGTGTACAGTACAGTACTAGTAGTGGTGCTGCAAAGTGCGAGTGTCATAATTTTAGTTCGAGTAGCTAGCTAGCACACGATGGCGGAAGGCCCTTGTCCACGTCTCGCCGTGTGCGTGCTGGGATTGAGCCGCGAGAAGGGAGAACACTTTATCCAGCGGAGTGGCATTGGCAAATCGTGTTTCTGCTATCGATTCATGCATCCAGGCTACGATGATTACGTTGCCGACCATCCTTCACTGCTCGCCCTCCATGAATTCGAGAGCCAGCACATAAACAACGTCCATTTTCTCTACTGGGGCTCCACGATCAAGAATTTCCCACTTCATGGCGGACCAAAGCAGCAGAGAATCGAATTCCACGTGGTTGAACAAACAGTCTTCTACCAAGACGTGACCTCGCAGCCGTTCACCATCATCACCAAGCCGGACAGCCTCGATCATTACATTCGCAGAGCTACAGGGCAGATCGAATCGCCGGGTAAAGTTTCCTACGAAAGCAGGGATACCATGTCGTTCCAAGAGACCGCATGTCAGCTGTACCCATCAGGAATTAGTGGGTGGCCTCGAGGGTTTATTGTGGTGATTGATGTTTCGCAGAGTGGGGCTGCTTTCAACAGCCAAATCGCAAGAGCTGAAAAAATCATGGAGTACCTCATGAAACACAAGAGAAAGTTTGTGGTTGTTGCTGCAAAACGGGATATTATGGATGCCACATCTATAGACAGGGTCCACAGCTTGAAGAAGAAATACAAGACGCACATTTTTGAGACATCAGCAAACGGAAACCTCAACATTTCAGAAACCTTTCGCTACATTGCCTCCAAAGTCCTGCAGAAGAAAGTCCAGGGAATCTCAGATCAGATACCCTCGTATGAACAAGCCGCTCGCAATCTTCTGACCCAAAAAGGGAGAGCGAGGCGCTATTTTATGAATTTTCTGAAAAAGAGGGTGGTCAACTCGGATGAGAGACTCAACGCGCTTGAGAGAATGGAAGAGTACAAGGACTGCACCTGTGTGATTGGGAAGTTTGAAACGGATCGATTGTTTGCAGAACATTTGCTGGAAGTGCACAATAAAAAGGTGGAATTGTATGCAGGTGTACGAGAGAATCCTGAAATGCGCCTTGAGTTTCTGGAGGACTTCTTGGACCAGAGAGCAGACCTGGCCATCTACTCAGAGAGCCTCAAAAGGTGAGCAAGGGAGGGGGGAAGGAGGGGGAAATGCGGTCTGGGAACGAGACTAGGGGAAGGAGGGGTGAGCAATCCCATGTTTACTAGGAAGCTCAGGCTTCTAAAAAAGAAAATTTTGTTGAAAAAGCACATTTTTAAAGAGTGTCTCAGAGCAGTTTGTGTAACTAGGTGCTTTGTTTCCAGTTGAAGCTGTTACTGTGTGTGTGTGTGTGTGTGTGTGTGTGTGTGTGTGTGTGTGTGTGTGTGTGTGTGTGTGTGTGTGTGTGTACGTGTGTGTGTGTGTGTGTATGTGTGTGTGTGTGTGTGTGTGTGTGTGTGTGTGTACGTGTGTGTGTGTGTGTGTGTGTGTGTGTGTGTGTGTGTGTGTGTGTGTGTGTGTGTGTGTGTGTGTGTGTGTGTGTGTGTGTGTGTGTGTGTGTGTGTGTGTGTGTGTGTGTGTGTGTGTGTGTGTAGCTGCCTTTTCTTTGTACAGATTGACTACCTACAACTCAATACATGGGAGTCTGTGTCCTACTAGCCTTGTCCCCAGCTCCCTCAGTACTGGGAACCAGACTAGATCCTGCATATTGTATGGCAGAGCTTGCATGTACTTCACAAGTGCTAACTCTTAACTTGAGTGGGTTGTACTTAGCACAAGAGGGTGCCAGGACTCTAATGCACACCACCAGAGTGTTACTAAGAATTAGGGAAACAGCTTTGTGACAGTGGCTTTGTAAATGGTGACTAACAGGAGTTAGCAAGCTCACCTTTGTTGGGGGAAGAGTCTCCCTACTGGGCTGCCATTTGGTCATGAAGATGGTTACAAGAAATGTGTTACCTACTAGTGCACAAGTTTTATGATGTTACATATGTACACGCGTGACTTCAGACTATTGCTATGGTGACACCTTTGTTGCTAAGGTCGCACATGGTAATAGAGTGCACCAACTAAGTCTGTTGTAACGTAAAGCTCTATCTTCAATCGTGAATTCATTACAGAGGGACATACTACACATGTGACTTCAGACTAAGACCTCTTATTTGCATCCACACAGCTATGTACGTCATGCCTAGGTATTCGGCAACTAGTACCTCACACCAAGTGTTGAATGTGTAGTAGGCTGAACAACTTGCAAAATTGTGCCTTATTGTTCTGGAAATTACAAATACGAAGCTCTTTCGCGTACTGTAAGTGGCAAAGGCTGAACAGGGAGGCCTGGCAACAAGGCTACTGTATGAGAGCGATGGTAGTGACTCCAGTCTCGTGGGTTGCTATGGTAACTTCTAATGAGCCTTGAGACATCAGCACTTAATGATATTTATTCTTTACTCTGTAATTGTAATTCACATGTTAAATTGTGCCCAAAGGCAAGTTAAATTAATGTGGTTTGTAAATATGTGTGACCGCCAGCTCTGAGAATCAGTGGAAGTACACCTTTATTTTGAAAATGAGCACATACCAGTTGCAAAATGATTTAGCTGAACATGGACCATCCCCCAAACTGTACTCAGGATATTCCAATATAATAATTATGCTGTATAATATGTTATATTGACCATAGAAAACTACTGGAGGGGTGAAATGTATCCTTTTCTCAGAACCAGCCACATACGCATGTTTGTTGTTTTATCTTTGTCTGTGTACAAAATACGGACAACTATCGGGGACTCAAGTTTAGATAAGCCGGTCATTATCTAAACATTAAAACTGTACCACCCTGGGCTTAGCACTGTGTTGTCAACAAGGGTCAAAGTGCATATTTAGAGTAAGTTTTATTTTCTGATGTCATCGTGCTTTGCGTCACACTGCTAATGGACTGCTCAATAGCTATCCACCCTTGGTTGCACATTCTACCCCTAAATATGTAATCATTCACATTAGAGGTGGCCATAAGAGTCAAATAGGCTGTGAATATGGGAATTGCTGGGGATGGGTGGTGCATTTGTAAGCAAAAATGATGAATTTGGTACACCTCTTTGAAAAACTTCCACCCCCCCCAAAGAATATACTAGTCCACACATGTAGGGTGGGTGTGGCCAAGGACTTGTCAAGCTGCCAAAACCAATGCACCAAGCAATTTTACTTATGGTCTCCTACCCAGGAGGATTTGCTACCTGGTTTCACAGACAACCCAGAGACCCCCAATTATAAGAAATTGCCAGAAATGAATAAAAACCGTACCACTGCATCAGCCATTTTTCAGGTACACGCTACAGAGACTTGTGTGTACGTTATGTGCAGGAGTCGTAAAGCCATCCAACATTGCCTTGCTGAGAAGTGGTTGTTTAATTTACTCAGCTATACACATGTTTATTCAGATTCTTCAAGTATTGGATATACTGTATAGCCAGAAATATTGGCGGTCTTTAAATTTGGCGGTCAAGCGTATGAAAATATTGGCGGAATTTAAATTTGGCGGTGGCGCCCCGAATTGTATTACATCATCATAAGCATTGCGCATGCGTTTATCAGGGTGCATTGCCGTCTTCTCGCTTGAGGTACTGCCGTGAGTTCGCAAATTTACATGAAATATAACTGGCAGTGTGCTAGCGTCGAGCTAGCTATATGCACAGCTCGCGTAGAGGGGAACCGGGCGGGGCCAAGAGCACTACTGCATGCATTACGCGTTGCGGGTGAAAATAATATTGGCGGTTTCAACCCCGACCGCCAAACCGTCAAATTTAATTCCCCGTCAAATTTTCCGGCTATACGGCACTACCTATATGAGGAGTATGAAGGCGGATATACTCTGCTAGAGGGTTTACCCGAGGCGCAATCGAGGGTAAGCAATCTAGCAGAGTATATCGTGTTTACATGAACTGATTGTTTAATGTACATTAATTCACTCGGCTATGGACATGTTTTTATTGTAAGATTTAAGGAAATGGTAACAGTTTTTGCTCATGTGGTGTTGAAAATAGGTTGGGGATTTTAGGTCAGGTGGGGTTGAGCAGAATTACGAGCAGGTGGGTAAATAAAATATTGATCGTGTTTGAGTGCATGAGAAGTGTAGTACATAACTCAACCTGGTTGGTTGGCGATAGTTTTTAGTACACCTTGCTTGAAGTAATAATCTGCGTGTAAATTTTCTAAAATTTCCTTCACATGCACAATTTAAAGCACAAGGCTTCTCGTAGGTGTTTTTGAATGAGCTATTATATTAGGGCTGGGACTTTGGGTTTTGACGTACCAGGCCGCCTACTTACTTCATTGGATTTCAGTGGCAGTTTGCCACCAGCATGGCCTCAGAAGTTGTCTCGTAACATGTAATTTTAAAATTCTCCTGGGGGGCATGCCCCCTGGCCCTCAAATCTTGTGTTCGTAAACACAGGCCTTGCAAAGTGCCCTCTTTCTTGCTGTGTAATACCACAGTGGGGGGAGTTTGTTCTGGCGAGGGTGGCTCAACTATTCTCACTCGATCAAGTACTGCTTTCTCTGGCCCTGACATGGGTCTTTTGCTGCCCACTGGTTGGTTAGTCTACTTGTCATACAGGTTTTGAGATGAATATGGTGTCTCATGTGCCATTGGTGCAAAGTGCACACAGTGTCCCATTTGTAATATTTATCCCTGTTTGTGCACTATCATTTTATTTTCTTGCATATTGTAAGTAGCTATGTAGTACGAACCAGTTTGCACTGCTTATGTATGTGGAATTTCTACTGGACACCGAATCGATGGACCAATGTTTACGATTAATATGAGGCTCACTCACGCTCCCCTCCTCCCGACTACACCAAGTTACATGTGGAATTTCATCTGATGGGCATTGATTGGATGAACCCATGTTTATGACTAGTGTAAGGACTCGTGCACCACTAGTGAGAGGCTCGCTCGTGCTCCCCTCCCCCTCCTCCCAATTATACCTGGATCCATCAGTGTGCTCCACTAGTGAGAGGCTCGCTCATGCTCCCCTCCCCCTCCTCCCAGTTACACCTTGATCCATCAGTGTGCTCCACTAGTGAGAGGCTCACTCGTGCTCCCCTCCCCCTCCTCCCAGTTACACCTTGATCCATCAGTTTGCGCCACTAGTGAGAGGCTCGCTTGTGCTCCCCTCCCCCTCCTCCCAATTACACCTGGATCCATCTGTTTCTGTTTGGTTTGATAAGAGAGTTAGTATCAAGTGAAAAGATGAAAGTTTGGCAGATGTTTGGTCCCAAAAATCCTCCTGAGAATTGTATGTTGTACGAAACGAAAACAAACAAGGTGTTTTTTTGGGAGTATAAATTGTATGGAAATCTTTTTTGCTAAGCTTGGTGATTTAACCTCCTCAAAAGGCAAAATTGGAAGGGTTATCCTCATTTCCAGGTGCGCCAAAACCTGAAATAGCCATAGCACATACCTTTGGAGTCTAGTAGAGCTGAGTGGAGCCATAGCACAGTCCTGTGCAGTCTAGTAGAGCTGATTGGAGCCATAGCACAGTCCTGTGCAGTCTAGTAGAGCTGAGTAGAGCCATGGACTGTGCAGTCTAGTAGAGCTGAGTAGAGCCATTGCAGAGTCCTGTGCAGTCTAGTAGAGCTGAGTAGAGCCATGGACTGTGCAGTCTAGTAGAGCTGAGTAGAGCCATTGCAGAGTCCTGTGCAGTCTAGTAGAGCTGAGTAGAGCCATTGCAGAGTCCTGTGCAGTCTAGTAGAGCTGAGTAGAGCCATTGCACAGTCCTGTGCAGTCTAGTAGAGCTGAGTAGAGCCATGGACTGTGCAGTCTAGTAGAGCTGAGTAGAGCCATTGCACATACCTTTGGGGTCTAGTAGAGCTGAGTGGAGCCATTGCACAGTCCTGTGCAGTCTAGTAGAGCTGAGTAGAGCCATGGACTGTGCAGTCTAGTAGAGCTGAGTGGAGCCATGGACTGTGCAGTCTAGTAGAGCTGAGTAGAGCCATGGACTGTGCAGTCTAGTAGAAAACAGCCGTGTCTGACCTCCTCTGCTTTGTATGAATAGTGGCAGGAAAGCCTAGCTACTGAACCTGGAGTGTTAAGGCTTCTTCTGTATGTTCAGCTGTTCACTCATCCATGAAGGCATGTGTAATGAAGATGAGGTCAACAAAGCAAGCCTCAACTTTGATATGCTCAAGTACAAGCTATAAGGAGAAGCCACACCAGACTCCTGATCCCATGTTGACCTTTTAAGGACCTACTTGAGCCTCATTCCCATGTTGACCTGGGAACGAGGCTAGGACCTACTGCCTCTGTTTGTTGTTCTGTGGTTGCCACCCTCCCCACCTTAGTTGCCCAGCTTGTATCACCAGACCCTCCTCTGTGGGTTGAGACTAGGCAAAACTCTGCCGGTAAGTGGCTAGTTACAGTTGAACTGGACTCCAGTGGTATGTATGTTATTTCAGGTGTACACTTATTCATTGCTTACTCCACTACAAGGGTCACTAAAGTGAAAGTAATGCATTGTTGGCCTTTCAATGTTTGTTGCTGGATTTACAATGCTCCAAGCCGAGAGAGACGATAAAGACTGTACCAGACATTGATTGTAGCTGGCATTTTATGGTATTGTACCTAGGTAAGATACCTATCATTTCCATGTATGATGTTATTTTTCGTGGCAGAATTTCTTGTAGCTAGTTGAATCCTCTTGTCTTTGGTTAGACCACTCTAATTCTGAGGCCTTCATTTGATAGAAGATATGTGGCTTAGAGCACTGTATGACGACCGCATGACATCAAAGCAAGCTCGCATGACATCAAAGCAAGCTTCAAGCAGACAGGGTTTCTGCTGGTCATGCTAGTGGCGGCACTTAAGGTTGATGGAAGGATAAAAGTAGGTGGTTTTCTTGTGGTTTTGGTTCAGGTAGAGAGAAGCCACTCGAGATCACCAAATCCCAGTCTCACTTAGCTACCCAACCTTGATACATGCAGTTGAGGCTTCATCTGTATATTCAGCTGTTTGTGGAGGGTCCCACTTCACCTCACCTGACCCAAGTGCTTGCTTGTTTTGAGAACAAGATGTTTACCTTAGAACTTTGATGATCAGTCAAACACAACAGCCATGTTGGCTATGTAGCACTAACCTCATTCCCATACCACTTGGTGTATGAGCCAGCCTCATTCCCAGACTATGTGGGATCTCGGAATGCGGCTGTGTATGCACTTCAGCAAACTACAGGAATAATGCAACACTCCACTAGAAATGTTTAGTAGAAAATAAAGTGTTCTTTTTTTGTCTGCATCATTTCATGATCAACATTAATTTTATTGAAGAGAAGAAATCTCCATGAGACACCATCATTCTCTGCCTGCCTACCACTGCAGTTAGGAGAGCCAATCAGGAGAGCATGAGTACTTACTGTGTGTGAGCCAGTGGCGTAGCCAAGCCCCGGCACACCCGGGCACATGCCTGAGCAACTTTTGCTTGTGCCTGAGCATTTGCTTGTTGTAGTTTAGTTTTCTGCACGCTAACTTTCCGCACATTGCGCAGCATAGGCGGCGGAACCGGGGGGGCACCAGGGGCACCAGGGGCACGTGCCCCCCCTTGGTAAGGATTTGCCCTTTAGTGCCCCCCCCCCATTCAAACTGTCTGGTACGGTGACCTTTTTGATACCTTTCGAACCATACCCCGTCGCTGGAACACGTGCAGTGATGGCTCAGCGATCCCTGAACATGGCGAGCGGTGCTCCAAAAACACTCGGGCCGGGTATTCTAGCGGCATCGAGTCCAAATATAGATTTGAGTACAAATATGGCCTCAGAAGCAATCTCAGAGCACCTAATTTTAAAAACCCTCTACTCCCACACCTGCTGCTTTGATTTATGCGTCTGTCCCTTGACCCTAACGCTACTGAATATTGCAATTTGCATACTTGCATAGTGCTCCACATGATCTTGATCCCGTAATTAGTAATTAAATAATTAATTACCTAATTACTGCATACTTGTTGAGAGACATAGTCCCACGTAACTGAGATTTACTGGACCAACATATGGCTGAATAGAAACGTTTGTGCCAATTTTTTTTCCAGACACTCCATGCTGATTAGTAACTTTAATCACACCCCACTGATTAACAAGCGATCTCAACCAGCAAATGTCTGTTCAGACTGATAACTGGCGAAAATACATATGACCCCCCCTACTGGGTGAGAGAGCATTTTCTAAGCCTGTTTGCACAAATGAGGAGAGATATGTTTCACCCAATGCCAACCAAAGGTTTTCTACAGCCAAGTAAAACAACCTCCATGTACCCTGTAATTAGCATGTCTGTATACCATACTCCAAGATGCTTCTCACAACAGCTTAGAGTGAACGGTAGCCTCATTCCCAGGTTCTATGCATGAGAACTTGGAACGAGGCTGTGGTGTGTAAACCCATGCCCCTCTACCTGTTCCACTGGAGAGCTTCCAAGTGCAGTGCGTAAAGTGGCATCAGAAGAGGCTGGTTCTTGGTTGCTATAAACAGCAAGAGTTTTCCCTGTTACCAGTTTAACCAAGACACAAAATTTGCTTAGTTACATTAATACACAGACCAGAGCATCATTTGAGTGTGTAATAGTCCCATCATCTGTTCACCATAGCCTCATTCCCAGGCTCTCGTGCATAGAACCTGGGAATGAGGCTGTTCCCAGGGTCTTGTGCATAGAACCTGGGAACAGCCTCATTCCCAGGCTCTCGTGCATAGAACCTGGGAACAGGGCTACCATTCACCACTGTTTATTGTGAGAAGCAAGGAGTGTGGTATATATGCAGGGAACACCCAGCATCCAAATGCTTTTCAGACATGCTTTGCGGGGTAAACTATGTTGTAGCTGTGAAATGCCTCTATTGCTTTGAGAATATCAACTCAGCGCCCTTAAACTATCCAATCAGATTAGAATACATCATTGTGAAACTAAGTGAAGGTTACCAGTCCTTGCTGTCAGTTATGAAATCAGACTGATTATTATTTGGACACATCACGTAAACAGGATATACATGATATAAACATACTGTAAACAACAAAGCTGTTTACCCCCTACACTAAAGACACATGCACTATTTGGATAAGGTGTAAGCATGTTTATGCATTCTGTGCATGAGATAGCAGTCCCCATCTCCCGGTCACCCCAGCGCAGCTGATGAGGCCTGGTATTGGCCGAAACGCGTCCTGCGCAGCGGGTGACTTTGCATAACATCTAGGCCTGTTTTATAAGGGAGATGTGGTTCGTTGATTGTTCATGCATGCATGCGTGTGTGCATATGTTTTTAAATTTGTATGTATGTGCGTGCATGTGTGGGTGTGAAGGAGTAAATAACGAACTAGCTGGCAACTATGATGAGAAGATGTAGCCTTGAAGCTCTTCTTGTAGAGGAAATTTTTCCTCTCGTGCGTGATGATGATAAAAGGGTACACCAGAGAAGACTGGAGGTTGACGTGGGTGACTCCCCGAGCTGAGCACGCCTGTTTGTACATGTAAACTTGTGAGTACTGTACTATCAGCTTTACTACCCACACAATAATCAACATTTTATCTTGAATGGTTTCAATACACTATGAATGAAATCAGTTACTACACAAGTAGAAGTAGTTCCACTTCAATGCAAATTATTGTGCTACTGATATGAATGCTTACTAACAGTATAATGCACACTGAAAGGTCTCGCCTTGCCTTGTACACATGCTCTTTTGGGGTGTACCCTGAGAGCCTGTGTACGAGGCCCCTTCTGTCATGTGAGGGGGGTTAGGGGGGCTGAGTGAGATGTGACGTCATGTGAGGAGGGTTAGGGGGGGCTGAGTGAGATGTGACCTCATGTGAAGGGAGTTAGGGGGGCTGAGTGAGATGTGACCTCATGTGAAGGGAGTTAGGGGGGCTGAGTGAGATGTGACCTCATGTGAGGGGAGTTAGGGGGGCTGAGTGAGATGTGACCTCATGTGAGGGGGGTTAGGGGGGCTGAGTGAGATGTGACCTCATGTGAAGGGAGTTAGGGAGAGATATGAGTTACTTCAATCACAAACCAAAAACATTAATTTACAGTCCTCCCAGAGGAGAGCAACGACAATTTACGCCCACAAAACAACATCTGCCACCAAATGTCCCATGGGCCAGTATAACAATTCACATGGCCCAGCTGGGGCATGGCTAAGTGTTATTTATGTTGCTATGGTGACACCAATGTTTTGTTGCAATTTTGATTGAGCCTTGAGTTTCATTATTAAAGTTTGGTTTGCAATGCTGAGTTCTATCGCCACCAGCAACTATAAAACTCTCTACTTGAGAGAGACAATTTTTATACGTCAACTGTAAGGTTCAAGCAAAAGCACATAATGAAAGAGGAAGAGCGTGTAACTCTGGTAGTTGCTATGGTTACAGCAGAGTCTCCAGCCTGTACTATAAATAGAGCTTCCTGTGATATGCTCAAACATATGGCTTTACTAAAATATTGCTCTATTTCTATAGCAAGAAGGCTTAATGGACATGCAAAGCAAGCTTTTAAAATGCACTATCAACATTCTATTTTTAGTACACAGTTGGGCGATTCTGCCTGTTTCACAAAACAGTGAAGTCACATGCTCTTCTCTATTATGTGCTCTTGGTTCAAGATATTTTGTATTCTCCCCAATCATGTTGGAGTAGACATAGACATCCTGGGGGACAAAAAGTGATTAGGAGAAGGAAGTTGTAGTCTGGACTTACCACATTTCCCCTCAGGGGAGATTTTTAGTGCGAAATATTTTGACTAATGTGGGAACTTGAGAGGTGTTCTCATTTCAGGAGTGACTGTACAGGTGTGTTTGGAACAGTTGTTAAGTTTCCTGAATATAGAGGTGTCCTCATTTAGGGGGTTGGAATGGAGGGGTTCCACTGTAGCCCCTGTTCCAATCTACAGTCTCATTCCCAAGTCAGTGGACTGGGAACATTTTAGGGGTTTGGGATAGAAGAATTTCTCAGTTGGCTTCTGCATAAATGAAGAGAAGGTTATCTGTTACCAACTTGACTCTACTTGAGCTCAGAAAATAACTTGGCGACGTTTGACTGAATGCTCCAGTCGTCATCAGCTTCTTCACTTTTGCCCTGATGACGACTGGAGCATTCGTCAAAACGTCAGCAAGTTATTTCTGTGCTCAAGTTAGTAACAGATAACCTTCTCTTCATTGGAGTAGAATGTATTTGGGTTACCAGTTACGTTATCATACTCCATCTCTATTTAGTTTCTGTGAATAGCTTGTGTCTGTTTTGCTTTCAGTATTAAGTAATAGGAAACAGGAAACAGGAAACAGGAAATGGTGTATAAACACATGCAGAGTTGTGAATAGTGCACCATCAACAACCTGCCTTATGACTGTTGAGATGCGACAAGAACGCTTGATGACATCATTTTTATCTTGCAGGAAAGAGAGCGTGTAACTTCCTATTCTGGTCGTGGTAAAAGCAGAATCTCCTGCATGTACTATAAATAGCACATCCGGTCGTGTTGTAGTTAACGTGCGAGTGAAGTGTGAGTAAAACAGCCGAGTTGGACGCTTATCAGTTGGATAAAGACCGCACGTTGCCCAAAGACTCAAGAGTTTGATGTCACAAAAAATTAAGATCTCAATTCTGAGTTTTCATACACACAACTAGAAAGCTGCCAGTACCCTTGTTAGTAATCCCTCCCTCCCTCCCTCCCTCCCTCCCTCCCTCCCTCCCTCCCTCCCTCCCTCCGAGGCCGAAAATCATTGTTTTGTTAAGTTGGAGCTGCATAGCACGTGATTATAGGCTTCAACAGTTGTTCAATGAAGTGTGAAGACTTAGCTGACAGAAAACAAGATTCTTTGCCATTTATGGTCGAAGCCTTCCCGGAGTCTAGCCACTAAATCATACCACACACATTTCATAGTAGCCAACTACTTGTCTTCCATATAAGGATATATCCTGGACTTAAACCTCATACCCAGGCACGACATCCAGTATGGGTATGTGGCTAACCAGATATTGCCTTTTATGGAAGACAAGTAGTTGGCTACTATGAAATGTGTGTGGTATGGTTTAGTGGCTAGACTCTGGGGGAAGGCTTCAACCATAAATGGCAAAGAATCTTGTTTTCTGTCAGCTAAGTCTTCACACTTCATTGAACAACTAACAAAACAATGATTTTCGGGGGGGGGGGGGGAGAAAATGTAGATGCATGCAAAGTGTGCATGCATGCGTCATTGCGCCCACTAGGATTTGGCAAGAATTGTTGACTTCAGCTATAATACATTAACCCTATACTTAATATGCTGTACTTTGTTATTGTGTTGTATACCCTATTGTAGCTGTTGAGGCAATTATGACATCGTAAATTTCTGTGGGGAAATCCCAGTGTCCCCCCCCTCTGTATAAAATCCTGGTCTCCATGGCAATACATTAAGGGTGTGTTATCTACCACTAATACCATAAACGCTTTAATTAACACGCCGTTAAAAAATAATTACGATCCGCAAAGGCGCCTTGTTCGGAGCGAAAAAATTACTTCGGACCCATGGGGGCGCCTTATTTAGGGAGGCGCCTTCGAATTAGAGTGCAACTGACACCTTTCCGTGAAGTTGAAAGAGCTGAGTATGGCTACACTGACAACGATCGAATTTGAGTACGTTATTCGAGGCTACCATGAATTGGCATGAATACAAGCGCGTTTGGAGTCCAGAGATTAAAGTAGAAGTAGAAATCAGTCGAAGAACTAGATGTCTCGAAAGTCACACGAGTCGGGTGCGAAATCTCTCTTAATAGAAAGCGCCCTTAAAAAATATTTATGTTGTCAAGGGGCGCCTGCGTTAGAGCAAGAAAAACTAGAGAGGCGCGTTAATTAAAGCGTTACAGTATTGTGTTTTCAAACAGGTTAGCCCAGTGCACCCTTTGTTTTGGTGGTTGGTGGTTCCCTTTTGCTCAGTTGCTCTCTTGTGCTGTGGTCCGGAAGGCTGGGCAAAAGGAAGTATCAATTGATGTTGGCACCCTGTCCTTTTACTGATAGGTGATGTAATGTTCACAAAGGATGTTTTTAATGGCACCATCACTAATAAATAAACATTTCCTTTTTGCCTAGCTCTGTGGTTGACCTTCTGGACCACTGCACAAGTGGCTGCATGAGCCACATAGTTGCACCCTCAGTGTATGAATGAATGCTTCCTTTTTGGCTGTCCTTTTGGGCAATTGCACAAGAGCTTGAGCAGCTCTGCCCTCCGTATTTGTGTGACATAAACATTTCCTTTTTGCCAAGCTCTGTGGTTGACCTTCTGGACCACTGCACAAGCTTGACCTGTAGTTGTGTTAGTAGTATTTGCGGAACCTCATGATTTGCACCCTCAGCACTAGTCTTGTGCCTAGCTTAGTGGTTGGTCTTTCTGGACCAACGCACAAGAAGAGTTTGACATGTTTTTGTGGGAACTTGTACCCGGACAATTCTGAAAGTCCTGACTGTCCTTCCATTCACTTCAATACTTAAGCAACCCCTGAACAGCGGACACCCTGCTACTCTGCATAAGGGACAGTTTTCACAGTCCCAACTGTATGCAAACAATACTTATAACAACCTCGATTTAGCGGACACTCGTCGACCTTTTCAGCAAGATTGTCCACCATCGCTACTGTAGTTAACAACTTGACATTATATTAGCACTGTTGCTCATAGTACTAGCCTCTGCTTAGCCTTCCCCGCCAGCGTACAGCAAGGGAAAGCTCTTGAAAACGCAGCCATGTTGTGCTCAACAGCCCGATTATGCAACCACGCCTACCGGAAACATACCGGAAGCCCCTGAGTTAGGGACACCTCGCTATAAGGCACAAAATGTTGGTTCCCAATGGTGTCCGTTATAGAGGGGTTCCACTGTAATAGTCTTTCTGGGAGCTGGTAGGAAATGGAGACGTGAGTGAGGACAAAGAGCCTCATGAAGAGCGTTGTTTGAAAGTATTAGGTACTGCACCTTTGATTTGGGAAGGGACCACCATCATTTCGTACTATATCAGTTTGCCATGCAATTACTCAGTGGTGGTCCCATTCCCAGGCCTTACCCGGCTCCAGTTTTTACCAGAACCGGAACGAGGCTTGGTATCACCCACCTCAGACACCTCTATTTGGTTTCTGTATTTCAGCAAGATGTCTTCTGTGGACACGCACAATCAACTGTCCTGGTGATGTGGCTGGTAATTTACCTCTTGTGGGCATGCAAAGGGTAGTACCAGCTGCTCACTGTGTACCAAAATTTGATTACACAAACAACTTCAAAGGTCTTTAAAAAGATATTAATTACTGCCACTAAGGCTGGCGATAGCCATTCCTAGGCCTCCATACACACTCTATACACTTTCACTTTCATTTGTAGCATTGTATCAGTGGGGTATGCAGTAGGCGAAAAGTAGTCTGGGCACAAGACTAGGTATGCAGTACATGCTCTCAAAAATGGGAAGTTTTACTGTATAGCCTAAACATGATTGGAGGAAAATTGTGTTGCTATAGCAACAGGCTTCTGCCTTAATGAAAGGCGGTTCCCTGTTACCAACTTGAGTCAGAAAACATTTTCAAACATTTTCAATTTCAAGTTGGTAACTGAGGACGTTATTTATTTTTCATGCTATTCTATTTTAGTTACAGGGTGGGTGCCCCTCTTTATAAATGTTTATTCCAAGAATTTGTAGTTTTGATAAGAGTCAAGTACAAACTATCCCAAGAATGTTGCTACAGACAGAACAGCTGCTGGAAGCAAAATTTGGGAGGTTAGGCCATTAGTGTCAGAGCTAGGTGAAACTCAGAGGAGGTCCGACACCGTCACGTGCGCTATGCATTAATGAACATTCCAAGGACTAAAAACCATCAATAAAACAATCGGAAACACTGTGCGGCAAAGATCATGATAGGTTTAGGGGGGTTTTCATGATGCTGAAAGTGTCTCGCCAGTCAGAAGTAACATTGCATGCCTTTGTGACCTCCAAACGGCATTTATGTGGCTGTTGAGAGCTAGATGAACGGCAGTGAATCGAACCCAGGATACTTGGCTTGTGCAGCCAGTGCTCTACCACTGAGGTATAACAACTGGGCAACCACCAGCCCCCACAATCCTATATATGTGCTGGACAGGTGGTATGAAATGCCTCAGTCACACACCCGGCAGCCACTCTAAAAGTCTCTTTGTTTCCTGTGTGAGGCAAGT
This sequence comes from Agelas oroides, assembly GCA_949130485.1. Taxonomy (NCBI): domain Eukaryota; kingdom Metazoa; phylum Porifera; class Demospongiae; order Agelasida; family Agelasidae; genus Agelas; species Agelas oroides. Next base: position 2,055,170 of record OX422202.1, on the reverse strand, counting down.
ATCCAAGCATTTGAGCAAACTCACACACACACACACACACACACACACACACACACACACACACACACACACACACACACGGATGATTAGAGGCCAGGCTATACTTTATTGGATGTGCACTAAGACTCAATTTATATGGCCTATACAAGTGTACATGCGTGTATACATTCAAAATTTATATTATGTTACCTTATGTATTCTTTTGCTATGAATTACATCTGAAAATAAATTGATTCACATTTTAATTATAACCCAAACATTTCAGTTTTGTAACACCCTTTGGTCTCAGCATCATTACATTTTTGGTGGCCAGCTGAAATCTTGAATGAGCTAATATCCAGCAGAGTGAGCAAGGGAGAATTTAAGACTAGCCCCCAATGGTACGTGGGAATGAAATGTGCCCTTACTCTACCTGTCATGGCTTAGAGACAATTCCTTTGAATATGGGGACTGTGTGCGTAGCTATTAGTCAGGGAGAGTTAGAAGTGCAGCAAGTATATTCAGCTATAGTGAAGACACAAATGATGGGCATTAATTGGAATGTAATCTTTTCGTCTGTCACAGGTGGATCAAGACGTATGTTGAGACGCACCCAGTGTCGTCAGATGAAGAGAGTCCTCCAGAGCCAGAAAAGAAAAAGATACCTGGTGCCAAGGAGATGACTGACCAAGCTGGGTACCAAATCTTTGAAAAGCCTGGAAGTCCAAGCGCTCAGTCGCACCACACGCTGGACACTGGGGTACAGCAAGATTCAGCCACCCTTGACAGCAACACCAGCACCTTTTGCGAGGAAGGAGGCAGTGGTGACTCGTACTACTCTGATAGGTAGGCCACTAGACACTTCATGGCATGCAGTGCAAGGTAGCTTTGGATCATCCCCCACAAGTGAGAGGTGGTTTAGGTTGGTAGGCTAGGGGCAAGCTTGAGCAAGCAATGTCTACACATTCATCTGCTTGTTTTTGATCCAGTAAAATAGCAATGCAGGCACCTATCTTTGTTCATTTTCAACTGAGGTGCCCATTCCATTCTCATTAAGTTTCCATTCCATTCTTACTCGAGGTTTCCATTCCAATCTTACTCAAGGTTTCCATTCTATTTTCATAAACTTTTCCATTCCCGGATTTCTGAAGTTTCCATACCGTCATCATAGAATGTGTGCACTGTAAGAATGGAATAGAAACGTGATACTGACCAAACTGTACATCGTCTGTCTCTTTGTCTGTCTCTTTGTCTGTCTCTTTGTCTCACAGCTTCGACTCCACTCCAGAGTATGAGGATATTGTGGAGTATATCAACTTCCCCCTCCCACCCTCCGAGAAACTCTGCCCAATTGTTGCTACTGATGGGGGAGAGGGTGCCACTGTTCCTATGGATGAAGGAGAGGGTACAGATGGGGGAGCAACCTTGGGGTCAGAGATTCAAGAGCCAGACAGTGAACTTCAAGCATCACCCCCAATACCGGAAAATGAGCCACCACAAATGGGACCAGAATCCACTGTACCCTCAGTCAGTGAACTGCAACCCACTTTTACTGTTGAGGGGGAGGCGGACGTAGAACACCCCTCAGGTCAAGATTACCTACACATTCTGGCCACAGAAGCACCTTCTGATGAGAGGGTCATGGAGGAGGAGAAGGAGAATGGCAACGTTCGAGAGCTTACAGCCAAGTTAAACGAACAGCTAAGCAGTCCTTCCCTAGCTAAACCCAAAGCAAGTGTGCCCCCTTCTCCTTCCAAGAAGCCCAGCCGTACCCTCACCAAATCGACCTCACAGGAGCCTGTAAAGTCACCCCCTGGCAGTGGAGATATCAAGAGTCGTGCTAGTCAACTCCAGAAACTGTTAAGTGGGAAGGAAGAAGAAGAGAAGGAGGAGGAGTTAATGCCAACCAGTTCAGAGAGCTTGAAGCAGCCCAACTCTCCTCTGATGATACATCAAGAAACTCCAGCTGGTTCCAAAAAGCCCATGAAACCGGCCCCCAAACCTCCAGTCTCTCCGAAATCTACAAAGAAGCACTCACTTGGTGAACGGTCTGGGAAGCAAATCTCTCAGGGTAGCCTGCAAGACGAGCAACTGCAGTCCCCACCATCACCACCTCCACCCTCACATTCTCCTCCACCCACTCACCAGGCACCTCAGCCGAGGGCAGTGACAGAAGATAACCCTTCCAATGAATATGAAGCAAGACTTCCCTTCATAAAGAAAAAGATAGCTGAAAGACGTGAGCAGCAGCAGAAGGAGTCTGCTTTGGCAGGACCACTAGGGACACCAGAAATTCCTAGCATCTTCCAAACAGGTCCCTCTCCTTCTGTATCCCCAGATTCTTCCCCTCCTCCTCCTCCTCCTCCTCCACGACGGAGATCCCCCTCCTCTCCTCTTCATTCTCAATCACAAATAGTATCATCTTCCTCCCCCCCTCCTTGTCCTCCAAGACATTCTTCACCCACTCCTCCTCCCTCTCCTCTCCACCACAGAAAACAAATGCCATTACCATCTTCCCCTCCTCATCAAGAACGAATGCCCCCTCCCTGCTACACCCCTCCACCTCCCCCTTCTCCTTCAACCCAAAAGCAAGCTGCTGATCAAGGGGCACCAACGTCCAAGTTTTCAGTTGACACACAGGAAACTTTTCAACCGCCACTTCCACAGCGAACTTTAGAAATGTTTTTAGTACAGGTGCCCCCAGGAGACGGCAGTACCAAACAAGAGTCACCACAACATACGGGAAAGAAAACGAATATTAGAGAAGTGGAAGAGAAAGGAGGAGAAGGTAAGGGAAAAAAGAGACGCTTTTACCAAGATGTTGTGCTTCCAAAATTGAAGAAGGTTCTCGGGAATTCAAAGGAGGAAAAAGAGAAGGGGAGAGAGAAGGGGAAAGAGAAGAAGGACGTGGAGGAGAAGCAGGAGAAGGAGATGCAGGTCAAGGGTCCATCTTTCATGAACATGAGGCAACGTCCGCTCCCAGTTGAGCCATTTGCTGGTACTGATGAAACTGAAATTGAACCTGAACATGAGGCATGGGAGTATGAGCCAATCGATACTGCGGAAATGTTGCAACAACGACCTGTGCCTTATGCTACCCACTTCTCTCCTAGCCACTCCTCGCTCTCTGCTGCCCACTTCTCTCCCCCTTTTAGTCACCGCTCACCCTCTCCCAGTCACCTGGGAGCACATTCCAGTAGCCCTAATTCAGTAAGACGGGCCCAGTCCTTCCAACCGTTTGACACCAGACAGACTGGTGCACAGAAAGATATACGTGCTTACAAGTACCCTAGTCCGCCATTTCTTACTAGAGCTCGAATGGTGCAACAAAACACCTCTCTCAAATCTGAAAATGGCGCAGTCGATGATGATGGTTATGTAGACACTGAGTCTTCGCCTCCCGGTGCAAGTTTGCCTGAGTACGATTACCCTGACACTCGGGCATTCTGCACCCTTCCAAACAGAATGGTGAGGGCTCCTGTGGAGCTTCCTCCCCGAAATGCAGGCAGGTCAATGACTCGCACCCTCAGTGCTTCCTCGGATTACATCCCCATGACTTCTGCAGTCGATGACAGCTACATTAACTGGGAGACGATTGGTTCCATTCGTGCACAGTTACCGTTCCCTGAACGACACAACCCACCTCCTGTCCCTACGAAAAGCGGCAGACCACCCCCCAGGTTTGCACTTGATGACCTTGCCACCGTGTACATGAATCTCCCCGTCCCAGAAAAACCTCTTGTCTTGCCACCCCGAAGGCAGGAGAGAGAACAGCAGCCAACCCTCCAGACTGTACCAGGGAGCTCCTCCGTGAGACCTATCCCCAGCCCCAGAATGCCCCGACCACCTGCCTGTGAATCTCCATCCACTACCAAGAAACCCAAACCACGACCAAGAGCAAAAACCAATACTTCTCTGGAGTCAGATCACATCACTCCTGTTGCCATGGTAACTCAGGTGAACCCTGTGACCTCTCTCCCACCCTCCACATCTTCCATTTCAGAGGAGATGAACTTACTTAGACCCAAATGTTCACCCAACCCCAGACACCCTCAACTGAATTGCGCAGAAGAAATCATGATAAGTAGCAGCTTACCCCCGTCCTTTGGGGATTCATTTGGGGAATCATTTGGGGGATTTTCCCACCACTCCCCACCAGAAGTGCCCAGGAGAAAACTAAGTGGTCTGGGTGCAAATGAGCCCCAAACTGTTTCTCTCCCCCCACGAAACATTTTGCGTCCAAAGAAAATAAGTGACTGAATACTGTAGATTGTGTATTATTTTCAAATCCTTTGTTGGTTTTATATGTTTACTGCTTGTAATGTTTGTATAAGTAAAACAATGCTGTAGCATAATATTTGTAAGGTTCTAAATATTTTGTACATGTATGTGTACTTTTTTATCAGCATAGTACTGTATGACTGACTACCTGAGTGTTTCTTTAATTGGAAGTTCACTTTAAAATTGCACAGCTGTTGTTCCCTTCAACTAGCCAATCATCTTAGAGTGGGAAACTCTACATGAAACTCTAACATTAGAACCTGCATGGTACTAGCTTGATTGGCCAATTAATTTATGACCTGTAACCATGGCAACAGTGATGTACACGATGTCATTAGGTTAGGTCACCACTGTCCAATATTAGCCTCATTCCCGGGTCACCACTGTCCAATATTGGCCTCATTCCCGGGTCACCCCTCTCCAATATTGGCCTCATTCCCAGGTCACCACTGTCCAATGTTGGCCTCATTCCCAGGTCACCACTGTCCAATGTTGGCCTCATTCCCAGGTCATCCCTATCTAATATTGGCCTCATTCCGGGTCACCACTATCCAATACTGGCCTCATTCCCAGGTCACCCCTATCTATTATTGGCCTCATTCCCAGGTCACCACTATCTATTATTGGCCTCATTCCCAGGTCACCACTGTTGAGTGTTGATCTTGTATTCATTCTAAGGTCACCAGTGTCAAATGTTAACCTCATTCCTGGCTCATCGTTAGCAGCTGTCAAGTGCTGCTCATTCCCAGGTCATCAGTCAATTTAGCCTCATTCCCATGTCATCAATATCAGGACACCATTAATATATTCTCAGTCATTGTCATCGAATATGAACAGGTCTCATTCCCAGGCTACTGCCATTGATCAGCTATATCTACACATCTCTAGAGCTAATCTGCTGCTAACCTCAAATGTTGACATAGACTCATTCCCAGTGCTTCACATCCCTATATAGCTGGAGATGTGAGACTGGGAATGAAACCGGGAATGAGAGTACAGATCACCACTGTCACATGGGCAGACTATATATTTGCTGCCAGTATGATTGATTTATAGTGAAGGTACAGAAAAAAAAAAAAAAGGAGCTGCTTTGCAACAAAATAAAGGGATACGTGAAATGTACATGGAGTGAAAATACATCACATTTAGTAGAAAATATAGAAAGTACAGCAATATTTGCTATGGTACACTAGCATTCAGATTCGTTATTCTGACTACATCCATCTGAATCAAACGTTTGTGAGTGGCTAGTTGAGATGCCTGAGTCGTAGTTTCTGGCACCGCCATTGAATTCTCCCCTACGGTGGTTTCTTCTTGGCACAAGGCTCAAAGTTTCTGAACTGCATTCCATCTCTGTGACCTCACCGCTACTTGTGAGGTAATGATTTCCATTTGATCGTGGTGATTTCATCATGGAGTCAGTGTCAACAAGATCACTGTCAGTTGAGACCAGAAAGTTCAAGGCCACGTCTAAGTCAGATTGTTGATCAGGGCGGGATTTCACCATCAAAGCCGTTGCCTGGTCTGCCTCCATTTGCTCAGCATGATCATGTGATTCGTGTTGGTAGTCAGTGACCTGATCAATCTCACTCTCAGAATCAGAATCCGTGTCAGAATCATCGTCTTCGTCTGTGTCTGAATCAGAGTCATTTCTCAATTGGAGATTCAGCTGTTCTATGAAATTTTCTCGGCTGGCTGCTTTCCTCAACATAAGTGGACTGTCGTGAGCAATGATACGGGGAGAAGGAAATTGGCTCCGTTTCAATTGTAATGGAGTGCCATGTGGTGTTGGGAGTTTGGGGCCAGCAGCAGGGTTAGGAAGATGCACAGGTATCTGGTCGTCACCTGCCGTTGTTTCTTGAGATGGTTGTTTTTGTTCTTCAGTAGATATATTGGGCTCAGTATCAATAGTGGTACGATCGCCTTGCGTTTGGGTAGTATCTGGCTCGTCACTCTCAGTAGGGGGGCTGTAAAATGGAGGAGGGTAGTCATTTGGATCTGCATCTGGCACGACTGAGCTTACAGTTTCTACCCATTTTGAGTGGATTTCGGGGACACTGAAGAACAGCTGTACTACTTGAAGGTACTCTGTCATGTTGTGCGGGTCCACCGGCGGGGCCCATTGTGAAACATGTCCCAGTGCAGATGATGCCTTTCTTCCCTTAACTCTATTCACAAACTCTTCATCAATCACCTCGTAGATGTTACCACCGCCGCTGCCTCTTCTGCAAAGGCTGTCGTTAGATAGGTGAATGGGTTTGGTAGGTGAGGGTGGTAGTGGACGGGGTAAATTAGGAGAGCGTGGGCTTTGTCGGTGAGGAGCAGGCAATGTATTGCTCATGTACGAGTGGTAATGAGCAGGAGGTTCCTCAATGATAAAATCATCAGCGGGTTGTGTTTTCTTCCACATTGAGGCAATCTTTCCCCAGGGCATGACGGATGCGTTCGAGGTTGCCCTTTTCTTGGTTGGAGTATTCTGAAGATGTGATTGTGTATTGCTGTAAGAAGTCGCTTTCTTCATACCGACAGCCTCTACTTCCTCCTGTTCAGCACCCCCTCCTTGTTGCCTAACATATGGCACTGTCTGACGGCGGTCTGAGTGTTCAGCACCCCCCACATGTTGCCTAACATATGGCACTGTCTGACGGCGGTCTGACTGGGGGATGGAGACTGCGGCAGGTGCCATTGGCATGTACTCCGGGTACTCCTCGATTCTACAATAGTGACTACTAGGGTCGTCCTCCTCGTCTGTTATGTTGGGCATTACGTATTTGCTGCTGCCCAAGGTGGAGGATTTGTCCGATGGAGTACTAGTTCTCTCAAGAGAATTCCTACCAGCAACTTCAGTCTGTGGCCCACCTGTGGCTTTACTGCCATCACCAATTTCCTCAAACGGGCCACTGATGACAGACACATTGTCTTCATCTTCCTCCTCACTTCTTCTTGAAACTCGAGGATTCTCGCTATCAGCAATCCCGGTGAATCTTTGAAATCTCTCCATCTTGGACTGAGGAAAGTCAAGCGAAGACTCGATGGGGCTTTTAACACTACTGGAAGCATGGGAATGTCCAGACGTTGCAGAAGAAGGTGTAGGTGTGGTTACTTTGGAGGGTGTGTGCTTGGGAGTATCTCGGGGAGGTATCGGAGGTGGTATGTCTTTGTCTCGAGGAGGAGGGGTTGGGGGGATCGAATCTGAGTGTTCCAGTATCAGGTGATCGGACTTGGTTCTTCTGTGGCCCATTGTCTTCACCGACTTACTTCTGCTGACCGTTGGAGAATTTCCCGTGTCCATTTGTAGTAGAGGGGGCCTGGCATGATTGCTCGACGGCCACCGCATTGACCTAAAGAGGCTGGGTTGCTTGTCCCTGCCACTCTTTGGTGTAGGAGGAAATGGAGGGAGGGGAGGGGGGCGGGTGCCCAAAATGGTCTGTATGTCAACTGGCTGAAGATAAGGTTCTGCCTCCAATCTACTGAAGCTGCTCTTACTGATACTTCCATTTTCATCGGGGAGCAGGAGGCAGTCCATTGAACTTGACAGTCGCCTCATTTCCTGGTCTCTTTTTGCAGTGCCAGTGGACTCCGTTTCTCCATCCAGGAATGGCTGGGACTGAGTACTAGTGTCATATTTTGAGAGTGGTTGGCCCACTGCAACCGTTTCCTGAGGAGGAAGGGGAAGGGGTCGGTCTCCTTCACTGTGAGCCGGAGAGTGTATGAAACTGAAGTGCTTTGCCAATGGTGAGTATTGGGCATTGGGGGAGTATTTCTGTCTTTTTGACGATCGGGGCAGTGAGGAGTTATGGTACGATCCAGTTGGACTTGCATTTCCCATGTGAAAAAATTCGGAGTGTGGTCGTGGGGAAGTACTGAAGAATTGATACGAACCAGTTGGACTTGCATTGCCCATGTGAACGAGTGCTGTTGTGGAACGTGGCAGTGGAGAGGCACTGTATGAGCTACTCGGACTTGCATTGGTGATGCGAACCAAGTCAGTTGTCGTGAAGGAATGCGGTCGTGGGGAGGCCGTTTTCCTTTCTGCCATGAATGGGATTGAGGAGCAGTTGGTACCCAAGTCTGGGGTGTCCCTGCTGCTTGAGAATGTACTTGGAGTGGAGGGTTCTGTGATGGCATCATTGCTTGCCTCATCCAGCAGGCTGCCAGCAATGGATGCTCCCGGGGAATAGATATAGTCATACAGTGATTCACTCCTGTGGTGTGTGTGTTAGGGGAGGATTACAAAGTAAATCTGCAAATACTACTCATATTTTTCAAAGTAGCTACTTGCATCCAATCATCATCAGCCTGCCACGTATGCTTTGATTTAATCACATAAGAATTTAGATAAGGTATAGGTAGTGTATCCAATTTATACCACATTGAGACAGTAAACTATTCCGTACATCATGTAAGTTTTGCATTATGTGTTATATTCTCCAACCTGATTGGTCCTTGTTGTTATTAGTAAACATACAAGATAGTTTACACTGTAAACAAGGTAGCTTATAGGACAACTTCTGTGGTACGTATAATATTATGAAACAGAATCTACAACCACAGAGGTCTGACTAGCTTGCAAATTTCAAGGAAGATTTGTGCTCCATTAGGGGTCACCACACCACCACAGCAAACACACTACAAACAGTACACAGGGGCTTTGAGTAACCACCACGCTCCCCGACCATCCACTAGCCAGCCACTACAAAGTCTGGCTCCGATGGCCTGCTCTTACAGCAAACAGGTGTCCAGACAATTGAAGCAGGGTGGGTATAAATGGAGACAAATCCAAGAAGAGTCACTGAGTGGCCTGTTCCATATGCTACCCAAGTCATGGATGCAGTTAGACACAGTGCTTCAACAAGAGTGCACAATAAACCAGTACATGGGTGAGTATGCCATGTACTTGTCAGTATTAAATATTTCGATATTTCAAAATATCTGGACAGGGTACATCAATACAATGCGAGGGCAGAGATTGCGATACACTGGAACATCGTCCCAGCTCTACGTAACTCCTTGCACCATTGTAAGTACAAAGTCCACGTCTAGGTCAAGTAAAGTATGCACTAGCACCTGACCCCCCCCCTCCCCCCCCACCACACACACACACACACACATCCACCCTTACCCTCGTCAAACCAATCTTTTTTGGTCAGTCATCATATGATAGATGACAACATATAAGAAAATGTAGAGCATTGTGGAGGCAAGCCTGAGCAAGCTGATACAGGAACAGTTATACACATCAAGTCAAGCATCCTCCTACATGCACATCCATTTACCATTCACAGGGGGTTTTAAAAGTGATTATTAAAAAAAGACATGCTATGCATATATACACAATCATAATGCATAACATTGCCAGGGGCCGAGATAAATGTTTGATGCATACGCTCCTACCACAGTATCAGAATGCTGGAGCCAACTGTATTTGAAACTGGAGTCAGCATGATGCATCACCTGATTGTGGCCTGTGGGTTGCATGCTATAAACATGAATGGGCGGGCTTGAAGGTATTAGGGAGTTTTCACACACATCACCAGGCATGTACACATGTATTCACTGACTAACATGAGAGGGAAATTGTTGTGCATAATCGTTATACCCTAAATTGTCACAGTTATTGGTGTGACGAACGAGAAAAATGAAACATGAATACGTATATGCACTACAATGCAGAACCATTAGTGACAAAGCATTTTAATGCAGAAATTTAACATGCAAATTATTTTTAAGGCAAAAATATATCCTGGCCTACAATACCATAGGATGGGAAATTTTTGCGGTCGAAAATATTTGTGGATGCACCATTGCAATGTAATAGCGAAATAATTTGTGGATTAAAGTTTTGTGAACGCTAGCCACCTGGTTGGCGTGCACGCACAGTGTAGCAATGATTATTTCGTGAATAATATTTTCGCAGTATGAGTCCAACCACAAAAATTTCATGTCCACGAAAATTCCCTGTCCTACAATATGCAATTGTCTCGAGGGATTAGTAGCTACTCTTTGCTCACATACCAACGAGGTCAGGTCTGGGTCTGCACAAGAATGAAAACATCTGTCGCCCGAGATGGCACGCCTGCATACCACGCTAATGGCTAAATCCCATAACATTTTAAATTAAAATACCGCTTTCTTACGAACAGTAAATGACAAGATTCCTGACATACCAGTCTACCATACAAGTGTGACAGTGCCAGGATTCTGTTTAGAGGATGTATCAAATAAACAGCTACCACTTGCTAAGATTCTATTTTCTTCACATAGAAGTGCTAACTGCATGTTTCAGCGCAAACTTTCACCTCTTTTGTGCTGCTAGCGTTTCACACAATCAGGGATTCTGGAGTTACGAAGTCACAGCTAGCGTTTCACAGTACAGGTACAGCCAGTGCATAAGAATGGGCGGCTTGAGTAAGAGCGTGTAACTCCAATGGAAGCCCGTAGTCCAGTCAAAATCATTGAAGCGTACTAAAAATAGAACAACCGGTAACGTGCTTAGCAACAACGGCTAATGTCTACACAGCATGCGCAGTACGTGTTACTATTCTTAGTACTGGAGGTAAATTCCAAATTTTACGGAGTTACACGCTCTTACTCTAGCCGCCCGTTCTTATGTGCTCTTGCCTCTAACAATGTACGATGTAGAACACGATGTAGAACGTGATGTGGCTGAAACGTGTCCTACGCAGTGGGTGACTTTGCATAACATCTCTGGCCTGCTTTTTAGGGAGGTGTGGTTCACTGAGTGTTCATCATGTATATACTAAACAATGTAGCTACATGTTTCATGTACGGTATACATGTAGAACTACATGTAGAACATGTATACTAAACAATGTAGCTACATGTTTCATGTACGGTATACATGTAGAACTACATGTAGAACATGTATACTAAACAATGTAGTTACATGTTTCATGTACGGTATACACAATGTAAACATGACCTTGATACAAGGTGTATCAGTTCCATGTCATTACTACCCTTCAGTGAATCAGAACCGTAACTATAGCTACTGCTCCCAGGCCCTTCTGCTGTTATCTCATTTTCCCAAGAAATTGTGCCTCTAAGGAAGTACTTGATAATCCTTCTGGCAACAACTACATCACATCCAGTGTAGACTAAGGCCACACTAACCACAGCTTTAGAGGTCACCTTAGTGGATGATACAGTCAGCTACCACATCTAAGACACATTGGGCTTAATACAACAGCACTTGTAGCCATTCTGGTACAATTTGTTACTCTAACCAGATCCACTAACCACACACACCCACTCACTCAGTAAACAGTCTGTTCCCAGGCCTCCCGTTTTACTTTCAATTTGTGTTCACAATGATACATGCAAGCAGAAAAGCTTTCAAATAGTCAGGGCTCTCAGCTAGTGAATGCAAGTCCTTGCCTTCACACACCAGGAATGAAGTCCTACAAGGTAAACGGAAATGGCCCCCCTTATGTCGACTGGCAGAATCCCTGCAGCCAAGCAATTAAACGGCCATGCGCTTTTCACCTGCTGGCTAATTCACTGCCTCTCACCCCCCCCCCCCCCCCCGCATCCTGCTTGTGCAGAGCCTATCTGCACAGGCCACAGTACCAATGATGAGTGCACTAGTCATCAGTGGTTAAAGGGTTATTAAGGAACTAAAGACAGTCACCAGTGGTTAAAGGGATAATTATTAACCTGATAACCTAGTTTCTAATCACGAGCCTCGTGCTAAATTACTCGGTAACTCGGCACTCTCTGGCCTTCTTTCATTGGTTGGTTTTGCAAGGCTATACGGTGATGTGCCACTCAATGTGTGTGTCTGTACCTGCCACAATCCAGTTCGCTGTCCATTAGTCTATATACATGGAACAGTTAACAAGATACGCCTTCCTTAACACGTTAGGGTTTACTTCATGCAAGCTTATACATATATTTACATGTACATACACAACATGTACATACCACATGCCTAGACGAAGCAGAATAATGGTGTTTCACTGGATCTACTTTGCTAAGAATATCTCCATATACGTTACAACAATCCGTAACATGGGTTCTGTTAGTGTAAAGTGTGTGTGCTTCACGCCGATCTAGACAACACCTTTCAGGGGAAAATATGCACACAGACTACGTTGTTGTTGTTGATATGGTTGTTGTTTATTGTTGTTTATGGTTGTTGATATGGTTGTTGTTGTTTATTGTTGTTTATTGTTGTTGACAAAAGTATTAATAGCTGCACGTTAGTGGGTTGCAGCTGAAGAATCTGCTTCCTGCCAGTTAAGCTCTGTTTACAGCAAGACATTTGTCTTGCCCCGCAGCAGGCATGAGCCCTGCCTGCTCTAGTATCAAGCCCTAGGACGCTTGTGTGGAAGTAACATCTGGAAGCAAGATCAGCTGATAACCAGCTGGCTCCTAAAATGGTCCCCTCTCTACTATAACTAGTGAGATGATTCATCATCATTGGGGCCAGCCTGAGTGAGCAGTAAACGGCTGGTTTACTACTTTGTCATGGCACACAGCAGGATTTATCACTGTCTACTGTTACATGAGCGTAATAAGTGGTGTGTTCTGATGACATTCCAAGGACAAGAACCATGAATACAGCTACAAGAAATGTTGATGTGACAATAGGTGCATAGGTCTTCAACAAAGCTGAAGCAATTTGGCTAGTCAAAATTGCTATATACTCCTGGTTCACTTCACTATCTAAACTTAAGTCGACAGTTCAATAATAGGGGAGTCATGACAGGTGATTTTAGCTTGACAGTAGACTTCAGCTTTGTCAAGAAACATGAGTGTGCGCCCGTTGTCTCTTTGCCCATTGAGTGCTTCTTGTAGCTTGTATTTTGACCAGCCAAACAGCTTCACCCGGTCTAAAACCCTATGCCTCCACCGTGACTGTGTCCCAGAGATCTTGTAGCTTGTATCCACCGGTTCTTGCCCTTGGAATGTCACACACTAATGGTCGCAATTGTGGTCCTGCCTCTTCCTCTGAGGCAGATGGGTCATTTTCTCAGAGAGCACCTACACACTCTCTACTGCGGTTAAGAAGACCATGTAGAATATCCAACTCCTTCGAGAAAGGAATGGCCTTGTGTCACTAGAAAGCCTGGCCATTGCAGTGCAGTTGGCACTACCATATGGTAGCCAAATGGTGAGGGCTAACTTAGGGATGAACACAAAGTGTCATTATGAGTCGGATATCCTGCATTACGCGATAACCACCAGTTTGATAGAGAGCAAGATGTCACTATAAAGTAGTGGGCAATGGATCACGGATCATTTCCTCAGAAACCACTAATGCTCCCTCAACTTTGGAACCATAGCCCTAGTTGGTTGTAAGCAGGATACTATCATAAAGCAGAGGATAAAGGTCCATTTCCTTAGAAAGCACCTCTGCCCCCTCAACTCTGGGTGTAAACAGTGTATGGTACAGCACAAATGACTGCGGAGTTGATAGCCGAAACTAAAATGTGTATGGTACTTGCTCCATAAAAGGTTAAGGTAGTCTCAGTACACCCGCATGGGAGGAGGGTCTGGTGAAAGACACCCGCATGGGAGGAGGGTCTGGTGAAAGTAAACGTGCGTAAACATAGCCATTAGTACAGTGGATCCTCCCTTATCTCTGACTGTGAGGTGACCAGATGAAATGTGGAGAAGTACTACGGAGTTGATAGCCGAGACTAAAATGCGCTCTTTTACTCTGTAAAACTAAGCAGAAAGGAAGCAGCGGAATGTGTGTAGTACATGATGACCAGAGTATAATGTTCTATACAGATGGTTAAAGACGTGTCACTCAGAACACCAGACCCTCTTTCCACTTTTCAGGAGGGCCTGGGACTAGTTCTATCACCAGAGCCTCTTTCCACTTTTCTGGAGGGTCTGGGATTAGTTCTATCATAGACGCTTGCATAAGGGTGTGGCTAATAACTAGTAAATATCATGTTGTTGCTACGGTGATGGCAGTTCTTGGATGATAGACCTAACAACAATCCGAAATGGAAGTCAAAGTTGGATATAATCAAATTTTGTCATCTTTGAGCAAGAGTCGCAAGTGGTTGGCACCTTGGATGGTTGTGAGCCGGCATTTGCACATACTTCACTGATGAAAAGTAATTATCAATGAGCCCCTCCCTGAGTGCTTCACATACTCCACCTTCACTGCCACATATGAAGGCAGGACTACCCAGACAAACAAGACAGTGGGGATACCAGGCACATATGATAGCGGGGGTATATGATAGCACGGGTACCCAGGCACATATGACAGCAGGGGTATATGATAGCACGGGTACCCAGGCACATATGACAGTGGGGTATATGATAGCACGGGTACCCAGGCACATATGACAGTGGGGTATATGATAGCACGGGTACCCAGGCACATATGACAGTGGGGTATATGATAGCACGGGTACCCAGGCACATATGACAGTGGGGTATACGATAGCACGGGTACCCAGGCACATATGACAGTGGGGTATATGATAGCATGGGTACCCAGGCACATATGACAGTGGGGTATATATGACAGTATGATAGGGCACCCAACAAGTGCTAACAATGAAGCCATTATCATACACTCTGACCTTTTATTTAATCCACAACAGACAACACCAGTACCTTTTGAGATGTTCTTTGATGTAATAGTCATTTGTGAAATGGTTTTGGTGGTTTTGGTGCTACGTTATGACAGTGGGGTATAATTATATGACAGTAGACACCCAGACATATACGTATGATAGGGTACCCAACAAGTGCTGGCAATGAAGCCGTCTTCATACACTCTGACCTTTTATTACCTCCACCCTTTTGAGGCATTCTTTGATGTAACCATCGGTCATCTGTGAAATGGCTTTGGTACTACCAGGAGCTTATGTACTACCAGTGACACTACGTGGTTTATGAGTGGCAGTAATCGGGACAAGCCTGAGCGAGCCCCATACTAGCGGGACTGCATTGCGCACATACGTGTGTATGCTTGGACCGACAACTTACCGCAATGCGTCTCACGCAGCTACCAGACTCACAGTATCAACTTATCTTAAAGTTGCCGTGCGTGATGCAAACATATTCAACTTCAGTCATCTTCGCTCCCGGTCTCTTTCATGCCGAGACGCCACAATTTGGCAGTAGCCGCTCGACTACAAAGGGTGAATGTGCTCATTTCAAATTCACTGTAGAATGCACAGTGGCGGAGTTGTCTTCAGGTAAGCATTGTGCATGGACAGCTTGACGGCACATACACAGCTTCCCTACTAGCTCATGGTTTCAGTGTGAAGCTTAGCCCATGCCGGTAGCAGCTACTCCAGTTGGATAAATAGCTGCATTGTCAGCATGTGTACATGTGGTAACATGCCTGTGGACCTTTTATGTAATTAGCTACTCTGCCCCAGGATGATGCAGCATCCTCTAGTTACTACGTGGTTAATGAGTGGCAGTAATTATGTCAACTGGTTGCAGTAACCATATGCTGCACAGTTATCTTAGCCATCCTAATTACAATGGAGGTGGGACTGTATGAATAATCAATAAATGTCTCTTTGATGAAAGGAAAGGCTAGACCTTTTTCAGAGTAGTCCACAGCACAGGACACGTTTCGGACAATACCAGGCCTCAAAAGCTGCAGCAAGGTGACAGAGAGATGAGGAGTACTGTCTCATGTCAGAAAAGCAGTTCAGCTGGTCTTAATCCAGGGCGGCAGTATCTTGAACACACACTACTGACAGTGGATCTGCACTGAATAGCAAGCAACGTTAAGAGCTTGGTCAATAAACAATGGATGCATATCGTGAGCTTGTGAACGAAACAGTACCCATATCAGAGTTGAATAACCCATACTGGAACAAGCTGGTATCCCAACAGTGTCTAGAGCAATGGTCACATAGGTAGCAAATTTTTGGCATGAAGGCACAGGACAGACAGGCTGACAGACAGTGTTGTTCATCTGCAAGACAAAGAGTTTAGAAGGATTGTTCTGTTGCTAAGACATTTGTTGCTCTGAGACTAGCTTTGTTTGTATCTTTGCAAATTACCAAAAAATGCATGCTGCTTCAGAAGTCATTTTTACGCAAAATGGACCATCATGACAAGTATTAGTCTCATGCCCAGCCTGCGCGCGCCTCCCGGCGAGAAAGGGTCTGGTGAACGAAGTCGAATTTCTTGGGCTTATTCCCAAAAAGTGGTAATGACTAATGAGATTAAGAGATCGGTATTTATTACGTTGCACTTCCCTTACAACGGTAAAGTTTTTAAAATCTACTTGAGTATCCGTACCCTTTTTGAGCAGGTTTGGCGTAAAACGTTGCTAGGTAACACTGTTGCAAAAGTGTGTGCAAGCCCAAGAAATTCGACTTGGTTCACCAGACTGTTTCTCCTCGTGAGAGGGTGGGATCTGGGGACAAGACTAGTCAAGTATCTGCACAAGGATGATAGCATAACAAGATTGCGGACAGCTGATAATCAGGATTGGCCCAATCAGGTAGGAACCTTACTCACGTAACAGGTCAGCTTATACAGTGAAACTTGATCTACTATGTGGTAAAGTATTGAGGGAATGTGGCTTTGCATTGCTACACGTATGGACAAATGTCTACTGATGGCAACACTGGATGGTATGACAGTTGTCCTTTGCTAGATATGTGCGATACATTCCCAATACTTTTGCCCTTCTTGCCGCTCTGAACTTCAGTACCAGTCCTGCAAGCAATCTGATATTAGCTCAAGTTGGAAGCAATACCATGGAAAAAAGGGACTCAATGTAGTACACTGTACAAAGATTGGTAGCCTCGTTCCCAGGCCCCCATTATTCACCTTTCATTTGCATTCACATTAATGGTGGAAGGCCTGGGAAAATTCATCCCACACGAGATTGCCCATTTGCAGTGCTCCACCACTGCACGTGACTCCAGACGTCCGTCTGGTTGAAATTACTTGACTGGTAAGAAACCCACTTTCAAGCTGTAAATATTAGAATATTGGCCTCTGCACCCTACGTTCACCTCCCGTCCACACGAATGTATTATTGTGAACACAGGTATAAACAGGGGAGGCCTGTTTGGAATTTATCACCTAAACCATGTCAATTAAAGGGATGTGAATCAGAAGACGGTACAGTCGGATAGAGTTCAAAGAGAAGACAAGAGTGAAGAAACCTCCATGTTGCTAAGGACAACACTGAAGGCTTCCATGAATCCACTACAGATCAAGTGTTATGACTTGTGGTGAAATGGTAAAGCATCCAACTGTAGATCTAAAGTCACCAATTAGAATCCCTGTTGCTTCCAAAGTGAAGTATTTATTGCCCTTCTCTTTTTGTGAGACCAACTCTTAGAGGTGAAAAGGCTTAGAATAGTCTTGTCCTCTCACATCCTCCGGCACGTACATTGCTTCTAGTATTAAATATGAGTGATCTTGTGCTGGGGTTGGTTTTGGCTCTGGGACCAAACTAGGCTTGAAGATAAAAACAAAATATCTTCACCCCTTCAACGACTTGCCATAGATAGAAAAGGCACTTTGCACTTCATTATCTCCTCTTAGCAGCATTTTCTACAGCTTCGGCCCCTCCACACAAGAGTTGTAAGAAGCAGTAGCAGTGCTAACTTCCCAGGTATCTTCGTGTTGCCAAGGTCATGAATCGAGTTTTTCTCAGACTATCTACTTTCATCTCCACTCCATATGTCAACCTGTAGCGGCTGATGCAGTACATAATTCAATTTATGTGTGTTCCTTGCACCAGCTTTAACAAATAATCTCATTGCTCAGCAAGGGAAGTGGCAGCTAGAAGTTTTTAGAGACGGAGGCAGACAGTCCGTCTCCAGGTTGTGCAAAGACTTACTGCTTCCTAATACCCTCAGGATTAGAGGAAACTACTACAATATCCCAGTGACCCCCCCCCTCCCCCCCCCCCCCCCAACACACACACACACACAACCCCACTCCTACACAACAGCAGCTGTAACACCATTCCACAGTCAATATTTCCAAAGGTATTCGTACAAGTCAACCCCCCCACCAAAAGGCAGAATTTAATTAGGGTGTGAATACCCAAATACAAGGCTACATGCTACTTAGTGTGAATTACTGACAGAGCCAGCAGTTCATAGGTGCTTGCGCTCATAGGCTACTAACATGCACCTAAAATCCTATCATCTCACGCAATCTTTCCAAGTGGTTTACATGGCTAAGAACTCAAATTACTGTCTCCAGGCAGTTTAGTAATCTAGACTGCTCAAATTGCCTTCAGGAACAATGGAGTAAGGTCATGTTAGACAAATGTGTGCCACTTACCCTAGATCTGGGTGCTCTTTGAAAGCCTTCGAGAGGTGGTCTTGGTGGGAGCGTGACTGGTCTTTGTTCAGCTTCTTCCTTGCAGAAGAGAATCCATACTGCTTGCTTGCCTCCGTCAGCTTGATCTCAATGAGCCTCAAGCAGAACATCTTCTTCACCATCTCCTTTCCCTCCTTGCCAGCAATCTGAAGTACCAGCGAGAACTCGGGCTCTCTCTCCAATATGGGGTACACTTTGCTCCACGTAGCAGAAAAATCTGTCACTTTCTGTTGTAGGAGCTTACGATAGGCATCTCGTGCGTGATTCAGGTCGTACTTTCGCATCTCTTTTACTGCTCTGTAGGTCAGAAAGTTGGAAGGTGAAGTTCGCTTGACTCCCTTAGGGAGGTGATGTTTCTTTGGGGAGCTGATCAGGGAGAAGAACACCTCCTCAATGTTGATCGATTCTCTTGCTGATACCTCGATGAATGGTACTTGCTTTTTCTTCAGTGCATACATGGAAAGGTTTGCACCGTATCGAATTTTTATATCATCAACAGCATCACATTTTGTGCAAGCAAGCACCATCTTACGTTTTCTCTTTTCCAGCATTCGCAAGAGCTCAGTAACATAGGCAATCTGCCTTTCCATTCGCTCTCCTTCCAGAGTTGGATCGAATACACAGACGTATCCATAGATACCGTTTTTCCCCTTTCCAGTTGCACTAAAGTCGTTGTTTGGGAATAGCTGCGTGGCTCTAATAGGTCCACTGGTAGTACTCCTTCTTGCAAACACTTCTTCCGCGTGCAATCTGTAAGCTACCTTTCCCCTGGAGCGAGATGAGAACTGGACCGCTGAGGCGCGGGTGAGGTAGTCCTCGTCGGCAGGGTGCGAGCAAAGTCGGTCAGAGCTCCCTATCTCGTAGAACTCTGTCTGTTCCACGACCTGGAATCTCACTTTTGTACCATCTTGCAAATGCTTGCTGCTGGCGCCCCAGTAGATAAAGTGGTCGCCGTTGTAAACGGGCAGCCCCGTCCAGTCGTCTTTGCTGAGCACCGAGTCATGACCCTCGGTGTAAGCTTCTGGTCGCATAAAGCGATTGCACAGACACGATTTTCCGACACCCTGGAAAGAGCCATCATCGGTAATCAGCGCCCTTGGGCATCCTAACACTGCTACTCGGTATACGCGCACTGCCATTGATAGAAAAAGTCCTTGTGTGCACACCTAGCTGTAAAACAGCTTGAAACAAAAAACGTTGTACCTGCGAAATGCTTTACCACACAGTAAGTCCAAAAATGTAATCATGCGAGCTTGCGCTGCAAGCCAATTTAATTATCAGGTGACGTAACCAGGAAGTGAGGTGCTAATTGTAGTGCGTTGTCAATGAGATAATGAGGATCTAGGAACGAGGTTGAACGGCTTTATTGAAGTCACATCCGGTCGCGTGTGCCTACTACCTTAGTGGCAAAATTACTTATGTGGCACACACAGATGCCCAGAGCAAATATCTTGGTAGTTATGTGGTTAGTCTGGCTCTTGTGTAGCATCTTTCTCGAAGTGCGCACGATGCTGTGAAAATGATATCATTATGCACTCTTTGTTCTCGGCGATGAACCTCTGCAGTAGTGTGGCCAGCAGCTCTTTCAACTTCTATTCCATCCAACTAACCCTTTCTTAATTAAAGAGTTATGGTGGCCAATGTGCTACAGTGAAAAGTTGCAACAGGACCAGGGTATATGGCTCACAGCAAATCTTTTTCACTCCCATTCATGGAGCACACTGACCTCTCTCAACGTCATAATGTCCATACATGGACTCTCCTTAGATCAGATAGGTTTTGACACTTCATGAATAACACCTCCAGCCTCGTTCCCAGGCCACATGGGAATGAAGCCAATGACACCTCCAGCCTCGTTCCCAGGCCACATGGGAATGAAGCCAATGACACCTCCAGCCTCGTTCCCAGGCCACATGGGAATAAAGCCAATGACACCTCCAGCCTCGTTCCCAGGCCACATGGGAATGAAGCCAATGACACCTCCAGCCCCGTTCCCAGGCCACATGGGAATGAAGCCAATGACACCTCCAGCCCCGTTCCCAGGCCACATGGGAATGAGCCAATAACACCTAGCCTTACAAAGAGAAATTAAGACATGTTGGTGTTTGAGGGCTGGTGGTTGTCTGCTGGTCACAGCTCAGTGCTATCATAGACTACTGGCAGTTCAAACCAGCCCTGGGTTTGTTGTCTGACGCTGACTTCTCAATTTCCTCTATATATTTTTACCTCATTCTATAACTGAACAATTGATAGCCTCTCCCACACCTCCGGATATTTATCACATGCCTTTACAATCAACACACGAAGAAGATACTAATCTAGTCATCTCCTGCTGGTACAGCGTCTTCCAGTTTTCTAATGAACCTGACTCTGATTTCTGTGGCATCGTCCCCCTTCAGTTGGTCCTGAACAAAATGCACATTCACCTCAAGTTGAACCTAGAGAACAAAGCATACAGATATTTTCAGTTTAAAAGGTTACAAAGTTCAGCCAGGGTTCCAGTTCAGTCCAGCTCTGAGAGAGTGAGAATCAGTTGGAATTTGGCTGAGGCCTCTAGGCAATTCCGCTTATGGAGCTTGTCTTCCACTCCTCCTGTCCAAATGGCTTAATGGTAAGAGCGTCTGACTAGTATTTAGAAGGTCTTGGGTTTGAATCCCAGCTGGATCCCGGATTTTTTTTTCCATGGATTTATTTCTCATTCTCTCAACAAAAACATTGTCATCTTCAGGTTAGTCGAAAATCCGTTCGTCATGTCCAAGACTATCTTTCGTTTTTTGTGCATTGTGGCCACAAGAGCAAAGTAACGGGTAGCTGAGTGGGGCCTGGGAACGAGGCAAGGGCCTACTTGCTAGTGTAGTTCATTTTCACTATTCACGGTGGGCCACCAAAGAAGTCAGTAGCATCACTGCACCTGTGTCAACCATCTCCGGACTTAAATACCAGCTATTAAGCTTTAGTACATTACCGTGGAGACGAGACACCACCGAGACTTGTCATTTCTCGAAAATGTAATTAGTCGACATTCTTCAATACAGTAAGTATGCAAAACAAATTTAAATCCTAGCAAAAATAACCGCCTGCCATAAATGTTTTCCTTGTTGTTACGAAGAAGTGCACACCCCCAAGCCTCAAACCCAGGCTGTCCGTTCCTGATTTTGTCTCGCAGCTTTGGAGAAAAATCGGAAGCTGCGAGACAAAATTTGGAATGGTGAGCCTGGGTTCGAGGCTATACCCCCACTCACTACTTTGTTCACAAGCCTATCTGTTTTTTTTTTTAACTTTTTCGTTTCGTTCACAGTGACACAGAAGCGGAAGAAGCGGAAGAGCGACAAATAATGCGAACATCCATCACATGAATGGGTGCAAGTTAGGTGGAGGTGGGGGGAGCCTAACTTTACTCAAGAGCACATGATGACGTCGTTTTTATTCCGGAGGGAGGAGGAAGAGCATGTAACTGGCAAAAAATGACATCATCGGCTCTTGCTTTACTAGATCATCTGTTCAAGTTCTCCACCACTTTGTGAATAATTAATTGAAGTTTAGTCCCTCCCCCTCCTTCCTACACCCACCCTTGTACCCACTCGTGTGATGAATGATCCCAGGCCTGGCCCGTTTTTTTTTTTATTTTTAAAATTTTTTTTATTTATGTTACTCTTCTACTTCTGTGTATTACTATGAACGCAGATGGAAGAGGGGGAGGCCATGGTACAAGAAGTAGGTGTGGTACAGCTCATTGTTTACATGTATGTACAGCCTCATTCCCAGGTCCCTCTGAAAAGGGCCTGGGAACGAGACTCCCCACTCACCATCTCCAGTGCACCCCTGATGACGCCACATACAATGTTCGAGTAGAGCAACTGTGGGTGTTCCTCAGGAAGCTCCACAAACTCGACCAAAGGATTCTGGTCCAAGATCAGTGAGAATTCGTCACCCCTTTGGTTCCAATTGGCAACTATCGGTACAACTCCTAAGAAGGTCTTGAAGCCAACCTACGTAATGTGAGATTTGTTTCTGTTGAGAAGTAATGTCACCCTGGCCCTCCCTGGCTCCAGTTCTTGATCACTTGCAGTTGCAGTGATCAAAACTTAAAGCCAGGGAAGGCCAGAGAATGAGGCTAAATATCACAGCCCGAGATAAAAAGATAGGTTTTACATAATATAATATGATACACAGGCCAGAGGAAGAACTGGACGTCCAATTTGAGTGCATACTGGTTAGTGCAATGGTGCACCTAAGCTGCATCCACCAACAAGCGTGGTAAATGGTGTTAGATGGATGGGGCCAGTATACCTCCAGGCCCAGTCCAGGGCTGCAACGATATATTGTATGTTGTTATGTCATGACATTAGTCGTCTTGACATGATATGACATAAGCCAAGTCTATATTTTTTTAAACAGTGTGTATTTGCATAATTATTTAGCTGGGATTTACCTGAACACACAAAGAAGCTGACACAAAATGTAGGAAATTTGAGCCAACAGACCTATATTCCTACTTGTGAAAGGTCACATGTACTCGTAACTTACGTACCAAATACAAGCATAATAAGTTAATGAGTCACTTATGACTTTTTTCATGCACCGATTTCAGAAATGAACCTCATGTCATGACATAATCATATCATGACATAAAATTACATAGCCATGTCGTGGCAGTCCTAGTACCCTTCAGACCTCACAGTTTGAGTAAACAATTGGAACTGTTAACAGTAAACAACACTGTGGTCTACGTGATAAGAACACTGTCCCTGGAACTGGAACTGAAATAGAACTGGGTTAGAGCTCAAATTCCTAAGTGCTTTCATTTTCCCTTCTTTATGGCCAAGTGGTGTTTATTCAGAGGAGTTCGGATCCTGTCATGTGACAGTTTCCTTACGTTTACTTTAAAGACTTTGGCATCAATTGAAAGGTCTAGCAAAATAGGTTCCTAATATCTCATCCACCCTGTTCAACCCCAGGGTCATTTAGGATGTGGGGCTGCTTGAACCTGGAGCAGGACGACAGAGAAGCTACTACCAACACTCCAAATGCAAACCTGCTCGACCTGAAGCCTGCTCGACCTGAAGCCTGCTCGACCTGAAGCCTGCTCGACCTGAAGTATCTTCAAGCCACTGCTACCTATCAAACTCCTCATCATAAAGATCTCTCATGAGAACCAGCACCATAGTTATGTGCACAGAAAACGTGTCCAACCTTCTCTGGTGTTTATTCTTGAGATACCAAGTCATAGGCAGCGGAACTGTGCCAGGTCAGGCGCGTGTGGCAGGCGAAAGATTCAGGCATTCATGGTCGTCCAATCAATGAAGAGGCAACGTAGCTGGCCTCGTTCCCAGGCCTTCCCACCGTCTAGTTTTGTTTTTGCATACTGCAAGCGATCAAAAACTGGACAGTGGGAAGGCCTGGGAATGAGACTACAATGTAGCCTAGTTAGTCAGCTACTTTAAGTACACACAGGCTAGCAAGCGAGTTCAAGATGAGTGAGTATCCGGTCTTTAGTGACAATATAGTAGCAAGTTTTGGTCCAAAAATGGCCTCAGAAGCGATTTCAGAGCTTCTAATTCTGAAAACTTTCTAGACCCCCTAGCTGCTGCATGCTTTAACACACATGTAGCCATGTGCCCCCCCCCCCAATCTCAAGTATCTTCTGCCGCCTATGCAGGTATAAACTGTACCTCACAATCTCTAAACAGTGATACAAGCCCAAGATGCAGTACAGGTCATCCAAAATTACCCCCGCAGCTATAGGTAGATACACACGTAGCATACCACAGCAGTGACGGCCAGCAGATACATGTAGCTAGATACACTATGGATCATTACAAATGGGTAAGGTACTACAGTGACAGCTAGCAGATACATGTAGCTAGATACACTATGGATCATTACAAATGGGTAAGGTACTACAGTGACGGCTAGCAGATACATGTAGCTAGATACACTATGGATAGTTACAAATGGGTAAGGTACTACAGTGACAGCTAGCAGATACATGTAGCTAGATACACTATGGATCATTACAAATGGGTAAGGTACTACAGTGACAGCTAGCAGATACATGTAGCTAGATACACTATGGATCATTACAAATGGGTAAGGTACTACAGTGACAGCTAGCAGATACATGCAGCTAGATACACTATGGATCATTACAAATGGGTAAGGTACTACAGTGACGGCTAGCAGATACACGTAGCTAGATACACTATGGATAGTTACAAATGGGTAAGGTACTACAGTGACGGCTAGCAGATACATGTAGCTAGATACACTATGGATCATTACAAATGGGTAAGGTACTACAGTGACGGCTAGCAGATACACGTAGCTAGATACACTATGGATCGTTACAAATGGGTAAGGTACTACAGTGACAGCTAGCAGATACATGTAGCTAGATACACTATGGATCATTACAAATGGGTAAGGTACTACAGTGACAGCTAGCAGATACATGTAGCTAGATACACTATGGATAGTTACAAATGGGTAAGGTACTACAGTGACAGCTAGCAGATACATGTAGCTAGATACACTATGGATCATTACAAATGGGTAAGGTACTACAGTGACAGCTAGCAGATACATGTAGCTAGATACACTATGGATAGTTACAAATGGGTAAGGTACTACAGTGACAGCTAGCAGATACATGCAGCTAGATACACTATGGATAGTTACAAATGGGTAAGGTACTACAGTGACAGCTAGCAGATACATGTAGCTAGATACACTATGGATCGTTACAAATGGGTAAGGTACTACAGTGACAGCTAGCAGATACATGTAGCTAGATACACTATGGATCATTACAAATGGGTAAGGTACTACAGTGACGGCTAGCAGATACATGTAGCTAGATACACTATGGATCATTACAAATGGGTAAGGTACTACAGTGACGGCTAGCAGATACATGTAGCTAGATACACTATGGATAGTTACAAATGGGTAAGGTACTACAGTGACGGCTAGCAGATACATGTAGCTAGATACACTATGGATCATTACAAATGGGTAAGGTACTACAGTGACGGCTAGCAGATACATGTAGCTAGATACACTATGGATCATTACAAATGGGTAAGGTACTACAGTGACGGCTAGCAGATACATGTAGCTAGATACACTATGGATCATTACAAATGGGTAAGGTACTACAGTGACGGCTAGCAGATACATGTAGCTAGATACACTATGGATCGTTACAAATGGGTAAGGTACTACAGTGACGGCTAGCAGATACATGTAGCTAGATACACTATGGATCATTACAAATGGGTAAGGTACTACAGTGACGGCTAGCAGATACATGTAGCTAGATACACTATGGATCATTACAAATGGGTAAGGTACTACAGTGACAGCTAGCAGATACATGTAGCTAGATACACTATGGATCATTACAAATGGGTAAGGTACTACAGTGACTACCCGGCACAAGTGCTTTTGCTTCGGGTAGCTGAGAGTACCCGCTGTAATAACATGCATGACCCACTACACACACTGTCAGCAGCTGCACCTGGCCATCTGCAGGTAACACTACCCACAGCTATTACAACAGCATACTTCCCTGTAGTTAACTGCTGATTAACATCTATGTTCGGAAGCAACAAAATTGACCTTGTACAGTAACTCAAGGGTTAGTTTTGTTCCGCACTGCTCGTACCCAGGCCGTCAACCTAGTTAATGGCCTGGATACGAGGCTAGCCTGGATGAGGCCTAGTCTGGGTCACTCTGGGTGTAAATACCTTCATAGGAGAGCAGCTGTGAATAATTAAGTGGGTGGGGCTTGGAAGTCTGGTGCTACTGTGTACATTAGTCTCATTCCCAGACTCCAGTACAGTTAGTCTTGCTTCCAGATTCCAGTACTGCGTTTTTCCAAGTTGTGCAATATCCAGTTGCAACAAGTATCAATTGTGTGAGCCAATCAGAGGGCAGAATTCTGCAGATGGCACAGTTCTTGCTCTCTCTTGCAACCAGATGTTGCAAGAACTTAGAAAAGCACCAGAGGAGGCTAGTAATTAGTGACACGCCGCAAGGTAGCAATTAGTGCTATGTGAATGATGTAATCATACTGACTGCCATAGAGGCTGCTCATAGTGAAACTCACTCAGTGGATACTGCCAGGTAAGCTCTAGATCGATTGCTATGGCATTTATGATGCACAAAATTTTCCATGGGGATTCCCAAGGAAACACGCAAATCCTTCGCTTACAAGGAAGAGCTATAGTGGTCGATCTAGAGCTCACATGGTAGTATCCACTGAGTGAGTTTCGCCCCAAACAAACGAAAGCTGTTTGTGTAAATTACGTTGACCTTTCACTATGAGCTTCTATGGCAGTCAGTACGACTACGTCATTCACGTAGCACTAATTGCTACCTTGCGTGTATCACTAATTACTAGCTTCCAACCTCCTCCGGAAAAGCACAGTACAGAGTCTACAGACACAGATAACCCACAAAATGTGCTACTCAATCACAATTGTACGGATGTAAAACACGTACCTTAGCAAGCACGTCGGCAGTCTCCTTGAGGTCGTGACACCGCCCCTGTTGGGTGCGAGCAAGGAAGTCTTCTATCAACCGTACTCCTATATTATAGCCCCTGCAACAAGAGAAAGACATGCCATAACTAGCAGCACACAAACCAAAACTGTGACACATGTCATGTGCGTTCAAGTGTGTGCAGGGTGTTATATATACAGGAGGTGAGGGAACCTTAGGGAATCCCCCCCCTCAAAATCTTGGCAACAATTAACGTTACGTGTAAATTGTGACAACTCACTTTAGGACCTTGAAATTTTACTCTAAAATGGCCTCCTTTGTTTTTACTCTTCATAATCAACCTCACAGAATGTGAAAGTCAAATAGTTTTAGTTATCAGGGGGGGTACGCCCCCAGGTCCCCCTAGTGATCCGTGCTTCACAAGTCATTGTTTCTACACTCAGATACAGTCCAGGTTCAAGACTAACAATCAATCGGTGCCTATAACCTTGCAAGCCAGAATTCTGCTAGCCTCGCTGCCATTGAGAATCGTTGCCGTCCAAACAAGTTTGGCTGTACATGTTCTACCCAATTTAAAACCCTGTACAAAGCCCTTGTGTGTGCGTGCTTGCCACACTCTAGCCTCAAACGGTCTGTCAGACTACTACCTCACGATGACACTAGTTGATGGGGGGAGAAGAACCATTTAGCATTCTAGCCTCAAATGGTCTGTCTGGCAGTGTGATTATGGTGAAGCGGTGGATTGTTTGTTACAAACGTACACATGTTTACTATAAAATAGGATTACACATTAGGTATCTAGCTAGCTGCCTAACTTTCTTCACCACAACATAAACTACAGGACCATATCTGGAAATGAATTATCAGTGGAATTGTATCTGGAAATTCCAGGGAAGTTCCACTGGGAATTTCAATTGGAATCTTATGTATACATATTCCAGGGTTTCATTTGGGTGGGGGGGAAGGAGCAAATGCATTTGCCCCCTTTTGCAGAATTCTCCCCCCTTTCCCCCCCCCCCGCTTGGAATTTATAAGTTGGTGTGCAAGGGATTTAGCCTCGTTCCCAGGCTCTCCCCGCTAAGGAGGGGGAGAGCCTGGTACATTTTATCACGTGCGTGACGTCAAGGGTAGACGCGAGGTAGACACGACTTAATTGCGCGTGGGCACTCACGGAATCCCGCCCACGTCGTTCCATAGATATATATAACCTTACGGTTCGCCATCCCCCTAGTTAATATTACGATAACTCCACCCATTGACCCCACCCCCAATTTGTTTAGTAATTTGAAATATTCATAGCTCTGTGACTGCCCACCAAGAGCTGGGCTCCTCAAAGCTAGCCTTAGGCAGGGAGTGGTCCCACCCTTTCTGTAGTAGGCCACGGGTTGGGAGTTCAAAGGGACCGAAACCCGTGATCATGCGATGACCGGAAAGGGTACTCCCCTGAAAACCAGTGTTTTTCGAGCATATCTCCCAAAAACAGTAACTCACTTCGCCATAACTGTGCCATGCACCCATTTGAGCCATAAATGCCCCACCCATTTAAGTCATGACTGCCCCACACATTCAAGCCATGAATGCCCCACCCATTTAAGTTATAAATGTCCCACCCATTTAAGTCATGAATGCCCCACCCATTCAAGCCATGAATGCCCCACCCATTCAAGTCATAAATGCCCCATCCTCATATCCCATTATGTTTTAACTTCACACTTTATGTATGTGTGGAAAATTGAACATCGATGTGCCAGCCAGTGCTGTTGCTCCCCCACTCAACACACAACTTCGATTTTGGTAAAGGACCCATAGTCTAAAAGTGACATCTAAGAAATTGAAGTGTTGACATAACAGATGATTGTTTGCTTAGTGTACACATTTCTTAATGGATTCCGTTAAAGATACTTCCCTTCGACTCTTGCTGGGTAGTTCTGGAAATTTGAGCCAAGAGTCCTTCGGGCCAGGTTCATGAGCCTGAGCACACCCACCCATTAGTGAGCTTTCAATGGTCAGGGCTCTCTGAACAGTGAATGCTTGTCCTGACTGAAAACTGCCCACCACAGAGACCAAGACACCGTTGAAAACACCGCATTGGATACAGTAGCAGAAGTACAACATGTAGTATGGAAAAGAGGATTAAAACGAGTACCGCAAAAACAACAAGATGTCCAAGCAGCAAGATGTCCAAGCAGCAAGATGCCAACAAACTGAATAAACCTATACCAGTGTGCATGGCTTGTGTTGTCTTAGAAAATATCCTCTGCCATCTGTTCTCGTGTTTCTCTCCCCTCTTGTCCCTCCCAATTCCCTTTTAAGTCTCAGCACGGAATACTCCACATTGTAAGGCAGTCTTCTAAATCTCTCTCAGTGTTTCTTGCCAAAGCATTCAATTGATGATAGGTAGATACGAACTACAGCCCTTACAAAGGGAGAGGAGCGTTTTCTACACAAAAACAAAAACAAAAACAAAAACAACAAAGACTTGGCCTACACAGTGCTAACCAAGGCATTTTTACAGCCAGCCAAGACAGCCGCCACGTGCTGTCACCCGTAGAGTGACACCCACCCACCTTCCCCTATCCCACCCTTTTTACTAGCACAGAACCTATCTTCAAAACCAACTGATTTACATGCTGCCAAAGTCTCATTCCCAGGCTTCTCGGCGATTATTGCAGGAATGAGACATCCAGCAAAACATTTCTGGGTGAGGTTAATACTCTCCAGACCCTTCCTGGCATCTGGAGGGTCTGGAGTCCAGATATGTACGACAAAACGGCAGGGGTGACGAGTCTATTTTTCTCTCTCACATCTTGTCCAGTTGCTTGTTGATGTCATCGTCATTCTCATAGTCTCTCACCAGCTGTGCCACCAGTGCACCATACGTCAGAGAGAACAGCTCTCCACTCTGAAGGAGGGAGTGTGTGTATGTGTGTGTGTGTGTGTGTAGGAGGATGGTGAAATTATGTGTGGTGTGTGTGCTGCTGAGAGGGAAAGGAGGAGGGGGAGAATTCTACCTGGAACTCTACTTACAACTCTCTTGTCTTGAGAACGGCTGGAATACTGCCTGGACATGCTCTTGTTTTCACAATGCTTGGACTCGTTCCCATTCCGCCCTTTTTGGAATGAGACTAGGCTTACTGCGCGCGCAAACGTGAATGGTGAAGCTGCTTCATTCTTGACCTTGTGCGGAGATGGAGAGCGAGAACGACTCGGACGTAGGCGACTCTGGTGGTGTGCAGGGTCTAGAGAGTGATGACTCGCTAAAAATGCAATCTCCTTCTGTTCCTCAACGTAACTCGAATTCTGATGAGCCTGAGGAAGGACAAGTACGGTGTTTCACATCACTGGAAGAGTTTAAAGCGGCTGTGCATCGCAAGAGAGTGTATGTAACAGAACTGGATTTGGGGAGTGACTTAGAACATGGATACATAGGCGGGTGGGTGATTGCACATTGCTCGAGTGATTTGAGTCAGCAGGGATACATTGAGGTGCTTGTGAATGACCATTCACATCCCAAGAACGTCACATGTTATATCTCTGAACCCCTGTCGAAACTGATTCCTTCCTTGATGGTTGGGTACCAGCTCTTTCTGAGCCGTGTGAGGGTCCAGAATGTGTACTCGGAGTACAGCCAGGACCATTTGCAGTGTGTTGTGGCCGAAGGAACCAGACCGAGACTTTGGTTGGTTCACAAGGATCTGAAGGAGCTGGTTGTGAGGAGGTTGGGCAAGAAACGGCAAAAGAAGAGACCACGGCAAAAGGATGCAAGGAAGGCAGAAAGATTGGTTCGTCATGCAGCACTGAGCAGTGGTGAGGTTGTGAACCAGGGCAAGAAAAGGTGGGTGAGTGGGTGGGTGAGTAAGTGAGCGAGTGAGTGAGTGAGTGAGTGAATGGGTGGGTGGGTAGCCTCATTCCCAGGCCCCGTCCGAAAAATCGGGAAAGGGGCCTGGTAGCACTTCCGTCTATTTTCTGTCGCTAATGTAAACGTCATCAAACGCGTGCTACGGTAGGACACGCCTTACTGCAACCGTTGATGTCAGTTGACAATCATGCAAATGCGTGCAAGAGCGAGTTGAACAAGCGATGCTGTAGTATGCTATCTTCCGTGTTTATCTATCCAGTTTGGATGCACACTGTCTATACACAAATTCCGACAGATCGTCTCAGTTGATCGGGACCCAAGCCAGTGCCAACAGACGATCGTGGAGTTTGTCTCGATAACCCGTATGGGTAAACAGCGCTCTCCGATTTCGATTGTCCACTGACCTCCTGCAAACGCGACACCACTGCCGAATGTATGTAGGAGACACAGACGACGCCATCACGAGCTACTCTACCATATTGCGTAGTCGGCACTTTTGGCCTCGTGTGCATGTGACGGGATCACGTTCTGCGTGGTTTCATTCCGCAATCTGATTGGCTCCTCAAAATTTTGAGAGGTAATGGTCGACAGAAAATACACGGGTGAGTGGGCGAGTGTGAGTGGGTGGGTGAATGAGTGGGCGAGTGAGTGAGTGAGTGAGTGAGTGGGTGGGTGAATGGGTGAGTGGGCGAGTGTGAGTGGGTGGGGGGTGGGTGGGTGGGTGGGTGGGTGAGTGGGTGAGTGGGTGGGTGGGTGAGTGAGTGGGCGAGTGACTGAGTGGGTGGGTGGGTGAGTTGGCGAGTGTGAGTGGGTGGGTGAGTGAGTGGGTGGGTGGGTGAATGAGTGAGTGGGTGGGGGGTGAGTGGGCGAGTGTGTGAGTGAGTGGGTGAGTGAGTGAGTGAGTGGGTGGGTGGGTGGGTGGGTGGGTGAATGGGTGAGTGGGTGGATGAGTGTGTGTGAGTGGGTGGGTTGGTGGGTGAGTGGGTGGGTGGGTGAATGAGTGAGTGGGTGGGTGGATGAGTGTGAGTGAGTGGGTGGGTTGGTGGGTGAGTGAGTGGGTGGGTGGGTGGGTGAGTGAGTGAGTGGGTGGGTGGGTTGGTGGGTGAGTGAGTGGGTGGGTGGGTTGGTGGGTGAGTGAGTGGGTGGGTGAATGAGTGAGTGGGTGGGTGGGTGGGTGTGAGTGAGTGAGTGAGTGGGTGGGTTGGTGGGTGAGTGAGTGAATGGGTGGGTGGGTTGGTGGGTGGCTATATAGTAATAGCATAATTTGTTGTTAAACTCCACCTTACCAGACTATTTTATCAAAATAAGGTGTTCCCCCCCCCCCCCAACACCCTGTTTCAGGCCCTCTGGCTTTATTTATAGTTTACAGCTAAACAATGTGCTGTGCTACAGTATTATGCACTTAGCTGGTTGCAACTGCTTTCTACATATGAATGTGATTAGTAGTTTGAAATTCCTGACCTAATAGCAAACAACTGAAGACCAAGAACTCTGTTGAAAGTTCTCAGACCCTCTCTTCTCCAATCTAGGAACAAAACTAGTCATAAATACATTGCATCATCTGGAATGTCAATTCTGCATGCATTCTGCACTAACCAACAGTTGGGTTTTTTGTTGTTGTAGGAATCAAGCCGCTCTGTGTCCCACAACTCCACCAGAGGAAGATAGCCGAAAGTATCCTTGCCTTTCTCCAAGAAAGAATAATTCAGAGATGGAAGATAAGTCAGCCGATGCCTGTGGCCCAAATGACAACAACCCAGAGAAAGAAGCTACCCAATCCTCCAGTTCTCCGCATCAGAGCTCGTTCCCTGACAACTTTGATATCCCCGACTCAGCATTCAATGAGTACCACACACAGAAGGATGAAAGTTCAGCTGAGGAAGAGGGACAAGAAAGTGAGCAGGAAGAGGAAGAAGAGGAGGAGTGGAAGCCCCAGAAAGTTAAGGTTGGTGACACAGGGAGGGTTTATACCTACACGCAACTTGCTGATCTTCGACCTCCGAAAGACAAAGTGTATGTTTTTGGTGTTGTCAAAGATTTTCGTCCAGCGACGAAATCCAGAGGCACAGACTACTACCTCACGATGACACTAGTTGATGACAGTTCAACAGAAGAGGGGATTCATTGCAACTTGTTCAACAGGGAGAAGAACCGTTTACCTCACATACAAACCATTGGGGATATTGTTTGCCTCCATAGGATGTACGTGAATGAGTACGGAGGTGCGCCTCAATTGGTGAGCAAGAAGTACAGCAGTGCCATTTGTTTTGACGGGCGTGTAGGAACAAGAGTAGTCCCAAGAACTGGGTGTGTCTCTTATACATTCACACAAGAGGAGCGTGCGAGAGTGAAACAGCTCAGAAAATGGTCACAACAACAGGAAAGGAAGAAACCGACGGCCATGGCAAACAAACCAGCTAGTGATCAAGCAGTGCAACAGGCAAGTGGCCAACCAGGAGGGCAGGAAAGTCGTGAGCAGGATGGAGAGCAGGCGAGTCGTGAACAGGATGGAGAGCAGGCGAGTCGTGAGCAGGATGGGGAGCAGGAGAGTCGTGAGCAAGATGGACAGCAGGCAAGTTGTGAGCAGGATGGGGAGCAGGAGAGTCGTGAGCAAGATGGACAGCAGGCAAGTTGTGAGCAGGATGGAGAGCAAGAACGTGACAGTGCTAAAGGTACCAAAAGCAGCATTAATGACATAAAGATTGTAAGCTCAGTCTCTGTTGCCATCACAACCACTCTTCATCCTGACATTCGGTTCACCTCCATCAGAGATGTCATTGCAACTGAAAAAGTCCCCAGCAAGTTCCGATGCAGAGTCAAAGTGATGGGTATCGTCAGTCCACTATCAGTGGAGGAGATGGTTGTTCTTAGGTGTAACGAATGCAGCTACCTGACACCGATCCCACGGAAATTGGAGCTTGATTTAACAGATTCGTACATCACTGACCAGCCCTGCAGATTGTGTGCCTCTGACATCACTCGGCATCACATCCCATTACTTCGCTGTATGTATTTCTTCAGAATGAAGCTTGAGGACGAAAGTGGGAAAAGTTTGGTGGTATACGTCAGTGGGAACAATGCTGTCAAATTTCTTTCTGGAATTCCTCCAACTAACTTTTATCGGAAGCAGATACAACGCTATGCTCTTTTGGAAGTGCTTTACACTCTCACAGGAGATAACGATCCTTTTATCACTGATGACGTGAGACACCCCAGGCCCTGGGTGGAGTGTTGTCTTCTATCATACTATCATCCATCCTCAAAGGATAAAGTTTATTACCATCTCTTTGATACTATTTTATGCGCCCATGACATTTGACTGAGCCATGACATTTTGGTCGCTCATGCTACTTAGTTTGTAGACTACCATATCCTTACCATGTGGTCACATCT
This sequence comes from Agelas oroides, assembly GCA_949130485.1. Taxonomy (NCBI): domain Eukaryota; kingdom Metazoa; phylum Porifera; class Demospongiae; order Agelasida; family Agelasidae; genus Agelas; species Agelas oroides. The sequence goes on along the minus strand of OX422202.1, from coordinate 2,020,843 downwards.
TTGACCAATGTCGCAGTATAAGACAACGGACCTACTTCTATATATTACCTTATCCTGATCATGTGATTACATGTTGCAACATAAGACAACTTGAAATGTACAGTATGGTGAGGAATTGATGGACATCCAATGCGAGCCTAGTCTATCAAGCCAGACTATCTCTCACCCTCCAGAAAAGTGAGAGAGGGTCTGGCGAGTTACTTGGTTCTTTGTGTGAGTAGAGACACGACGCTGTTATTGATGTCAATTGCTTCCGTGGCGTTTGTATGTTACTTTCTCTTACATCTTGGGTGAGTCTTCATCCTGTCAAGACTTCGTATCAGTTTCCTCCCCACCACAAATTGATAGCAACTGATGAAGCAGCTTCATCCCTGAGCCCTCCACCCTCAGCTTTTGTCACTTAGTGTTATATCGAGTGAGAAGACACCAGAGTGTGTCTGGCCTTCGAGGTATGTTGTTTGAGTTTTGTCCAGCCTTGAGAGAGAAGGGTTAGTGTTATTTAAAGCCTCTAGGCAAGGCTGCTTATGTAGCTTGTCTTCAACCTGCTTCTCTGCCCAGGGGTGCAAGTGGCTTAGTGGTAAGCTATTCAAAGTGTTGTATTTGAATTTCTTTGTGTTCTCACCCTCTTAGCCTATGTAGTATGTAACATTGATCATTTATTCATACAAGCATGTACTGATGCCTTAAGTATAACACAGTGAATAGTAAAACTTGCAACAGCAAAGTGAAAATGCCAAGTGAATCAGCTGTGTGTAAAATCTTTGATCTGAAGTAGTTGGAAGACCCTCCACCCTTTTGTCCACTAGGGCTTAATAATTCCTCTGCATCATGTGTAGTTGCAAGAAACGACTGCACCGAAGCCTCTGAACTTTACTAAGTTACTAAGCAAGATTAGTGTGCTTTATAAGAAAGGTTCTCAGCAAAAATAAAGATTATACAGCAGTATCAGTTGCATAAAAATTAGTCTTCAAAATTAATACAGTTTTTCTAGTCTACAGTTTAATATTAACAGGGTGAGTGTGCAGTTTGGTATGTACATGACAAATAATAATAAGAGACAAAAGGTGACCTTCTGCTTACAAAAGAGTTGGATGCTAGATATACAGGCTGCAGAGAGAGAGAGAGAGAGAGAGGGAAAGACAAATCAGTGGTATAGTTCTGTGCTTTTTATGTGCACAACATGATTTGTCAAGCATGCAGAACTTGCTTAGCCTTGTCACCAGTCCCCTGCCCAGCTTTCTGTCACTTGTAGCATGGTGAAGCAAGAGAGATTTTTCACGAGGTAAGTATTTTCACACGAGTAAGTGGAAGAGGTATCTTTCCTGATGCTTCACATATTGTTCAACCAACTACACGCTCAATGCTATGTGTGTATGACAGTCACCCCCCACTGTTCTGAGCCCCACTGTGCCCATGCATGATTATACCCTTTCTACCTATGTTGATGTCACTTGTGGTGAGAAAAGATACTACATGTAGGTTCTGTCCCACTTTACCGTACTGCAAGCAATGGAGAGCTGGGGGGAGGGGCTGGAAACAAGGCTACCAAATGTGAAGATTTCTTACTGTCAGGTAATTGTTACTCCAGTGGACGATGAAAATGTACTGACTAACCTTTATAAAGTTTACATGTTCTCGAACTGTTCTACCCTCGTCTTGGTGTTACCCTGGCGGATCTGGCGGAGAGTCTTGTACTTGTCACGCCCCTCTTTCACGTTCTCCTGGTGGAGGAGGTCCATCTGTGTCTGCTTGGATGTGTCCCGTGATTGGGCAAGCTCACTAGTCAGGGACTGCAGGAGAGAAAATATCACATAAGGACATAGTTAGTCAGCAGGAGGAAATGATAGCCAGCAGTTGAAACTTTGAACACCTACTCCACCCCGTACCTTCAGTTTCGCAGCCATTGCCTTGTTCTTCTCAGCAATGTGCACCCTCTCCAGCTCAGAACCCACACCCTTCACTCCCTCCATCGACAGCTCTGTGGTGCCACTCATCTGGGGAAAGGAAAGGAGACAGTCAATGTATATACCTCACTATTAGCTGCCACACAGCTTTTAGCCCCATTCCCAGGCCGCCACACAGCTTTTAGCCCCATTCCCAGGCCGCCACACAGCTTTTAGCCCCATTCCCAGGCCGCCACACAGCTTTTAGCCCCGTTCCCAGGCTGCCACACAGTTTTTAGTCACATTCCCAGGTTACCACACAGCATTTAGCCCCGTTCCCAGGCCACCACACAGCTTTTAGCCCCATTCCCAGGCCACCACACAGCTTTTAGCCTCATTCAGGAGGGTATGGGTCTGAGACCTTGCTTAGTGGGGTCTGGGCACGAGGTTTCTATCATAGCTTCGTTCCCATGCCTTCCCCGGATCCAGTTTTTGATTGCTTGCAGTAATGCAAAAACGGAAGGGAAGGCGATTTAGTCACATGCACAGTAATGTGACGTAATAAAGCTGGCCAGACGGGGGGAGGTGCTTGACGAAACATCTCGAGACCCTTCCTGTAATATTTTGTCCAAGAACTCAAGACCACAGCATTTGAAAGGCAGCGTCAATACAGCTTGTTGTTCGGTGGACTCAAGGCTGATCAAAGCAAAGTTTGTGAGTTACAGTGATCGGGCATTGCCCTCTTCACATCTACCCTCTGTCTACCTGATGTCATGCACGTGACTAAATCTCCCACGCCTCCCCCCTCCGTTTTTGTGTACTTAGAACTTGGAAAATGCTAAAGAGGATAGAGAGGATTTAATTGAAAGGGGGCAGGTCATAAAATCCACCCACACCCAACTTGATCACTGAGCACTTCAACAGTAGCTAATGGTGCATTAATTTTCTATCCCACCCACCTGGGTCTCTTCCTGGTCATCAGTGGCTCCCTCGGTAACGAGGAGCTGAGGGGGTGTGGTCAGCTTCTGCTGCAGGTGCTTCATTTCCTCTTCCTGTTTCCTTTTAGCATCCTCAAGCTAAGACACATGGAGAGGAGGGGGAGGAAGAAGACAAGTAGGAGAGGAGGGAAGAGATGAACAAGGGAGGAGAGAGAGAAGGAAGGAGAGAGAGAAGGAAGTATATGAGAAGGACTCTGAGTCTCCCTCAGTTCTTATCCGAGTGATAACCTTTTTGTAACCCAGTGGTCATTGATGATGTCAGCAAAAGTGAAGGGTTAATGCTGTGAAACTAACCTCATTCCAAGGCCACCAAAAGTGCCTGGGAACGAGGCTGGGATCAGCCTAGAGTCTTACTGTACACCATTGTGGTTACATTGCAAGACAGTGCCTACCTCTTTCTGCAAGGCGGCAGCATCCTTAGCCTTCCTCTCAGCCTCCATAGCCATCTTCCTAGCTTTCTCCTCCATATCCTTTGCTTTCTTGACCTATGAGTGTGAGCGTGTGGAAGAATGTATTCTGTGAGTTATTGCATGAGCTCTTTACATAATCCAACAAAAATTTGCGAAACACGCCACTGAGGGAATCCATAATATCACACTCACATGTTGTTAAGCGCATTATGCTCATATAATATAAGTGCATATTCGCTGTTAAGCGCTGATTTGCATGCTGTTAAGCGCTGATTTGCATGCAGTTACTGCAGAACTCTAAATAAAGCACACACAAAATGCACCTCGCTGTTAGATGCTCATTTCCCTCCTGTGGAGCCGAGTTTTTGCGTTAGAGAAAAAGAGTAGTGTATCGCAACCACAATATAAACAAACGTGACATCATATGACACCATATGACATCATGGCACCTATGACATCATATGATACCTATGACACCATATGACATCATAGATACCATACGACACCATATGACATCATATGATACCATACGACACCATATGATACCATATGATACCATATGACACCATATGACACCATATGATACCATATGACATCTATGACATCATATGACACCTACATGTATGACATCACATGATACCATATGACATCATATGATACCACACAACAGATAAACACTCACAGTGGCTTCATTGTCCTTCTTCTGGGCCATAGCATCCTGACTAATCTTTTTCTTCTCCTGCTCGGCCACCATGCGCTGTTCTTCCAGTTCGCGAGCTTCTGCTTCTGCACGACGAACCTTGTCCTCCAAAAGCTTAGCACTCTCCTCCTGGCGAGACAGAGCTGTGAGGAATTAAAGTAAGAATTTAGGGAGTCACAAGTGCCACACTTCTCTGCTACAAGCTATTTAGCTAGCGAACATTGAAGTTGTGCAGACAAGGACAGCTTGGTATTTTTTCTCATGTGAATAATCGGAAAGGGCCAGAATTTTCAGAACAGAAAGGCAACGTTTTACATACTGTTCATCCATCTATACACTCAATGCTTGGTGTGTAGAATATTCGCTCCTGGTTAGCGAAGTAAGTCGCCCACTGTCTTCGCTCTTTCTGCTGTTCTGAGTCTTCGGGTATGCCCACGCAAAAGGTCTTTCTACCCCCTTTCTACCCTTGACGGTACTCATGTGAGAAAAAATACCAGGCTCTCCACACCTGCACAACTTCAATGTTTGTGTTCCGGTGAGGGGGAGCCTGGGAACGAGGCTACTATTTAGCTGTACTATCAGGTCTACTTAGCATGTACTGAAGCACAGCAAGAATTAGATCAAATCAGACAGGAGCTGGCTGGGGGAGCATACATAACTGCACCATAAGTCGAGTGTTTGTAGATCACTTAGCACCAGTGGCGGATCTATCAGGCTTCATTAGCTATGTGGGGCTGACTGGGAGATGGAATTGCATACCTTCCTGTGCCTTCTTGGATTCATGTTCAAACTGTTTGAGGCGTTCCTGCAGCTCAATCCTCTGTCGCTCTGCGTCCTCACGAGCCTGCTTCTCCCTCTGTAGCTGGGCCCTGCAGAGACAAATATCATACATGCATAACATTACTGCATAGTGTTGTTTTTTGGTGGGAGAAAGTGTTTGCAAATATATCATACATGTGGCAGTCCCGGATAGAAATCGAATATTATTCCGTCACGTATTTCGAGCGCATCACCAAGTTTGACGCGCTATAGCGCTGAGCTTCCGCTAAGGGCAGGGCTCATACGCACTTCATAGATGCATCTGATTATTCATGTGTTTACACGTCGTGTATGAGCCCCGCCCTTAGCGGAAGCTCAGTGCTATAGCGCGTCAAACTTGGTGATGTGCTCGAAATACGTGACGGAATAATATTCGATTTCTATCCGGGACTGCCACACATGCATATCATTACCGTATAGTGTTGTTTTTTGGTGGGAGAAAGTGTTTGCAACTCTCGCGTTTCATCAACAACTCCTGACAGTATTATTCAAACAAGGCCCAGAATCAACCCCAAACAACATCATTCCTTCAACTAGCTATAATCTATTCTTGCTGGTCATGGCCTTGCTCTAGAGCTAAGGTCAATTTTGTTTTCAACAACATCATTCCTTCAACTAGCTATAATCTATTCTCACTGGTCATGGCCTTGCTCTAGAGCTAAGGTCAGTTTTGTTTTCTCTAGCACACTCTGTGACCACAATGGTGAACTTTCATGTGTCTTTATGACGTGAGATTTGGAAACAACACAAGCACTTTGCCTGAATCAGAATACAGTGGAACCTTTCTAAAGCGGACACCATAGAGGCCACAGATGTGTGTTCACTGAAGGGAAGAGGTGTTTGTACTTTGTAGGCTTCCAATATATTCCAGTTGGTTTTGCAATGCATACTTCAGCCACGAGGCAGCATATCGGAGCTCTTTCAAAGTATACTCGAGGCACGAGGCAGCATATCGGAGCTCTTTCAATGCATACACGAGCCACGAGGCAGCATATCGGAGCTCTTTCGATGTATACTCGAGGCACAAGGCAGCATATTGGAGCTCTTTCGATGCATACACGAGGCAGCATATCGGAGCTCTTTCGATGCATACTCGAGCCACGAGGCAGCATATCGGAGCTCTTTCGATGCATACTCGAGGCACGAGGCAGCATATCAGAACTCTTTCTTGCTGTACAGCTTGTACGCTGGTGAGAAAAGCTAAGGAGAGATTATTTAAGGTAGACGAGTGTCTGCCTAACAGAGATTGTTAAGTATTGGTATTGGGACACTAACAGAGATTGTTAAGTATTTGTATTGGGACACTAACAGAGATTGTTAAGTATTGGTATTGGGACACTAACAGAGATTGTTAAGTATTGGTATTGGGACACTAACAGAGATTGTTAAGTATTGGTATTGGGACACTAACAGAGATTGTTAAGTATTGGTATTGGGACACTAACAGAGATTGTTAAGTATTGGTATTGGGACACTAACAGAGATTGTTAAGTATTGGTATTGGGACACTAACAGAGATTGTTAAGTATTGGTATTGGGACACTAACAGAGGTTGTTAAGTATTGGTATTGGGACACTAACAGAGGTTGTTAAGTATTGGTATTGGGACACTAACAGAGATTGTTAAGTATTGGTATTGGGACACTAACAGAGGTTGTTAAGTATTGGTATTGGGACACTAACAGAGACTGTTAAGTATTGGTATTGGGACACTAACAGAGACTGTTAAGTATTGGTATTGGGACACTAACAGAGACTGTTAAGTATTGGTATTGGGACACTAACAGAGACTGTTAAGTATTGGTATTGGGACACTAACAGAGGCTGTTTGTTAAGTATTGGTATTGGGACACTAACAGAGATTGTTAAGTATTGGTATTGGGACACTAACAGAGGCTGTTTGTTAAGTATTGGTATTGGGACACTAACAGAGATTGTTAAGTGCTTGTTAAGTGTTTGTTATAGAGACTGTGGAGGTGTCTGCATTACGGAGAGCTGTAAAGTATTACACACAATCAAGACTCAATCCACACCACAGATTTTAGTTTGATTTAACGAGGTGTCCGCTACAGAGAATGTCCATTAAGAGAGGGTTCCCTGTACATGTAGTTACCATGGAAACCTGTAGGTCATTTGAATAGAACCAGAATTGACTTTGCACTGACCTCTCCATCTGCTTGGCGTGCTTTTCCTCACGAGCCTGGGCCTTCATCTGCTGGACTTCAATTGTGTCTGGTTTGCGGCGGCGCATGTACAGCTCGTGGTTGCCCATGCACAGTGCCAAGATTCGCTTATTGATGCGCAGACGAGGGGCAAAGAACACAAAGTCCTGGGATGGAGGAGAGGGAGGGGGGATAGAGAGGGAAAGAAGGAGTATAGGGAGGAGAGAAAGGGATGAAGGGGGGTGAAGGGAGGGGAAGGAGAGGGAGGGAGAGGAAAGAGAAAATGGAGTTTGGGTTTGTTTCAACAAGCTATTGCAGCTTGTAAAATCCAATACAGAGACGGTCCCACTCCTTAACATTCATCCTTTCTGACTATCAGGAATTGTTGAGCTCTTATGTAGCACAGAACAATGAACTTCAAGAACGAGCTCAAGATAGTCATTCATTGCCGTAGCAATGAGCCTATATACCATCATCCTTTCTCTTGCCAGTGTTCAAACATTTCAAGAGAAGTGGAAATCTTATGCATGTGAAATGAAGGAGGTGGGGAACATTGTACTGGAGAAAGATTGCTGGCTCACTGGGGCCTTCTTGTCAATAGGCTTGATGACAAACTTCTTGTCATTGAAGGAGATGTTACGGATCTCACTCCAGGGGAACCCGATTTTGGGGGTCAGCTGGTCATCTCGCTCGTAGACATTGAGGCCAAGTGAGTCCACACCAAGCCACAGGTCTGTTCCCTTCTTGTTCTTGATGCTGAAGAAGTTGACACCATACATCTCAAGATCCTGAGCGATCTTTAGGTACTCCAGCATAGCATCTTCTCTGTTGTGTTGAGATGGAGAGGAGAGGGAGGGGGAAAGAGGAGGGAGAAGGAAGGGGGGGAAAAAGAGAAGGAGAGAAGGGAGGGGGGGGGGAGAGAGGGTGAAAGAACGAAGAGAGAGATGGGAAAGCAATGGATACATTACACGCTTCACTACACTTCAGCCACATGAGACAACAAGTGTTTAGGGCACATACAAATCATTAAATACTTTATTAACAAGCCTCCAGATTCCATGTGGTGGAGTGCCCAATACCTTGCAATAATTGAAGTCTCCGAGCCATGTTTGGTAGTCAGGCTAACACACCATGTACATGACTAACAGCATACGGACCTTTCAGAATGTATCATACCACAGCAAGGCCTTATATCTATCTCAACATGTATGAGTCAGTCAGTAAACCGTCTGTAACATTCCAGTAAATCGTCTGCGACATTCCAGAGTAACTGTCTGTGACATTCCAGTAAACTGTCTGCGACATTCCAGTAAACTGTGATATTCCAGTAAACTGTGACATTCCAGTAAACCGTCTGCGACATTCCAGTAAACTGTGACATTCCAGTAAACTGTCTGTGACATTCCAGTAAACTGATATTCCAGGTGTAACTATGCTATAAGACAGGATGTGTACCTAGGCATGGAACTGTTGTACATGTACAAATCAATGGGGAAGCCCCGTAGGCATTGGTACTACAAGTCACGCACTGAAAGGTCACACTAAAACTCCGTGTATTAGGGTTACAAGTCGTTGGTACTACAAGTCACGCACTGAAAGGTCACACTAAAACTCCGTGTATTAGGGTTACAAGTCGTTGGTACTACAAGTCACGCACTGAAAGGTCACACTAAAACTCCGTGTATTAGGGTTACAAGTCGTTGGTACTACAAGTCACGCACTGAAAGGTCACACTAAAACTCCGTGTATTAGGGTTACAAGTCATTTACAAGCATAATGGGTGATCCTGAGTGAGCCCCACACACAAGTAAGTTGAATGACAGATTCTCTGATACAGTATATTACATATCATGTTGCATGTTTAGTGTTCTGTATGTCTGTAATTTCATGCAACGGCTGTGTGGCACATCAGGGAAATGAGCAGCCAGCGCAAGAGGTCAAGTGTTTGAGCACGAGTGGAACAACCACCACAGACGTTTGGGAGGGGAAGCTGGAGCGTGACCATCTACTGTAGCCTCGTTCCCAGGCCTTCCCACCGTCCAGTGTTTGATCGCTTGCAGTACGCAAAAACTGGACGGTGGAAGGCCTGGAACGAGGCTACATTTACTGTACAGGGGCTAGCAGTTAAGTAGACAAACCAGGCTACATGTACTTGAAGAAGGCTAGCATGCTGCTAAAGTTAGCGTGCAAGTGGAACTCTTAATAGTTGCCCAGGGCTGACAAATGACTGCAGGACAAGCATCTCTGCATCCATTCATGACCAGGTAATGATCACCAGTTCTCATTACTCTACACTGCTCACACAGGCTTGCCCCACAATGACCTGGTGATCACCAGTTCTCGTTACTCTACACCGCTCACACAGGCTTGCCCCACAATGACCTGGTGATCACCAGTTCTCGTTACTCTACACTGCTCACACAGGGTTGCCCCACAATGACCTGGTGATCACCAGTTCTCGTTACTCCACACTGCTCACACTCTCCCCTTGTACATGACAAAATGAGTTACTGACCCCATAAATGGAGAAGGTTATCTGTTACCATAGATAGTAGAGTAGTTGCCAACTTGAAATCAGAAAACTTTCCTCAGTAGTGCATGGCCATAAACAAGAGCGCATAAGAACGGGTGGCTAGAGTAAGAGCGTGTAACTCCGTAAATTTGAAACCAGTCGGAATTATTGAAACGTTACTAAAAATAGTAACACGTACTGCGCAGCTGCGTGCAGACATAAGCCGTTGTTGCTAAGCGCGTGCCGGTGTTCTATTTTTAGTAATAATTTTGCCCGGATTACGGGCTTCTATTGGAGTTACACGCTCTTACTCTAGCCGCCCGTTCTTATGCGCTCTTGCCATAAACAGTAGTGTTTGTTCACGCTTCTTCACTTTCGCTCTGATGATGACTGGAGCATTTGGTTGAAATGTCGGAAAATTTTCAATTTCAAGTTGACAACAGGAGCCTTCTCTTCGTTTATGCAGGAGCCAACCGAGAAGCCACTGAAAGTTGATCCCGTAAAGCTCAGTATTCAAGTGAGCATGTTTTGTCTATGACTCAACCCGACTCTACATCACTCTACCAGACTCTACCCTTTCTTGACCCGACTCTACCTCACTCTACCACACTCTACCCTTCCTTGACCCGACTCTACCTCACTCTACCACACTCTACCCTTCCTTGACCCGACTCTACCTTAGCATGGATTTGTGTTCTATCCACCAGTTGATTATCCTCTCTTCCCACTGCTCAGTTGTCATCTTGTGTTGCTCAAGCACTCTACAGGAGAGGGAGAGAGGAGAGAGGGGGGGGGGGGAAGGGAGGGAAGGGAGGAGAGAGGTGGGAGGAGAGAGGAGAGAGGGAGGGAGGAGAGAGAGAGAAAGGAGGGAGGAGAGAGGAGGGAGGAGAGAGGAGAGAGGGAGGGAGGAGAGAGGAGAGAGAAGAGAGGAGAGAGGGAGGGAGGAGAGAGGAGAGAGGGAGGGAGGAGAGAGGAGAGAGAAGAGAGGAGAGAGGGAGGGAGGAGAGAGGAGAGAGGGAGGGAGGAGAGAGGAGAGAGAAGAGAGGAGAGAGGGAGGGAGGAGAGAGGAGAGAGGGAGGGAGGAGGGAGGAGAGAGGGGGAGGGAGATGGAACAAAGAGAATGAGACCCTGACCACTCATGGGATGTACATAGTCTTGATTCATGAGATATGGTGTCCTACCTCTGGGGAACGAGCCTTTCTTTGACGAGGCAGCCTGGCTTGTGGATCTCTCGGTTGTAGTCCCCAAACTTTGCTTGCACCTGGAGAGAAATTTTAACAAAGAGAGGTAAAATGACAGGCTTTGAATTTGCATTTTTAGTTGTTTTTTGAAACTTCTTACAGCATAGGAGGCAAGGAGGACGGCTGTCTCTGGTGGAGAGTAGATGTCTTCTGTCAAGATTGCCTCTTTTACCTGGGAGGGAGAGAGGGAAGGGGAGGGAGAGAGGGATGGAGAGAGAGAGAGAGAGCGAAAGAATTAAAAAAGGAGGAGAGATGACAGGAGAGAAGGAGGAGAGATGACAGGAGAGGGAGAAAGAGAGAGGTGTTTTTGTTTTTTTTAACTGACATTTAGAAAGTGGTCAGGTGTGTTTATGCACACTTTTACGCCAACTCCACACGCACACACACACACACACACACACACACACACACACACCTGCAGGAAGAACAGCCTCTGTGTGACGTCTTGGATCAGCTCTTCTGCCACATCCTCAGGGAAGAACTTTACACGAAACCTAAACTGCAGTGGTGTCTCCTTCCGGACATCCTGGGCTAGCACCTGGGGAGGAGGGAGGAGGAATGAGAGAGGAGGTGGAGGATGAGAGGGAAGGGAGACAAAGGAGGGAGGAGGAATGAGAGAGGAGGTGGAGGATGAGAGGGAAGGGAGACAAAGGAGGTAGGAGGGGATGAGAGAGGAGGTGGAGGATGAGGGAAGGGAGACAAAGGAGGAGGAGGGGATAAGAGAGGAGGTGGAGGATGGGAGGGAAGGGAGACAAAGGAGGGAGGAGGAATGAGAGAGGAGGTGGAGGATGGGAGGGAAGGGAGACAAAGGAGGGAGGAGGAATGAGAGAGGAGGTGGAGGATGAGGGAAGGGAGGAGGAGGGGATGTTTCTGTGGTTGCGGTTAATGAGACTGAGATCAGAAGAGGTCAGAGGTCAGAAAGGTTATCCTCTTCCTGTTACACTTTGCCTGAAGCAGCACCATATTTGGTTACTATTAGCAAGAGTGGGGGAGGACATAGCAACAGTAACCTAGCAACAAACTTGTTATTCACCTTCTTGTTCAGTTTCAGCCACGTGGAGAGCCCTTTGCTGTCGACATACTGTAGACCAAAGAACCACACCTCCCGGAGACCAATTGTCTTGACAACCTAGGAGGGAGGGGGGAGGGGCCACTGTTACCAGATATGAAGGGACCAGGACCCTAGTAGTCGCGTGCCCAGCCGGATATAACCCATGGAAACATTGCGTGTTAGCAGGTTGGAAGCTCTCGGTCTTTACATAGCTTCAATTATCACCAATTAGCAGTAGCAATTCCAGAAGATTGATCTTCTTGAAACTTGAGCTTGTCTTCCTGAAAAATTACACCACAGTTTGCCCCATTGAGTGTTTTTCATGCAGATACCGTATTTCTTCAATCAGATGCCACGGCTACTATTTATTTCACTGCTCGTTTAGTGCGGCTACTATTTGAGGGCGGTGTTTATTTCTTTGGAAAGCCCAGAGACACCAACGATGGCTGGATAAGGTACGTACAAGTGAGACGGTGACGGTTGCTAGACGCTGTCAGTAGTACGTGCAGCCTCTCAGTCCTGCTGTCAGCCGTGGGAATGACTCGTACAACACAAACAGTCCTAGCGGTAGCGTGGTGACTGTCTTCAGAAATCATTCGCACATTTGTGCGCATGCCTCATTTACTAGCTGCGGCTACTATTCGAGGGCAGCGTTTATTCGAAGAAATATGGAATTGGTGCAGTACAAGTGAAGCACCTTTACATTTGCTTTCAACTGAAATCCATACTGAAATTCAGACTGAAATTCAGACTGAAAAATCTAAAACGGGTGTAACTTCTGCATACATTGAACCAGCAATAGGAATGTGGCAATGCTCAGTCAGTAGAGCTCATCGATAGCTTCGTTCCCAGGCCTGTTCAAAAATTCGAGCGGCCTCTGATATTTCGAAGCTGGGCCTGGGAACGAGGCTAAGCTCATCGAAGGCTTTTTCCTGTTGTATAGGTTTTGTAATGACTACAGCTAGCGGTTTATGAAGGATCTTTTGAACACCCAGTACCCCTAATGTAAGACACCTCCTTTCAAAACTCAAACTTGAGTAGTTTTCCATGTACCTCTTAAGGTGGTTGTGACCAAACGGTCAATCAGGTCATGCACGTAATGGCCTACCACATCAATGAAAACAATACTACAATGTCCGCACACCGTGACCATGTGTAGTAGACTATCATACCACTAGGGTGTTTATGTTCGCAAACATAAACCGTGAGTAATTAAGATGTGGACCACACTCAATACAGTCGGACCACCATGACAAACAGCCATTTGGTAGCCTCAGTCCCAGGACTTCCCTTACGTTTGTGTTGATGATAACACACAGAAATGTTAACACAAACCAAAGAGATATGAGAACAAGGCTAGCCATTTAGATACCGTATAGCGGGAAACTTTCAAGGGAGAAAACTTTCGTGGATTGCTCGAGCGCTCGCTGGTGCCGGCAATTTTATATGGGTGTGGCAGCAGATTTAATAACCTCACGTACACGTGATCCGTACGCCGTCACCGTTGTCAAGAGAGGTGCTATTGTTAGACACATGCCGCGGAGCAAACTTTCGCGAATAGCCACAAAACCTCGAAATTTGCGAAGGTTTCCTGCTATACGGTAGCAGTCCACTGTGGAGTTAAGTGATACGATAAACCTAAAACTGATATGCTACATACGCACTTTCGAGACTTTAATTGTACATGGATGTAGTTGCAGAGATGTGAACACACTAAACCTAACTCTATCGCATTTTGATAGTTTTCTCTGTTGACTGACTTAGCAAGCTCCCCTGTAGAGCTTTTTTTATGCGACATCAACACCTTTGAGAATATTTTTTTAAATGAAAACTGTTGACATATTGGTGTACAAGAAGATAGTAGTTTCTATGGTGATATACTAAAAGCGGACAAAATGCTGCTGCTATACAAGTTAAAACAGCTATATGAACTGCTTACCTGTGGGGTTTTCAATCAATACCCCATATATTGCCAATGACATACCCGTACAAGCTGTGCAGCTCAAGACCAATTAAGTTCATGTGCTGAAAATGCTCTATAAAGAAAGCTTTTTAATCATGTGACTTTACCATATTGTAATCTTGAGCTGCCAACTCGGTGTACAGCATGTATAGCATGTCAGTGGCACTACACCACAGGTATGTGTTTATACAGCTGTTTTCACTTAAATTGTAGTGGTATTTTGCCCCATTCAACAGATACTAGAAACATAAGTACATCTCTCCATTGGCCACAGTAGCTACTAGCTCCCTTGTACACCAACATGGTGGCCATTTTATGTTTTTGTATTCTCGAAGGTGATGATGTCACATGAAAATGCTCAACAGTGGCCCTACAGAAGATTATGAGTGGTTGCTAAGTGAGCACATTACTAAACTCTTACACTTTTAGGGGGTGGGGTTGCTAATCTGCAAGTGGGGAGTTTTGGGAAGGGTGGAGTTGGAAAGTGCAAGAGTTATAAGAAATGGATTTGGAAAGTGAATGCAGGCAGCTTTGCTTTAAAACAGGCTAGTAGACTTTCATCTTTCCAGCTAGGTGGTTCATAGGCCCCTGGTCCTTCCAACCGTACCAGAGGTAGCAAGTGAAGATACGACATCATTATACAAACAGCACATTTTCATGTAGAAGCTAGTTAGGCCAAACAAAATGAACCATCAGTTTTCCATACCCATTCGTGCCCATTTTAACTGTCCATATATATATGTTTATGTCACTGTTGGTGGGCGGGGTTTCGATTGGCAAAAATAAGACTCCACTGCCAGGTTTGCAAAAAAAAAAAAAAAAAACAGTCCTCACTGTGGATATAGTTCCCTGTGGCCAGAAAGTACCTGCTAACCACTACTGTTTTTGATCTTAGCTTTCACACTAGTGCAGTTCAAGGTGCAAAGTTATTCAGAGCTGTGCTAATCATAACTGTAGCCACTTTGGAGCTTGTATCACACCCCCAATTATCTGTGGGGTTTTTAGATACGGTCAGTTGACCAGACCCTTCCTTCCAGGTTGGATTAGCCAGTGGGTAGTTGGAGAAGCTAATAATTAAGTTTGCTTGGCCTTAACTAACTTAGTTTGGAAGAAAAATAGTTATAAGAGGTTACTAGGAGTACGCATGCGTATGATGCCTCGCGCCGCTTCAAGCGCCATGCGCGGATGGGGCGCGCGGCGCAGGTGTCAGGGGTTGCTCGTTTAGTATAGTGGGAGCCCAAAGAACAGTACAAAACAACGGTATAACGTGAAGAGTGAGGCTAAATACCTGGCTTGTGAAGAATCTCCAGTACGTGCTTTCTATTGTTGAACTCTATCTTGTTCTCTTCTTGCTCTACTGTGGACTGACCTCTTTTGTTTTTTTCTTTGTCAGAGTCGCTAGCCGTCGGCTACGTTCAGTACTCGCTTCTGCACTTGACTCAGCCAAATACGTACGTTGCGAAGGCCCAGCCGCGCTGTCCTCCCGTCCTCCGTCGCCAAAAACGTCGTCCCAACGTCGTCGTGTAATGCACGTGGTATCTGATATCCTGCCTGGGCGTGACCTCAAATTGACATTCCTAAGCGGTACCGCAAATTGACATTCCTAAGCGTGACCGACACGTACGTACGTACGTACGTACGCACGTACATTGCGAGAATAGATCCCTCATTCAGAGCCTCGCGCTAATGCGCTCGGCAATAAGATTCTCTGCATAAGGGCCTTATGCAGAGAATCTTACTAGGAGTACGCATGCGTATGATGCCTCGCGCCGCTTCAAGCGCCATGCGCGGATGGGGCGCGCGGCGCAGGTGTCAGGGGTTGCTCGTTTAGTATAGTGGGAGCCCAAAGAACAGTACAAAACAACGGTATAACGTAAAGAGTGAGCCTAAATACCTGGCTTGTGAAGAATCTCCAGTACGTGCTTTCTACTGTTGAACTCTATCTTGTGCTCTTCTTGCTCTACTGTGGACTGACCTCTTTGTTTTTTTCTTTGTCAGAGTCGCTAGCCGTCGGCTGCGTTCAGTACTCGCTTCTGCACTTGACTCAGCCAAATACGTACGTTGCGAAGGCCCAGCCGCGCTGTCCTCCCGTCCTCCGTCGCCAAAAACGTCGTCCCAACGTCGTCGTGTAATGCACGTGGTATCTGATATCCTGCCTGGGCGTGACCTCAAATTGACATTCCTAAGCGGTACCGCAAATTGACATTCCTAAGCGTGACCGACACGTACGTACGTACGTACGTACGTACGCACGTACGTACGCACGTACATTGCGAGAATAGATCCCTCATTCAGAGCCTCGCGCTAATGCGCTCGGCAATAACATAATCATGGACAAATTGCAGAAGTACAAAGCTGAAGACCCCACCCACAAAACATTCAAATCTGTCCTTACTTGGTCAAACAGTTGCTTTCCTGTTGTGCTGGGCTGGATGGCAAACTCCAGCTCAGCGTCCATAGTAGTGACGCGCACATTCACCTAAAAACGAAGAAGAACACCGAAGGAGTAAAAATAAATGCAAGACGAAAGGGGGGCGTGGCCCTAGGGCCGACTTCACGCCAAGCTGAAGCCACTAAAATATATATTTTGACTTTTGCCACAGATAAGCAGTCGTAATTGGCAAAGCAACACTTGTGAGAGGTAAAGAAATAAAATTACTTACTGGCTTAGGCATCTTTGCTTTCAATACTGCCTCGGGTGGTGACAAATCAAATTTTGACTGCAGAAAATAAGAGAATACAGCAATCGTTACGCACTACTAAAAATTGTGAGCAGTTTTTCGGAAACTTACGGGATTAAACGGTGTTTGTTTTGTCTCCTGCTGCTCCCAAACGACGATTTCAAATCAGCCACGCCACTGTCCAAAGTCGGCAAGGATCAAAAGATGGCGGACACGAAGAAGGGACACGCCCAAAACTTTCCCACGGAATCCAATCACGCATGCGCACTGTTGTCATGGAAATAGTTACGTCATGATAAACAGCTGAGCTTTTGCTGTGCACACAGACATGGGTCTGTTCGATACGCTTGTTAACTGGCTTGGTTGGAAGAGAAAACAAGCCAAGGTGATATGCGTTGGCCTGGACAACAGCGGTAAAACTACCATTATCAACAAAATGAAGCCAGAAATGGTAAGGCCTCAAAAAATGTACCCAAAAGCAGATTAGTTTTATCTCTGTCCCTTTCTTTTATTTCCATGCAGGGCCAGTCCAGTAACATTGTACCCACCATTGGATTCAATATAGAAGTATTCACTCATGCAAAGTATGTGCTCGTCTCATAAGCCAGACCCACTTCCTCTCGCAAGCCAGACCCACTTGTGGACGTGGGTCTGGCTTGCTAGACTACCATTGTCCCTCCTATTAAGTTGTTTTTGCTCCGGTGGCTATCCTGAAAAAAGCTGAGAGGACCCTTTCTGTACACTACAGTTTTCATGGTATTATGTCGTATTTGAGGTCAGGGATGAAGGTCGTTGTTAGCATGTTGAAGTGAGTAACGTATTGTACAGCGAATCTTGTAAGGGCCAGACGGGGAGCAGTACAGTTGGAAGCTCTGAAGTCAACATTGTTTGCGGCAATTTAAAGGAATTTCTCACAGTCGCTGAATCAATTTTTAATCACTCACTGCTTTCTTCACCTCCCATATGTCATAATGTCATGGAAACAAAATAGGTCCATAGTGTACAAAGTGTAGCCAACATGATGATTGTGATATCCACTCCTAACGTCTTTCTTTCTCTCTCTCCCAGCGTCTCGTTTACGGTGTTTGACATGTCAGGCCAGGGAAGGTATCGGAATCTGTGGGAACATTATTACAAGTGAGCTCAAGAAATCATTCATGTTGGTAGCATAGTCATCATGGGAAGGATGGAGCAAGGTAGACTAGAGACAGCTAAGCTAATGTGTACGGGGTTGGGAGTGGGGGAAGGTAGGTGCACTGCCATATCCTGTAGAATACTGAGGAGAACAACATACACTAAACTAACAGTCTGCCATGCTCCACCAAACCGTTTGTTAGCCTGCTAAGTGAAAAGAACGTTCTCTGTTACCAGCTTGAAATCTTTGCTGACATTTCGACTGAATGCTTCAGTCGTCATTAGGATGAAAGTGAAGAAGTGTGAACAGAGTTTTCTTTCCATTTACACAGGGGCCAACTCAGAAGCCACTAAAGGTTCATTGCTAGTAGGCTCACATATTTGTCATAGTGTGACCGTGAACATATCAGCTTGCACCCACTTGTGTGTTCACAAGTGTGGATTTGCTAGTACCTTGGATGCTGTAGCCTCGTTCCCAGTCCTCCACCACAGCTATCGTCGCTTGCAGTACGTACTGCAAGCGACGATAGCTGTGGTGGAGGACTGGGAACGAGGCTAGGATGCTGAGCGTTGGCCATCTACGCTTTTGCTTCACACTCATGCTTCACAGTGAAATCGAGGCTAACCTCCCTGCTATCAGTCTCACATGGCTTCCTGTTAACAATGTGTTCAAAGTTTCAATCGTATAATTATACATATGAACACGCCCACTATTCAACAAATCTTCATATAAAAGGAATTATGTGTTAAACTCCCAGGCAATATTTAATAGCCTCATTTTAAGGAAAGTTTGGAGCTACAAGTGTACTGTACCCTACACCCTTCTGCACATGTTTCTGGAAGCGTTTCTGATAATAAATCCCTGCCCACCCTTGTACCTGACTTGCCTCATGAAACACTTTGAAACATATTCCAGACCTCCCTCATCCCCCTGATATTTTATCTCCCAATTTTCTTTGGAGCTGCAAGATACGTATAATCTGGGAGGAGGCCTGGGAACAAGGCTAATTAAATGTTAATCATCCTGATTTTTTTGCAGGGATGTGGAGGCCATAATATTTGTACTGGACAGCAGTGATAAGCTTCGAATGTCAGTGGCAAAGGACGAACTGGAACAGCTGCTGGGCCATGCTGGTGAGTAGTCCCATCCCCAGTAGTAATGACAAGCTGGAGGAATTAGTAGGCACACAACTCACTCGTATTGAGTGCTGTCACCCCCCTCTAAATCACACCACAATGGAACGAGGGGAGGCCTGTAGATCGGCCCCAGATCCACCACTGATGCCCATGGAGCATTGAGTCTATATATATCTATGGGATTTAGACACCCTACTCTGACCAATAGGATTGCAGAAAATATGATATTCATTTGCACACTTGACTGAGTATGACTGCTGTTTTCTGTTTGTCCTGTACATGCAGCCATCAAGGAGAAGCGGGCACCCATCCTCTTCATGGCTAACAAGATGGACAAAAGAGATGCACTCTCAGCAGTTGCTGTAAGACCACCTCCCTTGTCCAGCCTCCTTCTGAGAAACACGCGAGCGTTCTTTTTCTTCCCTCTCTTTTCTCTCACATGTAGTGTTCCAGACTTCTGGAGCTGGAGAAGATCACTGATAGATCTTACCATATATGGTAAGTAAGAAAGCCTACACAATCTAAATATAGAACATAGTTGTGCTATATTCTGTCATGCGGCGCTACATAGCCATTTTTACATGTGTATCCACTCTCTGCCATACCTCTCTTTACACATACTGTAGACTCTGGGCAAGCTACCACTAGTTTCAGTTATCTCATGTGTGCCCTGTTACAGACTTTAAACCTAGTACCGCCTACAACTACCAAATTTGGTAATTGAGCTCTACCCTCAAAAAAGAGGTGGTCTATGTTAATTACATTCCAAGGCTACGGCTAAAATAGCCCTTTAAATAAACACACACCAAAAGAGGCGCAGTAAGAAAGACGTGCTAATTGAGTTAAGACACAAAGGGTGTATGTTAACTAGGAGAGTGTCAGCTTGGTTCACGGAGGAATGTGACAGTGGTAGACAGTGACATCTCCTGTAACTTGATGTCAGGCTTAGCTTGGTGCGTGATAGACTCTACATCACATCTTGGAATGTGACAGTGGAATGTAACAGTGGATTGGAATGTGACAGTGGTATGTGACAGTGGATTGGAATGTGACAGTGGTATGTGACAGTGGTATACAGTGATATTTTCGTTGGCTTGATGGTATGGCTTGGTTCACATAACAAACTGTACACAGGTACATTTTCTTTAGCTTGACGGCTCAGCTTGATTCACAATATACTCTAAGTCACATTTCAGTATGTAACAGTGGTATACAGTGACATCTTCTTAGCTTGACTTACATGTAAAAGTAGTCTGAAAACAAAAGGATTGAACAGACAAGTAAGGCAGATAGTTAGTTGTTTACACAGCTGAGGTAGCCAGCTATCTGAAGAATATGTTATGACCTGACATGTGAAGCTGCACATGTATACTACCATGACAAACTATATTCATGTTCCATTTCTCATATTATGATACCAGTCAAGTGAATTTATTGCCCATACCTCCCCGCGCAAACCAAAAAGTGGGTGTGTCTCAGTCCACTAGAGAGTGCAGTATGTGTTTACATCATATTCTACTAGCTATGAATAATGCAAAGTTGTTTATCCCCCATCAAAAAGAGGGTGTGATATTTTTGACATGGTTAGATCATTAGAAGTGCCACATATTGTTGCAGCTTCTGCTCCCAAATGAACAAATGATGCTGTGTTAGTGCCCTTGTTCTCAGTGCTTCCCGTGGTCAAAATTTTGATTGGTTACTGCACGCACAAACAAAGGGGAAAGCCTGGTCATTGTTGTGATGTCAATGTCTACCTTGGTAAACAGGCCAGAAGGAGGGAGCCTCCAACCAAAAGGCTATTTATTTGTGCTATCCAAGGGCTAGAGGGTGGAGCCTTCACACAAAGTGCCACTTGTTTGAAATGAAGAATGCATAAGTGTTTCCTCAGTTGGGGCCCCTCCCCCTCTCTGTCAACCCTCTGTCAAACACTCCTACTAGCTACATGTACAGCTATTGCATGAGTCAGTGGGCATTACCACAAAATATTATTTAATGTGCCATGTGTTTTCATGAACTGAAGGTACAGCATACACTGTACAAGTGCAAATACCTCACAATTAGCCTCCTCCCCCCAAGGCCTTCACTACAGTATGTACTGGCTTCATTATTTGACCAGGATGCAAATACTTAAGGGGAAGGCCTGGGAGATTTTGCAACATGTGGTGATGTCAGGTTAATAAAGTAATGGTTGGGCACCCACCCCCCATGCATCTAAATTCTATCTACCAGGGCCTTCCCCTTCCATATTTGCACACTGCAAGTAAGCAAATACGTACTGAGAGGCATTAGCTTCATTCCTAGGCTTCCATGTATTATACTGAACGCAAACCAAAGGACAAAAACAGGGGAGGCCTGGGAACAAGGCTATACCTGTAACTAACTCATGATGACATACAGAAATGAGTGGAGTACATGATGCCAAGTATTGTAGCTGTGTAATTCACACATTCACACTGAGTGCCAGACATTATGACTGACACTATTTTGCCAGCTGGTCTCCAGAGAATCACTATTTAACCTTTCATCTTTCCAGCTCCACCAATGCACTGACTGGAGATGGTTTGGATGAAGCGGTGGGATGGCTAAGTGGTAAGCAATGTCCAAATCATGTCCTACGTCTCATTGTATAGTCCTGTGCTGTTGTCACATGTAAGCTTAGTGCAGTAAGGCCCAGTTTACCACATAATCTCATCTGCACTATAAATAAGACATGAAATGGCTTAGGAATGAGGCTAATTGAAGTGGGCGTTGCCTCTTTGTATTCCCAGCCAGTATAGTTAGTATAGAAGGAAAAGGTGTATACAAGAGCGCATAAGAACGGGCGGCTAGAGTAAGAGCGTGTAACTACGTAAAATTCGAAACCGGGCGAAATTTACCGCCAGTACTAAAAATAGTAACACGCACTGCGCACGCTGCGTTGACATAAGCCCTTATGCATTGTTGCTAAGCGCACACGTGACCAGATGTTCTATTTTTAGTACGGTTCAATAATTTTGCCCGGACTACGGGCTTCTATTGGAGTTACACGCTCTTACTCTAGCCGTCCGTTCTTATGCGCTCTTGGCATATAGTATAGCACTTTCTCTGTGTGTGTGCAATTCATTGTTGAGAGAAGGGCATACGTATATTGACCTACATTGATGAGGTCACTTGTTGTTGTTGTACTGTGCCCATTCCTGAGGAGGTAATAGTAGTAGAAGTTTTTGAGTGGGTGGAACTTGTTTCCATGGAGACTCTGGGGACACAATCAAATACATACCGTGCAGTTTGTACACTGGAATGCTACAAGGCTTTGCAAGTGCATACAGCATTGTGATTGTGAAAATTTCCTGGGGTGGGGGGGGGGTGGGGTGTGTTAAGGACAGGATTCAGCTACAACACATTAAGCCTATAATTATGCTGTTCTTTGCTATTGTGTTGTATGCCCTATTGTAGGTGTTTAGGCAATTACGACATCATAATTTTCACATTTCTGGGGGGGGGGGGAGGGAAATCCCAATGCCCCTCCCCCTCTGTGATAACAGCGTGTATATACCCAAACACCTTGTTTCCAGCCCCTGGGTATGACCATAATTATGAAGCTAAGATCCGGACCCAGCCAGGGGTGTATTGAGCTACTATATACATACAGTCATACTTGCTCAAACATCTTTGTTGGGTCTAGTTCTCCGCCTCATATCAGGACCTTTGAACAAACTCTAAGATTGACGTCTAGATCTGGGAATGAGACTGTAGTGGTAGCATTCAGTACCAGTCCCATTCCCAGGCTCCCCCACTCCGGAACGCGAATATGTATACACAGTGGAGAGCCTGGTATCTTTTCTCACGTGAGCATGACGTAATCGAAATAGGACCAGAGTTTTTAGAACAGAAAGGCAATGTTTTGCGCGTTGTTCAACTAACTTTACATTCAACGCTCAACGTGTATGATATTTGCCCCCTGATAGCTGGATACGTGTAGTAAGTTGGCCGCTACCTTTGCTCTTTTTCCTGTTCTGAGTCTTCGGGTACGCCCACGCACAATTAAGGTCTCTCTCCCCCCTACCCTTGACGCTGCTCACGTGAGAAAAAATACCAGGCTCTTCCCACCTGCACAACTTCAATGTTTGTGTTCTGGACTTGGGGAGCCTGGGAATGAGGCTATACCAGTCTCTAGGGATGCAGTCAAATACAGGGTTTGATACACTGAATGGCTCTAGATCTGGGAATGAGGCCACACCTATCTTAGACAGGGTTACTGTGTTTTTTTCTATTTGTCTATCAGAGCAAATCAAGCAGATGAAGTCATGATTTGTGGAAACTGAAATTGTGTTATGGCATTTTATGATCACTTGTTACACATACATGTACTAAATATATCATTTCTTGTAAAGTTTTATTTTTGGGATGACCTGTTTTTAGTCATCAGATCTTCAAACATGTTCCTAGCTACTATCAACCTCCCTCCAGTTAAAATATCATTGTCTTTCAAGATCACTTTGTTTCTTCCCAAGAACGACGACTCCATTAATCTGGGACTCAAGTTTGTGCACCATCATTTGCCACACTGACCCCCTCCCAGCCCTGCCACAGCTATCGTCACTTGTAATATGAGTTGGGCCATCCATGCTAGTATGGATGGCCCAGCACAAGACTAAGGATATGTAGTGCTGCTCTGCACTTGCAAGTGGGGTGGTACTACTTAGCCTCATTCCCAGGCCCCATCCAAAAAATCGGGAAAGGTATAAAGGTATACAATTTTTCAGATGGGGCCTGGGAATGAGGCTAGGTGCTACTGGAGTTGTTTTGAAGTGAACTTACAATAAAATCACCTTGTTTGAAAACTGTAATCATTACGTAATCATTACATTTGTTTTTCAATTGCTACAACCCTGGTTTTAGTGTAAAGTTTAGTTCGGTTATAGTTTCAGTTTACACTTTTAGATATAGTTCAAATGTCATTTCAAGTTGTAGGTCACTAAACAGCACTGGGACTAACTTTATTCACTTTATTCACAGCTAGCTAGGAGTCTTGGTATCCCATCATCACAGTAATTAAAACAGTGCAGGGTAAACCTCTCACCTTGTTGGGCCACTTGCTACATAATTATAGTAATTACAAGTTCCATAATCAAATTGCCATCATAACACAAACTCGCCTTCATTGTTGATAACTACAATTAGACCTTATAGAGTCCAGTGTGAATTCCTTAGGCAGTACATAGATCATGGGATAAACTAAATATAGTACATTTGAAATTACATCATTCTGGGAAGGTGATAGGCTGTTGTTTGATCTGTGTACAACTGTACCTCACCATAAATTCAAGGTTGGTGGTCTGGTTATGCATGATTGAGGCGCAGTCTACAGCTATAATGGTTATTTGGTGTTGCTGTTGCCATAGCAACAAGCTGATGAGCACAGACATCCTTACATCGTGCAAAAAGGCATAATTATAACAACAAAGTTTGTAACAAAGTTTTTTCTCTTTGGTGTTGCTGCTTACAGTATGAAAAAAATAATCAACAAACAACACAACAACAACAAGGACAACAACAACCAGGAGAGACATTAGGAAATGGACAATCGGCCGGTAGAGGAAATGTGGACCAGTTTGCAGGTACGTTTGGAGTAGGGTGGGGGTGGAAAACGAAGACGAACGCGAATCTTGTCCCTGATTGACACGGCTGGGAGTAGCGTCTCTGCCTGCACATCATCAAAGGCAATGCCGAGGTCCTGTCCATTGCAGAAGAATGTAAGTTTACCTTCCTCCATGTTTGCAAGCACGCCAATTCGATCCCCATTCTGTAGTGCTACGTGGGCATATTCTTTCCCTTCTAAGGGTAAGGAGTTGGAATTGATGACCCCGGATATCGGATGGAAAGACCAGGATGGAAAGTCTCTCCACTGGCCAACAGCATGTCTCCCGTCATGCCAGGGGATGTTCTTTATGTTGTCCCTGCCGCAGCCGATCACACCAATGGACAGCTTCTTCCTTGGTTTGAGCTTCCCCAAGTCGATGATCTCAATCTCAAAGTAGTGTTCACCCTTTTTGAAGAATATGTTGCCTGCAAATGTGGCCCAGTAGCGGTGCACACCTCCCTTGCTCCAAGATGCCTCTAGTTTGTTGGGGGAGAGTTCTATCTTCACATTGCGCCATGTGTCATGCCAGAGGAATACTAGATAGGAGAAGAGAGAAAAAAGGAGTTAGGGAGAGAAGAGAAGGGAAAGAGGAATGAGGGAGAGGAAAGGGGAGAAGGGGAGGAGAGGGGAGAAGGGGAGGAGAAGGGAGAAGGGGAGGAGAGGGGAGAAGGGGAGGAGAGGGGAGAAGGGGAGGAGAGGGGAGAGGGGGGAGACAGGAGAGAGGAAGGGTGAAAATAAATGAGGGAGAGGAGATGGGAGAGGGAAGAGACAGGAGAGAGGAAGGAGAAGAGAAATGAGGGAGAGGAGGGAGACAAGAAGCACAGAGAGAGGGGGAAGAGGGAAGAGTAGGAGGAGAATTGAGAGCTTCAGTGAGTTTGTTTTGCCCACCCACATCATTCCAATTCCTAAGCACAAATCTGGTGGGTAGAGTCCCTGTCCCAGACCCAAAACCAACCCCAGTACTTTAGTACTGTGCAGAACCCCAGGCATGCATCACTTTCAGTAAGATGTGTTATATATACCAAGAGCGCACAAGAACGGGCGGCTTGAGTAAGAGCATGTAACTCCAATAGAAGCCCATAGTCCGGTCAGAACTGTACTAAAAATAAAACACCCTGGCAGTGCTTAGCAACAATGGCTTATGTCTACACGCAGCTGTGCAGTACGTGTTACTATTATTAGTACTAGCGGTAAATTCCAACCTGTTTCAAAATTTTACGGAGTTACATGCTCTTACTCAAACCGCCCTTTCTTATGGGCTCTTGGTTATACAGGTAGACCCAAAGGGCACAGTGCCCTTTGGTATGTGAGAATGAGGCCATTTTTCCTCCTCTCCTATGCGCCCTGGGTACAAGGCTAAGTTTTCACCATTCAACAGGCAACCCAGATTTGACAACATCTCTACTTGTGGGGTAGCCTCGTACCCAGGCCGTTAATTAATTAACAGCCTGGGTACGAGGCTACTAGTGGGGGGATTCCAGGCGAGCTGGTGTCAAACCACTAACGATATTTGAGCATGATATGGCATGCACTAATGAGGTCTCTTTCACCAAGCAGGCTGTTGACAGGACAGAGAAGAAGGAGGAACTGAAAACATAAGGTACATGTTTGGTGACTGGCAATACTAGTGTAAACGTGCTAATGAGGTCTCTGAAACCTTGCTTCACCGGCAGGCTGTAGAACCACAAATGATATTTGAGCACCATATGGCATGCACTAATGAGGTCTCTGAAACCTTGCTTCACCAACAGGCTGCTGACAGGACACACAACACATGGAGGAAACACACACTGGGTACAAGCACATGTTTTGGTGACTTGCAATAATATTCAATTTGGTAAATCCCTAAACTCCACACCCTCACAACTCTCTTGTAGCTGGATCCTTACAAGTTCTTCATTGTGTCTTGGTTCACTATGACATTGCAGGGTAGTATAAACATACCGCACGTGTCTTAACCCTTCCTCTATTGTGTCTTGGTTCACCATGACATTGCAGGGTAGTATAAACATACCGCACATGTCTTAACCCTTCCTCTATTGTGTCTTGGTTCACCATGACATTGCAGAGTAGTATAAACATACCGCACATGTCTTAACCCTTCCTCTATTGTGTCTTGGTTCACCATGACATTGCAGAGTAGTATAAACATACCGCACGTGTCTTAACCCTTCCTCTATTGTGTCTTGGTTCACCATGACATTGCAGGGTAGTATAAACATACCGCACGTGTCTTAACCCTTCCTCTATTGTGTCTTGGTTCACCATGACATTGCAGAGTAGTATAAACATACCGCACGTGTCTTAACCCTTCCTCTATTGTGTCTTGGTTCACCATGACATTGCAGGGTAGTATAAACATACCGCACGTGTCTTAACCCTTCCTCTATTGTGTCTTGGTTCACCATGACATTGCAGAGTAGTATAAACATACCGCACGTGTCTTAACCCTTCCTCTATTGTGTCTTGGTTCACCATGACATTGCAGGGTAGTATAAACATACCGCACGTGTCTTAACCCTTCCTCTATTGTGTCTTGGTTCACCATGACATTGCAGAGTAGTATAAACATACCGCACGTGTCTTAACCCTTCCTCTATTGTGTCTTGGTTCACCATGACATTGCAGAGTAGTATAAACATACCGCACGTGTCTTAAAAATGCTGGGCTTCAAGAATCATTTCCAAACGTGTATAGTTACAAATTGGAAGGCTTCTGGAGGGTACATTACAAATCATGAAGTTACAAATTGCTGTGCATGTGACGGCCTTTTTAACCTTCTTTCAAGAAGCCGACAGACACCTTTTGCCAAAGAAGTGGAGGGTCTTGCATGCACATGTGCTCATTTCAGAGAACAAACTCTGGAGCTTCACCGAAGCTTGTTTTTGGAATTTTGTTTGTGGTGGATTGGTGGAGATGATTTCTAAAGCGTGGTGTTGTTTTTACATTGTAAAGACGTGTAACATATGAGTGAATCACATCACTCCTAGTCCCACGACTAACGACTTCAACTACTCCCAAGTGGCTCAGATATTGGGGGGAAAACCCAGTTGCTATGGCAACAGGTACCTATGGCAATAGAAAATCTACCACTTGGTTTCCTGAAAAGTACTCTAAGACTAGACATGGCACTGCTTACATGGTGCAGTCTTCATGGTCTCCTGGGGTTCCGACCAGTTTCCCACACCCTCTGTCGTCCTCACTTGCACCCGAAACTGGTATCGGACTCCATGTTCCAGATCTGCCTTCCATGTGAATTTGGTGTTCCCCCCACGGTAAATGTTAACATAGTCTTCTCCACGGGAGGCCACCTGCAGGTGGTAGCTAATGCCCTGGTTGTCAGCAAAATTGTGGCTCTCCCATGAGATGCGGATACCATCGTGGTAAGGTTGGAGATACAGCTGGCGTACAGTGCCCACGACTGTGTGGTGATGTGTGTGTGTGTGTGTGTGTGTTTGTGTGTGGAAAAGAGAGAGGGGGGGGGGGAGGAGGGGGGATGAAAGAAACACTACCGAGAGCACATTCAGATGTATTATGTACACCTAGGAACAGGCTAAGCCCGATCATCAACAACATTGAGACGGACTGTGTACACCTGGGAAACAGGCTAAGCACGATCATCAACAACATTGAGACGGACTGTGTACACCTGGGAAACAGGCTAAGCACGATCATCAACAACATTGAGACGGACTGTGTACACCTAGGAAACAGGCTAAGCACGATCATCAACAACATTGAGACGGACTGTGTACACCTGGGAAACAGGCTAAGCACAATCATCAACAACATTGAGACGGACTGTGTACACCTAGGAAACAGGCTAAGCACAATCATCAACAACATTGAGACGGACTATGTACACCTGGGAAACAGGCTAAGCACAATCATCAACAACATTGAGACGGACTGTGTACACCTAGGAAACAGGCTAAGCACGATCATCAACAACATTGAGACGGACTGTGTACACCTAGGAAACAGGCTAAGCACGATCATCAACAACATTGGGACGGACTGTGTACACCTGGGAAACAGGCTAAGCACAATCATCAACAACATTGAGACGGACTGTGTACACCTGGGAAACAGGCTAAGCACAATCATCAACAACATTGAGACGGACTGTGTACACCTAGGAAACAGGCTAAGCACAATCATCAACAACATTGAGACGGACTGTGTACACCTAGGAAACAGGCTAAGCACAATCATCAACAACATTGGGACGGACTGTGTACACCTAGGAAACAGGCTAAGCACAATCATCAACAACATTGAGACGGACTGTGTACACCTGGGAAACAGGCTAAGCACGATCATCAACAACATTGAGACGGACTGTGTACACCTGGGAAACAGGCTAAGCACAATCATCAACAACATTGAGACGGACTGTGTACACCTGGGAAACAGGCTAAGCACGATCATCAACAACATTGAGACGGACTGTGTACACCTGGGAAACAGGCTAAGCACGATCATCAACAACATTGAGACGGACTGTGTACACCTGGGAAACAGGCTAAGCACAATCATCAACAACATTGAGACGGACTGTGTACACCTGGGAAACAGGCTAAGCACGATCATCAACAACATTGAGACGGACTGTGTACACCTGGGAAACAGGTTAAGCACGATCATCAACAACATTGGGACAGACTGTGTACACTAACTGGGTACAAATAACCATTGTTCACTGGAGGTGGCAAGAGTGCACACGACTCACATAGCTTGCAATGTAGAGCTATGTGAAATCCTAATGCAGTTGCAGTAAACCATAATGTGTGAAATGACACTTTTACATGAAATGTCGCACAACAAGCCACTTCTATACAAGCTAGATACCTTACATAAAGGGACAGAGGAAGTGTGAGAATTTAACACACCATCTAAGTGTAATTGGCTGGCAGTACTAATGCCCAGTCTATCTAAGTGCCGTGGGCATTGCTGACAGCTGCGCGTTTACCATGGACTTGGCTTACAACAGCCTCCACTTGATGATAGAGTTTGTCAAAGTTTGCTGGTCAATCATAGATCAGTGGTAAGTGGTAGTTAGTGTGAGAAATTCACGCATGCTGCAGAGTTAATTCAAGGTTACTCTAAACAGGATATTGCTGCTTACACAGTTACACGCCCTCTTCCCTTTGTGGCCAAACACTCTTGCTAGCATACATGTATCTGCAATGTTACTACTCACTGGGCCTCAAGTTGCCGTAACCTCCCAGATGTGATACAATCTCTTCTCGAACATCGTCGGAGAATTCCCACGCAAGGTCATCATTTGCCCGTGGGGATGTTGGAGGTGGGTTAATGAACACACCCTCAATTCTCTCAAGTGCTAGAGAGGCGCCTTTGAGCATCGTGAAGTCGTCACTCTTCAGCAGGTTCTCAGAGCTGCTGTAGACCACGGATGCATTGTTGATGCACTCACGAATGTCCCTGAGGATGGTGAAAGGCTTTGTGCAAGAGGCTGATGGCAGACTTTCTATGGGTAGCTAACCTCACACTCAGAGGGGGTGAAAGTTGACAGTTAAAAAGTTTGGGGGGACATCACTAGTCTTGCTCCCACACCTCACACAGCGTTCACAGGTTCCAGCTAAGGGTGGGGTGGGGGGGCACCACTAGTCTTGTTCCCACACCTCATGCAGTGTTCACTGCTTGCACTGTGACACTTTGCAGTACCAAGAGTTCATTACAATTGTGATGAATTCTTGATACTACTCTGAGAGGCCTGGGAACTAGGGTAGGGCAACCCCCTGTGTCTGTGTGCTTTATACACAAACTATACAGGGCATCTGGGGCTTGCCCCCAGGAAGCTTTAGACCCACTGAGATCACTTTTCCATCATCTATGAAGGAAACTGGTTACCACATTTACTAGAACTGATAAGGCACTCATATGGTCTACCCTTCCCCTCACATAACTGTCACATGGTCTATCCCTCCCCTCACATGACTGTCATATGGTCTACCCTTCCCCTCACATAACTGTCACATGGTCTATCCCTCCCCTCACATGACTGTCACATGGTCTACCCTTCCCCTCACATGACCATCACATGGTCTATCCCTCCCCTCACATGGTCTATCCCTCCCCTCACATGACTGTCACATGGTCTATCCTTCCCCTCACATGACTGTCACATGGTCTATCCCTCCCCTCACATGACTGTCACATCTATGAAGGAAACTGGTTACCACATTTACTACAACTGATAAGGCACTTTTGAATTGTAAGTTCCAAGGGGGGAGATTCCGGCACGAATTGCCCCCCCCCCAAATGAAGCTCTACCAGTATCCCACCCCCCAACCGATTTCTCCCTCTGTGGGATTATGACCACTTCCAGTATGTAAATACAGAGGAAGAAAGCTTTAGAGACATCGTCATGTGCGGTGGTGTCGCATAGAAGGAAGGCAGAGACATGGGGACGGCTATAATTCAAACTATCAGTCCTGTGTGTAGCTGTATTCCTTTTGAATGTTCCGGCCTCCAGTCCTTGGACAGACAGTGTAAGAAAAAGCTTTGAGGTTCTGCACTGTCTGTGCCCTACCTTCTATCTACCTGACATCATTGCATGTGACGAGATCTCCTTGGCTATATTTGCATTTTGGAAGCAATCAAATATTGGAGGCAGCAAGGACCTAAAAAAACTTATTAGAACTCTGCTAACAGCCATTATACCACAGACCCTTAAAGTAGCCTTGTACCCTGGCTATGAGAAAGAGCCTAGGTGTTAAGGCTACCTGTCTCTTACCTTGCCTGTTCAAGCAGTGCCTGAACTCTCACTTGCGTTCTCTCCATTGTCTCAAGCTTCAACGTTTTTCTCCGCTCCTCAACCAACTGGACAAGGTCGTCGAAACAGGCATCCATTTCATCCACCAACCTCCCCCCAGATGTCTGCACCTTCTCCATTACCCTTTTCACATCAACTAGTGCCTCCTCTAGTCGTTTCTTCTGCCCAAGCACCTCCGGATTTAGCTGCTGCAGTTTTTCCCGGCTGATTTTGGCCGCTGTGTTCACAAGAAGGCACTTGTGTTGCTTGTGGCTGCCATAGAGAAGGCAAGAGCTACAAACAAGGGTGTTGTCCTTGATGCAGTAACTTGAGAGATGATCGCCATGGTCTGGGCAGAAGATGGCAACTTGGTCTCCCTTCTTCTGCACAGTTGGACTGTCAACCCTCCCAGTCAACGACAACCTTCCGACACGGCTTGCATACGAGCTAGGGTTGGAACTTATCACCTCAAGCAAGCCGTAGTTCTTGGGCAGCTTTCCAACGTCCCTGCCATCAATCTGCGTGGGGGTGTGACACATTGGACATCCTATTTCAACTGGGGTGCCAGAGGAGGAGGGTTTTACATTTTCCAGCAACTGCTCCAAGCATCCTGTGTAAGAAAAGAGAAAACGGTTGCTGGTATTCAGACCCAGTACAAGGTATTATCCTCATTCCCAGGCCATTCCCTCCTCCGGTTTTTGATCGCTTGCAGTATGCAAAAATGGAGGGGGAAGGCCTGGGAGATATTGTCACGTGTATGGTGATGTGATGTAATGGTAGACACATGGGGGGCAGTGCCCTGGTAAGAATCTCAAGGCCTTTCTTGTAATATCTTGTCCAAGGACTTGAGACCGGAATGTTCGAAAGGCAGTGTCAATACAGCATGTTGTTCAGTAGATTCGAGGCTAATCAATGCAAAGCTTGAGTTACAACGATCAATCACCGCCCCCCGTCTGTCTACCCTCTGTCTACCTGACATCATTGCACGCGACTAAATCTCCTAGGCCGTCCCCCTCCGTTTTTGCATACTGCAAGCAATCAAAAACTGGAGGCAGGAACGGCCTGGGAACGAGGCTAACTAGGTATCACTAAAGTTAGCCTCACCCCTTGGCCCC
This sequence comes from Agelas oroides, assembly GCA_949130485.1. NCBI lineage: Eukaryota > Metazoa > Porifera > Demospongiae > Agelasida > Agelasidae > Agelas > Agelas oroides. The sequence goes on along the minus strand of OX422202.1, from coordinate 1,988,636 downwards.
CACCTAGCTTTCTGTCACTTACAGTACAATAAAACTACAAGCGACAGAAAGCTGGGTGGGAACCTGGGAATGAGACTACAAGCGACAGAAAGCTGGGTGGGAACCTGGGAATGAGACTAAGGGTCATGAACCTGCAAAGAAGATCTGAAGGAAGCTGTGGCTAAAGTTTCTAGGGCTAACTCCTGGCAGAAGAGGAAATACAGGTGAAACAAGGTGGGACTAATCTAAACAAGACCTCTAGCATATACAGTATAGTATTTAAAGGGTTAATTAATTAATTAAGCGCAGTGTATATACATACAATCTAGCCTCCAGGCCATGTGGGAGGAGCACTCTTTCTCTATGTGGTCTGGGTTCGAGATTAATATACACACTAGTATACACAAACACATACATAATATTAGCTACTAGGAGTTGTTAGGAACTCATGATATTACACATCTAGAGAAGCAGTGACTCACTAATCACTGATTTTATCTCTCTTAGTTTCACTAGTTAGTAAACAACATGAAACTGTTGACAAACGTAATGTCAGCCCTGCCCCATCTCAATCTGCATCAGCTGCCAACTGGAAAGCTCCACAACTCGATTGTTACTTTGCTTTTCAACAAGCAAAGTTTTGTGTCATCTCTCTGTGTGCATGCACACAGTGGGATAAGGAAATTTGCTTCTGTTTGTTGGTCGAAAGAGAAACCACTCAAACCAGCAATTTGGATGGACTAATACATGCAACACTCACAATGTAAATCTTCAAAACTGAAAGTGGCTGAATTAAGGCAGTTCTAATTGTGCATTATCAGAATTCCATCCCAAATATACTGTAGAGAGGGAAAATTTGGTGAGGGTTTAATTTGGCGATTTGGGGTTAAACCGCCAAATTAAAGATCACCAATATTATTATCCCCAGCCTACAGCGAGCCACATGGGTACGGCTGGCCAATTCGTCGTGCGTGTACGCATGCACAATCAATCACAGCTCAGCTGCTAGCTAGAGAGAAGTGCGGCTGTCATGGTGACGTACAAGTATTTTGCTAGGAAAGACGGATTTGTGCTGCCTACCGTACACATGCACGTTGTACGGTTACGTCATAAGTTTCAGACGACAGTATATTGCTAAGTTACAAAATCATCAATATCAAAAAATCGACATTTTGGGCCATTTCGTCAAATTTAATGCCTGCCAAATTTTCCCACTATATGGTACATGTGTATATGCACACTTGCTCCAGCTTAGCACTCAGTCTCTTAGACTAGTCTGGACCCCAGACCCTTCTGGCCACACGAGGAAGGGTCTGGTGAAAAAACCTTGCCCGGAAGTGTCTTGAGCGCTGGAATGCTGCCATCGGTGTTGATGAGAGAAAGAACACCACATCAGCCAACCAGGGCTCGAGTTCTACTAATGACAGGAAGTGAATATACGGTAGAACATGGGAATTTTGAAAATTGGAGTAGTAACTGACCAATCGTGTTTCCAAGTTTGCAGGATTTAAAACCGTGGTATTCTAGTGAGACACTTCAGAGTAAGGTTATTTATTCCTCAGACCCTCACATAGAAGGGTCTGGGGTCCAGACTACTCTTAGCCTCACTTGGAAACAAGGCTATTAGTCTTAGAAATTCACAGCAAGAACACTTAGTTGGCTGGTAAGTTGTGGCTTCCTTCCACTGTTATCTGGGCTGATTTATCATTACATAACCAAGTTCATTCATGAGACCAGAAGTCCAAGGTCTACAGGGTCAGGGAACAAGGCTGTCATGCATGGTCACCACCACATGTTGTGCCAGCTAGCCAACCATATGGTGAGTGCTGCATAATACGCACGTATGCAATACCAAACTACACCATCTTGCTCCAACCTGTGCAGAAGGTGTGCCCACACTGCAGATTTCTGGGCACCTTTTCCCCTTCTTCTTGAAACTCCTCAAGACAAACCGAGCACTCTGCAAAACCATAGGTCTCTTCTGGTCCGGTGTGAGTGCGTGGGTGCACGTCTTCTGGCGTTCGTTTGTCCTGCAAAGCTCGGACTGACTGGTAAGCAGGGAGTGAATAGCCTAGCTCCACTCCGCTACCGTTGGCATACGGAACGTCTCCCCTCAGGGCGTATCTAGGCGAATCCCGCAGCAACGTGGTCGACTTGCTCGGAACGGTGGTGGCGGGCAAGACTGATGACTGTGATAAATGATCCCGAGTGACTTTATGGGTCGAGTCGGTTCGATGTTTTTTTACACTCATGGCTATTCGATCGTGGCCGTAATCTGGCGCAGGTTCCATTTGGATATTTTCCATCCTCTCCAGCATACAGAGATCCACCATACTCTTACTCAGTCTCTCTTCACCGGTAGCACACTTCACATTCAAAAGACAGTCGTCTTCCATCATGATAGGCGAGCACAACGATTTCGCTAGCGTATGCGCGTGCGCTCGATGTGGCTATGACGTCATGGTTTTTCAACGTGCACGTGCATAGCCTCGTTCCCAGTCCTCCATCTGCACCACAGCTATCCGCAGCTCCCCCCATGTCTCCCCCACACGCGAACCTCTCCCGCTTCTATGGTGGCCCAGTAGTGCACTCCGACGTCGCGTCCGCAGCGGGACCGCCCGTGTTCCGCACTATGTCCGCAATGTTTCCGCAGTCTTTCCGCACTATTTCCGCAGCATCTCCGCAGTGTTACCACCTTGAAGCTTAGTCCCCACACTGTTCCCGCGGTCTTTCCGCACCGTTCCCGCAGCCTTTCCGCATTGTTTCCGCAGTTCTAGGATCTTTTTGAATTTCTGCAAGTGCTTGCCAGTGTCACCATAGATAACAGAGCGGGGTTTCCCGCTCTATTATCTATGGTGTCACGTGATTATATATCTGCTTAGCCAAAGAGAGTTTGATGGCGAGAGCTGTGATGATGAGGAGTTGTAATTGTGGTGCTGCAACTTGAGATCGCATGCTAATATACGGTTGTTGACAGATTACTTCTATATTCATGGGGCGTGACGGTCGTATCAGCAGAGGATATTCATTGGAGTGTTTACAGCATTAGAAAAGGTATACAATTAAGTTGTGTGCATGGTCTTGTGTGCCAACTGCATGCAACAGTACAAGTCATGAGGATGATACCTACCGTATATATATGGCCCACCAAGGCATAATATGGTACACCTAGTTAACTTCAAATGGATATATATGAGGCTATCATTTTCTGCGTACAGCGTTGAAGTTGAAAATGATATTGTCTGGCATTCATATCCACACACTACAGAAGCAGTTGTTTTTGTACTGTAATAGCCTGGGTGTGTCAATACATTTCCATTTAGCTGAACCAACAGTGCCGGCATGATGACATCATTAATTTTATGCATGCATCTTATGACTGCATGTCTTCCATGCTATATATGCAGGAGCTGCTGAACATGCTGTGTGGGTACAAGCGGTGAAGAAAGCAACCCCACCTTTGATTCATCCCCATTTCAATGAACATGCCTCCATTGAAGTCCATGTCCTTATAAATTCACACATTGAAACATGCATGTCTTAAAATTGTGTTCGTGCATGATACTGGTAAATAAACTGATCATGAAAAGCTTTTATATGAAGCATTTGGGGCAGCTAATTGATGTATAACAAACTGGACAGCAGTGTGTATGATAGATGTAAAGTTGATACATGTGATTATGCCGCAGTGGTATGAAATAACGAAGAATAAAAGTTGATAGTCATGCATGCAGTCATCATGTTGACTGCATATAATTTCCATCACTTGCTTGAAAGAAATAACCAGTGAGTACATAAATACCAAGCAAATACTACCATAGCTGAATACATCACTCTTTGGTCGCTCAGAGTCTCGGCCACAGTCTTCTTACTCAAATGAACCTGCCTAGACAAGAGAAACGCTCTGTTGTGTAGCTATACTGCAGTTCCTGAAGACTGCGGAAGTACCCCCTGCGGCAACAGTGCGGAGACACCGCGGGAACAATGCGGAAAGACTGCGGAGACGCTGCGGAAACGGTGCGGAAAGACTACGGAGTAGTAACAATGCGGAAATACCGCGGAGATGCTGCGGAAACGGTGCGGAAAGACTACGGGAGTAGTGCGGACATAGTGCGGACAAAATGCGGAACACGGGCGGTCCCGCTGCGGACGCTACGTCGGAGTGCACTCCTGGGCCACCATACGCTTCTCTGTACTGCAAGCGACGGGTATGAGACCTGGGTACAAGGCTGACGATATATGGTGTGGCATTGGTGCCTCCAACCGCTAGCCTAGCCTCAGGTTCTTGTTACGCACGGCACGAAAGCACGGGATCTGACCTTGATCAGACTTCCGCTAGCGCAAAGTGTGCATGTGGGGATCGATCGGAAACGGGGGAAACCCGTACCGACGCCTACATGAGCTTTATTTATCTCATGGGATAGCTCTCAAGTGCTCACAAGCTTGCTAGCAACATTTGACAGCAGGTACAATGGCGCTAGACTACGGCCGTAGCTTCTCGCTGATGGATACTCCGGAGTGTCCCATCTGCAGTGAACGATACGACGACTTGGACGATGATCTTATCCCACGAAACCTGGCTTGCGGTCACTCCCTGTGCTCACGTAAGCGCTTTTTTTCATGTTGTTTTTGTTGAACTTTCGGTACGGCAAAAATCTGTGTGTGATATAGCTACTGGTTATCAATGAGTAGAGCATGCATGAAGCGCTTTTATTACGCCTTGGTTGTGCCTTTGGGGATCAGAAGCCACCACAATAGAGACAACGCATACCACCATGTTTGCACACACAATGCCAAAACAGTTTGCATGCTTTGTCTACAAATTCTGAAATCACTGATTCAGCTGCAACAATAGAGGTCGGCTGCAAATGTGTGGGGAGAGTTATGATTCTAGCCTGACAACGAGCAGTATGCGTGATAGAAATCTGACTACAGGCTCTGCCCCACCGCTGCAGGTAGGGGTAGGCCTAATCTCGTTACTAGCCTTTCGCAGCGTTCGTCACTTGTAGTGCGAAAATTCGCTGCAAGCTACAAACTCTTCGAAGACCTGGGAACGAGGCTAGGGAAGGCTAACACCATTTTATCTTTTCCTTGCATGCAGGATGTATTGTAAGGTGCATGGCTCTGAATGGACAGCAGGTGGAGGGGGGCATTTCCATGACCTGCCCCAACAAATGCACACAGCAGACCATTGTTGAAGAAGGCAGTGTCACAAATCTCCCAAAGAACTTTGCAGTTATGGAGATCATACATGGCACAAGAGAACGAAGTGCTTCTTTTACGTCGACCATGCGAGCTCGCTCACCCTCCCTAGGCAGGAGTCTTTCTCAGCTACAAGTGAGTGGAAATGCAGTGACAACATCTGATGATGCGTGTAACTGTGACGTTTGTGAGAGCAGCGCTGCAACGGTTGTGTGCCCCAGCTGTGCCGTATGTCTCTGCCAATCCTGCTCAGACGACATCCACTCAAGGAAAGGCTACGACGTGCATCAGCTAGTTCCATACGGTGAATTCATGAACTCTCTAGAGAACTTGTTCTCAGATCCTCACTGTCGGCACACAAACTCTGACTCGGATTTGCTTGAGGAGCTGCAACATTGCAAGTGGCACTCTAGTGAGCTGGTGGAGTATCTCTGTGAGGCGTGCTGCGAGGAAGTTTGCAGACAGTGTCACTTGAATGGAGATCACAAGGACCACGAGTGTCGGTTGCTAACGGATCTAGCCCTAGAAAAGCGAGAAGCTCTTCGACGAATGATTGACAATATCAACCAGTGCCATGCCGAGTGGAACAAGGGTTTTGACAACTGCCACGAAGTTCGGGAACATCTCTACCACACGCAGAAGAGCATTGAGGCAGGGATCAAGTCCCACTTTCACAGCGTTCACTCTGCGTTGCACGCCAAGGAAGAGTACCTGCTTGCTGTGGTCAGAAGTGAGATTGAATCCCGCTCAAAACTGCTCAACAGCCAAGCCGAGTAAGTCACTCTAGTAGTACTACTTCCAACTAGCTTTGTTCCTAACAATGTTCATCACTTTCAGTATCAAAATTTGTATTATTCGTATGGTAGCTAGTTCCTAACCACCGTATAGCGGGAAATTTTCGAGGGAGATAACTTTCTTGCGAATTTCGAGGTTTTGTGACTATTTGTGAAAGTTTTCTCTGCGAAATTTGGGGGCGTGGCATCTTTTGGCGGCACCAGGAGCAATCCGCAAAAGTTTTCTCCGTGAAAATCTTTATTTCCACCAATTCGCGAAAGTTTTCTCCCCCGCTATACAGTCACAACAACTGCGTACACAAAGGAGGAAAGTAATCGTCAGTCTGTCCATCAACAAAAATAATTATGTCAAGAAACATCACCCAAACGTGTACAGATGTTTACTTGAAAGTGGCTGAAGCGGTAGTTTCAGCATTTTTAGTGAGAGACTTGGGATGGTGGATGTTGCCTACCTCTCATTGAATATGCAAACGGCAGTTTACAAAAAACTTTTTTAGATGTACATGGTAGCCTCGGAGGCCATGTAACTAACATAGGTTGTAGTAGTCACCCGTGTTTTGAGTCACGTTCAGTGGGTGTGGGTTCACACAATTCGTGAAAGTTTTTCCAAATTGCTAGAAAATACATTTTTTCCACAAAAATCTGTTTTCTAGCAATTTGTGAAAGTTTTCTCCCGCGAAAGAAACCCACTATACGGAGGTATTGGTAGCCAGGTTACCCGTGTTCAACCACAAGCATACATGTATGCTGTGGTTGAACACGGGTAACCAGAGCTGTGGGTTTCCTCTGGGAATCAAGTTACCAAGTGCATGCACCATTGAAACCTGAAGCAGTAAAAAATCAGCCTGGGTATTACAGTATTGAACTTTATCTCATGTGTGAATTTCAGTGAATGAGTAGCTTGAAGTATGAAGCGCGCATGTACAGTCAGTCAAGTTTTAACGTCCCCTGCAAAATGCATGCAGCAGGTCCAACGTTAGACCTATGAGACACAGAAATCATTCAGTGGCTCTTACAAGCCGTACACTACTAACACATACAAAAATCACAAATTGAGTTTGGAGATATCTTGCAAATCACTAACTTGAGGGTCAGCCTTGTCCACAGAAAATTTAATTGCCCATCTTTCAAGAAGGCCTTGAAGCACACATGTACATGTACCCTGAGATGTGAGTCATGTGACCACTTTTACTCGCAGTCTTGCACCCAAACAAGAAACTCTTTGTTTAGGTATGGGAGAATTTCTGGAGATATCCAAAATAGAATTTATTGCTTCAGTGGCCTCGTTCTCTCACACGCCACTTTTCAAGTAAACATTTGTACACTATAAGAGGTACCGTATAGCCGGAAAATTTGATGGGGAATTAAATTTGGCGGTTTGGCGGTCTGGGTTGAAGCCGCCAAATTAAAATATCCCTTTATTTTCGCTAATGCATGCAGTAGCGCTAGGCTCTTGGCTCCACCTGGGGCCCCTCTCCTCGAGCTGTACATATAGCTAGCTCGGCGCTTAGCATGCTGCCAGTTATATTTCTTGTAAATTTGCAAACTCACGGCTTAGTTCAAGTACCTCAAAAGAGAGGACGGCAATGCTCCCCGATAAACGCACGTGCAATGTTTATGACGACGTAATACACTGCGAGGCATGCGCCACCGCCGAATTTAAATTCCGCCAATATTTTTTACACTTGGTTTGGGGCCAAACCGCCAAATTTAAAGACCACCAATATTTCCGGCTATACGGTATGTTGTAATTGTTATCTTTGTGATCTCTAAATCACATGTTTGGATGATTTTTCAACATCTTTGTTGACGTGTTTTTGTTTACTGGCAGAATGACAGGCACAACTGATTACTTTTACGTAGTTGTTGTGCTAATGCACCATTTCTTATCGCTTGATTGGGGTGAGCCCGAGCGAGCCTCACACTAGCGAGTTATGTGTTCCGTATGTCTGTTTAGACTGTACTGTGCACCGCGTGCGGACATTAACTAACATTTTTGCTCTGAAAACAGCTTTAGCCAAGTTTCGTTAAATTAGCCAAGCAATGCTGCTCTCTGAAAACAGCTTTCCAGCATGAACAGTGTGGGCAAAGACAGCAAGGACAGACGCTTGGGAGGAGTAGCTGGAGCGTGAAACCTGGCTAATTACAGAACGCGGAAAGCGGCAGAGATTCTTTGATTGGCCAAGTTGAATAGCTGACAATGTATTTATCATGCGTAACGACTTTTTGATGCCTCTTTGTGTAAGAACTATGCATGACAAGCCAGGCAGTGTGTTCAGAGTGAACAGAGGTCAGCAGGAGGCCAGACTTAATCCCTACTAGCTGCAGACATGCATGACCTGTACGCTGTAACCTGGTAATAGAAGTCTTAGTTAGCCAAGCGATGCTGCTCTGCGTTGCTCGCTCAGGCTCGCCCCACAATGGCGTACATTTTCACTAGTACTGCAAGACCACAACTGTTTAGTTTTCTCGGAACAGAGCAAATTGGTCATACTGTTGTTTACGAACCTTCAATTTCATTGCACGTTCAGGCGCAGCGCACATGACTTGTAGTACTGACATGGATTCTTGCGTGACTTGCAGTAAAAAATACGGCTTTTTATAAACTGTATGTTCATTCATACACATCACTGCTGTTTGTACGCACATACCTTTTTGAGAAATTTGTAAGTTTCTGGAGCGCTGACAGAGTTTTATTTAAAGGTTCAACTATGCATCCCAGAGCTGTGTTTGTGTCACTACAGTTCCTAAAATAATTTACAAAATGTAGAAGTGTCAACTCATTTTACTTGTGCCAAAAACTGTAACCAAAATGAATGGCAGTTGTCATAAGCACTGTAAAGTACTACCAGTATGCAGGGCATATGAATAGTTAAATACTAGTGAGATGATTCATCATCATGGGGCGAGCCTGAGCAAGCAGCAAACTGCTGATTTACTAATTTGTCATGGCACACGCAGGATTTGTCACTGTCAACTGTTTAAGCCAAACTTGATAACGGGGGAGGAAATACAGCAGATTGCAAAAGTCTTGCAACAAGCAAACTGAACTGTGGAAAACCACAATTGAGTTACCACATATGAATCTAATTATCTTTCCCGCCTCAGCGTGCCCTTCCTCTTGGTTCAAACACAGTAAATCAATTGTGGTTTTCCACTGTCAGCTATGCTTGTTGCAAGACTTTTGCAATCTGCTGTACATCATTGCTATGCCAGCTGTTTCTCCAGCCAGGGCAGCTAATGTGGCTACACATGCATGGACTAAGCTTTACACCGAAATCACGAGCTAAATTCCTGGCGTTTAGCTAGTGTCGTTTATGCATGGCCCTTACCTCAGTGAAGCGACCTCAACCACTGTCCATATGAGTAAATTTGTACCACCTGTGAGCGGACTGGTTGGTAGAAGCACAAAGCAGAGTTAAGTTGCCACGCGTGCTTCAACTTCAGTCGTCTTCACTCCCGGTCGCCGACGCTGCACTCGGACAGTAGCCCTCCACTGGCCTTCACATGCTTGATAATCGATCTTCGTGAAATATTTGAATACGCTTATTTGAAATTTACGGTAAGTGGTCGGTCCAAACAAACAAACAAGCATACACACACGCGTGCGCAATGCAGTCACGCTAGTGTGGGGCTCGCTCAGGCTCGCCCCAATTATAAAATTTTACTTTAGAGGCAAACTATCTATTACAGAAAAATATAACTTCCAATTAGTTCTCTGGAGTGAACTGGTATTTTGGTGCCATGGCAACTACATGTGCTACTACAAGTATGCAGGGCATATGAGTGAACTGGTATTTATTATACATTTTTACTGGTAGTGACCCATGTAGTTGCCATGGCGCCGAAATACCATATTGCTAGTGGAAGTTATATTTTACATAACCAATAGCAAATTGTTTGCATGTAAAGTAAAATTGTATAATTAACCTGTATTCATTATGCAATAATATGTAGTTTTTAATAATTGGTACATTCCTTTCACTCCTCTTTCCAGGAACTTTACTTACCATTAAAATAATTATGTAAATTACTAATGGGAATATGCGTGCACATCATGCCTCGTGCTATTGATCAATACAACATAAACACAACGCACGCCAATGCACATGCAACTGGCAGCCTCCATTCTCAGGCCTCCCTTGCTCTTTTTTGGTACCAAAATATGTTTTTCCTTACCTTTCTCTCTCCCATCTACGTACTCTTTCCACTGTTGCTGACACTCTGGTGTGTTGTTGAAAAATAATCCCACACAAAGTAGCATCTGCAGATGGAGATACAGCAGGCTTGAGTCCATTACGCCAGCATACAACACACGCCAGTGCACATGCAACTGGCAGCCTCCATTCTCAGGCCTCCCTTTCCCTTGCTCTCCAGTGGTTTTTAAGAACAAAGAGTGAAGGTAAATATACAAAGCCCCATCCCTAGATTTTATTTACACTAAGAAACTATAGAGCAAAAAACGATGTAGGGATAGGGCCTTGTATATTTACCATCACTTTATGTCATCCCCATCTTGTATCTATACTTTTTGGTATGCCATCCCTACATACTGTTCCATTTTTAATGTTTTTTTAATTTTATTTCTTGTTCTTTATTACCTTCACTTTCATTCTTGTTTCTGTACTTTTTGACTGTCTTCCTGCATGTTGTATTTCTGACCTTTGTCCTCCTTGTTCACTTCTCCTCTTCGTCCTTCCCCATCTTCTTTCCTCCTCCTCCTCCTCCTCCTCCTCCTCCTCCTCCTTTCCCCCCTTCCCCTCCTCCTCCTTTCCCCCCTTCCCCTCCTCCTCCTTTCCCCCCTCCTCCTCCTCCTCCTTTCCCCCCTCCTCCTCCTCCTCCTTTCTCCCCGTCTCCATCAACGCCAACACCTTATCCTTCTCCTCCCTCTACACCCTTCTGTTCTCTCCCTAGCAACCTAGCAAAAGTGTGTGTTGTTGCCAAGGACCTGGTAGAAGACTGTGAAGGTCTGCTCGGAGAGAGCCCCTCAAAAGTAGTTCGACATGCTGACTACATCCTGGCCCAGGCCCAGCAATACGTGAGGTCGGAACAAGACACTCATCCTGTTGCCAATGACTGCATTGAGGCTGATTTCAGTTGTGAGGAAGAGTTGCTGCAGCTTGTTGAGGGCCTGGGACAGCTGCGCATGGGTAAAAAGCTACAGTATAAACTAGCTCCTCTTGTTCTTCCCCCTTTTCTCCTTCTCCCTCTCCTTCTTCCTATCCTCCTCCTCCTCCTCCTCCTCCTTCTCCTCCTTCCCCTCCTCCCCCCCTCCTCCTCCTCCCCCTCCTCCTCCTCCTCCTCCACCTCTTCCACCACCACCTCCTCCTCCTCCTCCTCCTCCTCCTCCTCCACCTCTTCCACCACCACCTCCTCCTCCTCCTCCTCCTCCTCCTCCTCCTCCTCCTCCTCCACCTCCTCCTCCTCCTCCTCCTCCTCCTCCTCCTCCTCCTCCTCCTCCTCCTCCTCCTCCTCCTCCTCCTCCTCCTCCTCCTCCTCCTCCTCCTCCTCCACCTCCTCCTCATCATCCTCCTCCTCCACCTCCTCTTCCTCCTCCTCCTCCTCCTTTACATCACACAACACGCAAATGAACTGCATCCATGTACCTTAGGTATATGAGGCTTCCATGGCAACTGTGATCTTGCCGCAAAACTGCAAATAATAATAATTAGCATGTGTGTATGTTTGTACCCTTCAACCACGGACTTATACTGGTGTATGGGCTTAATGTACAGATAGATGGGTCCATACCCTTTGACCATGGGTTTCTGCGTGTTTATGAGTGTATATTCTCGTAGGCTTCAATACATGAAACTATGCTCAGGGTGCAAATCCATGGTACAACTGCTAGGGAGAGCTGCATCATCCTTGGGCGAGCCCGAGCAAGTAGCTGATTAAGCAAAGTTTCTGTATACTATGATTACGATTATTGAATGCTGCTATTTGTCCAGCTGGAGCAGCCACTATGGCTGCCGACCTGAATCCCTGCTGCATATGAGCAATCCAGCTTGTCGTTCATGCATGACCTGGCAGTAGTCCTTTAGATGGAATGAAGGACACATGAACATTTAATCTTTGTAAAATTTTTGAATGCACTCATTTGAAATTCACAATAAGAGACCAGTCCAAGCAAGAAAACAGAAATACACACTCACAGGTGCAGTGCAGTTCCACTAGTCTAGTCTCCTGTCTCCTGTCTTGTCTTGTGTGGGGCTTGCTCAGGCTCGCCCCAATTACCATAAGCTCGTCATAATACCCTCAAAAGTGGGGAGGCGGTGTTTACTCGCATGTAGGTTACCGTACTAGTGAAGGATAGAACCAAGGGCTTACAAGCTGCTGCTGAAGTTGGCAATAGAGCATGCTTGCAAATGAAAATTTAATGTAGCCACCAGATGTACTATTAGATATGCCATAATTTGTGAAATATTGAAATATGCGAAATATCACATACCGTAGATCGGGAAATTTTCGCGGTAAAAATAATTTGCGTTTTAAATTTTTGTGTTAAAAGTATTTCATCACTCAACGGTTCCGCAATGTAGTGCGTATATGTATTTTAATTTTTCGTGTGTTTAATTTTCGGCGCACTGTGCACTGCCGAAAACATTTTAAAGGCGAAAATTTTCCGATCTACAGTATCACATAGCAAGCCTCTCTGCATAAGCTACATAGACACCTGATGAAGAGACAGAGAAAGCGTGATGGTGTGGGAGAGTGTAGATAGCTGGCAGTAATGAGAGAGTGCATGACCTAGAAACAGCCAGTTAAGCTGTTTCAAGGGCTGTGAATCTGTTATGATACCGTGGACATCCGGAAGAGATGAGTTGCTATATGCCCACAAGATAGGCAAGTGTGGGTCGTACACAAACACATGTAGCAGCTGGCACTGTTTATGCAGCTGCCAACACTCTCCTCAAAGTAAAGTGTGTTGTTATACATATATGTATATCCCGTTACCTAGGCAGCATGTTGAGAACTCTGACTCTCTCCCATGTTTTAGTCCACCATGTTTCATGGTTTACACTTCATTCTATGTGTACTCCACTGTTCACATTCCACTTTCATTATCTAAATTCCATTTACTTTGTTCCTTCATCCACATCCCATTCCATTGTCCACACTCCATTCCACTGTCCATACTCAATTCCACTGTCAACATCCCATTCCACTGTCCACATACCATTCCACTGTTCATACTCTATTACACTGTCCACACTCCATTCCACTAGCCACATTCCAATCCACTACCCCTCTTCATTCCAGCTCCTGGTCGGGTCCTGGACTTGCATGTGAAGGCCACTGGCCCCAGAGAACTCATGCTGTCATGGAAACCACCCAAGGACTCCTCCCCCTGCAAAGTGGTGCACACCTTCATTTTAGAGTGCTCATCAGGAAATGCCCCCTACAGGTATGCCCCTTTCTCTACCAATCCCAACATTAGTCTTGGGCTCATTCCCAGCCCTCAAGCTAGGTGAGGGGGGAGGGGGGGGCTGAGAAGGCAGCTACCCACCTACCAAGTGCTGTTGAGCCATGCTAGTCAAACAGAGAAGTTTTGTAAGAACTGCATAGTGTTGCTCTTCTAACTAAACGTTACAAGACACAGAAATCACAGTTATGCGATTGGAAGAACTTAGAACAACAATCCAATATCCTGACACACCAAATGCTCTCTCTCTTCTCTCTTCCTTCCCTAGAGTGATCCATGAGGGACAATCAGTGGAGTGTGTTGTAGAGGGGTGTGGCACAGGAGAGGACACGGTCCACCGGTTTAGGGTGGCTGCCGTGAATGATGTGGGCATGGGACCATACAGTCTGCCTGTTGCATTCACACAAAGAAAAGCGTGTACGTAAGGAAGGGAAGCCCAAAGATCACAATAGTTGAAGGGTTGGAGAAAGCTAGCCAAGCAAAAGGATCACAATAGTTGGAGGGTGGGAGGAAACTAGCCAAGCAAAAGGATCACAAAGTTGGAGGGTGGGAGGAAGCTAACCAAGCAAAAGGATCACAATAGTTGGAGGGTGGGAGGAAACTAGCCAAGCAAAAGGATCACAATAGTTGGAGGGTGGGAGGAAGCTAGCCAAGCAAAAGGATCACAAAGTTGGAGGGTTGGAGAAAGCTAGCCAAGCAAAAGGATCACAAAGTTGGAGGCTGGGAGGAAGCTAGCCAAGCAAAAGGATCACAAAGTTGGAGGCTGGGAGAAAGCTAGCCAAGCAAAAGGATCACAATAGTTGGAGGGTGGGAGAAAGCTAGCCAAGCAAAAGGATCACAATAGTTGGAGGGTGGGAGAAAGCTAGCCAAGCAAAAGGATATCACAATTACTACATGAATAATTAACTAGAGACTTGTGGATACAGTGACAGATGTAAGTCACCCTCCAGTGATGAATCTCATAACTATTTGGAAAATCAATTGTTTTGACACTTCACCCTCCCTTGTCTCCTGGTTCTCATTCTGTTTTACCTATTTTGATCAAAAACCCAGCTAGTACACCACATAATATGCATCATTACCAACAGTACATAAGAATGGGTGGCTTGAGTAAGAGCGTATAACATACTCCAATATAAGCTAGTCTGGGCAAAATTAAAAATAGAACACCTGGTCATGTGCTGTAGCAACAATAACTTACTGTAGATCAGGAAAATTTCGCTGTTAAAATATTTTCGCGGTTGAGACCAACCGCGAAAATTTAACACACAAATAAAAACATTTACGTGACAATGATCAACCGAATAAGCGTGCGCACACATCCACACCTCCCGAGGTAAATGTCCAACCGACGACTACTCCTGACAGCCACAGTGTTACAGCCAGTGATACCTGGTTCTCCCGATACCTGGTAGCAGATTAAATGCTAGGAACGCTCCAGGCACTCGTCCATACTGTAACCGTCAACTGTTAAAATAATTTCGCGGATGGAACGAACCGTGAAAATTTAACACCACGAAAAATTTATTATGTGAAAATTTCCCGATCTACGGTATGTCTATGTAGCATGCACAGTATGTGTTACTATTTTTAGACTGGTGGTAAATTCTGCCTGGTTTCCAATTTTACCGAGTTTCACACTCTTACTCTAGCCGCCCGTTCTTATGCGCTCTTGTATATGAAATTCAGTTGACTAGAGACTCATTACATATCCACACTATGCTGCTGTTCCAGTGTTTCACTTGCACTGGTGTTGAACATGTGAGGCCAACAAAGTGTGAAGCTTTGTGTATCCATCATGCATGTACATCTACAGACACAACTACATGTAGCTTTGATTCCTTCCTGGAAGTTATTCCCACACAAAACCACACTGGGGATTCTTTCCCTCTCACACGCAAAAGGAAATAAACAGGAAATTTATTATTGGATATTCATGCATAAAGAGTTTTACCAGAAGACTGGAAATTTGGTGATCACAATCTCTTTATACCTTGTGCTGAACACCTCATATGCACTGCACATATTCATATACAAATGTGGGCAAGCTACAGTTTGAAGTAGCCTTGTGCTCAGGCTATTGTGTGTGGCGGAGAAAAGAGACTGGTCTGGTACCGGTACACGCTGTTTATGCACGGTCAGTTTTCCCAGGATTTTTCTGTGAGTACACGACATTGTTCTGTTCATGAGCTAAGGCCAGAAATGTCGACAGACTATCGCTGTCTGAAAGTTGTGATGATCTCAGAATTGGCGAATCGGTAGAGAACTCACAAACTCACTATATACGTAGTGCACAGTTGTTGACATTCATGAACATAGTTTACAAACTTCATGAATTGTCGTGAGCATGTCACTTGACCAATGAACTTGCAGTGCATGTAGCTGATTAGTTCTTGAACTAGTTCACTACGATTTTGAACTGTTTATGGCTTATTGTCACAAGGACCCACAGCAACTATCATCACAGCAACCACTCCAGCAACAATGGCTGGACTAGTACTGTCAGTAGTGCTGTCTAACAGTGCTGTCTTAGTAGTGGTGCTGTCAGATGTACTACTCCATACCACTTCTCAAGAAGGGTACTGGTTGAACTCTACAAGGGTAGCTGTATCAACAGCGTACTTGTCATGTCCAAACACAATGGTTATTGTGATCTACATGATCCAAACACAATGGTTATTGTGATGTACGTGATCCAAACACAATGGTTATTGTGATGTACGTGATCCAAACACAATGGTTAGTGTGATGTACGTGATCCAAACACAATGGTTATTGTGATCTACATGATCGAAACACAATGGTTACTGTGATGTACGTGATCCAAACACAATGGTTAGTGTGATGTACGTGATCCAAACACAATGGTTAGTGTGATCTACATGATCCAAACACAATGGTTATTGTGATCTACATGATCCAAACACAATGGTTAGTGTGATGTACGTGATCCAAACACAATGGTTAGTGTGATGTACGTGATCCAAACACAATGGTTAGTGTGATGTACGTGATCCAAACACAATGGTTAGTGTGATCTACATGATCCAAACACAATGGTTATTGTGATCTACATGATCCAAACACAATGGTTATTGTGATGTACGTGATCGAAACACAATGGTTACTGTGATCTACATGATCCAAACACAATGGTTATTGTGATCTAGGTGCTCCAAACAATGATTACTGTGATGTACATGATCCAAACACAATGGTTAGTGTGATGTACGTGATCCAAACACAATGGTTAGTGTGATGTACATGATCCAAACACAATGATTACTGTGATCTAGGTGCTCCAAACAATGATTACTGTGATGTGTATGATCCAAACACAATGGTTAGTGTGATGTACGTGATCCAAACACAATGGTTAGTGTGATCTACATGATCCAAACACAATGGTTATTGTGATCTACATGATCCAAACACAATGGTTATTGTGATGTACGTGATCCAAACACAATGGTTAGTGTGATGTACATGATCCAAACACAATGGTTATTGTGATGTACATGATCCAAACACCAAACAATGATTACTGTGATCTAGGTGCTCCAAACAATGATTACTGTGATGTACATGATCCAAACACACTAACATAAGACACTGATTACTGTGATGTAAAATGTTGCTATTATTGTCCACTCCAATATTCCCTGAGTGCTAGCTACCTTGCAGTGTGTGACATTCCCAGGACATTTCTGACCATGCAGCTTTGCCAGTTCATACTGCAAGCTAGAGAAACGTTATTACCAGCAACGGCCTGGCAAGACTTACTTTCAGTCCCAAACAAAATCAACACTGTGCAGCACAGATCGCTTTCAGAGGAAATATTGGTTTAGTGTGTGTAAACACAGTGATTATAAACTTGAATGATAGTTTGCCTCCACACATGCACATGCTACCCCCCTCCACACACACACACACACACACACACACACACACACACACACACACACACACACACACACACACACACACACACACACACACACACACACACACACACACACACACACACACACACACACACACACACACACACACACACACACACACACACAGCCTTCCTCTGGGATACTAATCTGAAGCATCCTAAGGCTCACATCAGCAACAATGGCTACACTGTCAGCATTGGAGAAAATGCACTCTGGGTGAGTGTGGGTACCAACACAGTACTCTCCCATGGCCAGCATTACTGGGAAGTCGTGCTGGACCGCTATGGTTCCCCCTCCATGTCCCGGAAGGTTGTCATTGGAGTTGTCTCCAGCAGCTACCACCACTGGCATCGGTGAGACTCCCCAAAACCATTGCATCCCACCTCACTAGCCACCTTCACTTCCTCTCCCTTATCCAGCTGCCATATACATCACTGCAAAAATTACTTGGTTAAAATGACCACAAGTGCATGGTTACTGCAGTTTCAAGGTTCATTGAACAGGTGGGTAGTATGATTAAAGGAATTCCAAAACACAATTATCATCCATCAATCCCTCACAATTCCATCTAGCTTCAAAGCGCTAGCACAGACAGTTCATATGCATCCACCTGCTGGCTATTATCTGGTTCTGAACCAGATAATAGCCAGCAGGTGGATGGTATGTATTGGCTAGCAGAAAAGTATCTCTGCTAGCTCTTTGAACTTTGATGGATTGTGAGGGGGTTGATTGTGTTTTTGGTTCTTTAATCACCTGTTCAATGAACCTGAAACTAATGGTCATTTTAACCAAGTAGTTTTTGCAGTGATAGTCTCCAGTCTTTTGTGTACCTCTCCCCTCATCCACCCTCCCTCTCTGCATTGGTCTCTGCCCCCACCTTACCTTCCACCTTAGGCTTCCTTTATACTACTGCATCACTTCCCTCCATCTGCCTGAAAAGACATAATAAAACAGTCATGCAACCTTTTAATGCACTGAGAATTGCTAAATACTTAAAGTTGCAGAACAGCAAAAAGATAAGACCCATTTCTTGCTCATCTATTGCAGATCACATG
Source organism: Agelas oroides (assembly GCA_949130485.1). Lineage (NCBI taxonomy): Eukaryota > Metazoa > Porifera > Demospongiae > Agelasida > Agelasidae > Agelas > Agelas oroides. The sequence continues at coordinate 1,970,236 of OX422202.1, read as the reverse complement.
GTGTGATGGGCATCAAGACATGCCCCATCGGTAACCGCTCATGGGGCCTGGCGTGTGGCACAGCCAAGAAGCTCTCCTCAGGTAGTACGTTCCTCAATGCCCTTGGGAGGAAGCACAACCTCTTCAAGGAGGGAGATGCTGTGGGCGTGCTGCTCGATCTAAACCAGCACAAGATGGCCTTCTACCGAAACAGGGAGCCACTGGGATTGCAGTTTAATGATGTCTATGGTCCAGTGATTCCTGCCATTTCCTTCTGTCGTAACAAGACACTGACGCTACAGTTTCCCCCACCTCCTGAAGATATTGGTAGAAAGATGAGCCAAGCAACCATTATAACTACCACACCATCCACTCCAAGTGAGATAAAAGCTACAGTTCAAATCAGTGTGAATGAGTAGTGAATTGGACAGAACCATGAACCATGCACCCTGAACATCTTTACTATTAGATTGTGTATTGTGTGAATGTTTGTGGAAATCATCACTTTTGTACACATCATTAGTCCTTCTGTAGTACTGTCTGCTCCTGTACAATAATGGCACACATCCTGTATGACATCATTTTGTGTATTACAAGCCTGTAAGAAGCCATACAGTGGGAACAACTATTGAAATGTGAATTATAGTCCAGCTTAAGAATACTTTTTCTTGACCATGACTGAGGTTGCTGACCTGGAACATGCTGTCTTGCTAAACTAGACTCATGCCCAGCCTGGGGACAAGATTTAGTGCTAAAAAACCTTACATGGTGTACTGTCATAATGTAATGACGTAAAATTGTCTATTATGGTACAAATTAGCAACCAGCTAAATATTGTGTGTTTGCTTGTACACTAATCTCATATTGATGGGAACTAACTGGGCTGGACTGTAGCAAAAAAATCCATCTCCTGAGCATCACTCTACTGGATCTGACTCCAAAGATACTATGGCAGAACTATGACAGGAACACAGGCTTGGCCTGTACAGGCTTCACTGCTGCACAGTGTATTCCAATCAAACATACTGGAGGTAGGAACCACCTGCCAAACAATCACATGACATGTACTCAGGAGGGGACTACCACTCAAACCTCTCTTTCTCAAATCTTCTAAAGGTAAATCTGTAGATTAGCATCTAGGCCAGTGCTTAACACAGGAGATATAGTTTGTTGATTGTTCACAACCCAATGCATATCCTGATGTCCACAGTACCCTATTTGGTCAAAAATTAGGCACATGGAAGCATGGTAGAGGTGAATTTGTACAGGGACAAGAAAAGATCACCTGATGCCTCCACTGTACACATCTGAGTTGCCAATGATCATCAGACTAAGCACCAAATCAGCATCTTAGAGTTCACTTGAACTGAAACTTGACAGAGATGGCTGCTTACACTGTTCTTGTGCTGCTGATCTTGTCCTGTGCTACCTTCTCTGGTGCACAGCAAGACTGTTTCTCACGAGATGCTATATGGAAGACATTTGACAAGAAATCCAGTCTTGCATCAGCAATGCATTTCAAAGCTCAATCAACGAATCGGTTTCTTCACCACCACCACCAGTGGATTTTTCTGGATACTGCTGGGTTCAAAACCTGCTAAGAACGGACAGTATTGTTTTTCTGGAGACCAGTGGAACATAATGCAAGATGACATGTACACACACATCTACGCCAAGCTGCTGAAAAGCTTCAACGTAACACATGAAGTTAATCAGAAGGTACAGCAGCTAAAGGACAGGCTCTATCAACAGATCTACTCGCAGGTAATGAGAGAGCTCAATGCCACTCAGGAAGAGCTTCATCAGGCACTGGATACAACAAGAGAAGAACTTCTAAGGAAGATTAATACGACACAAGATAAACTGCAGCAAGAATACCTTCAGCTTAGTAAGCAAGTTCTGGCAACCTCTTGCAAGGAGATTGCAGAAAATGATCCAACATGCTCCTCTGGTTACTCAGTGGCGGATTTAGGGGGGGTAAGGGGGGTGCAAATGCACCCCCCTTTGGCGGCTAGTAATGTATTTTGCGTACATAACTGCACGAGTCCATCAAATGATTATGCAGCAGTGGCATGCAGCAACAACATCCAGGCATAGCTACACACTCACATATCAGTTCCTTACTGATCTCCAGACGTTTGACTAGGCCTAGAGTTGCTTCGAGATATTCAGTTCGGCCCGAGGGATCCGCCACGGCGCGCCTCGGCGTACGAGATTTCGAAATCCACTGGATTTGACGTGGATTTCGGATTTCAGAGTGGATTTGTGGATTTCACAGTGGATTTCTGGATTTCAGTTTGGATTTCTGCCGACAGGTTTGTAGTTTTGGTTAACTAAATTTTAAAAAGGCCATACTGAAATGTATTTAGTTAAAGTTATAGTTAACTAAAACAACATCGTCGGACAGTCTTTTGTGACGGACCCCTCGGTTCGGCCTTCCAGCTATATTTTATTTTTATTGTAAGAATGCGTTTACGTGACCGAAAGTGGGCGTGGCAACCCCAAAAATTTCCGGCGCGCTTCGCGCGCCGGTGACTCAACCCCCCTTTCTAAATTTCTAGATCCGCCACTGTTAATACAAAGTCTGGAATTCTGATGGAACTGCCGTGCAGGTCTACTGTGACATGCATGGATAGGGTGTGTGGCTGCAATGGCACTGGAGGGTGGACACGTATTGCCTACCTCAACATGACTGATCCCAACCAACAGTGCCCTCAAGCATGGAGGGAAGTCTCATCTCCAAAGAGGACATGTAGAAGGACAAGCTCAAGGTGTGAATCAGAATACTTCAACACTTACGGCATTAACTACACTCGTGTATGTGGCCGAGTGATTGCATACCACTGATGCCTTCGGACCATACATTAATCGACAGGCACCTCCCAACACCATAGACACTGCCTATGTTGACGGGGTATCAATCACCCATGGACAATCTCCAAGACACCACATTTGGACATTTGCAAGTGCAATTATAAAGGTGTTTTCAAGTGGAATCCGTGATTAAGATATCTGTGCTTGCACTGACACCAGACACAACTGGCCATACACCACTCCTTCCTGGGTGGGCAATGATTACTTCTGTGACAGTGGGAACCCTGGGCCCAGCTACAACAGATACACAACTTATAGCAATGATTCCTTCTGGGACGGGCAGGGATGTCCATCTACCAGCACCTGTTGTCAATTCAATAACCCTCCGTGGTTCTGTAAACAGCTGCCACAAGGCATGACCGACAATATTGAAGTCAGGATATGTGGTGCTGATGATGCATGTGGGCTATATTGGCATTTCTGATGAAGACTTATTGGTTGAACTGATTGAACTCTACATCCAGTAAAACTTTTTGTAGTTGGGACGTGTAATATTAAAAAAAAAAAAACGACAACAATAACTAGTATGTAGGTGATATAAACAATCCAAATTACACCCCATGTAATAAATGAATGAAAGCTATATGAGTGCTTGCACATGCATGCCTACTATTTCAGCCTTTCTCTCCCAGGCCCTAAATACACTGATGTTGTGACGTGTTTGATCTAAACATGGGGTCACTGTGATATGCATAATCCACAATTCACAAAGAAATAGCAAAATACCCCTGCCGAAGGAGTTTTACTAGAAAACAGGATGTTGACGTTAGTTTGATGTGTATTCTAATAAACACCTCATAATTCACATGCTCATATCCATGAGACCATGAGTTTGTATGGCAACCTTTATTAACTGTTTGAATCTGTCTGTCCAGCAAGCCTCTGCTGTATGTCAGACCCTTGTTGCTTATAGAGTCTTAACTGTCTACTGGGCTACTCATTTGGATTTGTTGTTGTACCAGCTGAAATGGTCATATAATGTAATGATGGTCATGTGACTAAAATCTTGTTGGTTTGGCTAATGGTGCATTTGTCATAGCCCTGGACAATCACTCAGTCATTAACTCTTTTAAAACATCCTTTATCATATCAGTACTTTCTGGATGTGGAAGAATGAAGAGCCAAGATTAGTCACATTTCTAGCCTCCTCCTCACGACCTTGTTGCATAGTACATTATGTGACAAAGGCTAGGGAGGAGCCTGCATGGGATCGAGGCTAGCAGTCAAGTAGTATATGACCCAAAACCTGGGAAGGACCCTAGGAATGAGCTAGCTAGGATAGCTCTCCCATCCCTGTTGATACATTCTTGTCATAACTGTGCGCTGAATCAGAAACTGGAGATAGCTGAGCAGTCGAGACTAGAAAGCCTGAAGGCTATAACTATGCTACTACAATCATGTGACACGTCAGTACATGCAACAATGCATGGTCATGACGTGATGACTGAATACTACATTGACACAATGGCAGTTGAGCTTATATAGAGTTGAGTTTGTACAGTGATGAGGAAAGGTCAGCTGCATGGTACCTCTCATGTACAGACAGCAAACTTGTAGCTATACACTTTCAAGTTAGTTTATGGTAGTGTGAGTTTTGATTTTCAGTACCCAAAGCTAGGTTGCTTGAGAGATGGCTGCTTACAATGTTCTTGTGCTGCTGATCTTGTCCTGTGCTACCTTCTCTGGTGCACAGCAAGACTGTTTCTCACGAGATGCTATGGCAGAAATTCGACAAGAAATCCAGTATTGCATCAACAATGCATTTCAAAGCTCAATCAACGAATCAGTTTCTTCACCACCACCACCAGTGGATCTTTCTGGATACTGCTGGGTTCAAAACCCTGCTAAGAACGGACAGTACTGTTTTTCTGGAGACCAGTGGAATGCAATGCAAGATGACATGTACACACACATCTATGCCAAGCTGCTGACAAGCTTCAACGTGACGCATGAAGTTAATCAGAAGGTACAGCAGCTAAAAGACAGGCTCTATCAACAGATCTACTCGCAGGTAATGAGAGAGCTCAATGCCACTCAGGAAGAGCTTCATCAGGCACTGGATACAACAAGAGAAGAACTTCTAAGGAAGATTAATACGACACAAGATAAACTGCAGCAAGAATACCTTCAGCTTAGTAAGCAAGTTCTGGCAACCTCTTGCAAGGAGATTGCAGAAAATGATCCAACATGCTCCTCTGGTTACTACAAAGTCTGGAATTCTGATGGAACTGCCGTGCAGGTCTACTGTGACATGGATAGGGTGTGTGGCTGCAATGACACTGGAGGGTGGACACGTATTGCCTACCTCAACATGACTGATCCCAACCAACAGTGCCCTCAAGCATGGAGGGAAGTCTCATCTCCAAAGAGGACATGTAGAAGGACAAGCTCAAGGTGTGAATCAGAATACTTCAACACTCACGGCATTAACTACACTCGTGTATGTGGCCGAGTGATTGCATACCAGTATGGAAGCACTGATGCCTTCGGACCATACATTAATCGACAGGCACCTCCCAACACCATTGACACTGCCTATGTTGACGGGGTATCAATCACCCATGGACAATCTCCAAGACACCACATTTGGACATTTGCAAGTGCAATTATAAAGGTGTTTTCAAGTGGAATCCGTGATTACGATATCTGTGCTTGCACTGACACCAGACACAACTGGCCATACACCACTCCTTCCTGGGTGGGCAATGATTACTTCTGTGACAGTGGGAACCCTGGACCCAGCTTTAACCATGGCTCAGATTATAGTGGTGACCCCCTCTGGGATGGACAGGGGTGTCCATCCACCAGCACCTGCTGTCAGTTCAATAACCCTCCGTGGTTCTGCAAACAGCTGCCACAAGCCATGACCGACAGTATCGAAGTCAGGCTATGTGGTGCTGAAGGGGGCCATATTGGCATTTCTAATGAAGACCTACTGGTTGAACTGATTGAACTCTATATCCAGTAAAACACCAGTAGTTGGGACATGTGATCTTAAAAAAAACAAAACAACAACAACAACCAACAAACAAGAATTAGTATTGTAACACTAGTATAGTATATAGCATTGTGTGTAACCCCTCTCATGTAACGACATATCTGTTATTGGATATTCATTTGAAAGAAAATTTGTCCACTTCAGCATCCGACTACTAGAGCTCAAATCTGAGAATTAATTGGGGTGGATCGACAACATCGAAGTCAGGATATGTGGCACTGAAAGTAACCAGATTCACAATACCAGAGAAGACCTACTGGTTGAACTGATTGAACTCTACATCCAGTAAAACACTGTAATTTGCACACATGCACACATGCACACACACACACACACATGCACACACACACACACACACACACACACACACACACACACACACACACACACACACACACACACACACACACACACACACACACGCACACATCCTTCCACGAAGTTCACTTAGCCTCATTCCCAGGCTGTGTGTGAATGAGGATAGTATCCTACGTACATATTGAACAATATGTCAACACAAAACCAATACTGCAACAAAAATTGGCAAATATAATGAGCTTTTCAATTAGGGTCCATGTGCTACTTCAGGGCATAGACAATACACAACTGAGTTGTCCACACATACCACTAGTAGAACCTCAGTGTCTCCTGGGAGAGTTAGACTGTCAGTTTGCAATCTTTACTCAACAAACATTATGTGTCAATGCTTACATCTTCACTTGGCTATCTCAATGCTGGTTTTCACCTCCCTGAGGGCCATTCTTCCTTGGCTCAGCAACATTCGCACCACATCCTGAGTCACATCGTAAGTAACAACAAGCAGGTGTATAATACATCTCCTGGCCTATATGCTATACAGCAGGGCTTCATTTAGGGGAGTTAAAGGGTGGCATTTGCCCCCCTTGGAATTTACAAGTCAAGAGTGTCTCATCAGTTCTAGTAAATGTGGTAACCAGTTTCCTTCATAGATGTGACAGTCATGTGAGGGGAGGGATAGACCATGTGACAGTCATGTGAGGGGAGGGATAGACCATGTGACAGTCATGTGAGGGGAGGGATAGACCATGTGACAGTCATGTGAGGGGAGGGATAGACCATGTGACAGTCATGTGAGGGGAGGGATAGACCATGTGACAGTCATGTGAGGGGAGGGATAGACCATGTGACAGTCATGTGAGGGGAGGGATAGACCATGTGATAGTCATGTCATGTGATAGTCATGTGAGGGGAGGGATAGACCATGTGATAGTCATGTGAGGGGAGGGATAGATCATGTGATAGTCATGTGAGGGGAGGGATAGACCATGTGACAGTCATGTGAGGGGAGGGATAGACCATGTGATAGTCATGTCATGTGATAGTCATGTGAGGGGAGGGATAGACCATGTGACAGTCATGTGAGGGGAGGGATAGACCATGTGACAGTCATGTGAGGGGAGGGATAGACCATGTGACAGTCATGTGAGGGGAGGGATAGACCATGTGACAGTCATGTGAGGGGAGGGATAGACCATGTGACAGTCATGTGAGGGGAGGGATAGACCATGTGACAGTCATGTGAGGGGAGGGATAGACCATGTGACAGTCATGTGAGGGGAGGGATAGACCATGTGATAGTCATGTGAGGGGAGGGATAGACCATGTGATAGTCATGTCATGTGATAGTCATGTGAGGGGAGGGATAGACCATGTGATAGTCATGTCATGTGATAGTCATGTGAGGGGAGGGATAGACCATGTGATAGTCATGTGAGGGGAGGGATAGACCATGTGACAGTCATGTGAGGGGAGGGATAGACCATGTGATAGTCATGTCATGTGATAGTCATGTGAGGGGAGGGATAGACCATGTGATAGTCATGTGAGGGGAGGGATAGACCATGTGATAGTCATGTGAGGGGAGGGATAGACCATGTGACAGTCATGTGAGGGGAGGGATAGACCATGTGACAGTCATGTGAGGGGAGGGATAGACCATGTGATAGTCATGTGAGGGGAGGGATAGACCATGTGACAGTCATGTGAGGGGAGGGATAGACCATGTGACAGTCATGTGAGGGGAGGGATAGACCATGTGATAGTCATGTGAGGGGAGGGATAGACCATGTGATAGTCATGTCATGTGATAGTCATGTGAGGGGAGGGATAGACCATGTGATAGTCATGTGAGGGGAGGGATAGACCATGTGATAGTCATGTGAGGGGAGGGATAGACCATGTGATAGTCATGTCATGTGATAGTCATGTGAGGGGAGGGATAGACCATGTGATAGTCATGTGAGGGGAGGGATAGACCATGTGATAGTCATGTGAGGGGAGGGATAGACCATGTGATAGTCATGTGAGGGGAGGGATAGACCATGTGATAGTCATGTGAGGGGAGGGATAGACCATGTGATAGTCATGTGAGGGGAGGGATAGACCATGTGACAGTCATGTGAGGGGAGGGATAGACCATGTGACAGTCATGTGAGGGGAGGGATAGACCATGTGACGGTCATGTGATAGGAAAGGTAGATCATGTGAGTGCCTTATCAGTACTAGTAAATGTGTAGATATTATTTTTACTTGAAAAAAGTGATCTAAGAATGATAAGTGCAACATTTAATTGATTGCCGAGAAACCATGCCGCACCTGTTGATATGTGAACTATTATCGTAGGCCCTCTACAATGAGACTAAGGGTGGATTACTGGAGTAAGCTCTCTTGCTTCAATCATAGTTGACTCTGTAAAGCTAAATTTCTACACCACAGAAATCCTTGTACAAATCTCTCAGTACAGCATGCTGCAGATGCTTGTTATGCACATATGGAGACCTCCATCTTGATTCAATAAGTCAGTGGCATTGATTCGTGAAACTAGGTGGGTGAGTTTCACAGCACACATGATGACATGAGAACACGTACCTCATCTGCTGTGTGCTTCCACTTCTCAAATTCCCCCCTCACCCATGTTTTGGTCTCTGCTCGCTGCGGCTCACTTTCAATATCTCTGATGGCACGCAGGAAGTCACGGTAGAGAGAGAGGGCCTGCTGACGTTGTATGAACTGAGGAGAGAACAGCACAGTAAATTATGTACTGAATTACGGCATGCAGTAGCATATCAAAGAAACAATAACAGTACCAATGGTAATTGTGAAAATACAGCTTAGAAAGTAACCTGCTTGAAGGACAAATAAGGTTTTGCAGCCATCCATTCGGATCGGAGGGATAATTTTTTACGAGCTGCAACATCGTAAAATTAGAAAGCATCACGTGCACAAAGTTGCTATAGCAACAGTGTAGAGTCAACACAACTTGGACCACGGAGAGGAGCAAATTATGGCTACGGCAGTCACGACTAGACAGACATCACCGGAGAAGAAGGTGTCGGGGAAACCGACTGCTGATGGATTCACCGTCAAAGCAAGGATGAAGAACATGAAGGCAAGATAGACCATTTTAATAAACTGACTTTATACTGTGCTTCAGTCCTTGTGAAAGTAGTTAATACCTTCAATGTAGCCTTGTTTAGAGTGGTGAATACTCCCTAATTTTCCATTGCCTGAGCTAATTAGAGTGTTTTTAATAAAGGATGATCAATCATGTCCGAATTGTTCCAAACTATATACAAGATCTCATTGATATCAGCCAAGACACTGCAAGAGCCAGTTAGCTGTAGTATACTTAACTGCTTTGTTCTTTTTATTCTCAGGTTTCAGGTCCTCCAAAGGCAGGTGCTTTCAAGGAGCGTCCAGCAAAGCCAACCTCCTTCAGAAAGTTCTACGACAGAGGAGACTTTCCTATTGCTCTGGAGCATGACACCAAGGGCAATAAGATTGCATGGAAGGTGAGATGAGGGGAGAGGTGGGGTTGAACCTCCATTACAAGTACACATGGAAGGTGAGATGAGGGGAGAGGTGGGGTTGAACCTCCATTACAAGTGCACAACGTGTACTTTCTAGCGTTGTTTCCATTCTCCTCTCCTAGTCTCATTCCCAAACTTATCACACAGAAAGGGTAAAAAAAAATCTGGGAACGAGATTACAGATGGAATGTAAGTAGTCTCATTCCCAGATTATTTTTCCTCTACAGATCCTGTTGCAAATATAGTATTGGAATGAAACTACTTCTCCCCAGCTTTTTGTTGTTGACAGAGCTCAGAGTATATTCTGTGTTTATCACTGCCTTGGTTATATAGCATTCTTCATCAGACACTTCCCCTACTGTGACTCGATCTTTTCCTCCCTCCCTTCATCCAGGTGGAAATAGAGAAGTTGGACTACCACCACTATCTTCCTCTCTTCTTTGATGGACTCTGTGAAACCAGCCATCCCTACGAGTTCTTTGCCAGGCAGGGTGTACACGACATGCTGGAACACGGGGGATCAAAGATACTCCCTGTCATTCCCCAGCTGATCATCCCCATCAAGAGTAAGTATAACTATACTATGTTAGCCTTGTTCCCAGGCCCCGCCCAGCTTTCCATCACTTGCAGTATGGAAAAACGGTTAGAGGTCGCGCGGGGGGAGAGCCTGGGAACGAGGCTAATACTCTGTTGCATCAATCTTACAAAGTGGTTCATTGATTGTTACATGTGACCTGTGGATTAATGAGTTAAATATAGGTACATGATACTGTACTTCCTTCGATAGCTCAGTTGGTAGAGCGGTGGACTGTAGTGGAAATGTCATCCATAGGTCGCTGGTTCGAATCCGGCTCGAAGGAGTCAGTTTTTTTTTTTTCATTCCCCTCAAAGCCAAATAGTTGTGTGGATCACTACATGCATATCAACAATAGAGTACCAACTATGTTTTTGTCTTGTTTCCTTAGTCTCGTCAAGAGCGCATAAGAACGGGCGGCTAGAGTAAGAGCGTGTAACCATGTAAAATTCGAAACCGGGCGGAATTTACTGTGAGTACTAAAAATAGTAACACATACTGCGCAGCTGTGTGTAGACATAAGGCATTGTTGCTAAGCACATGCCGGGTGCTCTATTTTTAGTACAGTTCAATAATTTTGCCCGGACTACAGGCTTCTATTGGAGTTACACGCTCTTACTCTAGCCGCCCATTCTTATGTGCTCTTGTCTCGTACATGGGCAGGGAATGAGGCTAACACTACATTGTGTTCTTATCCTTACTTTCAATGTGTAATGTTGAACAGTCACCACCAAGCCCCCCTCCTTCCTCCCCTTTTTTTACTCTTCGGTTCACACGAAAGCAGATGAACCACTCTTCCACTTTTGTGTGTCATTGTGAATACAAACTGAAGAATTAAAAACTGGGGAAGCCTGGGAATGGGGCTAATATCTCCCTGCCCCCCCCCCCTCCCAGATGCACTAAACACACGGAACAGAAAGGTGATCTGCACGACCCTGAAAGTACTGCAGCACTTGGTGGTGTCAGCGGACATGGTGGGAGAGGCACTTGTCCCTTACTACAGACAAATCCTACCCATCCTGAACATTTGCAAGAGCATGAACTGTGAGTCGTGCACAAATATTATTTCACATTCAACAGATAGTGATTGGAGGATTTCTGTGGTTTGTTAGCGATTTCCTTTTCCCTCAGTAGCTGTACAATCAATGTTAAGTGTAGTAATGACTTTAATTTTTGATAACTTGCCCCCTCATCCTTGCACTGTCTAATGTAGTTCACTGATACTATCCTCCTCCTCTCTCCCTCTTGATCAGTGAACTCTGGTGATGGGATCGACTACAGCCAGCAGAAGAGGGAGAACATTGGTGACCTGATTCAGGAGACACTGGAGGCATTTGAGATCCATGGCGGAGATGACGCCTTTATCAACATCAAATACATGGTGCCCACCTACGAATCATGCCTGCTGAATTAACCTGAACACATGCACACACCTCACTGATTTTACAGCCTGTGTACATATACACTGTATACATATCATTCTGTATTATTTTCGTGTTGGTTACTTTATTTATACATCTACTTGTATCCTCTGGGCACTTGCTGTATACAGCACCCCGACAAGATCAAACAGCTTTTGTTTACATGTGTTGAAAGTGAAAAGCCAGGAGTTGAGATCCCCACATGGCTGGAGCTGCCGGTGTCCTACCCACTGTGTGTGCGACCACATTACCAACATGCAGACCACCATCAGCCCTGACAATATACTGCATGATTATGTATGCTTCAATTGATCACACTCCTGGCACCCACCCAGTATATATGCTGTCAGAACTCCATTAGGAAAATTTTCTCCATCAGGAAAGAAACCATGCATAAAATGCTGCAAGAAAATCTCCTCTGCCCTCCCCCCCCCCCCCCCCCCCTCAAAAAAAAACGACAACAACAACAAAAAAAGCTCTAATAAAGCGTTAATTTTCATTAATGTCTGCATGCCTGCATGGGATGAAGTTCCCAGGCCATTCCCACCTCAAAAACTGGAAGCGGGAACGAGGCTATAGATGAATTAAGGTAGCTTGTATCAATGTAGCCTCATTCCCATGCTTCTGCATGGAATGGCAATTGCACAAGGAAGCCTGTACTACTGCACTGTACAGTTAGCCTAACATTAGGTGACAGCAACGGAGCCTTGTTCAATCTGAGGCTTGCATATATGCCACCTCCAGATTGCTTTGTGTTATACTGGAAGCGGTGAAGCCCTTCGGAACGATTGAGGCTAGTAAAGAAGGGAAACTGCCTCCTAAAAATGCAAGTCACACTAGACGCAAGCACAGACAAGGGTCAAGGGTAATATTAAAAAGAAGAGAGATATGATAGAGATTGCTAAAGCCAGTATAAAACGTGAACTATAAGTGAACTATATAACATGAGATATGACTGGTGGTGTAAAATGAGCTGGGGAACAGGCACTGGATGTCTACATGACTGGACTGAGTTCAGCTTGGCTACTGTGTGGCCTCTTCTTCTGCTCCGATGTGCAGCTCTCCTGGGTTGACCAGTGAGGCCATTGAGTCTGTGGCTATCTCAACTTCTGCCAGGGGTGCTGTACTGTCGTGGAAGGACTGGGGAGGAGGAAGAGAGTAAGGAATAGTAGTTTTATTTGTGCAAGAAGACATAATTATTATACTGCAACTGTAGCCTTGTTCCCAGGTGTGGCTGGGAATGAGGCTAACTGCAACTGATCCAATTTCTGATCACTTACAGCATGCAAAAACAGAGGGGGGAGTCCTGGGAGATATCATCATGTGAATGACATCACTGTCTACTTAGGTAGACAGAGAGGGAAGGGTCCCTAATCAAAAAAGCGCTTTTTTGGCAAATGTAGTCTTCATCCCAAACAAGAGGTAAGTTTTCCGCTTCATAAACATTCAAGACTCCAGCACTTGGACAGACACTACAAGGAAGACCTCAAGATCGTTTGAACCCCCCCTCTGTCTACCTAGATAGACATTCACATGATGACATTTCTCAGGCCTTCCTCCTCCGTTTCTGCACGCTGCAAGTGATCAAAAACTGGAGCCAATGAGGCAACACATCAACCCCCCTACAGGGAGAAGATGGTCACCAGGAGAGCTGCCCTTACGTGCTCCTCCATCCATACACCATACATAAAATGCTGCAAGAAAATCTCCCCTGCCCCCCCCCCCCCCCCCCCCCCAAAAAAAACAAAAACAAACAAACACCAAACAAACCAAAAAAAGCTCTAATAAAGCGTTTATTTTCAACCCCCCCTACAGGAAGAAGATGTTCACCAGGAGAGCTGCCCTTACGTGCTGTGAGAGCTGTGGTCCTAGTTTGAGGAAGGTGATTTTCTCGAGGTTGGCCAGGATCTGTTGCAGCTGTTGTTGATTGTACAGAAGAGGGGAGTGGAAGGGAATGCCTGGAGGCATTCCATATACCTGAACACCAAGATTCTGAAGGTTGTCATACGGAACTTCTGACCGCCCAGTGGCCACCTCTGTGTGTGTGTGTGTGTGAAGCATGTTAGTGTGTGTTTACATTATGTGTACGTGGTATACACTTGACTCTAGAGCCAGAGGCTCAGAGCAATGCACGCAGGAGGTGTGTCACATGAACCGGTAGACTCACTGTATTTGAGAGCAAATGCATTCATGACACTCTTTTGCATGGTCTCGACACTGTTCAGGGCTGACATGAGTCCCGAGAGACGCTTGGAGGGGGAGGGAGAGGCTACGGTCACCGACAGTCCCCCTAGGGAGGCCCCAGGAGAGTCTTGTGTGTGTGTGTGTGTGTGTTGGAAGAAAACAGTGGCTTACTCTAACCACAGTACACTTCCCCAGGCCAGGCCCGTGTGGGAAGAGTCTCATTCCCGAACCTCTACCACAGCTATTGTTGCTTGCAATACGAGTAGTGTGCACTGCAAGTAACTGTGGTAGAGCCTGGGAATGAGGTCAGGGAGAGGCTGGGAATGAGGTCAGGGAGAGCCTGAGAATGAGGTCAGGGAGAGTCTGGGAATGAGGTCAGGGAGAGCCTGGGAATGAGGTCAGGGAAAGCCTAGGAATGAGGTCAGGGAAAGCCTGGGAATGAGTCTAATACTTGCAGAGATCAAGTGAGTATGTACCAGATTCCTCGCTGAACACATAGCCAATGAAGGGGTTCTCCAGTGGCTTTCCTGACTGTTGTTTCATCTTGTGGTACATCTTCCCCTTTGAGGTGGCCAGCAGGTGTGTCTGGAGCTCACCTGTGTTCACCAAGATTGCATAACCCTCAAAACCTAGCTGCTCCAGCATGTCCAACTGGGAGAGAGAGGGAGGAGAGAGGAGAGAGGGGGGAGAGAGGAGGAGAGGAGTAGGGAGGAGAAAGAGGGAGAGAGGGAGGGAAGAAGGGAGAAGGAGGAAGGGAGATGAAGAGAGGGAGAGAGGAAGGAGAATGGAAGAGTGAAAGGAATAATGAGGGGGGGAAGGGCAACAGGAGGAGATAAAGAGGGGGGGGGGGGGAGGTTGGAAGCCAAACCAGGAGTGGGACAGAGAGAAAGAGAAAGAGGGAGCTACAAATGTATGTTAGTAATGTATGAGCTTCTTTTAAAGGCTCCGCTTGTTGCTTGAGGGAACTACATGTAGATCTAGCTAGGTACCTTTTCCTGTATGGAGAGCAGTGTTTTCTCAATGATGGCTTCCCCCGAATTGAGCTCATGAGGGAAGGCCGTGGAGCAGAGGAGGTGGGGGAGGGGCTTGGATTGCTGCACGGCACCACTCATCGCCTACATGAAGGAACAATGTATATGCGCCATTAAACTTGAACACACAAAGGGGGAGGGGCCTGGGAACGTGGTTAGGCTGTGAAACAAAATCTGGGAGTGGTCTGGGAATGAGGCTGTGCCGTACCTGTACGGATGATGAGCAGACTAACTCAGCCTTCCGTCCCCACTCCTTTCTCTCCTCCTCTGAGAGTCCTGCCCACCTTTGAGCAACCACCGCATTACGTTCACGAAACTCTGATGAGAGAAGTCAGAATCACCTCTTTGAAACAACGGTTGTGCAAAGTGATACTGAAATTTTGTGATAGATAAATGCTTATTCCACAATATTAGTCTACTTTCAAAAAATCAAAAATCAAAAAAGGCGACCTTCTTTATGTGCACTATGCATATTAGCATGCAGTGGCTATAGTGAATTTTAAAAATTTCATGTGGTAAGCTTTTTTTGCACTTAAAAAAAAAAAGTTATCGTCGTGAAATTTCTACGTACATGTATACGTTAGGACAAGAGTGCATAAGAATGGGCGGCTTGAGTAAGAGCATGTAACTCCAATAGAAGCCTGTAGTCTGGTCAAAATTATTGAACCGTACTAAAAATAGAACACCCGATCACGGCTTAGCAACAATGGCTTATGTCTACGCAGCATGCGCAGTACATGTTACTCCTTTTTCCGACTGGTTTCAAATTTTACGGAGTTACACGCTCTTACTTTAGCTGCCTGTTCTTATGCGTTCTTGTTAGGAGCATTAGCTACAAAGCTGGCAGCAGGCTACACTATCCAGATGTGGGCCTACCGGTGCTGATGTCAGAACACGTGCGGACACAGTGAGAGAAGAAGAGGTTGTAGCCGTTCACCCTCTTGATTTTCTTGGGGGGAGGAGGGGTGAGCATATTCAGCTGAGGGGAACTCTGGTGTGTGTGTGTGTGTGTGTGTGTGTGTGTGTGTGTGTGTGTGTGTGTGTGTGTGTGTGTGTGTGTGTGCGTGCGCATGCGTGTGTGTGTGTGTGCACATGCGTGTGTGTGTGTGCGTGCGTGTGTGTGTAAGACAGTGAACAGAAACACGACTACATCACAAACTCCTCACTCCAGCAATTTCGATCTTTGGTCGTGGGAGAATACCAGCCTTCCTCTTCCTCTTCACTGCCTCGGATCCAATCCAGTTCTGAATGGAATAGAACACTCACACTCAAAGTGAATATGGTGATGTTGCTTTGCACTATGAGGTATCATTACAACATGTACCTATCTCAGGACAGCTCCACTGTCCACTTCCACTCACACGCTCAAAGCTCTCGACACAGAATATTACACATACATGTACTTAAGGGCTGTTAAAAGTGGGACATTCAGGATGACTTGGGTTATTCCACTTTGTGAGAAGGTCTTTGAAGTTCTGTCCAGGTGAATGCGATGGGTGCTCGCAGCCAACAGCCAACACTGACATTAACCTTCTCCCAATGCGAAAGTCATGTTGTGAGCAGCTTAGATCTGACCAGGTCATTGCGATGGCTGCTCAAAGGGAACTGCCAACACCGATGATCGGTGAGGTACACCACCCTTCTTCCTTTTACTTCCCAAAGCGAAAGTCATGTAGTGAGGTTTTACAAGAGCAACTAAAAAACTGGGAAAGTTCTCCCATGTTGCAGGACCACCATCAATCATTCTAACATTGTGATCAATGGCTGCTCCACCCTAAAAGACATTCTATAATGGTCACATTCTTTGTCTCCCTGCGACCACTGAAAGCAGTGCAACTGTCCTGAACCCAACACACACAACATGACGGTACCTTCACTCTCTCCACTGTGGTCCCCACTTCTGTGGAACATCGCTCAACCAGCGCCGAGTTCCGACGGTGAGTGGAGGTCATGCCAAACTCATCGAAATACTTCAGTAGAATCTTCCGCTGACTGTCAGAGAACACCACTCCTCCTGTGTGTACCGTGTGCGTATGTACAGTAAGTCACTCATCCATCCAAACTTCAGTTATCTGAATGTTCACCTAGCCAAACCCCCAAATAATGATATTCATAGATATTCTGGTGTGCATTAAATGGAAAGTAATCCACCATATCACATATACACTCAAATGACATTGTTTACTTGTATTTCAGTTATCCAAACACCAATTGGTCCCAACATGTTCGGATAAGCCCTAGATATTTTGCTGTGCACTAAATGAAGAGCAATCTAGCTGCTATGCATATTGTTTCAAACATTACTCTTATCTGAACACCATTTGGTCCCAACATGTTTGGATAAGTGACTTCCTACTGCACACCCTCACATATTGTACACCTTAGGTAGTCTCATACCCTGGGGCCTTTACCTCAGTTTTTGTTGCTTGCTAGTACTAAAGTCGCAGAAGGCCTGAGTCTCGCCTGGTCTAGCCGCGCACCCAGACAACATACAAGGCTCATGTGGTCAGAGCCTACCCAGCTCTGGTCCACTGCCTAACATGCATTCTATCTATTGAGGGTACCTAGTCTCGGTCCCAGACCCAAAACCATGCAACCCCAGTACAGATCACTTTCAGTTCCTGGATGTTATACATGGATCAAGAGCGCATAAGAACGGGCAGCTAGAGTAAGAGCGTGTAACTCCAATAGAAGCCCGTAGTCCGATCAAAATTATTGAACTGTTACTAAAAATAGAACACCCGGCTCATGCTTAGCAACAACGGCTTATGTCTACGCGCCGTACGTGTTACTATTTTTAGTAACGTTTCAATAATTCCGACCGGTTTCAAATTTACGGAGTTACACGCTCTTACTCTAGCCGCCTGTTCTTATGCGCTCTTGATGGATGTAATGGAAGCAATATATGTGCCAGTTGAGGTCTGGGGTGAGATTAATTTACACCTCCCCACATAACTGGAGGTGTGATATGTACATGTACAAGCCGACAAGTGCCCATCATCTTCTTTGAACCACTTCATATCTTGTACTAGACT
Organism: Agelas oroides; assembly: GCA_949130485.1. Classification (NCBI taxonomy): domain Eukaryota; kingdom Metazoa; phylum Porifera; class Demospongiae; order Agelasida; family Agelasidae; genus Agelas; species Agelas oroides. Next base: position 1,952,292 of record OX422202.1, on the reverse strand, counting down.
GTGGATGGACAAAACAGTAGCTGTTCACAAGTCCTCAATCACCAAATGTGTTATGTAGTGGCTTTACTCTTGGGTTGGGTCTGGCCGCACAAGACTAGGTGAAGAAGGTGAAGAAGGTGAAAATGGAGGAAAGAGAGCCTCACATCCAGATCTCTCTATTTCCAACGTGAGGCAAGAAGTTCTAAGGTAAAACTTTGTCACATGCTATGACGTACAGGAAGGTCAGGTGGAGGTCTGGAGCCATGAAACATACGTTTCAGTAAAGTTAACTTTTCAATGTTTGTACAAGACTAACTCCATACCAAGCAAAGATAAACCTGATCGGAACAGCACTGTTGAGATAGACAGCTATTGCAATTCCCACCACACTTCCAGATATCCACCTGATGTTGAGGTTTGTCACTGAACGTGATGAGTTTCGGGCCTTCCCTTACTTTAGCAGTACTGTAAAGCAACAAAAACTGGGTTGGGTATGTAAGTGACAGGCAAGTCGGAAAAGTAGTAACCTTCAGCGGTAGGGATGGAGTGTGCGTAGCCTCGTTCCCTATTTTTTGTTCTTCGGTTTGTGTTCAGTATAATACACGAAAGTGGAAGAAATGGTGAAAAACGGAAACCGAATAACAAAAATGAGGGGGAGGCCTGGGAACAAGGCGAGAGTGTAAGTAAGAGAAGTAAGGACCTGGTGAATGACTTGACCCTAGCATGGATCCACGGCTGCAATTTTCTGCTGTCTGTGTTGGTGAGGGAAGAATTCTTTGTTGTGATTGGTCTGTTCTAGTAGCAATGACTGACCAATCATGTTAAAGCTCTGAAAACAGACCGTGCAACATCAAAATGCTATGGATCCGTGTCAGTGGAAAGTTATTCACCAGATTCTTCCTCCCCTCTGCGCACTCTAATAAGAAGGGTCTGGAAACCGAACTATCTATAACACAACCGTGTACAGACTCACGTAGCCAGACTCTCGCTACGCGAGACTACAGAGAGATGGGGTTGAGGAGGATGCCTCCCTAGATACAACTGCAGGTGGCCTTCTCTGTCAAGTAACTGTATGCGTATATAAAAATTCGGGGAAACTAGGGAACTTTATTATCTCCAGTTCTTTCACAAAGCCTAGTATAGTCACAGAATTACGCAAAATGGCGGGTCACAGCCCGTCCATGCACTTACTTCGCCCCGAGGGGAGAGGATGGGTCGACACATGAGACTGAGCCAAGACATCCGCCTGGCTACCAATGGTGGCTTCTTCGACGGACTGCAGTACGGCGGTTTCGTCCATGGACTCAAAATATCGAGTCAACCAGCGAGAAATTTTCTGCCAACCAAAGCCTTTTGTTAAAATTTTGCCAAACGCTATCAAAGAAAGAAAAATTTTTTCCGAGTAACCTGTCCGGAATGCGCATGCGCCAAAAAGGTGGGCAGGGCTGGCGGCTGCAAAACAAACACAAGCAGTCGAGGAAGGATCCGGTAAGTAATTATTCTCTAACCCTCTCCTTGCCTCTTTCATCATATTTTAAGAAGAGTGTTGCTCCCTCCATATGCATGTTTAGTCTACAGACCATGACAGAGGCATGGATCCAGTATCCTGCTAGGAAGGGGCACTACACCAGGAGAGAGCTGAGCTACCTTTCTACTTCACTGGGGTTTCCACATGCATTACTTGCAAAGGCATTTGAAAACAGCGTGACAATGCAGATAGAATGGAACAGGCTTGTAGCAAGGAAAACTATACGAGAAAGAGCTCTGATACAACTGCTTGAATCAAAAACATTGGACCACAAATTAGAAAAAATATTCAATAAATATCCAGCTAAATACAATGTGAAATTGATAAAGAAAGCACTCTCCTTGCTCCGACACAAGCAGATGACATTTAGTGAGATCTCTGATGCTAGAGTTGCTTTTGAAGTGCATGTGTGTGAGGATGGGAGTGGCATGCCAGCTGAATTGCAGACGGTCATGCAAAGCTTGAAGCTCCAAGAGCGAGTCATGTCACCACTAAAAATGGAAACCGAAATACAAAAGTATCAGCTACATTCAGAAGTTCCAATGCGATTCCAAATGTATGAATATTTCAGCTTGGTGGCTTTATGTGAGAGATGTGAGATGGTAGAAGTACAAATGACATTGTCCGCACCCAACTTGGAGAGTCTAAACGAATGTGAGAGTGATACAGCCCTCAGTCTTCCTGACTTTGATCAGATTCTGATGACCTCTGATCAAAAAGTGCACAAGTATCTCGATAGCGAGTACAGAGCTTCCCTATATAAGGAAGTTGAACCAACCCCACCTGTGCTTGATACCGAACACATTGTATGTTCAGGTCCTAGGCGATCTCTGATTTCACTAGCCCATGAGCAATCCCGAGCACTCACTCCATCTCTAGAAGAATCCCAGTCCCAGTTGCACAGAGCTAGAAGTGGGTATTGGGTCCTATCTCCTAAACAACACCAAAATCACTTACAAGACTCACAAGGTAGTCTACCTTTGCTATCATCTACAAGGCTACACATACCTCCTGATAAACGCAAGCAAAAAGATCCTCTGCACTCCTCATGCATGACGAAATCTCCTCAAAAGCCAATTAGATTTAATTTCAGCAGGGTTCCCCAAGCAATAAGGTCTGCACCAACTTCTTGCACTTCACCCCAAGGTAGCAAAGAGCAGCAACAAGCATGTAGTGATGATACTGGAAGAACCAATAAAATGCATGAGCTGTCAACCGCTATTGATAATGTATGCATAGTAGACTCTGTACTAAAGGCTAGGAGTGCACTCAAATCATCTCTGGCTAGCCTTCCCCAGCCCCAGCTCCAGGAGGACAAGTATACTTCTCCCTCTGAGCCTTCAGGAGTGACACTTAAGGGTTATGGACGTGCACAGTCCCATACTCCCAACAAGATGCCACAAAGTGAAGACACGGATGTGCACAAGTTGCACTTTGAACCTGTAGTTAGTGAGGATGAAATAAAACTTCATCAGACTTTGATTGATGAACTAGAATGGAATGCACTGCGAAGGAGAAGAATTGACAAATAATGCCATGTACCAAAAGTAACTGTTGTAGCTGTTATATAGTACCCAGCACATAACTCTCCTATTAGATGCTCTAATCATTAGAACTACATGAATTGTTATGTGAAGTCATTTTGTGGAAAAACTTCATGCAACACAATCTTCTCATATCACAATCCTAATAGCTTACATGCAGATAGCAACCATGCAGGATCAAAGATTGATGCATGTGACAGGCGCACAATTGAGCATGCACCTTTTGAAGTCAAAAATATTGGCAACAAAAATTATGCTGTCACAAGGATGCTTATTATTATTTTATGCACCCATCAATTTAGTCAGTCGTGATCATTCATTCATGGGTAAAGACTGCTCAAAGTTTTGGTCAGATTAAAATGAACATGCATCAAGAAGTGATATGGGCTGTTTTCTTTATAAAAAGAAGCCAAGTTAGGGCTACAGTTATAGATTGCAGGAAGAAAACTGTCTAAATAATCATGACGGTTGCTCGTCACTTTCTGTGGCTGGCTTTTCGGCTCCTGTTGGCTCTTCTGCTGGTTCATCATTCCTTTCTCCTTTCCCTTCAGTTTCTTGGCTCTCTGCTGGTTCAGACTGCTCTTCCTCTCCCTTTTCTGCTTTTCCTTCTTCCACCTTCCCCTCCTTTCCTTCTTCCTCTCCCTTCCCCTCCTTTCCTTCTTCCTCTCCCTTCCCCTCCTTTCCTTCTTCCTCTTCTACCTTCCCCTCCTTTCCTTCTTCCTCTTCTCCCTTCCCCTCCTTTCCTTCTTCCTCTTCTACCTTCCCCTCCTTTCCTTCTTCCTCTCCCTTTCCCTCCTTTCCTTCTTCCTCTCCCTTTTCCTCTAATCTTTCCCCCTCTTCTCCCTTCCCCTCTTCCTTCTTCTCCTCTCCCATCTCCTGTGAATCCTCTGTTGTTTTTCCTTGCTCAACATCACCAGACTTGGTTTTGTCCTCCTCAGTCCTAGTTCCTGGCTGGACAGTGACACTATCACTACCTTCTGTGCCTCCTTCTACAGTTGTGTCGCCTTTCTTTCCTTCAACCTCATCTCCGGCTTTGTTGTCAACCTCTAGATCTACCTTCTTCCCTTCCTCTGCACCAGCTGCTGGTTCCTGGGATCGAGACTCTTTGTCTGTTTCAGAGTCGACTCTGGTTTCAGTTATACTGGCTGGTGTTTGCACGGTCTCCTGCTGAGGGGTGGGCTGGGCCTCAGTGGTAGGGGGGTCGGATGGAACCACAGGCTCAGGAATAGGAATTCCAAGCTTCCTCATCACCACCTCTCGAATGATGGCTAAAGGAACAAAAGCAATGTTTATGATATAATGTGCAGCGATTGTCGGAACCTCGATGAAACCTTCATCACTTGTCTGTTTCCATTTGCTTAACTGATAAAGTAAAACAACTTTCAACTAAGTATTAAGTTTCTCACAATCAAGGAGGGTGCGCGCCAGTATCTTCTTGTCCAGTGCTTTTTCTGCCTCATCCATCAGCCAGGGCATGAACACTGTCTCCACTTCTGCAAGGAGTGAGGAGAGGCGTGCTTAGACTTAAAGTGAAATAAACAGAAAGAAAGGAAAACGGCTTGGACAAAAGCATTTATGTACCTCTCTCGACAGGATCGTAAAAAAAGCCATGCTCATGTAGGGTGCTGAAAACAGAGGGTACAAGGTCACCCAGGTAGCTCTGAGCAAAGGCCCTTGCAGCAATCTTCTCAGCTGTTTCCTTCTCCTTCAGCAAGGCCTCTCGCTGCTGCCACATACGACGATCCTGACGGGTGGGGGGAATACAAAGTGTATAGATGGGGTAGTAACTACAAACTATGAGCCACATAGAGATGCAAGAGTGTATTATATCAACAAGACTCCAGACCTTCTCTTCCCTGCGTCTTCTCTCCTGCTCCTCTAGTCTCTGAGTCTCCACCATCTCAGCATTGCGGTTCTCCTCAAATTGCCTCTGTGAGTAGGATAATGAAAACAAAGGGTTTTTTTTTACTAAGAGAAAGACTAATTCCAATGCAGTTATGCATTTATTCTACATATGAACAATCAATGACCTGTATACATTTTCCCTGCTAAAAGCCTAGCTTAGATGTATACTCATTTTTAAGTCTTGTTCCCTGGCTGACCTGTTGCATCCTGAGATTGGCTAGCTCCTCCTCCTCCATCACCTCCAGCAGGGCCTGCTCCACCGTCTTCCCAACCAGTACCTCCAAGATTGGACGCACCTCAAGATCAAATTCAAACAACTGTATAGAGAAGGAGGAAGGGTGGGGTCATTAACATGTATGCAGGATACATGGGAGACTCACTCCCATGTGCAGAACCTGGGAATGAGGCTGGGAGCATGGGCACCTGTGAGACAGTAGGATATGCACTGTAAGTAGGGAGGATTTGAGTGGTCCTGACATGTGGCTGTCATGCTCCTAGCTTCATTCCCAGATTAACTTCTGCCCATGTTTAACCTCGTTCCCAGTTTAATACCCAGTTTTTTGGGGCCCGTGAACAAGGCTGGTGCGTACTCACATCTCCTTCCTCAATTTGTGTGGCAACGTCCATTCCTGTCTTAGCAGGGACAAAGAGAGGGGTAGGGGGTCGGTCCAGGAATGCATCAGTCTGTGTCTGAATGTCAGCCTCCTCTACTCTGTCTGTAATCTCCTCCAAGTAGAGTTCTGTCTGCACCTGCATGTGCTTCCGTCCCTCCACGGCATCAGGGGAGCGAGGCCTAAATTGCTCTCTTGCCCGCTTCCTGGCGATAGCCCTCCTGCGAGACTCCTGCTGCCGCTGCAGCTCAAGTGGATCCGGCTGAGAGGACTACAAGAATGGAGGAAAATGGAGGAAAATGCAAAATGTGCTTGTAGAATGAACATTTGAAAAATGTGCACTTCTATTTTGCTTCTATGTATGACAGTATGCATGCCTCCATCATCAATTGTTACTTACTGCAGGAAGAGTGTGTAGAGCATAGGTGTTTCCCCTGACAATGCGTTTGTCATACATGATGTTTCCATACGTGGAAGTCCTGCAGAATAAAGAGCAAGAGATCTTCTGGTATTTTTTTTTCTTTCACAGGGTAAGAAACTTTGCAGTTTGCGAGGGAAATCTTAAATATACTGTGCAGACGGATGTGCCTTTGTTTTGGACTTTCAAGCAATTCTTTAGATCAACCGTGAAACATGTCTAAGGTACTTGTATATAAATTCTGTTTATTTACTTGTCCATACACACACACACACACACACACGCAAAAAAAAAAAAGCATCTTACTGGTCTCTGTATTTTTTCCCTTGCGGGACAGCCCTGGGCTGCGAGGAGTACGTGTACGTCCCGGAACCCTCTCCCTTCGGATGCATCATCGATGTGGCCATCTTCAAGCTCTGCGTCGATCCTCTTCAAGACACAAACAAGACAGCCATTCGTCCCATAGCAACCGCGTTAGCAACCAAACTTGCGCATGCGTACTGTGATAGATTTTATTAGAAGCCCACCTTCCTTCTTCCGAGAACTGATTGGTAAACTGGGTAACGAATCTCTCAGAGCAGCATTAGTTAAGAAACTATGGTGAGTTTAATGCCTCAACAGTAGTTAGTAGACAACCTTCTGTCGTCAGTCTGGGCATAGACAAGCAATCTCTTGGCATAAAGTTACAGTAGTAGATATGTAGCCTAAAAAAGGTGCTGGATAGCGATACAGTAGTGTCAACTTCACCGTGAGAGTACTGTCGTGAGTTTAAGTAAGCCCCATGGACTGGGGAAGTTATTAAAGTGTTTTTTCGGGCTTGTAATATCCAATGTAACATAGCTGCACATGTAATCTTAAGTGTACCCATGAGTCTACAATGGCCTTTCTCCCTCTCTCTCTTAGCACACCTATGTGTGTTGGTTCTTGTGGCTGTTTGAAGTTAACTAGTATCTTGAACTGTGTTCGTGTGATGTCCATAAAGAGAATGGTTGCCGCTCAGATCTATGTCCTTCATGTGTAGCATGACGTGTTTCTACTCCATAGCTGATTGTTAAATTATCTTTCTCTACATTTGTGTCCGGGCTCCTTCCACTGTGAGTCCTCATGGGGTACGAGATTGTGAGGTTTCTGGAGGAGGTGGACGAGGAGCTGCTGTGTACGATCTGTGGACAAGTGCTGGAGGCCCCAGTCCAGATCCGTCAGTGTGAGCATTGCTTCTGTAGTTCATGCATCAATGAGTGGCTAAAACACCAACAGGTATGTCCTGTTGATCGAAACCCAGTGTCTCCTATGGATGACTTAATACAACCACCAAGAATTCTTCGAAACCTCCTCTCTCGCCTCAAGATTGTCTGTGAGAACAAGGGGTTTGGGTGCACTGCTGTGGTGAGACTGGATGGCCTTCAGTCGCACTTGGATGCTTGTGAGTACAATCCAAAGAGGCCAGTCGCATGTGATATGGGATGTGGTCTGATTGTGCCTCTGGATGAAGTACCGCAACATAATTGTGTTCGAGAGCTGCATAAGCTTCTGAGGGAAAAATCGGACAATGTTGATGAACTGAGCAGCAAGGTGGATCGACTTGAACTTCAACTGAGTGAGCAGCATCAGGAGATTCTGGTTTTGAAGGAGCTGGTTCGAAGCATGCGTACATCAGGCATGTGTGCTGGTCTTAGCAATCCAGACGAGACTGAGAAAGCTATTCAGACAGTGAGGTGGCTCTCAACGTTGAAACTTGCTCGTGTGAAGCGCTGGGGTGGGATGATCTCCACTCCTGATGCTGTCCTGCAGGCAATCATCAAGCGTGCCTTGAGTGACAGTGGGTGTCCCCCACATCTACTAAATGAGCTTATGGCAAATGCGCATGAGAGACGGTGGCCCTTGGGTTTGAGCACACTTGAAACTAGGCAGCTTAACCGGAGACGGTATGAGCAGTACGTCACAAAGCGTGTGCCTGGAAAGCAAGCTATTGTGATCATGGCATCTGAGAATGAACACATGGGAGAATCAATGATAGTCTCACCCGGATTGGTCATGATATTTGCTCACGGAGTTGAGTAGAAATTGAAAATCAGTTCCACATTGTTCCTAAGGATTTCTAAAATCTTTTCTGTGACTAAACTGTGCACTATGGTGCACTTGTTTTTAAATGCTGTCGGAGTATTGTTCCCTCAAGTTGTATTATCTTCATCAAAACAACATAATGAAGTTACCTGTACAATATTGTGTATACTGGGTATATCACTGCTGTTAACGTTTTCATTCAGCATTCTCGTGGTGAACATTTTGTAAAAGCAGGCTGCATTCATTACTGCCAGAGGAGGTCGGACATGGTTGACCTTTGCTAATTGAAACAACTGAGGTCACACTAATTGATCTTGGATATTGCAAGGTAGAAAGTTTTTTTAGCGTTTTCTATGACTGGATCCAGCCTTGAATCCTGATTTGAAAACTGGGGCCTACCTCAGTGAAAGTCGAGAGAGCTAGTCTGTTGAGATACGAAAAATCAATTAGTGTGACCTCAGCCATTTTAATTAGTAAAGTTCAACCATGTCCGACCTCCTCTGCATTACTGCATGAACGCGCAGTTCTTACTCTATTTACCCGAACGTTAAAATTTCTTAGGCTCCGCCCACGTGATTCTTTAAAGCCTCGCCTACTCGTGGTGGAGCTGCTCAACAAACATCCTCCTGTGATTTCACTTGCTGTAACACATAATCCAGTTCATCAGCTGTATTCAGTATTGTGTTGTACTTTTGTGGTGAGCGCACTAAACCACCAGGAGTCGTTTCATCATTTTGTGCCTGAGGACACGAATCACTCACTCCTGTATGACGTAGGGGCCACAAAGATAGTACTTATTGACACGATCTGTTGGCATGTGAAAGCTTTTACGGAGGTGTACTGTTATGGATCTGTGAACGTGACAAAGTGCTTCTCTGTAAATAGCTAATTTTCTGGCGGCTATACTGAAGGGTGGATCGGGCTAGACTAGGCGGTAAAAGAATCTACTACAATGGATGAAGACATGGTATTCACGAAGCGATTTGTTGATTGTGTGAGGAAGCCTCAAGAACAGAGAACCGAACCGGTGAGCCTGTGTGTGCGTGGGCTAGGTCACTGGAAGTGTGGTGAGGGGGGAAACGGGACGGCCTAGTAGTTTCGCGTAGCTAGACTGCGAAGTAGTGTTTAGCCAGACTAGACTGAACTGGGCACAGCAATGGGTCATTATGAATGGGTCTACTTTTCTACAAGTTAAGTGCTGTTCGAGTGATGAAGTATTTGGGGGTATTAGCAGTCCTTGTTACATGTACACGGAGGTATAACTAACTTAATTGACTAAGGTCGGGTTAGAGAGAAAACATTGACGCTATAAAATCTTCACTTGCTAGGAGCGAGCTACACAGTACATTTGAGGTTTTTAGAAAGCATTGTAACCTCTTAAGACGGAGTTACCTTGGAAAAGTGTGGCCTGTAACTCCTTTATTTGTGACAGTTCGGCCTCTTGGCTAGTCTTTCTGATGGTACTAAGGCTTGTTCTCAAGTACGCATACGCAGGATGTTTATGGACCAAGTGCGTGTGGTAAAAGCAAAGAGGCCGCTGCCTTCTGTGGCTCAGTGCTAGCTACACCATTGGTCTGGAGTGCAACAGTTCAGCCTCATGCCTAGTCTTTCTGAAGGCGCTAAGGCTTGTCCTCTAGGACCACAGACTTAATTTAGATACACACAAAATGTACTCTTGGCTTGTGTGTTTATGAAGGGTGGTCAGTGAACGACGAGAAGGCTTCAGTTCCTCAATGGGTTATGTTGGCAGCTGTGCAATGTCAGGACGTTATTGGTAATTAGTGTTTCATCAGCTAGGGTCATGTTTACAAGAGGGGGAGGGGACAGGCATGCTTCCCAGGTGATTTGTGAAGTTGAGACTATCCTAAAATCATTCGGGTAAGCCCATAGTCTGCTCACAGACTGTAGAGGAAGGCAGAGCTTGGTCTAAGCTTCCTCAAGTACTGATCCAAACTTAATTTGTGTGGCGAATAAGCCATGTTGCTTGTAGGTAGCAGAGGTTCCCATGGCAACTTCATGATTTTAATGTGATGCTTGGCCTGTGTATAGCCATAATAGCTGCCTACTTGAAGCAGAACAAACAACCGCATTGTCTGCGTGTGTGTTCACCTACGTCTAGCTACAGACTCCCTTTGCCTGCTACTCTGTACACAAGATGTGAAATTCTTTGCTTAAGCGGTGTACTGTATTCCAAGGGTTTGCCCTTGGGAGCGACTCTCTTACTAGCAGGCCTCCAGACATGAGCAACAACATGGCTAGCTAACCCTGCAGGAAGAAAGTCTCTTTGATTTCAGTGATAATTATAAAAATGCTAGGTGTAAATCAAGAAGGATTTTGTTTTGTGCAAGTGTGACTTTCTTGTAGAGTATTTCCTTCTAGAAAGTGTTTGTACAATAGGGAGGTGGGGAAATATGGTACATGTGTACAATGTACATGGACTTCCCCATTGTGTACAGCTGAAATGAGCACTTGACCAACTGTTGGGAAATTCCCACTAGAGCTTAAAAATTTCGTCAGGAGTTACACTTCCTTTGTTCCATTTTGACTTATTCACAGTTCAGTGGTGATTGTCAACAAGTTGGCTGCTAGGTTACCAATTTCCCCATTCTGAGGGGGAAATAATTAATGGTATTTATTTTCAGCTTGTTGCTCTTACATACTTTGATTTTGACTCATTATTGGGGACACTCAGCTGAGAGAAAGTCCAGTTTATGACCCAGTCACCTTAGAGTGAATAAATCACTCATTGCCACTTATAGTCGTCCTTGTCCTCTCCCAAACCTTCCCCCTCCCAAACCTTCCCCCTCCCTACATTTCTCAGCCTCCTACCACTTTAATAGTCTCCCCCACCTCTTCTTCCTCTTTACATGCCTGTCAAGTAAGCACATACCATGGACGCAAGCTACTTGTGTTTTAGAAAACTCGGCTTCACATGTCTTAATTAGCTTTTCAAGCCAAAAAAACTGACAGTTGCCGTGAATTCATGCACTCTCTGCTACATGCATATACACAGTATATATCTGTGTGGTCCTGTTGCGTGTTTGAGAGTGGAGAATGGTGAGTGTTTTCACCTCACCAAGCGGCGGCTAGAGGAAGAGCGTGTAACTACGTAAATTCCAAACCGGTCAGAATTTACCGCCAGTACTATAAATAGTAACATGTATGCGCAGCTGCACGTAGACATGTTGCTAAGCATGTGCCGGGTGTTCTATTTCTAGTACAGTTCAATAATTTTGACCGGACTACGGGTTTCTATTGGAGTTACACGCTCTTCCTCTAGCCGCCCGTTCTTATACGCTCTTGCCTCATGCATGACATTGCCTACAAGCATTATTTGTTGCACACAGTTTTTAAAACATACTAGAAGCCCCACCCCCTCTGAGCCACGACGTACTCTCTTAGATATATTTTCACTCAGGTTATAAACAACCTGTCTCTCTGAATTGAGTCAGCTACTGTTAGACGAGTAGTTTAGTCAATTTAGTGTTTGACATGATGCCTGAACGAAGCATTCGGTCCGCGTACACACACTCAAGATGGATTTAAACTGTTAATTGTCTGTTCACTTGTAGGCCAATATTTTCACTCTCCTTGGCCTTGTGAAAATGAAATTTCATTTGATACTGTAATTCACTCTGGCCCATGCAATAAGGTATTTATCTTTAGCACTGCTGTTACTATTAAGTTTGGGACGAATTTGATTATTAGGTCAATTAAAGTAAGAATCCCCTTCTATTTTGATGCTGATTACACGCTGAAAATGGGCCAAATTAAATTGATATCAATTGTAGAATTTCCACCAGTCCTTAATGATCTCATCACCACACGTTTGTCATGAGTGAGCCGTGTAAGCTTCCATTGGCTGTCTATGTCTGCGAAACATGTTGTAGAATCCTCCTCTTCTGACATTCACATACCATGTTGTGTGTTGAGGCAGTTGTTCGGTAGAACTGCACAATAAGCATAACCTGTTGTCTGTTTATGGATTGATGGAGGCTTGGTGGTTGTTTGTGAGTGCAGTAACCATGACAACTGTCATGTTATACAGCAATCAGGGGGTGTACCGAGCTGGTTAAACTGGTGAAGGTACTTGTAGCTTAGCACTTGTACACAAACGACAAGATTCAAACATGGCGGCTGGTTATGTTACGGATTGCTGATGCTCAGACCGTCTTGTGATGTTGTGGAGCTTTTTAATCATGTTGGAATGGGTTCTGAGAACCAGACACATCAAACTATCATCTTGTTGTAGATTTTAGCTCAAAGGCAGTATGGTGTTGCTAAGCTTACGTTGCTAAGCATGGTGTATTACTGTGTGCTCGATAACTCACGTTGCTAAGCATGGTGTGTTACTGTGTGCTTGAGAACTCACGTTGCTAAGCATGGTGTGTTACTGTGTGCTTGAGAACTCACGTTGCTAAGCATGGTGTGTTACTGTGTGCTCGATAACTCACGTTGCTAAGCATGGTGTGTTACTGTGTGCTTGAGAACTCACGTTGCTAAGCATGGTGTGTTACTGTGTGCTTGAGAACTCACGTTGCTAAGCATGGTGTGTTACTGTGTGCTTGAGAACTCACGTTGCTAAGCATGGTGTGTTACTGTGTGCTTGAGAATTCACGTTGCTAAGCATGGTGTGTTACTGTGTGCTTGAGAACTCGCGTTGCTAAGCATGGTGTGTTACTGTGTGCTCAGAACTCATGTTGCTAAGCGTGGTGTGTTACTGTGTGCTCAGAACTCATGTTGCTAAGCATGGTGTGTTACTGTGTGCTCAGAACTCATGTTGCTAAGCGTGGTGTGTTACTGTGTGCTCAGAACTCATGTTGCTAAGCGTGGTGTGTTACTGTGTGCTGAGAACTCCCGTTGCTAAGCATGGTGTGTTACTGTGTGCTCGAGAACTCACGTTGCTAAGCATGACCTACATGTACAACTGTGTGCTGGGGCACTCGTGTTGCTAAACATGCAAAGCTTGGTGGTGTGCTTGTATGTTGAAATGTATGATGATCTAATCGTAACCTTTGATGTTGTTAGTTCCCATATCTCCACCCTTGTTTCCCATTTACTCATGTGAATGCACTGGCCAAATTGTTAACTTAGAAGTTTGTAGTGTGTGTACATACTCTGTCCATTACACATACAGAGAAATAAGAAGCTCCTAAGCAGATTGAGGAAGAATCAAAAGGCTAAGGATGTCCAACCATCAGCAGTCCCTGCTTCCTTGTTACGCCAGTGTAGCTCACGAGTACAAAAATAGTTGGCCAATCAGGTTGTTGAATTTGGCATTTTTACAGCAAATGAATTTCCTTTAATTAGAAATGGGGTGCTCCTCTGGGAAGAGTTCAAAGGTCGTTTCGACATTTTTTAGTATTCAATAAACTTGGGAGAGAGAGCAAGAAGTCCAGTAGAAAATCTGGGGTCCAGTTGGAAATCGAACCTGGGACCTTCGTCAAGCTTACTCCTGCCTACATGCACAGAGCCAAGTATCTGATTAGATTCACAAAGTCCTCCTTTCTCGTCCTTGAAGATGGTCTCTTTCACTTCTTGGTCAGAAATCTTGAATCCAATCACTTAGACCTCAGCATGTACCTTCTCCACCACGATAATTGCATAACTAGTAAACAATTATCCTCTGAAAGTCACAGAATGCAGGTGGTAGAAGGAAAGGCATGGTATTTCACTGGTATGTACTTTATGTTAGTGTTTACCTCATTGTGTAAGAATGACATCATAGGATGTTAGTATAATACATCGTGCATGCAGGGAATAGTCCAAGCTGAAACCGAGGACTAAACACAGCCTTGTTCTCAGACCTCCCCCATGCTTGTTGTGGTGGTATTATTGATACCACATAGAGAAGCAAGAAACAGGAAAGGCCTGGGATTTTTTATCACATGAATGATGTGAGGTGGGTGTGAAAATGGATTGGGGAGGGGGGAAGGGGGCGGGGGGTCCATAGGTATGCAATAAACTTGAAAACTGACCACTTGCTGAGTAATCTTGATGGCATGGACGTCTGAAGTCCTGCTAGTGTTGGAGCGCTCCAACCCAGCTCAACAAATTGGATTCTAGTGTCTTGCGTCCACCTGATGTCATTCACGAGATGGTTTTTTGTTACCTCTGTCCATTGTCACTGAAGGAGAAAGGAGGACATTTGGAATCAAAGACCAAACATAGGTGACCTCCAGTGAGATCCATGTTGGTTGCTAGGAAACAGTGTTTACTGTGACCTAGCTACGAACGTATAAGTATTCTTAACAGAATTACTAACTTCATTATTGGTTGTAATGTGATATTGTGTACGGGTGTCCATTTCTGGAAAATTCTCCCTCTGTGCTATTTCATGCTCTCTTACTCTGGTGTTACTTTAGATGTATGTTACAATTATCCATCATACAGCTTGAAAGCACCTGAGTGTAATATATGTACATATGGTGTGTGTACATATCATGTACATTCTGTATGGTGCATGTGCCTTCTGTATTTCATGTACATACACATTGTGTACAGTACGTCAACATTTGTGTACGGTATGTGTACATTTGTGTACAGTACGTCAACATTTGTGTACAGTACGTGTACATTTGTGTACAGTATTTGTGTACATATGTAATGTATGTTGACACAGGAGTGTGGGAATGGCCTCAGGGGTTGGCTGTTTCAGTTTTCAAACTCAGAATGGAAGCCTGCCTTGACTTTGCACTGAACTGCCCTTGTTTGAGGTGAGGCTGACTACACCCTGTCAGTGTCAGGCAGATATGCACCCAGGTGGGATGGCTAGTTGGGCAAGGTTATTAGTTAGACAGGGCCTCCTATGTACATCATAAGTGATAGTGGATGACCTGGATGATAAGTAGGGCTCGGCAATCCTATTCCAATGTTTATAACCACTGTGATGTCAGTATTTGTGATCTCATGCCCTTTTATCATATGCCCCCCTCTCTCTCTCTCTCTCTCTCTCTCCACTCTGACATCTTCATCAAACGCCTGATGAAGTTTGTTCTTCCCGTTGTCCATAGTGATTACTCGGTTTACAAAGTGGGGCCTAATGTTGTAATGAATGTTTGCCAAAACAGTTTGATTTCCCTCTTTCTATCTATTGTGATGTCATAAATTATGGAATCGGATAGAGGGACAGTTAATGGTCCATTGTGTGATAAGTTTCAGTGTTGATGACATTGAACCTAGGGCTGTACCCTGTTTGTTTTTCGTTCACTGGTGGGAGTAAGGTTGTGCCCACCAGTGCTAGCAACACCTTTTGTAACACCTCTTCAGTTCATAATATCTCCTCTTATTCGCTATGATTGATTTCAGCTCTATTTGAACACTGTGTAGTTTGTTGATTTCACAAAGATTATGTTCCGTCATTATTTTCTTCCAGCCTCACCCAAACGGTTTTGTTGCATGTTAGAGTGAGCCTCTGTACGCCTCTTACTCTTAATGCCATTAAGGAGGACTACTTTAGAGTAGTCAATACATAGCAACGAGCAGTTTCACCAGTCAACTGACCAATAACTGTTTCAACAGCTCTACAACTACAATACTTTGCTGTTATGCTCCATTTCACACAGAGCTTATACCATAGTCTCGCGAAAGAGCGCCCTCCCCCTACTTTTGGTCCAATTTCCTGTATAGGGTCAAAGTTTACTTGAATGAGTGCCCACCCTGGAGCGAGCTTTGTGTGGAGTTTGAGAAGCATGGCCTCAAACGCTATGCGTATCTGAGGTAAGAAACTTCATGTAATACTTCACCGAAGGTTACTACAAGGAATCATTGCGTAGACGGACATGGCTAATGCGGTGCACACCATGCTCTATTCTCGTGGGCTAGACTCTCACGCCCCTGAGTGAGAGTCTGGCCTGCGAGACTAGCCATGCTCACGGTGAATGGTGCCGTTCAGAGTGTTGTGTGCCATCAGGACTTGACTTCAAAGCCGCTGGTGGTTCCATTGTATTTATTTGCTTCTAGGGCATGTAACATGACATGGGCGCTCTTTTGTGGCTAAATACAGAAACACTTGAAAGAGCGCCCACCCCCCTCTTTGACGGACTTGTAAGGTGCTCCGCCCATGGGCGCTCTTTTGCGAGACTACGGTATGTACATTTGGAAAAAGGACAATTCCCTCAAGGAATTGAGTTGTTGCAGACATTAAACACCCAAGGGTGTTCTAGCCACACGCGCACAGGCTTCTTTATCTGCAAGTGAGAGACTTATGCACAGTGCTTGAGTAGTTACAGACAGACATCATGTGTCCTGTGTGTGAGAAGACATACACATAACTCTTGTCTTTACTGCGTGTATCAGATGACACACTCAGCCATAACTTTGACTCGACCATATCCCACAAGAGATTGACTGCATTCCACTAAATGATAGAGACAATGTGCTAGACCTCACAATAAGTATTTGCCATACATGAATATTGTCAAGTGCTTAGCAGTTGATACAACTTTAATGTTGTCTATCGGCCGTAGGGAGAGTATCAGTGGTGGTGGTCCCAGATCAGTGGTGGTCCCAGACCCTAAACCTCATTCCTAGGCTCTCCCGCTTCAGAACGTGAATATTACTAGCGGGGGGAGGGGGAGGTTAGGAGGGAGGGGGAGGGCAGAGCTGAGAAATGCCTCTGACTTACCACTCTCTGTCTGGCCCTTTGAAAAAAACAGGATGTATGACACATTCGTGTCGCTCATGTGCTAACTGACCTCCACACTTAGCACTTGACCTCCAAAAGGACATAATACTGAATTCTCAGAAAGATAGTGAACTCACCTGAGTCTGTTATCCATGCAGCCCTTCAGAGATTTGGTACAAAGTGCATTAGCCTCGTTTTGAGCCTCTCGTACCTCCAGCTTTCGATTATGATGAGTGTGTGTGTGTGTGTGTGTGTGTGTGTGTGTGTGTGTGTGTGTGTGTGTGTGTGTGTGTGTGTGTGTGTGTGTGTGTGTGTGTGTGTGTGTGTGTGTGTACAGGGTGGAGTGTACTAGTGTCAATTAGATTGTTGCGTCTCACTTTGGTGAAACACAACACTTCTATGGTATCTCTGATGTAGCTGGTGGTGGGTGAGTGGAATCGTGACTGACACCTGGGGGCCCTGTACCAACTGAGTACACCCAGGGGTAGACAGACAGAGAGTATATTGTCGGTTCCGTGCCCGTGTTTGTACCTTGTGAATCATGTGCCAGCTGAGTACACACCCAGGAGTAGACAGTTAGCGAGTCTGTGATTGGTTTCATGTCTGTGTTGGCTAGGACTGACAACTTTGTGTATATATCATGTGCCAGCTGTATGCACCCAGGAGTAGACAGACAGTATGTCTTGTTGACTATGCCTTATATTATGCAGCTGCCATGCATAGTTGTGTATGAGTAAACAGATAGAGGCTCTGTTTTCTGTCTAGCTTTTATTGACCATGAGGTTGTGACTGACACCTGGTGCATCATGAGCAGCTGTAGTACACACCCATGCCACAATAAGGTACTAGGTCAATTTGTTTACAAACAGCTTGTTTGGCATTACAGTGAAACTCTGCTGTAAGTGTTCAGTTGACATGTACCTGACAACTGGGATGCTTTTGGAGACACAGAGATTAAGGAACTCCATGGAAGGTCACAAGTGTTTAGGAGAAACCTTGTTGTGCTGTGCAGTGTTTGTACATAGAAAGCTTCATTGATGGGTGTTGTAAACACACCTGCTCTCTGGTTCTACATACATGGTAATGTCCTTCTACCTACTAGTACAGCGCCACACATGTGTTTCTGGAAACAAACAAATCCCTGCCTGACCTTATACCCTACCCTTGTTTCTGAAACGTGTGTGTCATCAGGATGGAATGGGTATAATTGAGTGTGGGTAGATGGGGATCTGGTACATGTACGTACAGTCGTTCATGTAGTTTCACGTGTGTATCATCAGGATAGAATGGGTATAATTGAGTGAGGGTGGATGGGGATCTGGTACGTGTACGTACAGTACGTCATTCATGTAGTTTCACGTGTGTATCATCAGGATAGAATGGGTATAATTGAGTGTGGGTAGATGGGGTCAGAACAGCAAGAAGGGTGCAGATACATGTGCTACTAGCTAGCTAGCTAGCTCAACTTTCATGCTTTGTTGCTTACATTTACTCCCACGTGTGTGGCATCAGGATAGAAAGGAGACCTAACTGTATCATAGAGACGTTCTGCATGCATGTACCCTAGTTGCGTCATAAGACAGGTTCAGAACAGCACTAAGAGGGAAGATAGAGCCTGGTGGATTCAAATTGTGGGAGGGGATGACAATGACTCCCGAGGCCTGGATCACTAGGGGGTATGCCCCCCAGTTGTTTGCCAATTAAGCTTTTTGTTTTTAGTCCTGATATGGTTAGTGCCACTTAGTTGCCATGGCTACGTGTACAACACAGCTAATTCATTATTGACACAATTTTGGGAGGAGGTAGTCCCTCCCCATGAACCTTGCCAGACACATATGTATCTAGGTAGTGGGGATGGGGCGACTGTGATACGCACCAGTGCCTCAAGGCCCACTGATGGTGGGGGCTGAAATTGGATGTGCCATGAAGAGACAGCTACATAATAGCCTAAAGCATACCTACTAACTAGCCAAGGTCTTGTATGGAAGCATAATGAAGTTGCTCAATTTGCGCTTGTAAGTAACCCAATTAGCAGCTGCAGAGGAGGGCCGTCTGCATAGTTGTATGTTACTACACAGCCAGGAGTGTCAAAGATGTGCGTTCGGGTTACCATATACAGCCAGGAAGGCCATTAGCCCTGTTTCCAGGCCCCCACCAAGCTTCCATCATGTCTTGGTTACCATACACAGCCAGGAGGGCCGTTAGCCCTGTTTCCAGCCCCCCACCAAGCTTCCATCATGTCTTGATTACCATACACAGCCAGGAGGGCCATTAGCCCTGTTTCCAGGCCTCCACCAAACCTCCATCCTGTCTTGGTTACCATACACAGCCAGGAGGGCCATTAGCCCTGTTTCCAGCCCCCCACCAAGCTTCCATCATGTCTTGGTTGCCATACACAGCCAGGAGGGCCGTTAGCCCTGTTTCCAGGCCCCCCACCAAGCTTCCATCATGTCTTGGTTGCCATACGCAGCCAGGAGGGCCATTAGCCCTGTTTCCAGCCCCCCACCAAGCTTCCATCATGTCTTGGTTGCCATACACAGCCAGGAGGGCCGTTAGCCCTGTTTCCAGGCCCCCCACCAAGCTTCCATCATGTCTTGGTTGCCATACGCAGCCAGGAGGGCCATTAGCCCTGTTTCCAGGCTCCCACCAAGCTTCCATCATGTCTAGGTGTATGAAAATACAGCATTTTTTGTATTGTTCAACCAACTACACGCTGAACGCTTTGTGTGTATGACAGTCACCCCTCACTAGCTAGGTTTGTACGATAAGTTACCTGGTACCTTTGCTCCCCTTGCTGTTCTGAGCCCCACTGTGCCCACACTCGACCATCCTTTGGAAACAGGGCTAACAGCCCTCCTGGCTGCGTATGGTAACCAAGACAGGATGGAAGCTTGGTGGAGGCCTGGAAACAAGGCTAACAGCCCTCCTAGCTGCGTATGGTAACCTAGACATGATGGAAGCTTGGTGGGGGCCTGGAAACAGGGCTAATGGCCCTCCTAGCTGCGTGTGGTAACCAAGACATGATGGAAGCTTGGTGGGGGCCTGGAAACAGGGCTAATGGCCCTCCTAGCTGCGTGTGGTAACCAAGACATGATGGAAGCTTGGTGGGGGCCTGGAAACAGGGCTAATGGCCCTCCTAGCTGCGTGTGGTAACCAAGACATGTCTGACATGCATAAGAAAAGATACCAAGTCACTCTCTTATTTACCATACTGCAAGCGACAGGCAGTTGGGTGGGGCCTTGGAATGAGAATAAAGGACAATAGTTGTGAGTTTTGGTACTTCACGTTGCCATGCGGGGCAGGGCTTCAAGTAATAGCCCTTGTGTGTGTACTCAAAACAATTAGCTGTACACTGTATTTGAACAATAACTGTAGACTTGCACATTTCATTCAATGGGCTTGTATAGTAAAATACGTGTACAACTTCTAGCCTCGGTCCCAGGCCTCCCCCGTTTTACCTTCCGTTTGCGTTCACAATAATACACGGGAGCGGAAGGCCGGCGAAAAACGGGGAAGGCCTGGGAGCATTCATCACGTGAATGACGTCAGGTGGACGTAGGGGGGGAGGGGCCGATATTCAAATATAAACGTACTAAACTTGAAAGTGAGTTTCTTACCGGTCAAGACAAGTAGTTTCCTTCACGCTAAGGTCTGGAGCCCGAAAACGCGGTAGAGCGCTCGAACGGATGGTCCTGTGCGTTGTTTTGGCAGTTGGGCCCCTCCCCCCCTACGTCCACCTCGCGTCCACCTGACGTCATTCACGTGATGAATGCTCCCAGGCCTTCCCCGTTTTTTGCCGGCCTTCCGCTCCCGTGTATTATTGTGAACGCAAACGGAAGGTAAAACGGGGGAGGCCTGGGACCGAGGCTACACAACTTCATTGACCAGATACCGGCTGAAGGTGTCTTGTTAGACAAGAGAATAAGTATTGGATGTACCACCTCAAGAGCGCGCATAAGAACAGGCGGCTAGAGTAAGAGCGTGTAACTCCAATAGAAGCCCGTAGTCCGGGCAAAATGATTGAACCGTACTAAAAATAGAACACGCGGTCACGTGCGTGCTTAGCAACAATGCATAAGGGCCTATGTCAACGCAGCGTGCGCAGGGCGTGTTACTATTTTTAGTACTGGTGGTAAATTCCGCCCGGTTTCGAATTTTACGTAGTTGCACGCTCTTACTCTAGCAGCCCCGTTCTTATGCGCTCTTGCCACCTATATGAGGAGTATAAATACGGAGGTAGTATATCCAATTTATACCACATTGGGACAGTAAACAATAACTCAATTTTACTGTGGTTTCCACATGATTTAGAAGCCCGAGGGGCCCTTGTAGAACCCGAGCGAAGCGAGGGTTCTACTGGGGTCCTGAGGGCTTCTAAATCACATGGAAACCATCGCTACAGTGTCTAACTGCTTTAGATCATAAACATGCCTTACGGCTTGTCACAGGATGCTGGCGCAGCGCCTCCGTATCGGCTTACCTTGGATACAGCATCTCCTTCGATACCAGAACGACGAAAATGGAAGCAGCCGACAGTTTGCACGAATTCATTTCCAACGACATCTTGTGGTTTCTTGGCATTGACATGAACTCCGACCTCGTTCGACAAACCCAGCACCCCACCCCCAAGTACATCCACACGTGCACTCGAGACGGAGGAGGGGCTGGATGCGCTCCTACTTGCATGTAGCCAGCAAATACGAACAAGAGCTGGACACAGATGCACTCTTTCTAGCATGCAGCCAGCAATTTGAGCAAGAGCTGAAAACGGAACAGAAGCTGGATGCGCTTCTACCAACGTGCAACCAGCAGTACAGTTACGAGCAAGCACAGCCACTCCCGCAACAAAATAGTAGCCCCACCCGCCAGCTCTCTTCTGCTTCATCAGCTGGATACTCTTCTTCAATGATACAGTGGTGAACAGTTTCTGCTGCACGACGCTAAGCGTCCATGCCTTAGTTTATGCACACAGAGCTCCAGCAAGCCAATGCGTTCTTTTGCTGCTCCAAAAACCAAGGAGGAAATTTCTGCAGCCAAAGCTAGTGCTATTCCAGCTAAAACTCGTGCAGATACTAAGTACTGCATCGGTATTTGGAAAGAGTGGTGCAGCTATCGACTTACTAAGTATGGAGTGACAATTCCCCCACTGATGGAGCTGTCTACAGCTGATTTCCTTGAAGTGAGGAAAAAAGATGGCTCTGAATTTCCACCAGACAGCCTTCACCACATTGTGAGTGGGATCCAGTGATACGTTCGATGGAATGGAAATCCCCAGCATTGATGTCTTCAAAGATGGGGAATTCGCTGACTTCAGAATGTGCCTAGACTCAGAAATGAAGCGCCTGCAAAGAGCTGGTCATGGCTCACGAAAGAAAAAGGCTGAGCCACTAAGAGAGGAGGAAGAAGAGCTGCTTTGGAAGAAGGGGGGTTTTCTTGGAAGTGGGAGTCCACAGGCTTTGGTAGATACTTTGGTGATGATGAATGGTATTTACACTGAGGAGTGGAGGTGAACACCGTCAACTACGGTCAGACCCATGCCAGATTCAACTCGTTGAAAATGCAGGACATTGTCCATTCCTCAAGTACGCTGAAGACGTTTTGAAAAATCAAACAGGTGGTCTGGAGGGACGTAAGCTGAAACCAAAAGTTGTCCAACACCATGACAATCCCCAAAACCCAGAAAGGTGCTTTGTGAGATTTTTCAAACTATACCAGTCCTTACCGTATTCTACGTATTATCCACCCATGGGCACTTAAGTGGCAGCTGAAAGAGGGGGGTGGGCGGATAATACGTAGTTTTGGTAAACGTGATGTAATATCCGCCCACCCAGGTCTAAGCTGGAATGCCAAAATCGGCTATTCTCAAAGCCATCTACATGTGAAAAATTTGTCACCTACTTGCCTGCTGTTGTTGTCGTTCCGGTACAGGGAGCAGTCCCGCGGTAAAGGATGGGCGGATACTATACATATAAATACTATATGTATAAATGCCCTTCCACATAACTTTTGGCCAAAGAAGGGGGTGCGCAGATAATACATCGTGGGCGGATAATACGTAGAATAGGGTACTACCACAAGACAGACCAAAGAATGCCTTCTACTTCCAACCACTGAAAACACCAACAGCTGACTGCTGGTTTTCAACAAAGCCGACTGGCCATAATGCCCTGGAGGGCACAGTTGCACGGCTGTGTCAGAAGGCTGGCATTCCAGGGTTTCAAACAAATCACTCGCTTCAAGCAACAGCTGCTACGAGGCTGTATCAAGCTGGTGTAGAGGAGCACCTTATTATGGAAAGAACCGGCCATCGTAGCGTAGAGGGTGTTCGAAGCTACAAAAGAACTTCCGATGGCCAAAGGGAAGCTACTTCAGACGTTCTGAATTCCAAACCAAGGTCTGCTGCACCCATCTCTCCTCCATCCAATCAGCTGACTGTATCTGCAAACACTCAGCCGCAACCTTCTGTTACCACACCACTGTCTGGTCAGCCAATGGACACTGTACTATCTGCCTTCAACTTTCACTCTTGTACAGTTAATATTAACTATAACATTAAAAACTGAAATCATGTTATCACTGCCAGTTATTAATATTGTATGCTGTCATGTATGCAGTAGCAACATTGTGTATCTATGACAATGACACAGCGAAAATAACCTCATGCCCTAAGCACTAAACTACAGGTGTTCTAATTAAAATTTACAAGTGTTCTAATTAAAATTTACAAGTGTTCTATGAGAATTTACAAGTGTTCTATGGGATTTAGAATACCTGCTGTTGACCAATCACACTGGAGTATTCAGTACAACTATGATCTAATTTGTTACAACATGTAAACTATTCTGGTACAACATGCAGGTTTTGTGCAAACTATTATAGGAGTATATGACTCCTTATACTCCTGCTGTTCGAAATGCTTAGAAAGTGATGTAATGTGGTGCAAGAGCGCATAAGTGGCTAGAGTAAGAGCGTGTAACTCTGTAAAATTTGAAACCGGTCGGAATTTACCTCCAGTACTAAAAATAGTAACACATACTGTGCATGCTGTGTAGACATAAGCCGTTGTTGCTAAGCACGTGACTGGATGTTCTATTTTTAGTACGGTTCAATAATTTTGACCGGACTACAGGCTTCTATTGGAGTTACCGCCCTTACTCTAGCCGCCCGTTCTTATGCGCTCTTGTGTGGTGTAACTGTGTACAGTGTCCCCTACAAAGTTGCTTGACGACTGCATTTTGTCTGCTTTGCTCCAATCCGTATGAGTTCCTAAACCCTCCATGTCCATGTATGTGCGTAATGGGAAGGAAACACCTGTTACCAAGGCAACGCCCACCAATTGCCATTTGAGGCCACTGTGGGTGTTGTGAGCTGCCTATATAGCTGTGTGTAACGCAAGACAGCTGCTATCTCTCTGTAAGGGAATGACAAGCGACTGTTTACTGTGTTTGGAGGGCTTATGGAGTGGCAGCTGGAGTAATTTGTTTTTCCAAGTGGGACTTACTAAAGTTACAAGAAGCACTGTGTAATTTACAGTACCTTGGTAGAACACATCTGTTGAGTCAATTAAGCTCTATCTTTACACACACACACACACACACACACACACACACACACACACACACACACACACACACACACACACACACACACACACACACACACACACACACACACACTTTTCCCTCCCTCCTTCAGGACCTCAACTACATCTGTCACACACTAAAGAAACTCTCCGAGTTCACCGAATACGACACAGCCACCCTAAGGTACGCAGGAAAGCCAGAGACATTCGTCTCCGGTGTCATCTAGGATTAAGACAAGGTACACAACATCTTATATTGCAAGAAGTGTTGCTTCTAGGTCAGAATTTAAGTTAGTGGTGTTGACCCTGGCTGTACACCCCCCCCCCCCCACCCTCTCCTACCCTGTATGAAAATCTGATCTCCCCTACATTTTCTGTCTTTTATCGTTGGCTAAACATACAGTAGCTAAATTGTGAAATAAGTTTACGTCCGCCAATTACATAGTGTGAAAAGCAACCTTGTGGGTTTGTCTGAATTATCCCCCCACATTGTTTTGTACGGCATTGGACTTGAGATTGTGTATCGTACAACAGAAGATTTTCCTGAGGGTAAATTTTTGCCTCTTTTGCCAGCTGTTTCATGCATCTGTTTTCTATGGAACTTAAACTGTTAAACCTGGCTAGTAATTGTCAAGTAAATGGTGGACATGAGACAAAGACCAGGTTGTAGGCTAGCTATGGCCTTTAAACGAAACATCCATGAATCAGCAAAAACCCCCCAGTGATACATTAGTTCCCAGTGCGTGCCATAAGTTGGTGGGTGGGGGGGTTCAGCAATGATCAATCGGTGAAAATAAAATTTCATCATAATACTACACTACCAGCTTTAAAGTTGGCTATGTTTTTTTTGTGGTTAAAAATTTGGTGGTAGAATACATGTACGTGAGTAAGGGTGATGTTGTCATGGTGTTATAACGAGTATTAATGTGACATATCAGTGATCAATTAGGATGTAAGCTGTACTTCTACATCGCCATGGAAACTACTTTTGTTTGTAAGGAAAGAAGTAAGTGGATAACATTAGCCAATTTGCCCGCCCTAAGGACACTGCCATATACAGCAATGATTTGCTTAGTAGATAGAGACGTACTTCTGTGGAACAGTACTGTGGTCAAAAGGTGCAGGTGGAGAAGGCCTGGGAGTGATGCTGTGTGTGTGTGTGTGTGTACGTGCAAGGGTTCATTTAGAAAAATTGTCAACAGAGGGCGAAAGTTGATGGTTAAAAAGTTTTGGGGGGGCATCACTAGTCTTGTTCCCCACACCTCACACAGTGTTCACAGGTTCCAGCTAAGGGTGGGGGGGGGGGGGGCGAGATTCTGGCAAAGTGGGGTGAATGTCCCCCTTTGCCCTCCTAAATGAAGCCTTGACATGCATGCATGTGTGTATGTGGGTGTGCACGAGTGCTTGCTTGTATGTGAGCGTATAGAGTGGCCTAGTTTACACGGTATGTATGTGTTTAAAGTGTAAAGGTGGTCCTTAATGTAGCGTGTTTGTGGTGGCTGTTTGTTTATCTTGCTGGAGGCTGTTTGTTTAGTCCTGACCCTGGTCACAGTGTGGCTTGTTATGGAGGTCTTGAGTCATTCAGAAGATGCACGCACCAACACACGGCATGTGGTACATTAAGAACCAATAGCTGCATGCTTTACACGCATATACTGACATCCATGGTGACTTAATAGTATCTAGGTTTCCATGGTAACTTAATAGTATCTAGGTCTCCATGGTAACATGACAGCTGTTGAACTTACTCTTGCCTGACCCTGTGCAGGGCTGTCCCAGGAAGATTGGTGTATGAACAGCACGACAAAGACAGTATCTTGTACAGGTGAGAAAGAAGCTATAGAGTATTACAGAGGGAGGGAGAAGGGGGGAGGGATACTCAGGTACATGTATGTGCTTTGTTTGCATCTAACATTTTGAGGGTAGTACCAGTCCCATGAAGAGATAGTTATGTATTTTGACCTCACCACTGCATTCAAAGTACTGTATTGGTGACCTTGTGTTGGCAGGAAACTCATAAATTCTTGTACATGTGAAACATGTGTGAGCCACACCCTTAATGGAGGGATACAGCAGCACTTTGAATATGGGAATGTGGTTGAAATACACAATGCAGGTCTACCCCACAATAGTGTGTAGTTGTAGGTGGTCCGCCTCCTTCCATTACCTCGAACCCAGACTTTAATGTCTACTGAGACAAAATCTACGGTGGAAAGCCTTCACTTCCAGTTTCGTCCACCCCGAACTTTCAATGGTTGCCTTTCATACTGCAAGAGATGAAGAAGCATGAGAAGCTGATCCGAAGCTGAAAACGAAGCTAGAAAGCTCTCTTGGGATTTACATATATGTGACAGTCCCGTGTAGAAATCGAAGATTATTCCGTCACGTATTTTGATTGCATCGCTGTATTTGAAGCGCCGTATCGCTGAACTTCCGTTAAGGGCGGGGCTCATACGTGCTTTGTAGATGCATGAATAGCTAACGAGTCTACGAAGTGGGTATGAGCCCCGCACTTAATGGAAGTTTAGCGATACAGCGCTTTGAACACAGCGATGCGATCGAAATACGCAACGGAATAATGTTCGATTTCTACCCGGGACTGCCACATATGGTTAAAGTGCTGCTTTCCCTGCTGTGAAACTGAAGGTGTTGTCTTCTTTTGTTCACCTGGAAACGTTTTGACAAAATGGTGTCAACACTGAGCTAAGTTTGTCTGTTTGTGTCTCTGAGTTGTCTACACACAACACGTTACGCTACCTTTGTTTTACTTTCTATGCTGCAAGTAAGGAAACATTTGGGGAGGACAGAAGCATGCTCAGAGCATCTTGCCTCACACTACCTTTGTTTTACTTTCTATGCTGCAAGTAAGGAAACATTTGGGGAGGACAGAAGCATGCTCAGAGCATCTTGCCTCACACTACCTTTGTTTTACTTTCTATGCTGCAAGTAAGGAAACATTTGGGGAGGACAGAAGCATGCTCAGAGCATCTTGCCTCACACTACCTTTTGTTTTACTTTCTAAGCTGCAAGTAAGGAAACATTTGGGGAGGACAGAAGCATGCTCAGAGCATCTTGCCTCACGCTACCTTTGTTTTACTTTCTATGCTGCAAGTAAGGAAACATTTGGGGAGGACAGAAGCATGCTCAGAGCATCTTGCCTCACACTACCTTTGTTTTACTTTCTATGCTGCAAGTAAGGAAACATTTGGGGAGGACAGAAGCATGCTCAGAGCATCTTGCCTCACGCTACCTTTGTTTTACTTTCTATGCTGCAAGTAAGGAAACATTTGGGGAGGACTGAAGCATGCTCAGAGCATCTTGCCTCACACTACCTTTGTTTTACTTTCTATGCTGCAAGTAAGGAAACATTTGGGGAGGACAGAAGCATGCTCAGAGCATCTTGCCTCACGCTACCTTTGTTTTACTTTCTATGCTGCAAGTAAGGAAACATTTGGGGAGGACAGAAGCATGCTCAGAGCATCTTGCCTCACGCTACCTTTGTTTTACTTTCTATGCTGCAAGTAAGGAAACATTTGGGGAGGACAGAAGCATGCTCAGAGCATCTTGCCTCACACTACCTTTGTTTTACTTTCTATGCTGCAAGTAAGGAAACATTTGGGGAGGACAGAAGCATGCTCAGAGCATCTTGCCTCACACTACCTTTGTTTTACTTTCTATGCTGCAAGTAAGGAAACATTTGGGGAGGACAGAAGCATGCTCAGAGCATCTTGCCTCACACTACCTTTGTTTTACTTTCTATGCTGCAAGTAAGGAAACATTTGGGGAGGACAGAAGCATGCTCAGAGCATCTTGCCTCACACTACCTTTGTTTTACTTTCTATGCTGCAAGTAAGGAAACATTTGGGGAGGACAGAAGCATGCTCAGAGCATCTTGCCTCACACTACCTTTGTTTTACTTTCTATGCTGCAAGTAAGGAAACATTTGGGGAGGACAGAAGCATGCTCAGAGCATCTTGCCTCACACTACCTTTGTTTTACTTTCTATGCTGCAAGTAAGGAAACATTTGGGGAGGACAGAAGCATGCTCAGAGCATCTTGCCTCACACTACCTTTGTTTTACTTTCTATGCTGCAAGTAAGGAAACATTTGGGGAGGACAGAAGCATGCTCAGAGCATCTTGCCTCACACTACCTTTGTTTTACTTTCTATGCTGCAAGTAAGGAAACATTTGGGGAGGACAGAAGCATGCTCAGAGCATCTTGCCTCACACTACCTTTGTTTTACTTTCTATGCTGCAAGTAAGGAAACATTTGGGGAGGACTGAAGCATGCTCAGAGCATCTTGCCTCACACTACCTTTGTTTTACTTTCTATGCTGCAAGTAAGAAAACATTTGGGGAGGACAGAAGCATGCTCAGAGCATCTTGCCTCACACTACCTTTGTTTTACTTTCTATGCTGCAAGTAAGAAAACATTTGGGGAGGACAGAAGCATGCTCAGAGCATCTTGCCTCACGCTACCTTTGTTTTACTTTCTATGCTGCAAGTAAGGAAACATTTGGGGAGGACAGAAGCATGCTCAGAGCATCTTGCCTCACACTACCTTTGTTTTACTTTCTATGCTGCAAGTAAGGAAACATTTGGGGAGGACTGAAGCATGCTCAGAGCATCTTGCCTCACACTACCTTTGTTTTACTTTCTATGCTGCAAGTAAGAAAACATTTGGGGAGGACAGAAGCATGCTCAGAGCATCTTGCCTCACACTACCTTTGTTTTACTTTCTATGCTGCAAGTAAGAAAACATTTGGGGAGGACAGAAGCATGCTCAGAGCATCTTGCCTCACACTACCTTTGTTTTACTTTCTATGCTGCAAGTAAGGAAACATTTGGGGAGGACAGAAGCATGCTCAGAGCATCTTGCCTCACACTACCTTTGTTTTACTTTCTATGCTGCAAGTAAGGAAACATTTGGGGAGGACAGAAGCATGCTCAGAGCATCTTGCCTCACACTACCTTTGTTTTACTTTCTATGCTGCAAGTAAGGAAACATTTGGGGAGGACAGAAGCATGCTCAGAGCATCTTGCCTCACACTACCTTTGTTTTACTTTCTATGCTGCAAGTAAGGAAACATTTGGGGAGGACAGAAGCATGCTCAGAGCATCTTGCCTCACGCTGGAAATAAAGTAATTGAGGCAAAAATAGAGGAAAGTGAAAAGGCCGGTGCTGCCGGGAGTCGAACTCAGGACACCTCTGGCTTGAGCTGCCAGTGCTCTGTCACTGAGCTACGGCAACCGGACAGCCACCAACCCTCACAGTCCTCTATATGTACTGCGCAGGTGGTACTGAATGCCTCAATCGCACACCTGGCAGCCACTCAGTATGCTTGTTTTTGTGCTCTGTTGTTGCAGAGTTGGAGACAGTGTGACATGCTGGTACTACATTCTGACTGGCAGCGTCATGATCTCTATGAGCGAACTGTACTCTAGTGGGAGGAGGTGTGTGTGTGTGTGTGTGTGTGTGTGTGTATGTGCATGCCGAAGAGAGAGACGGATCTTTTACTTTCTCTCCTTTACTCAGTTTTGGTCAGTCTATCAACTCAGATGTGAGATCTGACCAGTGCCACATCCTTGAGCCCACAGAGCTACTGAGAGTAAGCCATATTATGGGTACAGCATCACATGACTCTCACATCACATGATGTCACATGACTGTCACGTGACTCACATGTCACATGACCAACCACAATACCAACCACAATTAAACACATGACTATCACAATGCTGTCTCATGACTCACATGATGATGTAACATGACTTTCACATAATGTCACATGACTAAGCACGATTAAACACTGTGTCTCATAACTTTGTGAGAAAAATTTTCTCTTCCTCCTCTTCTCCTTTTTCTCCCAGATCAACTACACGGAGGAAGAGCTAAAACAGTTTGCCCAACGTGCTGCCAGTATGGACACCTTTGCTCACAGTGGCAGCAAACAGGAGGACAAAAACACACCTGAATTTGAGCCCCTTAACATGATGGGCTCAGTCTCAACAGTGGCAGCTGTTTCCAAAGCGGAGAACACAGACAGTGCTGGCAGTGGTGGTCGTAACGAGCAGGCCAGCGTTGGCTTGGTCATAAGGAGGAGAAAAAAACTGTCAAATGGAGAGCGTGCAGATGCTCTGGACTTGGAAATAATTGACCCGGTGCTTGATGCATCTGTGGGTACCTCGCAGAGTGCTGATGTGCTGGAGAGGAATAGGAGGAGTAGGAGCGAGGAGAGGTGTGTGTGTGTGTGTGTGTGTGTGTGTGTGTGTGTGTGTGTGTGTGTGTGTGTGTGTGTGTGTGTGTGTGTGTGTGTGTGTGCGTGTGCGTGTGCGTGTGTGTGTGTGGGTATACATGTACATGTGCACATGTTCCGTGTGCACAACCGATCAGATTGTATGAGTGACCTCCATAACAAGTCTCTCCCTGCTCACCGCATCTCTTCTCCCTCATCCCCCAAATACAGACCCTACTTCTCATTCGACCCGGCTGTTGTGAAGAAAGTGACGCACTCACGCTCTAACGACAGCCTCGACAAAGCCATGGAGGACCCAGTGCGGCCGCTCGAAGAAGAGCCGACAAGCTCTGAGGTTGTTGTCAGTCGTAGGGGCAGAAACCGTGAGAGGAGATACAGCGCCCCTCCCATACGGGACTCTGTAGGGTCTATAGACTATCTCTCGGAAAGCCAAGGTAGGAAAGAGGTAGTGAGGGCGGAAGAAGTGGGTAGAAGGGAGGTGGGAGGAAGGAAGTATGTGTAGAAGTGAGGAGGATTGGATAGAGGGTGGAGATAGAATTAAGATGGGAGGGGGGGGGGGGGGGGGGGGGAGAAAGAGGGAGGGAGGGAGGGAAGGAAAGGGAGAAGGGAGGGAGAGAGGAAGGGAATGAACAGAGGGAGGGTTCTCTGAGTGCAAAAGTGTGGTTCCCAGGCCACATATGCACTTTTGTGGACCAGTATGGTCTGGGGACGAGGCATGCCTGGTGCATATACTGTGTACAGTGAGGAGTACGTAATTGGAAAGTGTGTACATGTGTAGCTAAGTACACTGTATTGCATTGTGTTCAGTGGTTCATTGTTTCTCTTGTTTAGTGGATTCTGATGATGAAGACTTGGAGTCGGAGGTATGTGGACTGGGCTCTAATTAGAGTCATTTTGTACAGTGTTGTGCATGTATGTGTGGAACTCAATTCTGAATCCACTGAATGGCACCTTTTTCTCCCTTTTTCCCTCCCTTCTCTCTCTCCTTCCCTTCCTTTCCCTTCCCTCCTTCCCTCCCTCCTCCCTCCTTCCTCCTTCCCTTCTTTCTCCTGCCTCCTCTCCTCCCCCTCCCTCCTTCTTCCCCTAATTTCCCCTCCTCTTCCTCCTTTCCTCCCTCCTCTCTTTCTTCCTCTTCCTTTCCTCCCTCCTTCCCATCCTCCCCCCCCTTCTTTTTCCACTGCCTCCTTTCCTCCCTCCTTCCCATCTTTTCTCCCTCTCCCTCTCTCCCTCCCCTCTCTCCCTCCTTTTCCCCTTCTCCTTCCTCCTCCTTCCCTTCCTCCTCTAGACTTCTGCCTCTACTGCAAGTATGGATGCAGTTTGGGAAGTGTTCTCAAAACCTTCGGCTGAAAGAACGGAGGAAGATATAGGTCAGTAGTTTTTGTCGCTGAAAAAGTTGTTGCTCAAGACAACGACCTTTGACCTTTGCTATTAACCATAGCACATGTGGCAGTCTTGGATGATAGGGTGAACATTATTCTATAGCAAATTGTGATTGCATTAAAGTGCTGTCTTACTGGTGGTTGGTACATGTACACACAATAGATGCATCAATACCAGACATGTCCATGTAGCGCATGTGATCCTCACCGTTAACAGATGTTCTGCAATTAAAGTGTTTCAATTGCTGTAATGCGATCAAAATATACAATCAATCTAAGACTATAGCTACCACATATTAGATATACTACCTATATGAGAAGTATATCGTTTGTATACTTCGAGTATAGGTAGTATATCCAATTTATACCACATTGAGACAGTAAACTATAACTCAATTTTGTGTAAACTATTCTGTACATCATGCAAGTTTTGTGCAAACTATTACTTTACAATTTGTACATAACTGGAGCATAATTATGACCCATTCTACTCACCTGTTCATCCAATGAAATGCGTAGAAAGTGATGTAATGTGGTATAAATGTATATCTACCAATGTTTTACTTGATGTTGCTTACACTTAGGGGATGCACTACTTTAGCCAAAATTGAAAATTTAATGCCTAGCTACTGTATGGTGACTGGTGGTTTTGCCTCCAGGCTGTGCTGTGCACTCCTCTGGCCGCATTTCTTGTTTGTTTACATTGTAGCCCATGGCAACAGCAACAGACACCATAGCTAGCACTCTCTGTACCCTCATAAAAGTAGATAATGGCCTGTTAGCTGAATAGCACACTGACAACCAACCATGACATTTCTAGATTGCACAATGCAGTATATGTTGTAACTGTCGTCTTTTCTCCTTGCAGAAAGAGTGATGGACGTTCTCCAGTACATGCCGGTAAGCACTAAGTAGACTATACTTTTAGCAACCCTCAAAACTTCAAGACATTTTTGATGATACGAGGTGAAAATAAAGGAAAGTGGTTTGAATCAACAGTGGAGGGCATGGTTTTTAGTGATTTTTGATTGGTGCGTTGGTTTGAATCAACAGTGGAGGGCATGGTTTTAGTGATTTTTGATTGGTCGGTTTGAATCAACAGTGGAGGGCATGGTTTTAGTGACTTTTGATTGGTCGGTTTGAATCAACAGTGGAAGGCAAGGTTTTAGTGATTTTGATTGGTCGGTTTGAATCAACAATTTTTTTGTACAGACAACCAACCTGGCTACATAAGATTGGAAGATTGGGGGTGTTGTCTGCCCGTGAAGCCATTGTCTGCCTGGCATAGAGTGGTTGTTAAGAGCTGTCTGAACAGCAATTTAGACAGTTACATTGTAGCAATTAGTAACTACCTTCTCTCCCACATGTTGTGTGTACATTGCTATACATAACTTGGGTGTATGATACTTGTACAAGAATCTAATAACACATACAAACCCAATTAGTTGTGCATACACCCAAACATTGCACCTGTAACGGTATATTTCTCTTTCAATTATCTCTCCTCTCTCTGCCTCCGCACAGGTGTTTTCTAACATGACGTCCAATGTTCGTCGAGCCCTATTTCACGTGCTCATGCTGTCCACCATTGAAACTGAGAACACGGTTCTCATTGACAACGGAGAAGAGGTTAGAGAGAGTCTGCTTGCCATACAGCTGCATAACTTGTACCTGCAATTGTTTATACAGTGAACTGCTGTACTAACAACAGCTGTATAAATGAAAGATGATAAATTGTACAAATGACTGGCAGCTGTATGAAGTGTAGTGTAAAGCAGCTGTATGAATTAAATTGTAATAAGCAGCTGTACAGACTAGAGATGATTATGATTGTACAGTGTAGCTATAATGAACTACCTTGTGGTTTCCGCTTGAGGATGTTCCTTGCACATGCACTCTCTCTTTCAGGTGAAGAACTGGTATGTTGTGTTGAATGGTCAGATGAAACTGCAGCGTGATTCTGAAGGAGATAAAATGTTCCATGTAGGAGATTCGTAAGTCATTTGGATATTGGATTCATCCCGGCCGCCGACACTCTAGCTATTAGTATGGTACCACCACACCAAGAAACGATATATTGCTGTTAATCTTGCATGTTCATGTATGTATGATAGCCAATTGATTTTGGAATCTAAAAAAGACACTTCACTACGCTAAATTTAGCTATAATTGAATTCACTATTGCTTCTGTTGACTCAAAGCTTCTTGTTCCCTCTGTCCTTGAACCGTGCAGGTTTGGGGTGAGCCAGAGCCTGAAGGTTCTACCTCAGAGGGGAAGGCTGGTCTCTGCCACCAAGGATTGCACAGTGAGTCTTCCTCACACACAGTAATTTTCGCATACTGTAAATGGGATTATAAAAATTGACAGTTGGTAAGCCCTTAAGACTGTTTGCCTGAAGTTTGGAGACTGATCTTGGTCACACCACTTGTTATTCCTTGCGGTAAAGGTCCTCCTGCTAGCTTCATGTTTTCAGTGTCAAGGTTGAATACTTGAATACTCGAGTATTTAGCAGTTTGACACTCCTTTCTGGTTCCAATATAAAAGTCTACAGTGTCATTTTAAAATAATTTTCTTTTCAGCTATTTGGAGTAAATTGCCAACAGAAACCACTAATCAGGACTGTTTGAGTGAAACTGTTCTCAGTTATACCACTTATCTTGTTCTTCATCTCCTCCCTCCCCCTCCCCTCCCTCTCTCCTCCCTCTCTCCTCCCTCTCTCCTCCCTCTCTCCTCCCTCTCTCCTCCCTCTCTCCTCCCTCTCTCCTCCCTCTCTTCTCCCTCTCTCCTCCCTCTCTCCTCCCCTCCCTTCCCCTTCCCCCCTCTCCTCCCTCCCCTCCCCTCCCCTCCCCTCCCCTCCCCTCCCCTCCCCTCCCCTCCCCTCCCCTCCCCCTCCCCCTACCCATGCAGGTGTGTTACGTGTCAGCTGCAGAGTATGGTCGTATCCTGACTCGGGGGGAGGAAAATATGAGGAGGGTGGAGGAGGAAGGGAGGGTGGTGGTCGTCCTAGAGAAAAGAGCCGTGGATGCAAAGAGAGAGGGATACTTCATAGTCCAGGTGTGGCACTTGTGTCTGCCCCTGTACACTCCCCCCCTCACTCCTCACGCACTCTTCACTTCTCCCCTCACTCCTGCCCTAGCTCACATACTTTTCGTTGTTCCTCCCTCCTCCCTCCTCCCTCCTTCCCTCTCTTTTCCTCCCCTCTCATCCTCTCTTCTCTCTGTCCACACACACCTTCACCTAACACACACACACACCTTCACCCAACACACACACACACACACCTTCACCCAACATACACACACACCTACATCCAACACACACCTTCACCCAACACACACACACGCACCTACACCCAACACACACACCTTCACCCCCATTTCAGGCGACCCCGCAGAAGTTACTCGAGAACCTGTTGGAGGAGTCAGTGGATGACAAGTTCCACCAGGACTTCCTCTTGACCTACAGGACATTTCTTGACTCCCCTACCCCCATAGTGGAGACGCTCAGGACAGCCTGGGAGACAGGGCTCCCTGAGCAAAGGGAGAGAGTAAGTCAATGAGCACACAGGCTAGGACTCCCTGAGCAAAGGGAGAGAGTAAGTCAATGAGCACACAGGGCTCCCTGAGCAAAGGGAGAGAATAAGTCAATGAGCACACAGGCTAGGGCTCCCTGGGCAAAGGGAGAGAGTAAGCCAATGAACACATAGGGCTCCCTGAGCAAAGGGAGAGAGTAAGTCAATGAACACACAGGGCTCCCTGAGCAAAGGGAGAGAGTAAGTCAATGAGCACACAGGGCTCCCTGGGTAAAGGGAGAGAGTAAGTCAACGAGCATACAGCTATCGGGACTGCATGATGCTTACACATCAACAACACACAGTGGAAAACAGCGACTGCTGGCTTTCTCTTCCCTTTCGTTTGCCTCACACCATCTAACATATTATTCTACTTAAAGATATAGCCACTGGATGTGTATTATGTGATCTCGGGGGTCAACTAGCAAATTTCAGTAAACTATAATGAGTATGTACAGTGCTCATGATAACTGTCGGTCATCGGACAATTTCTGGGTAAAATTGTTGCGTGACTGTCCACATTCAATGCTACTCAAGCTGAAATACGGTTTTTGCCTAGTGTGTCCCAAGGATTTGAGCTAAGAAGAACAATCAATCGATTGTTGCCGAAACTCTGCCTACCAACTTATAGCGCTTGGAACGAATGTGTTACTGGAAGGTTCACGTTGATTCTTGGAAATGTAGTATTGAGGGGCATTAGCTACACACTAGTCGTTATTTCGTGCTCATAGCTGGTATCCAGAGATTTATAATAGCGAAAGTCGGATACCACGGTGGAAAGACGATAAAAATTGCTGAATCAGCAGTCATACTTACGTAAACCCGTCGGGTCGATTCTCGAGAATGTCAGATCAAAATTTGCTTCTTTCTGACAAGGAGTCAGAATGGTGAAAAAAGTTATCACAAGCACTGTATGTAGTTGTGTCATGTCTGGCTCCACCCTTGGGGGGTAGCTTGTTGCGATAAAGTCACTCAAGTTTACTTGCACATGTTTTAGCTACGGTAAATCTGCAGTGCTGAATTGTAGGTTAATTCTTTGGGCATCTTGGGGGCGTAGTTTAGACGTATCGTACTAATGTAGTACATGTCAGCAAACTATAATGAGTGTGTATTTTACCCTCTCACAGATCACGATGGTTGTACTGAACTGGGTGACAGAGCACTTCCCTGACTTCGAGGGCAGTCAGTTGATGATAGAGTTTCTGGACTGGTTCGAGTCCCGGCTGTTGGAGGATGTGAGTTTTTATAGTAGCAATGTCCATGTCATGTCACGTCAGTGGAGTAGGTGTGAATCAGGGTGGGCCTGGCCTATCCAATTTGTCAGTAGGCCCACTCAAAGTTCAAGGACAATTGCATGTGGCCCCTGTGCACATTAGCTACATTTGTACCTCATATAGCAAGGCAGTGAAGAGAGCGATGCTATTTTCTAGTGCCTAAATGTTTGTATATGTCCTTGTAGCTACTGCATGTAAGAACTCTATTCAAACCCCTCCCACACCCGCACCCGAAATTTTGCATGGTGCTTCATGCCGCAGTGTTATCAGTACGCACCCTATATTCAGCTCCTAGCTAAGTCCCTTGGAGTAGGATAGTTGGAAGGTGCACAACAGTAGCTCATTTTAGCTCCTATTTTAGCGAACATTGTGTGTAGCTCATTTCTCTAGACTACAAACCATGGGATAGTAATACCATAGTTGGGGAGGACATGGTACATGGGTAGAGTTACTAGCCTCGTTCCCAGGCCACTCCCAGATTTTATCTCGCAGCCGTGGAGAAAAATCGGGAGAAGGCCTGGTACCAATACTGCGTCACGGACCGGAAATGGTGGACACATTACGTACTAACCGAGTCCACCATTTCCGGTCCGTGACGTAGTATTGGTACCAGGCCTTCTCCTGATTTTTCTCCACGGCTGCGAGATAAAATCTGGGAGTGGCCTGGGAACAAGGCTATAGAGTTACCACTTTATGAAAAAAGTTTATTACATCACTTTCTACGTATTTCATGAATTCATTGGACAAACAGCGGAGTATGCAAAGTCACATTCTCCTATTATGTAAAAATTGTAGTTTGCACAAAACTTGCATGTTGTACCAAAATAGTTTACATGTTGTACCAGAATAGTTTACATGTTGTACCAGAATAGTTTACACAAAATTGAGTGATAGTTTACTGTCTCAATGTGGTATAAATTGGATATACTACCTATACTCGAAGTATAAACACAATATACTCCTCGTATAGGTAGTGTATCCAATACTTAAACATCTGGAAGCTCTATTTTAAGGGGAAAGAAAGCTTTGGTAAACTCGATTGAGTGTTACCCAATGTGATCTCACTTGTGCAGGGCAAGGTTGGGGAGAAGAGGGCACTGGACAAAGCGAGATCTCTCCACTCAAGAATCAGAAACATTGTGATGGTACGTTAGATTTACTACACAGAAAGTTTCGTAGATTACACTAAACTAGTGAGCGGTGTTTTGAAATTGCATTATGTCCTCTTTGCTTCCATTCCTCTCCCCAGGATCGTGCTGGGACCAACTCACCTCTAAACTTTGAGGTGGTTGGTGGGTGGGAGGTAGGGTACCCCATCTTTGTCTCCAGGGTGGAGCCCAGTTCCATTCCAGAGCTGGCTGGAATCAGGGTTGGAGACCAGGTGGGTGTCTCATTCCAATACTTGGACTGGGAATGAGGCTGCATGTACAGTTGTATAGCCATACATGTGTGGCAGTCATGGGTAGAAATCGTGCATGATTCTGTATTGGTTTACCATGCTAAAGTGCTATGTTGATAAACTTCAGTTTAAGCACAGGGCTCATACTAGTCTCGGTACCAGACCCTGGACCATTGCACATGGAGGAGGCGGGGTTAGCATGTGAAGGTCGAAGGTCTGGTACCGAGACAAGGTTCATACACACTCTCCATCAAACATGTTAATGCAACCAAATACTCAACCATTGGTTTCTATCTGCATCGACCTGCCACATGTAACATGTTCACATCAATGGTTTAATTGGGTTGACTCTTGATCTTTTGTTAAAATGTCAGCTTCTTGAGATCAACGATGCAAAGTGTGACAAGAAGGAGCTCAGAGAGGTGAGTGAGAATCCTTGTGGTGATGAACTGAGTGATTACAATTGAATTGGTGATTGATTGATTGATTGATTGATTGATTGATTGATTGATTGATTGATTGATCGATTGATTGATTGATTGATTGATTGATCGATTGATCGATTGATCGATTGATCGATTGATGATCGGTTGGTTGATTGATTGATTGAATAATCAATGATTCTTTGTCACAGGTTCTCTCAATTCTTCGGAAGAACTTCAAACTGTCCCTGAGAGTTCGCTCAAACTTGCCTGGTGAGAATTGTAGATACAGGGTGTCAGATATACATGTACATGTTTTAACCCTACCTTAACTGCTTCCATCTTAACCCCTGCATCTCCTTTTATACTCTCATGTTAACCCCTTTTGTACTCACAGAGTTCAAGCAGTACGTCTCAGATCCACCCAAACCGCCCGCTGAGGTAAACATATCTCTTTACTCATCTCTTTCAAGGGAGGTACATAGTGTACCAACATAATGCTTGTTTGAAAAATGTGCATGTGTTCTTGCTTACTGCTATCCTCTCTCCTTCCCTCCTTTACTCCTCCCTCCCTCCCTTACTCCTCCCTCCCCCTCCTGCCCTCTCCTCCCCTTCTCCTCTCCCTCTCCCTCTCCTCCTCTTCCTCTCCTCCTCTCCCTCTCCTCTCCCAGTATCATCTAAAGTCCAAGACCCCAGCTCCCCTTCCCCTAGTTGCCCATATCCCTGTTACTCGTTGTAACTCAGAAATGAGACCTGGCTCGGCTGATGGCAAGCGTGAAAGATCCTACACACAAGGAGCAAAAAATAAAAGTAGGCAAGAAGAAGAGGGAGGAGGTGGGATGTCGGAAGAGGAGAGGGGAACTGGGGAGAGGGGAGGGAAGGGAGGGTGTATAGTATAGAGACGGGGGAGGGGAAAGGGGGTGTGGTTTGGCAGGGGAAGGGAGAGGGTAGCAGTATGATGGTGTTCAGACCACTCGTAACAAGTCACTCTTCAGTGTTAGACTCACTGAGTCTGTATCTTCATCAATCATAGACCCTGTACATGCGTCTCCAAAGCTAAAGAGAAAGTTTCCTGTAAGTCATCCAATGTGTATGTCTAGTCAGATCTTGAGGGCCATGTTGACTGCTCACTTGCTTGTTGCTCTTGCAGAAGATCATCAAGCCATTGTCCACCATTGGGAAGCTGACCCACTTTGACAAGTTAAAGAAGCTGAGAGTGAGGTGCGTGCATGTCACATGATTGTCACACAATTGTCACATGATTGTCACACAACTGTCACATGATTGTCACATGATTGTCACACAATTGTCACATGATTGTCACATGATTGTCACATGATTGTCACACGATTGTCACGATTGTCACACAATTGTCACACGATTGTCACATGATTGTCACACGATTGTCACATGATTGTCACACTATTGTCACATGATTGTCACATGATTGTCACACATTGTCACATGATTGTCACACTATTGTCACATGATTGTCACATGATTGTCACAAGCAACCACTTGATGTATCCCTAGAGTGGCTCGGATGCTTGTGTATTGTGGAGTCTATATACCTATCATATGACTAACACACACACACACACAACAGAACTGGCAGTAGCGGTTTCCTTGGTGGTGGACGTGGGGACTCAGTTGATACATCCCTGGGTCCAGTGAAGGCTGTGAAAGGAGTCTCAACAAGAAAGTCCTCAGAGAATCTTCTTGACAGTGACAGACCGACCGTGCCCATCCGAGCCAGCTCTATGGAGGACATTCACACACTCAGTACTCAGACCTCACGGTCACGGTCTAGGGGAATTCCCCAGATAGTGGATTCTGTGGTGAAGCTCCACCTACCCGACCACTCCCACAAATACATCGACATTTCACCAGTGAGTGAGGGAAGAGGGGAGGGAGAGCAGGAGGGAGGGCCTGGAGGGGTGTAAAGAATACCACTGCAAAACAAGAATGGAAGACCTTCAATTGCTACTTATAGCTTTTATTCCCTCTTCTCTCTTCCTTCCTTCTCTTCCCCTTCTCCTTTCCCTCCTACTCCTCTGCCTCCTCCTCCTCCTCCTCCTCCCTCCCCCCCCCCCCCCCCCATCACTCAGACCACTACCATTAAAGAACTCATCTCCAGGGGAGTAAAGGAGTTCTTTCCAGACAAGTTTGTTGTGGAACCAGCCGTGTAAGTGCTTCAACAAGAAGGCCGTCCTCATAGTCGCACTCCCAGACATTCAAAGTCTGCAGGGGGGTGAAGGTCTGATAATGTGCAATTCTTTGAACAGTTTCATACGGCTTTCTGTTTCAGAAACAAGGGTGGGGTATGAGGGCCGGGCAGGGGATTATTTCTGAATCGTTTCAAACAGTGCTATTGTCTGGGGTACACTACCCTGACTAGTTGCTAGAACGTAGAATACCACGACCCCTTAATTGGTTTAATTGTTTCTGTGGGGTAGGGTAGGGTAACAGGGTCGGGGTGGGTTTTGTTTCCGGAAACGTTTCTGCGGTTTTGTCCCTCAAAGCTAGTACTTTAATAGTTGCTGGAACGAGTCTACCATTAACCCTTGAATTAGTTTTTATTAATACGGAAGTTATTCAATATTAGCGTTATTAATCCGAAGACCAAAGTGGCAAGCGTTGCTAGCTAGCTTTGGGCAGTAACCGTGGCGTCATTTGCGTAAATAGTGTGCAACTAGGCTGGAATAGTTTACCTAAGTACCTGACCACAGCTAACTAAGTGACTTTCTACTTGTTTGAAGCCATTTTCTGCCGCCATACATCGTAGCTTCTAGCGACTCGAAACAGTACCGATTATCCCACTTGATACTTACTGCCTTGACATATTTAGCCGATTTTCATGTTGTTCGAAGGTAACACTTCCATCGTAAGTGAAAACTGGAGGCCGTTTGCTTCCTCTGTTCGAGAGAAAGCTTTGTATTTGGCAGCCATTGTCAAAACCCAGGGTCACTCACGAACTAGTACCGCCCCATCCTGGCTTTCCTGAATAGTGATGCAAGTGGAAAGGTGCGGCCTAGACTTATTAGTACTAAACTGTCAGGGTTTACCCCAAAGTCATGCTAGCTTCGCGCAGTAAGCACGACTCGGTTACTTTGTCGCAAAATTGCGACAGCCGCACTTAGCGCATGCTCGCGCTCGTTGCAAACATGCGACATCTGCAGTTCAAGGGTTATTTTAATTTCTTTACATGAGCTATAATATGAGACTAGCATCTGAGTGGCATGTGATACACACATGCATGTATGAATAATGTCTCCCCTATTTTTCAGGGAATATTGCATCTGCATGGTGACAGTACAGAGTCGGAATGGTCCCATTCGTAACTCGGTGCTCCCTAATCACATGACAGACCTTGCCAACTTCATTGGACTGGAGAGCAGGTGAGTCTGCCCTCTCTATTTATAGGAAAAACAGAAAATTCATAATGATGGCTGAACCATTGGCTAGAGATTGAGTAAAGATTTTCTGACTTTCTCTTCCTTCTCTATCTGCCCAACCCATTCAATTTCCTCCTCTCCTCTTCCCCACACATCCTCTTCCTCATCTCGTCCTCTCTCTTTCTTCTTCCCTTTTCTCTTCTCTCTTTCTCTTTTCTCTCCTTCTTTTGCCTTTCCCTCTTCTCCCCTCCTAGGTACTATCTGAAGGAGAGGGCTTACCATGGTACTCTAGTTCAGGATGAGGAGGCTGAAGTAGGTCGTTTTCACACACACACACACACACACACACACACACACACACACACACACACACACACACACACACACACACACACACATACACACACACACACACGCACGCACGCACGCACGCACATACTTCAACATTCGTTATCACAAATTGATTCGCACCCACGTACACCCTTTCAGCGTATCTTCAAGGAGAGCCGTCAGTGGGAGCAAATCCTCAGCCTGACTCCAAAGCAGGTGGCAGAAGAGCTGACCAGACATGTAAGAGACTTACCATTGTTATCAGTATACAGTGGATGATTTATTGTCATGTTACATTGTTGTTATCAGTACACAATTTGTACATGTACTTGTTGTGTACATGTTGTATTATATATGTTGTGCATGTGTGCATCCATTTACTTGCCCCCCTCCTCCAGGATTCAGAGGTGTTTACCAGTGTTGATGCAAGCGAGTACATCTGCGACCTCTGGCGAAACCCTGATCACTTAACTAAAGAAAATCTTGCAAAGTTCGAGGATGTAAGTTTGATGTGTGATGCTGATCATGAGTGTAGGCCCAACAATCCATTTTTGAGTTCATGAATTTCCTCTACATGTATGGTATGGCACTTTAGCCTTGTGATTATGCACCACCTTGAAAGTCATATGACTCAGTCGTGTGATAATCACAACTTCCTCTCCCTTCCTTCCTCCCTCTTCTCCCTCTTTCTTCTCCCTCCCTCTTCTCCCTCTCTCTTCACCCTCCTTCCTCCCTCCCTCTTTTCCCTCTCCCTTCCTTCCTCCCTCTTCTCCTTCTCCCTTCCTCCTTCTTCTCCCTCTCCTCCCCCTCCCTCCCCCCTCTTTTGCTCCCTCCTTTTCCTCCCTCCCTTTCCTCCCTTCTCCTCTCTTCCTTCCTCCCTCTAGATCCCCAATGATGAAATGTACTGGGTGGTGACTACCATTGTCTCGGAGACCAGATCAGATATGAGAGCAAAGCTTATTAAACACTTCATCAAAATTGCAAGTGAGTAACACTCCTTGTACCACCAGTTCATTCTCCTTACCAGACCATAACTCCTCTTTAATGAATGAGGACATTGTGTACTACCTGTGTGCTAGTCTAACCCTATGTGTGCTTACTGCTTTCAGAGTGTAGCAAGGAGCTGAAGAACTACAACACTATGTTCCATGTACTGAGGTAAGTTGGTTGAGGGAGGGAGGGAGGGAGGGAGGGAAGGGAGGGAGGGGAGGGGAGGGGGAGGGGAGGGGAGGGGAGGGGAGGGGAGAGGAGGAGGAGGAGGAGGAGGAGGAGGAGGAGGAGGAGGAGGAGGAGGAGGAGGAGGAGGAGGAGGAGGGAGGGGGGGGAGGGGGAGGGGGAGGGGGAGGGGGAGGGGGGCGGGGGGAGGGGGAGGGGGAGGGGAGG
Source organism: Agelas oroides (assembly GCA_949130485.1). NCBI lineage: Eukaryota > Metazoa > Porifera > Demospongiae > Agelasida > Agelasidae > Agelas > Agelas oroides. The sequence continues at coordinate 1,908,622 of OX422202.1, read as the reverse complement.
GAGAGGGGGGAGGGAGAGGGGAGGAGGGAGAGGGAGAGGAGGGAGGAGGGAGGAGGGAGGGAAGGAAGGAGGGGAGGAGGGAGGGAAGGAGGGAGGAAGGAGGGAGGGGGGAAGGAGGG